>CAMRHE010000065.1:6825000-7425000 GCA_947044405.1 Leptodactylus fallax | reverse complement strand
AACACAGACTCTGTAGTAAGCTGTTCGCCTGTGTGTGCATCACATGATCATGTATAGCAAGCAGAGATCTAGAAGACTGTGAGGAATTTGTATAACTTTTCATTATACAAACAATAACATTTATTTGCAGAAACTGGACATCACTTTTAACCTTTTTCCACTCTGAGTTGATCTATTCTATTCTGTTGTGCTGAGTGTATAGTTAAAGCTCATGGCAAACTTCTGTAGGAGGCACATGAGCTGTACCTGCTACATCTTTTCTAGCTTCTGGGACCCAGTGTTAACTGCAGAAGAGCGACAATACTCAGACTCCGGCAGAGTAACTCCATAGATGTAATGATCATGACATCTGGGTAGTTAGATGGAAGAAGTGCCCAGCCCTTACACCCCCTCTAGTCCCCTGCTGTGAGATTGTGGGGTTCCAGGAAGTTTCCTTTGCAGCCAGGAGGCCAATCAATGTCCTCTAGACTGTTTTTTCCTTATAACACATAGGAGGTCTACATATTATTATACTGCCATACTTCTGTATTGCAGTGTATGCCATAAGGGATCAAGCAATCCCAGGTTTGAGTCCCCCCCTTTCCCATTTCAAAAATAATGTAAACAAAAAATAAACCTATTAGGTATCCCATGTGCATAAGTCCAAATTATCCAAAATTGATGTAATTTATTCTTTTATGGTGAATGTTGTACACAAATATCACAATGCAGAAATTGTTTTGGCCACCTTGGTACCAAAATAAACTACAACTTACTCTGCAGAAATAAAGCCCACACATAGCTCTGTCAAAAAAAAAAAAAAAAAAAAAAAAAAAATTTCCCATGCTTAGGACTCACAATGGACAATCTACTGTGTATATGAGCAGACACAGCAGCCTCAATTCTCAGATTAGGTAATCTTTTACCATTTCTATTAGGGCTCATGTACACAACCTACTATTTGAATAGGAGTGGTGCTGCACATGCTTTCCCATCCACTAGCCACTTCTGGCAGCTGGAGGCTACTAGAACAGCAGATCTGTGCACGGACCGGGTGTCGGATACTCACAGATAACATACTGATGGCCTATTCTGTGGATAGGTCATCAGTATGGGTGGGGGGAAAAAAACTATTTGGGGACAGAAAACCTCTTTTAGGCTGAGGACCCACGTTGCGGAAACGCACCGTTTTTTGTTGCAGATTTTGCTGCGGTTTTTTGAGCCAAAGCCACAAGTGTATGGAGCAGAAGGGAGAAGTATTAGAGCTTCCTATATATTTCCCATTCCTTTTGTAGCCATTGTTGGCTTTGACTCAAAAAACCGCAACAAAATCTGTAACAAAAAAAGCTGCGTTTCCGCAATGTATATATACATGCAATTATATAAATATTATAATATTTATATAAATTGTGCCAGGGAGAGTGGAGGATTACATATGTGTTGTTTTCATCTACTTTGTGCAAACCATCCAGCTTTCCCAGATTCCTGCACTATAACTTAGAAAGAGGTTTATGTATTAGGTAGATTTTGCTTCAGCAGCAGTCTTTTATAGCACTGACTGGTTACCCAGCTTTCTTGGGACCCTGATAAATGCGTCACATTAAGGAGCAACTCCAGAGCAAGTTAGGAGGGTTTACTTGGGTATATTTAATACTCAGCAGTCCCTACTACAGCATTCCCTGGTATGCTACCCAACTTTCTGGGACCCTGAAAATTAAATTTTATATGATATGATACAAGTATGTGGCAAGGAGTGGGATTTATCTAGATAAAGGTAGTATTTCCTATCACAGCTCTACATGCTATGCTTTCACAGAACCCTGACATGCAAATCAAGCAAGCTTTGGCATGATTTGGGAGAAAGCAGGGGAATTTATTTAGGTATATTTAGTATTCATCACACTCTATTACTGCATTACCTGATATGAATTCTGAAATGGAAATCCTGGAATGCTATGGTGCGATTTATAGCGCTAGGAGGTAGGCTTGTAGTTTGTAGTGAAATATAGTATTCAGTATTCCTTACTACAGCTGCACATGCTATGTTACCCAGCTTTCTCAGAAGTCTGAAAGGCATATCTGGCAAGCTCTGGATAAAGGAAATTTACTTTATATGACTTAATTTATTACCACATTCCTTATTACAGCATTACCTGACATGCTACCCAGCTTTCCCGGGTCCCTGAATAGCAAATCTGGCATGGTATGCCATACTATTTAGTACATAAACATATAATATCGGGGCAATAGTGAGCTCAGCTTTCCAGACCTCTTGAGATGTAAACATGCATATAATATTGCTGGAATATAGGAAAGATAGGAATTAAATACCCATATTTGCCATTTAGCAGTTTGGGAAAGTCACTGTGTATGCTACTTCTGGTACTATTGTTTATCTACTGTGTATCTATTTCATACTGCAGTTACTTGGGGATTTCCTTCCAACAAAATGGCTACACTCTGTGTAGACAAAAGTGGGCAGACTAAACACCGCCCTCTCCTGCTAAACTTCCTGGCTCACATGCACCAGTATTTGAGGGGGAAAAAGATGACTGTTAGAGAAAAATACACTGCTTTTCTAATTCATTTTTCATTTTTTGTAATTATGATATGATAGAAAAGGAGAAAAATTGGGCGTCATATAGGGAATTATTTATTCTTCATTTGCTTGGATTCCGGGTTTAATGGTTCTTTAACCCTTTCACGGGTATTTTAAATATGGTGGCTGCCAGGTCTCTGCTGTATTATACATCACTGATCATGGGCATTAAGGCCCCTGGCACCTTGGTCAAGGCTGACGCTATTTTCCCAGCAGTGCATGGGTGCCACCATTTTGGGGCGGATAGCCAGCACCCGGAACTCGATCTGGGGCAGGTGATCCATTGCCATGACAGCAGGGAGCCTATTGAAAGCTCCCAGGCTTGTCTGGCAATGATTTGTATGACAGGTTGCTCTATGCAGTCTGTCATATAAATGCCGATATTTTGTAATGCATTGTATTAGTAATTAGACCCCCTGAGGTTCAAGACCCCTAGGGGATCTACTAAATACAGTGTTAAAAAAATAAAAACAATAAAAAATATATAATTCATATCATCTCCTTTTCCCTAGAATACATATAAAAGTTTAAAAAATACTGTGAAACACATACACATTAGGTATCCCTGTGTCCCAAAATGCCCGGTCTACAAAGTTATAAAAATATTTTTCCCGTACGGTGAACAACAAAAGTGCTGAACCGCAGTTTTTAGTTTTTTTGCTGTTTTGCCCTTGATAAAAAATTTTAATAAGTGAGCAAAACAATAAATATTCCCCAAAAATGTTATAGCTAAAAAGTAAACCTGGCCCCGGAAAAAAAAAGATGCCCTATGCATCCCTGTACACAGAAATATAAGTTTTAGATTTTTAAGGGATTAAAATGTAAATAAAGTTATATAAATTTGGTTTCCCTGGAATTGTACAAAAACATAGAATACAGGTGACATCTCATTTTGGCTGTAGAGTGAACACCGTAAAAACAAAACCCGTAAGAAAGTTGCGCAAAGACAATTTTGTCTCCAATTTCACCCCATTGTGAATTTTTTTTCCAGCTTCCCAGTACATTGTACTGAATAATATGAAGAACAATTTGTCCTGCAAACATTAAGCCCTCATATGGCTCTGTGAACAGAAAACTAAAGTTATTGGGTTTGGCAGGTAGGGAGTCAAAAAACGAAAATCGAAAAATGTCACCGCCGGGAAGGGGTTAATATTCCTAGGGGACTAAAGGGTCAGGCATGTTGAGCTGTAGTGCCACATTAATTTTACGGTCAGCGAATGAAGGCTATTCACATGACCAATATTTTGATGCGTCGTTACCACGGACCGTCAAAATATAGCTCTTTATTTCATCTGTAATGTATGAGGGATCTGTGAAAATGGACGTTTTTCACAGTTCGGTGAATGTAGGCTTAGTTATTTTTTTTTTTTGTTTTTTTTTATTTATTTAGTTGATTTTGGTGAATGTTCTTTTCTGACTGCTAAGAAATCAAACTGACTCTCATCTCTTCCTCAACAGTGTCTGGGAATAACTGCTGTAGGAGAACTTTATAGTCAAATTGTGTGACAAAACTAGTATTATAAAGCAACAAAGGTAAAACCGTGTGAAGTGCTAACATCCTGTGAACAGGTTTCTATTAAACTGCCCCCACTTCCAAAGCCACTTTAGCCAATGTGCGTCAGCTGGAGATTTATTGAAGCTTTGGATTACTGAAAACAGACGTGCATGCATTGGTTCTAACTGTGTTAACACTACTTCAAGCTAATTGGCAAGGCATGCTACCTGCTAGCATATAATAAAATCATAGAATAGGAAACTACTACTACTGTTCTTTTTAAACACATGTAACAGAGTCCTTTTGCTTTGTCCATTTCAAGATGGTCTGTTTTTAAAGTGGCTGACTCAAGGATATAGAAAAGCTATAAGATCTAAATCTGAAAGCTAATTAAAAGTTCTAGCTGTCTCTCCTGTTTGTTGCTACCCATGAAGGGTTGTCCAGGATCATAAATTTGAATGCAGGCAGCAGGGGAGGGTTAGAGAAAAATAAATGCATTGATACTTTCCTCCATCTTCCCTGCTCTTGCACTGGGCCATCTTTCACTTTTGTTTCTCTGTTTGTATACAGCTAGACAGCAGATGTGATATCACATCAACAGGACCGATGCAGCCAAACCCCGCTCTGCAGTGGTCCAGTCAATGTGACGTACTTTCTGCAGACACTCTGTATACAAACAGCTGTGGACGTACAGCCGGCCCAGCGCAAGAACAGAGGGGAGGATGCAGGTAAGTATCAGTGCATTTTTATTTTCTAAGCCTCCCCGTTGCCTGAATTAAAACTCTTAATCCCAGACAATCCCTTTAACCCTTTTTCGACAACCGCCATAATAGTACGGTGGATGCCGTTTCTTTAACCCTTTCGGTGCCCTCATTGATCGCAGGCATTAACCCCTCTGGTGCCTCGGAGGGCGTCGCCATTTTCCCAGGGATCGCCGGCACACAGAGCAAGTTCCGGGGCCGGCGTCCCGTTGCTATGACAGCTGGGAGCCTTGTGAAGGCTCCCAGACCTGTCTTTTATTAACTTCTATAGCAGGCTAATCTATGCAGCCTGCAATAGAAGCTCCAGTTTTTTGCAATGCATTAGCATTGTAATGCATTGCATTAGTGATCAGACCCCTTAGGGTTCAAGACCCATAGGGGGTCTAATAAATGCAAAATAAAAAAAAATAAAAATATTAAAAGTTCAAATTCCCCCCCCCCCCTTTCCCTAGAACACATATAAAAGTAGTTAAATACTGTGAAACACATATTAGGTATCCCTGTGTCCGAAAACTCCCGGTCTACAAATCTATAGAAATATTTTTTGCATACGGTAAACACCGTAACGGGAAAAAAAAATCACAAGTGCCAAACCGCCGTTTTTTCACTGTTTTGCCTCTGATACAAATTTGAATAAAAAGTGATCAAAGCAATAGACATTCCCCAAAATGGTATAACTAAAAAGTACACCTGGCCCTGCAAAAAAGACGCCCTATGCATCCCCGTACACAGAAGTATAAAAGTTACGGGTGTCAGAATATGGCGACTTTTAAAAAGAAAAAAATATTTTTGCACAGTTTTGGAATCGTACCAAAACATAGAATACAGGTGACATGTCATTTTGGCTGTAGAGTGAAAGCTGTAAAAATGAAGCCTAGAAGCCTAAGAAAGTTGCACAAATGCACTTTTTCTTCAAATCCACCCCATTCTGAATTATTTTCCAGTTTCCCAGTACATTGTACAGAATAATAAATGGTAGCATCATGAAAAAAAATTTGGCCCGTAAACATTAAGACCTCATATGGCTCTGAGAACAGAAAAATAAAAAAGTTATTGGGTTTGGAAGGGGGGGGGGGGGGGGGGAGTCAAAAACGAAAATTGAAAAATGTCACCAGCGGGAAGGGGTTAAAGATTGTGGCTGCTCTCCTGCACAGTGGCCGCTAAAGCAACCGTTTCTCCGCTGTATTCTACAGTCTATGACCAGCCTCAATAGCTATGTAGTGAATCTCCCATAGACTGCAATACAGTTGTATGCAATGGTTGCAGGTTCAAGTCAGTCCCCCCCCCCCCCCCAGGAAGGGCTAATAAAATAGTGTTAAAAAAAAATTGTTTAACCCTTTCCCAACATCCGCCATAATAGTACGGCGGATGTCAGGTGCTTAAATATGGCAGCCGCTGGGTTTCTGTTGTATTCTACAGTAGACACCCAGCGCTAATGCCCGTAATCAGTGCCCACAATGATCGTGGGCGTTAACCCCTCTGGTGCCTTGGTCAAAGCTGACTCAGGTGCCATTTTACCGTCAGGGCAGCCATTTTGCCGGGGATCGCCGGCACCTGGAGCCCCGTTGCTGTGACAGCTGGGAGCCTTGTAAAGGTTCCCAGGCCTGCCTTTCATTAACTTCTATTGCAGGCTCCTCTAAACTAAATTTTTCACTCTTTGTTTCATTGCAGCCATTTGCTAAAAGCAAAAAAGTTCATTTTATTTCTCATTATTGTACACTCAGCACCCTATCTTGACAGAAAAAATACAGAAATGTAGATATTTTTGCAAATTTATTAAAAAAGAAAAACTGAAATATCACATGGTCATAAGTATTCAGACCCTTTGCTCTGACACTCATATTTAACTCACATGCTGTCCATTTCCCTCTGATCCTCCTTGAGATGGTTCTACTCCTTCATTGGAGTCCAGCTGTGTTTAATTATTGGACTTGATTAGGAAAGGTGCACACCTGTCTATATAAGACCTCCCAGATCTCAGTGCATGTCAGAGCAAATGAGAATCTTGAGGTAAAAGAAACTGCCCAAGGAGCTCAGAGACAGAATTGTGGCAAGCACAGATCTGGCCAAGGTTACAAAAGAATTTCTGCAGCACTCAAGGTTCCTAAGAGCACAGTGGCTTCCATAATCCTTTAATGGAAGAACTTTGGGACGACCAGAACTCTTCCTAGACCTGGCCGTCCAGCCAAACTGAGCAATCGTGGGAGAAGAGCCTTGGTGAGAGAGGTAAAGAAGAACCCAATGATCACTGTGGCTGAGCTCCAGAGATACAGTAGGGAGATGGAAGAAAGTTCCATAAACTCAAATATCACTGCAGCCTTCCACCAGTCGGGGCTTTATGGCAGAGTGGCCCGAAGGAAGCCTCTCCTCAGTGCAAGACATATGAAAGCCCGCATAGAGTTTGCCAAAAAACACATGAAGGTCTCCCAGACTATGAGAAATAAGATTCTCTGGTCTGATGAGACGAAGATTGAACTTTTTGTCGTTAATTCTAAGCGGTATATGTGGAGAAAACCAGGCACTGCTCATCACCTGCCCAATACAATCCCAACAGTGAAACATGGTGGTGGCAGCATCATGCTATGGGGGTGTTTTTCAGCTGCAGGAACAGGACGACTGGTTGCAATTGAAGGAAAGATGAATGCGGCCAAGTACAGAGAGATCCTGGAAGAAAACCTCTTCCAGAGTGCTCTGGACCTCAGACTGGGCCGAAGGTTCACCTTCCAACAAGACAATGACCCTAAGCACACAGCTAAAATAACAAAGGGCTTCGGAACAACTCTGTGACCATTCTTGGCTGGCCCAGCCAGAGCCCTGACGTCAACCCAATTGAGCATCTCTGGAGAGAACTGAAAATGGCTGTCCACCAACATTCGCCATCCAACCTGACGGAATTGGAGAAGATCTGCAAGGAAGAATGGCAGAGGATCCCCAAATCCAGATGTGAAAAACTTGTTGCATCATTCCCAAGAAGACTCATGGCTGTACTAGCTCAAAAGGGTGCTTCTACTCAATACTGAGCAAAGGGTCTGAATACTTATGACCATGTGATTTTTCAGTTTTTCTTTTATAATAGATATGCAAAAATATCTACATTTCTGTTTTTTTCCTGTCAAGATGGGGTGCTGAGTGTACATTAATGAGAAATAAAATGAACTTTTTTGCTTTTAGCAAATGGCTGCAATGAAACAAAGAGTGAAAAATTTAAAGGGGTCTGAATACTTTCCATACCCACTGTAAAAGTAAAATATTACTGTGAAACACATATACATTAGGTATCCCTGTGTCTGAAAACGCCAGGTCTACAAACTTCTAAAAAAGATTTTCCCCGTAGTGGGGAAGAAAAAAAAAAATCAAGTGTCCAAAACGCCGTTTTTTCACTGTTTCGCCTCTGATAAAAATTTGAATAAAAAGTGATCAAAGCAATGGACATTCCCCAAAATAGTATAACTAAAAAGAACATCTGGCCCCGCAAATAGCGGCGCCCTATGCATCCTCGTACATGGAAATATAAAAAAAAAGTTACGGGTGTCAGAATATGGCGACTTTTAGAAAAAAAAAAATTTTTGTGCAAAGTTTTTGATTTTTGTTAAGGGGTTAAAATGTAAATAAAACCGTATAAATTTGGTAACGCTCGAATCGTATCGAAACAGGTGACATGTGATTTTGGTTGCCGAGTGAAGCCGTAAAAACGAAGCCCGTAAGAAAGTTGCACAAATGCACTTTTTCTTCAAATCCATCCCATTCTGAATTTTTTTTCCAGGTTCCCAGTACAATGTACAGAATAATAAATAGTAGCATCATGAAGAACAATTTGTTGCACAAACATTAAGCCTTCATATGGCTTAATGAGAACAGAAAAATAAGTGTTATGGGGTTTGGAAGGTGGGGAGTCAAAATTGAAAATCAGGGGTTAAGGACTTGTGTACACACTGCAGATTGTTTAGTATTTTACATCGAAGAGCGGATCGGAAGCACAGGAAAAATGTAATGGGAAGATTTTTGTTTGTTCTTTGCATACAGTTATGATTTTGGCTTCAAGGTTATTTTTGTTTCCAATTTAGACTGAATTTTGCTAAAATACTTTGACCCCTTTCTAATTTGCTGTCCTTTAAACAAATGTCTACAGCTATTGGTATTTAATGTGTAAGTAAACTTTCGGACACCTTTTAATTATCTGGCAGTATTTGTGTCATTAATAAATTGTGTAATATACTTTTATTAACACATTTTGTCTCCTTTCTGTTAAATCCTGCATTTCTTTATTCTTCCCCTTTCAGTATTGAGAGTAGTTTCGGCCACTCGCTGAATATTACTGTGAATGGAGTTCGGGCTGTGTAAAATGTAGAGAAAATAAGGATGGGGAAAGTTAATTCAGTTATATCTTGGACATTATAAAACGTACAAACTTGTCACATGAAAGAGGGTTGTCTCTTCTTTTATACAACACTAAGGTTACAGTGATATCTAAATTTATATAAATATCCCAATCACAACTTTGTTTTCAACCAGTGATATGTCTGGAAATAATATAGATAGTACTGTAATCATGAAAGAAGAGAATCCCCTCTTTCATAAAAAGAAAGTTTAAACAGTTATATCTCGGGCGTTATAAAACTTTCATAGTGACCCTCCCCCCACCCTCATTTTCTCTACATCTTACACAGCCCAGTACTCCATGCCCGGATACTCAGTGAAAGGCAGGAACAGCTCTCAATAGAGAAGCAAGGGAAAGAATAAAGAAGTGCAGAATTTCACAGAGAATCCAAAATTTGTAAAGTAAAATATATTACAAAATTTATTAACGACAAACATACTGCCAGAAAATCAAAAGTTTAGTTACGCTTTAAGGCTAAGGCCCCACATAGTGTGCCGCAGGAAAAAAAAAAGCACTGTGGGAAAAATTGCAGATGCAACGCATCGTATTTTGTGAAAAGCGCTGCAAGGAAAAAGTATGCATAGGTTTACGCTGCGGACTTTCTGCTTCATAATTGACATGCTGTGATTTCTAAAAAAGGATAGTAATGATTTTGGAAAATGCAGTGTTTCCGCTGCGCGTAATTTTCCACAATGTGTGGATGGTATTCGCTTGGGGCCCAAGCCTTAAAGGGAATCTGTCAGGGCAATTTGGGACACTAAACCACCCACACATCCATATGGACCTGGAGTTTAGTGTCCCAAATCACCCTGTTATAACGCAATCCATGACCACATTAAAAATAAAATAGCTTTATACTCACCCTGCCGCTGTACTCCCCACTCCTGTGCAGTTCTTCAAATGAAGCCAAAGGAGCACACAGATACTTCAGTGTGCTTTCCCCGAACCTCCGGCAATTGCACAGTGAAGCCGGGGTGTCTATCTATGGCTTCACTGAAGAACAGCGCAGGCGCCGGGAGGCATTCCAACAAAGAAGCTCATGAATAAGCCAGACCGTTCTCGGCCGATCAGTGTACCTCAGACCCTCCTCTAGGTAAGTATAAAGGTTTTTTATTTTACATGCGCTTGTGGATTGCATTACAACAGGGCGATTTGGGACACTAAACCCCAAGTCTATAAGGAACTGTTAGTGGTTTAGTGTCCCAGATTGACCTGACAGAGATTCTTTTTTAAGGAGGGTTCTGTTTTTACAATGTTGACGGCCTGTCCTTAGGATAAGCCATCATGTCTCAGAATTGTTTACATTAGTTTCTCTACCTGCACATTGTCTAGTAGTTGCAACTATGAAGGGTTTTTCAGCTTCATCCCATTCAGAAAGTTGTAAAACTCTGTAGCTCTGTTACTTTGTAGACTGCGTGCAAGTAGATGGAACCATGTCAACAATGTAGAGGGCATAGCAGTCGTCTGCTATGCCCTCAACTCTTGGCACCCCTACCAATCTACTAATGGTGGACTATCCTAAGGTGAAATTCAAAACCCCTTTAACAATGAGAGAATACTGTAGTATTCAACAGAATATAGTGTTAAAAGTGTGTGGTGTTTTTTTTTTTTTTTTTTTTTTTTTTTCACTATCAGTATTTTTTACTGCTTTTAATCACTTTCTTTTTCTAAACTATTTTCTTATTGTAGAATTTTTTTTTTTTTTTTTTTTTTTCTGTTTTTTTGTATGTTTATGGGGGATGCCATCTTGCATGAGCATCTATTCTGCTGCATTAACAGCATTTAGTGTTATGCTTTACAGTATAGGCAGCAATAGTCCGAAAATTACTCCATATGCTCTGTGGAGGAAGAGGACTTAGATAAGTTATGACATCATCTATCGTCAGTAGTGGATGTAATGATGGGTCACTATGGGTGTTGTCTGTAGAATTGTGAGCTTTTGTTGTGAATCATGCCTGCCTTGTTTGTGATGTAAATGAGGTCACTGCTGCATTGCAAACCGCTACAGAATTAGCAAGTGTGAGACTGCTATTTAGTTTGTGGGCAGAGTGAAATTGCAGGATTATAGTACATATATATATATATATATATATATATATATATATATATATATATATATATATATAAATATTTATTATAGTGACTTCAGAAAATAAATACTCAAAAATTCTCAGTTTGACCAAAAACTTGGTTAAGAAAAGTAAATTTTTAGTGGCACATTCCCTTTTAAGAGATGCTGGATAAATATCTTGCCCATGCCTACCTGCTTGGTGGTCAGAGCTTATATTGTGGGCAGTTTGCCAAATATTTTCCCAAAATGTGGTAATATGTAATATTCGATTGTTTTCAAAGATGAGGTAGAGTTCCTGTATGTTAAACTACTTGAAATGATGTATGCAAATTTCTGTATATGTTTTTTAATCCAGCCTCTTAAGATGATCGTTAACAACCTATGTATCATTTTTATTTCTTTCAACGTATAGGTGTTGGTGGAATGAGCGTTGCATGTGTCTTGAAGAGGAAAACAGTTCTCTGGCAGGACTCTTTCAGCCCCCACCTGAAACAGTACACAGAAGGCACCCTTAACCACAACATGCCCGTGGTCCTGACGTCTGGGCCGGTGGGCCAGCAGCAGCCACCACAGCACCCAACCCATTCTGCACTGGCTGCTGGCCCTCATGCTAGTCCTGTTGGCAGTTCGATGGGTGTGGCTGGACGCTCACAGGATGATGCTATGGTAGATTATTTTTTCCAAAGGCAACATGGTGAGCAGCTTGGGAGTGGCGGAAGTGGTGGAGGTGGTTACAACAATAGCAAGCACCGTTGGCCGACTGGAGACAATATTCATGCAGAACATCAAGTAAGCAAATTCTTTGTCCATTGAGATGAATTGCATACACTGTGTGAGATTTTATACCCACATGCATTCCCCTGTCGCCACTGCTCCAACTGGCTTGGTCGTCTCTGCTGTGCCCCACTTTCTTCTCTGGAAAACTCCTTTCAGCTAAGGCCCCACGTAGCGGGCCAGAGCAACGCATCGTGGTTTTTCCTACAGCGCTTTTCACAGAAAGTCCGAATAGGTTTCCTCTGCGGACTTTCTGCTTCCATTATACCTTTAGGGAAACGGCCAGCATTTCTGTAGGAATAATTGGTATGCTGCGATTTCCAAAACTGCGATGGTTCTGGAAATCGCAGCGTGTCCACTGCTCGTATTTTTTTGCAATATGTGGATGCGATTTGCTAGAATCCCATCCACGTTGCAGTAACTGTAAAACGTCGCGTTTGTTCCCGCAGCGTATACGCAACGTGAGGCTCTGGCCTTAATGTGTCCAGGAGCCATGCTAATAAGAATCCTTGAATATATTTTTTAACTTTGGATGCCTTAAAGGTGTTGTCCAGGAAAAAATGGATAACCTTTTTAACTTTTAAATCAGCCGGGGGCATTGAAAAAAAAAAAAAAGAAAAAAGCATACTCACCTGTTCTCGATGCTTCGGTGTCCTCACGCGTGTCCCGGATCTTCAGCTCCGACGGCTTCTTCCTGGGTCTCTTCCGGAGTTCCGCTGAAGCTGCTGATTGCCCTCAGCGGTCATGTGACCGCCGAGACCAATCAGCGAAGGGCCTGCAATGTCACTACCTGTGACATCACGGGTCCTTTTCCTGAGGCCAATCAGCGGCTTCAGCGGACGTCTGGGAGAAGTGCCGGAGCAGAAGAACCGGGACACGCGCGATAGGACACCAGGGCAGGTGATTGTACATTTTTTAATTTTTTTTTCACTGCTCCCAGCTTATTTAAATGTTAAAAGGGTTGTCCATTTTTGCCTGGACAACCCCTTTAAAGCTCCTGATCTAGATGTGCTGTTGACTGGCCTCTACATGCACATTACATCCAGGTGTCTTTCTACAAAGGGGTACTATGTCTTTTTAGGAAGAATGCCTTTGCAGGCCATCTTATGGTGTGTAGAGTCTTACAGACCATGCATGTTCTACTAGGAATTCAGGAAAAGGAATATGCAAATTTCTCCTTGATGGGAAAAGGAAAACTTTCTATACCACCTTTTGGAAGGTAGCTCCCTATAGATCAGTGCCTGGTGTTCTATGAGACCTGGACACTGAGATCAAAGCCAAACCAGAACATCTCAGAAACATGCATATTGTAGTTCTTTAAAGGGGTTTTCTGGGCAAAAAAAAATGTCTTAGTGCTATCAATGGGTTAATAAGTGCACCCAAATACCTTTAGCAGTGTTTTGAGAGATTTCTGGGTTTCTCTGGGAGCTCCTGGCATCTTCTGCATTTGTTTACATGGTGTAGCTTCCTGCTGTCTTATCTAATGCATCATGGTACTTGTAGGCTGACTCACACTATCTCCCTCTCACACCCCCTCCCTGTCCTGTCTCTTATCTATACCGCCCACTACTAGCCCTTTCCAAATAACTCAGCCCACCCCATCATACTTGCCTGTCTTCCTTCTGCGAGACGGCTCCTCCCTCTTTTCTGACTCTGCCGACACGTGCAATAGTCCCGGCTGGCAATCCACTTCTACTGCGCCGGTGTGGGAGGCTACTGCCTCCCACACCTGCGCAGTAGAGGTGGATTGCTGGCTGTAGCTCAGCACCCGGGACCATTGCACGCATCGGCAGAGTCAGAAAATAGGGAGGAGCCGTCTCGCAGAAGGAGGTTAGGTAAGTAGGAGGGGGAGTACTAGTGACGTTCCATTTCCGGAAACGGAACGTCACCGGATAACCAGAAAATGTCATGCGACCGCCCCAGGGATATGGGTAAATATACATTTTTGATAAATTAGGTAATTTAGAAAGTAAGTGGCGGGGGAGGGTGTTTAGATTAGTGTAGGAATTACATTTTATCCCAGACAACCCCTTTAAACATTCTTAGTATGAAGGAATCCCCCTAAAACTCTTGCATTTTAAAGGGACTTTTATTTTAATGGACTGATCATAGTGGGAATGCACTCTACCAAGCAAAACATCATGCATACACTTAACACAGTCCATTCTGTGAAATGAGAAATCAAATTCACCAGAATTTGCTTTGTGCTCATCATCGCATGATTTTAAACTGCTTTATTTGGTTATTTGCTGCTTGTTTGGTCTACCTCAGGCCAAGCATACTTAAATCTATTCAACAACATGCCACATGACATGCATCATTTGATAGCTTCTGTAGCCCTGATCTATTTGGCGCGTTTTTTTTTTTTTTTTTTTGTCTGGCGCAGATTCATCATAAATTACCAGTCTAAAAAGTGCTGCAAGCCCGATCTTTTTTTCTTCTGGTGATTCATTTCAAATGAATGGTCATCCAACAGAATCCATTATAGTCACTTGACAGACACCCAGCGCAGATGTGAACTTAGCGTGAGCGTTTTCCGAAAAAAAAAAACTATAGGTTGCCACCCACTTGGAGAAAAAGAACTAATTTACGTACAGTATAATCTTCCCGGGGCTATATGTTTTGAATTGTTTGATTTAATAGAAAAAAAAAAATCCAAATTGTTTAAGAGCAGTCAACATGTGGTGTTTAACATGTTGTACTTTTTTGACTGGTCCTCTTTAAAGTAATACTTTGTTTAGTTCGCATATTTCTCTTCTTAAAACAGACTATTCTTGATACAACAGTGTAACTTGTAACATGCTAAAATGAACACATGAAGTGGACCTTTCAACCCTTGTCCTTTCCATGATGTAAGAATTCTTAAGGGGTTACCAACACCACCACCCTGAGCCCCATGGATATGTCATTAATATGAAAAATACCTGAGGATGACCAGAAAACCCTTCAACCTTTGGTTAGAATTCTGCATTATGCCATCCCTCTGTTATTCTTCCTGGAAATATATGAATTAATTGACACCTAATTCTCACTGGAGAATGTGTGCGACTTACAGTAGATTTAAAGGTTGTCACCATCGCCTGTTCTTAACCATTTATTTGCTGTTGTAGAGGCTGTTAGTGGCATAGTGAACACACTTCTTTGTGTATCAAAGGGCAGTCTTGCTGCTGAGAAAATACGCTTTTCATCTGTGTGCAAATGAGTTGTGTGCACCTGAGGCGAAGCCATATCTGCCAGGGCAACTATTTCTGCTGTGGTCTCTATCCTGCTCCTTTCTGTAACATAAAGATTGGATGTGCGACAATCACAGGTAAAAATGGTTGCTCTTGCAGTAGGGGCCGGACCCTAGGTGCACTGAACAGTTCATCTGTATACAGATTAATGGACATCTAACTACTTTTCTGTACATATTCTGTCTGTGGCAAAAAAGGCAGCACACAGACCATTTAGAGTGAATGGTAGCTTTCACATGTCCATTGCTTTTCATGGACATAATCTGTGTGCAGTCTGTTTTTCACAGATACACACGTGGACAAAATTGTTGGTATCCCTAATGAAAGGAAAACCCACAATGGTCACAGAAATAACTTGAATCTGACAAAAGTAATAATATATAAAAATTATATGAAAATGAACAAATGAAAGTCAAACATTGCTTTTCAACCATTATACAACAGAATTTTTTAAAAAAAAGAAATCTCATGAAACAGGCCTGGACAGAAATGATGGTACCCCTGAAAATAATGTGATCAAAGGGACCTGTTATATCAAGGTGTGTCCACTAATTAGCATCACAGGTGTTTACAATCTTGTAATCAGTCAGTGGGCCTGTATATAGGACTACTGATACTCACTGTGCTGTTTGGTGACATGGTGAGTACCACACTCAACATGGACCAGAGGAAGCGAAGGAAAGAGTTGTCTCAGGAGCTTAGAAAGAAAATTATAGACAAGCATGTTAAAGGTAAAGGTTATAAGACCATATCCAAGCAGCTTGATGTTCCTGTGACTACAGTTGCACATATTATTCAGAAATTTAAGATCCATGGGACTGTAGCCAACCTCCCTGGACGTGGCTGCAGGAGGAAAATTGATGACAAATCAAAGAGAAGGATAATACGAATGGTAACAAAAGAGCCCAGAAAAACTTCTAAAGAGATTAAAGGTGAACTTCAAGCTCAAGGAACATCAGTGTTAGATCGCACCATCCGTCGTTGTTTGAGCCAAAGTGGACTTCATGGGAGACGACCAAGGAGGACACCATTGTTGAAAACAAATCATAAAAAAGCCAGACTGGAATTTGCCAAACTACATGTTGACAAGCCACAAAGCTTCTGGGAGAATGTCCTATGGACAGATGAGACAAAAATCGAAATTTTTGGCAAGGCACATCAGCTCTATGTTCACAGACGGAAAAATGAAGCATATCTTGAAAAGAACTGTCCCTACTGTGAAACATGGAGGAGACTCGGTTATGTTCTAGGGCTGCTTTGCTGCATCTGGCATAGGGTGTCTTGAGTCTGTGTGGGGTACAATGAAATCTCAAGACTATCAAGGGATTCTAGAGAGAAATGTGCTGCCCAGTGCCAGAAAGCTTGGTTTTAGTCGCAGGTCATGGGTCTTGCAACAGGATAATGACCCAAAATACACAGCTAAAAACACCCAAGAATGGCTAAGAGGAAAACATTGGACTATTCTGAAGTGGCCTTCTATGATCTCTGACCTAAATCCTATTGAGCATCTTTGGAAGGAGCTGAAACATGCCATCTGGAAAAGGCACCCTTCAAACCCGAGACAACTGGAGCAGTTTGCTCATGAGGAGTGGGTCAAAATACCTTTTGAGAGGTGCAGAAGTCTCATTGACAGTTACAGGAATCGTTTGATTGCAGCGATTGCCTCAAAAGGTTGTGCAGCAAAATATTAAGTTAAGGGAACCATAATTCTGTCCAGGCCTGTTTCATGAGTTTTCTTTTTTTTTAAAATTCTGTTGAAGCATGGTTGAAAAGCAATGTCTGACTTTGTTGTACATTTTCATATAATTTTTATATATTATTACTTTTGTCAGATTCAAGTTATTTCTGTGACCATTGTGGGTTTTTCTTTCATTAAACGAGGGGTACCCACAATTTTGTCCACGTGTTGTCATCACTAGATGGAAAATAAAGACAACATCCTTTTTTTTGGCTGTGAAACTGTCCGTTTTTTCCAGATTTACTGGCCTAAGATCTATGAAGGGGGGATTGGCTCCTAGCAGTATAGTTTATCTATATAGTTATCCCTGCGAAATACTGTTCCATACTGTAATTGCTACTGGACTGTAGGGGCAGAGGCTCCTAAACTCTTAGCATCGTAGATAACTATAATGCTTTCTCCCTGCATAGTATACAGTCCATTAAACCTGGTACACACATGCACATAGTTTTACAGCTGAAATTGTCATGTGAATGCAGCCTTTTAATAGTTGGTTTTCTTGGGAGAAAATTACACTAACAGCTCCTACAACACCACATAAGCATTTTAGGTGGTGGTAGACGCTCTTTAACTTAGTTTTCTGCATCCACGTGATGAGTGTTTTATGTTCTTTTCATTCCATTATAATTTCATTGTCCTTCAACCAGAGCTGCCTTATTGCTTTGTTTCATATTATCATTCTCTTTATAGGTTCGTTCTATGGATGAGTTAAATCATGATTTTCAGGCACTTGCACTGGAAGGAAGAGCAATGGGAGAGGTATTTCATCACTTTTGTGAACTGAATAATTTGTTTTTGTCATCTGTGCAAGTTTTCACATATAAATGTCAGTTGTAAGATACTAAAATATAGTTTTATAACATGGTTTTTATTAGAACTGTATTCACTTTCAGAAATGGACCCCATACATCCATACATAAATATAGCGATGGACCAACATCTGTCACCTACAAATTTTAGTCACACCCATCTTGCTGCATACAAGGCTAGAAAGCTGTAGGCTTGATAGAATGTCCACGCTGACCCCTTTTATAATACTGAAAATGCCTACAATGGGCACATGAGTTTCAGATGTGGATCATGAAGCGATGGAACATGCTGTCCTTCCAGTGCAGTCCAGTCCTGCTGCTCTGGTGTCTTCTCAAAGTGAAACTACTTGCTGGCTGAGACGTTCCGGATCCCTTCCACTGAAGCTGCTGATTGGCCTCAGCAGTCATGTGATTGCGGAGGCCAATCAGTGACCTCAGGAAGAGATACCGGAACATCACCAAACAAAAAAAAAAAAAATTCAAGATAATAGTTAATAAAGTTTTTAAAAATATAAAACGAAAGTAATATACAAAGCGTCCACATTTCCCTAGATCACATATATAAATAAACATAAAAGATATACACACGTTGGGTATCGCCACATCTGAAAGTGCCCACACTATTAAAATATGAAATATTTATTCCATTTAGTGAACAGCATTATGTGAAAACAAATCAAAATGGCTGAATTGTTTTTAGTTTTTACAACACCAGAAAATGTAGCAATAAGTGATCAAAATGTCAGACATTTGCCAAAATGATACCATTGGAAACTGCATCTTATTCTGCAAAAAGATGTCCCTTTATACAGCTCCATACACAGAAGTATATAAAAAAAAAATTTTTTTTGCTTTGTTCAACATTTTTAAAGTTAATAAAACATGACAAAAACTATATAAATTTGAACATAGCCATTATGGCATTGACCTGTAGAATATACAGTGGCTTGCAAAAGTATTCATATCCCTTGAACTTTGATACACTGACACAAAGTAGCAGATAATTGTTAAGTGGATGGAAAATGATACATGGTTTTCAAAATTTTAATCAAATAAAAATCTGAAAAGTGTGACGTGCAGAAGTATGAGACTGAGATTTGTGCCCATTCTTCTTTGCAAAATAGCTCAGGTAGCCAGATTGGATGGATAGTGTCTCTGAATAGCAATTTTCATGTCTTGCCACAGATACACTAGGTCTAGACTTTGACTGGGCCATTCTAACACATGAATATTCTTTGATCTAATCCATTTCACTGTAGCTCTGGCTGTATTTTTAGGGTCTTTGTCTTGCTGGAAAGTGAATCTCCTTCCCAGTCTCAAGTCTTTTGCAGTCTCCAACAGGTTTTCTTCCAAGATTGCCCTGTATTTAGCTCCATCCATCTTCCCATCTACTCTGACCTTATCCCTGCTGAAAAAAAGCATCCCCACAGCATGATGCTGCCACCAACATGTTTCACAGTGATCAGGTCACGTGATAAGCCTGACCAAATGGAGGTGACTTTAGGGCAGTTTTGAAGCTGCTGTAGTTGGGGATTAATCGGATTGTCTGGGGTAAAGCATTCCAGAGCACCGGTGCAGCTCGAGAAAAGTCTTGGAGACTTGAGTGGGTTGATCGGATGCAAGTCTAAGGTCATTGGCAGAACGGAGAGGACGGTTCGGTTGGTAGACAGTGACGGTAGATTTACAGTTGTAGAATACTTTTTTTTCCATTTTTGGATGATGGATTGAACAGTGCTCCTTGGGATGCTCAAAGCTTGGGATATGTTTTTATAACCTAACCCTGCTTTAAACTTCTCCATAACTTTATCTCTGGTGAGTTCCTTGGTCTTCATGATGCTGTTTGTCCACTAGTGTTCTGTAACAAAGCACTGAGGCCTTCACAGAACAGTTGTATTTATACTGAGACTCAATTACACACAGCTCTGGACTCTATTAGCTAACTAATTTGACTTCTGAAAGCAATTGATTGCATTGGATTTTATTTTGGGGTATCGGAGTACAGGGGGATGAATACTTTTGCACATCACACTTTTCAGATTATTATTATTATTTTTTTTATTAATATTTTGAAAACCATGTATCATTTTTGTTCCACTTCACAATTATATGCTACTTTGTGTTGGTCTATCATTTAAAATCTCAATAAAATACATTTAAGTTTGTGGTTGTAAGGTGACAAAATGTGAAAAAGTTCAAGGAGTATGAATACTTTTACAAGCCATTGTAGATGTCATTTTCTCTGAACAGTGAATACCGATAAAACAGAACATTAATTGGTGCCCTTAGGATGTCAATTTTGTTCTGCAAAAAGTAAGCCCTCATACAACTCTGGGAATGGGAAAATGTAAAAGTTATGGCTTTTGGAAGACAAGGTTGCCAAGGCAAAGGAAAATTTAAATTTTTGTGTTTTAAGTGGGTAAATCGTCCATGCTGAAATAGGATTCACCTCTGTGGGCCAATTTAGACAGCCTCTATCAAAAGGCTTATTCTGGTGTACTAAGTATATCCACGTGGGTGGCTGCTATATTCATTAAAAAAGAGGCAACCTTTTGTTTTTCTTAGAGAACATTGGTGTCTGGTTGTCTTTAACCCCCTAACAGTTGCATTAAACTTGCAAAAACCTTCCTAAATGTTTTTTTTTTTTTTTTTTTACTTGTTTGCAGATTTTGCATTCATGGCTCAAATCAATATTTCAGGCACATACTGTTACTCTATTTAGCGATCTAACATATTTTATAGAATTAAACCAATAACATTTCATTCCCTTCTTCATTCACTTTTTATATTTTATTTCAATGTAGCTTTACAAGACATTGTGTTTTATGAGGACATAATAGCTTTTGATCAAGTTTTTATTTGTTTTGTATTTTGAGAGGTAAGATGAACAGAGGGCATCAATTCTGACATATGAATTTTAACATACTCATTTTATTTTAGGGATTGTTACAGATGTGGCAATACCAGTTTTTTATTTTTCATCATTTATAAGAAGTGTGTTTTTTACTTTTTTTTTTTTTTTTTTTTTTTTACCAACTGATACTGGTTAAAGTTGCAACTCAGCTTTAACCAGTGAGATCTCAATCTAGGTGGGTTACAGACAAAATTATTTGCTTTAACCTTTTGGGGATGAGAACCTTGTCCTAAGCAGTGGGTACTTACCACATTTGGATGAGCATTCTTGTCTTGAGGATGACACCCGATCAAGAGCTGACCAAGTTTCATTAGTAGCGGGTGACAGCTGTATGATACAGCTGACACCCTCAGTTGGGGATGAGCTCCGATCATGGGCGTAAATCCCTTAGGTGGCTCAGTCAAAAATGACGGCAGCATCTAAGCGGTTTCGGCCATTATACTGCCCCCCCCATTGGAATTTCACTGATATATGTATATAGCCCAAAATGGTACCAATAAAAAACACAGTTCGTCCCACTAAATGTGAGCCCTCAACCAGCTCGGTGAATTAAAAAAAAAAAAAAAAAGTTATGCTTCCCAGAAGATGGCAATGAAATTCCCCCTCCCCCTAATAGATTTAAAATAAAAATTTTAAATGTTTAACCCCCTTTCCGCCACAGCCAGTTTTTTGACTTCCTGACAGCTTGATTTTTCAAATCTGAAATGTTACTTTATGTGGTAATAACTTTGCAACACTTTAACTCACCAAAGCGATTTTGAGAATGTTTGTTTGTACTTCGTCTTGGTGGTAAATATTGGTCGGTGTTTTGTGTTTAATTATAAAAAAAAAATTTGGAAATTTTTAAAAATATGCTATTTAAAAAGTTTGAAATGATCTGCTTTTTCATACACATAGTCATACCACTCAGATTAGCTCATTCATCTTAATTTACCATATCTCTGCATTATGTTTTTTATTTTTTTTTTATGGACGTTATAAGGCTGACAAATCAAACAGCAATTTTCTAAATTTTCTAGAACATTTCCAAAACCTATTTTTCAAGGGACTAATTCAGTTCTGTAGGGGTTTTGAAAGGCCTCTGTATTAGAAACCCCCATAAATCACCCTATTTTCAAATCTGCACCCCTTTAAGTCAAAATAACAAACACAAAGTACCTTAACACTATAAGCGTTTAACAGGAATTTAAGATAAAATGGAGGTGAAATTTACATGTTTCAATTTCTTTCACTAATAATTTCATTTAGCCCTAGAATTTACACATTCACAAGTGGTTAAAAGAGGAAATGTTCCACACAATTTGTTATGCAAGTTCTGCCAGCTAACATAGTGTCTTACATTTGAATGTAAACTTGATATGTGGGCACACAGCAAGACGCAGAAGGGAAGGGACACTAATGAGCTTTTGGACTGCAGATTTTGCTGTGATCAGCTTCAGGCACCATATCACATTTGCAGATCCCCTGAGGTGCCCAAGCAGTGGAAACCCCCAGAAAGTGACCCCATCAAGGGTATAGTGAGTTTTTTGACCCTACAGGTTTTTCACTGAAGTGATTACCTACCATTAGGATGTAAAAATGAAAAATTATTATTATTTTTTTTATATATTATTCTTCTGATAAAATATTGCTGAAGTCCAAAATTTTGCATGGCAGTGCTTGATACGGAAAGGACAGATTTTACTTGAATGGTTTTCAGGTACCATTTGCAGAGCCCCTGAGGTGCCAAAAGAGTGAACCCCCCCATACCAAAAAGCGACCCCATTTTAAAAACCTAGATCCGCTCAAGGAATTTATTGAGGGAAATAGCATTTGGTACCCACAGCTGTTTCACTGAAATTTGTACCAATGCGATGTGAAAATGAAAAATTACTTTTTTTTCCGCTAAAATGTTGCATTAGGCCCAAATTTCTCATTTTCACAATAGGTTAATTAGAAAAAGCACCCCACAGTTTTACACAATTTCTCCTGAACACGGCAATACCTCATATGTGGTCATAAACTGCTGTGTTGGGTACATGGCGGAGCTTGGAAAAAGAGCACTATTTGGCTTTTAGAAGGCAAATCTTGCTGGAATTGTTTTTGGGTGCTATGTCTCATTTGCAGACCCCTAAAATGCCAGTACAACAGAAAACCCCAAAACATGACCCAATTTTGGAAACTACACCCCTCAAGGAATTTATGAATGACTGTACTGAGCATTTTGATCCCACAGCGGTTTCATAGATTTTATGTCCAGTGAAAATGAAAAATTATTTTTCCAATAAAATGTTGCTTTAGCTACACACTTCTCATTTTTACAAGGGGTTAAAGGAGAAAATGTATCCAACAATTTGTTATGCAATTTCTCCTGACTACAGAAATACCCTATATGTGGAGGAAAACTGCTGTTTTGGCAGACGCCAGGGCACAGAAGGCAGAGAGCGCCATTAGGCTTTTGGAGGGCAGGAGAATTTTCAGGCGCCATGACAAGTTTGCTCCTAAGGTGCTAATGCAGTGGAGAGTACCTAGAAATGACTTAACTTTGGAAACTTCACCCCTCAAAGAGTATAGTGATCATTCTGACCCCAGAGATGATTTTTCAAGAATAAGTACGCAACAGATGGTGCAAAATAAAAATTAACATTTTTTCCATATAGGCTATTTCAGTGCCCAATATGTCAGATCCATCTCATGGCGCTGTGAAAAGTCAGCTCTCCAGTTATTCTCTGTTTCCTGATTTTCTAAACTCTCTACATGCGGCTCTAATCTTTTACCTAGAAATACAGCAGGACTCAGAAATGAAGAAGCACCATGTACATTTGAGGCCTAGTTTGGTATTTTGTACTGCATTGAAGAGCAATTGCAGAAGATCTGAGGCAAATTTAAAAAAAAAAAAAAAAAAAATGGAACCACTATTTTAGAAACTACTCCTTAAAGAATGTATCAAGTGGCATAGCAAGCATTTTAACCCAAATTCACAGTGAAAAGTTAAAATTTTTGCAGAAACACCATTTCAGTGCCCGATATGTTGCGCCCAGCTTGTGACAGCACAGACACACACTCCAAAAACTATTAAGTGGGTTATCCTTGGTACAACAGTTTTTGGAGCATTCGTCTCTGACACAAGCCAGGCACAACATATTGTGCACTGAAATGATTTTCATTTTCACTTTGCACATCTGATGATTCATTTCTGGAAAATAAATTAATGCAAAACTTGGGGAGTAAAAATGCTTACTGTACCCTGGGATAAATTCCTTGAGGGGTGTAGTATCCAAAATGGGGTTGTGTGTCAGGGGATTCCACTTTACTGGAATTTCAGGAACTCTGCAAAATGGGCATGATGTCCAAAAACCAAACAGTCTCCAAAACCCAAATAGTGCTGCTTCTATTCTGCACCCTGCTGTGTGCCCAAACAGCAGTTTGTACCCAATGTCATATGTCAAATAAAATTCAGGGGAAAAAAAATCAGTTGCATCGCCATCTTCTGAAAGGCATTACGTTTTTATTTTTCCTTTGACAGAGCTGGTCGAGGGCTTTTATATATATATATATATATATATATATATATATATATATATATATAACAGTCATGAGCAAAAGTTTTGAGAATGATACAAATATTAATTTTTTCAAAGTCCACTGCTTCAGTTTTTCTAATGGCAATTTGCATATACTCCAGAATGTTATAAAGAGTGATCAGCTTAACAGCAATTACTTGCAAAGTCAATATTTGCCTAGAAAATGAACTTTATCCCCCAAAACACATTTCAACATCATTGCAGCCCTGCCTTAAAAGGACCACCTAACATCGTTTCAGTGATTGCTCCATTAACACAGGTGTGGTTGTTGATGAGGACAGGACACTTTAAAAGGAGGCTGGTGCTTGCCATCATTGTTTCTCTTCTGTTAACCATGGTTATCTCTAAAGAAACACGTTCAGTCATCATTGCACTGCACAAAAATGGCCTAACTGGGAAGAGTATTGCAGCTAGAAAGATTGCACCTCAGTCAACAATCTATCGCATCATCAAGAACTTCAAGGAAAGAGGTTCCATTGGTGCCAAAAAGGCTCCAGGGCGCCCAAGAAAGACCAGCAAGCGGCAGGACCGTCTCTTAAAAGTGTTTCAGCTGCGGGATCGGGCTACCAGCAGTGCAGAGCTTGCTGAGGAATGGCAGCAGGCAGGTGTGAGTGCATCTGCACGCACTGTGAGGCGGAGACTCTTGGAGCAAGGCCTGGTCTCAAGGAGGGCAGCAAAGAAGCCACTTCTCTCCAGAAAAAACATCAGGGACAGACTGATATTCTGCAAAAGGTACAGGGAGTGGACTGCTGAGGACTGGGGTAAAGTCATTTTCTCTGATGAATCCCCTTTTCGATTGTTTGGAACATCTGGAAAACAGCTTATTCGGAGAAGAAGAGGTGAGCGCTACCACCAGTCTTGTCTCATGCCAACTGTAAAGCATCCTGAAACCATTCATGTGTGGGGTTGCTTCTCAGCCAAGGGAATCGGCTCTCTCACAGTCTTGCCTAAAAACACAGCCATGAATAAAGAATGGTACCAGAATGTCCTCCAAGAGCAACTTCTCCCAACCGTCCAAGAGCAGTTTGGCGCTCAACAATGCCTTTTCCAGCATGATGGAGCACCTTGCCATAAAGCAAAGGTGATAACTAAATGGCTCAGGGAACAAAACATAGAGATTTTGGGTCCATGGCCTGGAAACTCCCCAGATCTTAATCCCATTGAGAACTTGTGGTCAATCATCAAGAGACGGGTGGACAAACAAAAACCAACAAATTCAGACAAAATTAAAGCATTGATTCTGCAAGAATGGACTGCTATCAGTCAGGATTTGGTCCAGAAGTTGATTGAGAGCATGCCAGGGAGAATTGCAGAGGTCCTGAAGAAGAAGGGTCAACACTGCAAATATTGACTTGCTGCTAATTCTAACTGTCTATATAAGCTTCTGTTACTCATAATATGAATGCAATTATATTTCTGTATATGATAAAAACATCTGACAAACACACATAAAAACCAGAGGGCAGCAGATCATGTGAAAATATAATATTTGTGTCATTCTCAAAACTTTTGGCCATGACTGTATATATATATATATATATATATATATATATATATATATTTATTGGTAACATTTTGGCTGATCGGACTTGATTGCTTTTTATTGAATATTTTGTGAGGCAAGATGGTCAAAAATCAATCTTTCTTGTATTTTTTTACGTTGTATTTTTTTACGTCATTCAACGTGTGGGTTAAATAATGATTTAGTCTTGCTGTTCGGATTTTTACGGATGCAGTGATGCTAAATATATGCTGGGATTTTTTGGGCTTTATTCAGTTAATTTTTTTTTTTTTTTTTTACGACTTTTGTAAACTTTTTTTTCAGGTCTCCAAAATGGGGTAATGTGTCTGCGTATTCCACTTTACTGGCAATTCAGGGTCTCTGCAAAAGTGGCATGACGCCCAAAAAAAATAGCGCTCCTTCCGTTCTCTGCCTGGCTGTGTGCCCAAACAGCAGTTTATACTCACATATGACCTTGTTAAGTACGTTATCCGCGCTACAACCATGTCATACATGTGGGCATAAACTGCCGTTTGGGCACACAGCAGGGTGCAGATGTGAAGGAGTGCTAAGTGGCTTTTGGAGCACAGATTTAGATTGTTTTTGGACACCGTGTCACCTTTTCAGAAACCTTAAATGGCACCACAAAATAGGGTCATTTCTTGTGAATTCCAATTTACTGATGCCTCCAGGGCTCTGCAAGAACAATATGGCATCCAGAAACCAGTCCTCCTAAATCTATACTCCAAAAGCTAAAAAGCACAGTTCTCCTTCTCTTTTGAGCCCTGTTGTTTACCCAAACAGCAGTTTATGCCCACATAAACAACTTTTTTGTACCCGGGATAACCCACTTAAAAGTTTTAGGAGTGCATGTATCTGTTGACACAAAATGGGCACAACATATTGGGAACTGAAATGGCATATTTCTATAAAAATTTAAATTTTCACTTTGCACATTAATTTAGGGATTAGGGCCGCATGTAGGGTGTTTCCAAAATCAGGAAACTGAGCATGACTAGAGAGCTGACATTTCAGTGTGCCACAAGCTTGGCCTGATGTATCTGCCACTGAAATAACACATCTAAGAAAATTTCAATTTCTCGCTTATTTCACTGGGGAACACAGCACCATGGGTATAGACCTGGCCACTAGGAGGCTGACACTAGGAGAATGAAAGCTGTTGGCTCCGCCTCTGGGCTATACCCTTCTCACAGACACTGTGCTAGTCAGTTTTAAACCTAGTGTCCGTTGGAGGCAGACACGACCTGACCTCAGGTCTTTCTGTCTTGCATCGTTTTTATTTTTCTTTCAGGTGCAGGGGGTCTTAAGCGTGTCTGCCACACTAGTCGTATCCTCCTGCGGGTGCAGCGCTCTGCAGAAGAGAGCCTCGCTGTTCACCCAGTCTCCACTCGCTGTAGCGGTGGCCCCACTCCCACATGCGAGGTCCTACTGAGGGGGTGACCCTGCGGCACCTGAAGACGCCAGACAGGTGAGTATTGGAAGATGGGCAGTGAGTATGGGAATTCTTCAATCCCCCCACCCCCCATCCGTGGTGGGCTTCCTTATTGGGGGTGGGGGGCACTTTAGTGAATAAGCCCTTTTTTAATCTGCCGCTCCTGGGGCTTTTCTTGCCGCTCACTGAGCGGTTCCCGTTCAGGGGGTGCATTTTCGTTTCGTTCGGGCTACTCTCCTGGACCCCGGTACCTTTTTTTCGGCCTCGGACGGGGTTTATGGAGCCTCCGGCTGGTCTCCGTGCCGGCGGTGCCCGCTGCCGGCTGCGATTCTACTTTAGTACTCGGCTTCTGCTGGGGACTGGGCTGCAACTAGGCCCGCCCCTTCCTGTGCCTCCAAACTCCACCCAAGCCTTCCTATTGGCCAGGGCGTGGTCTCCTCCCCCTGCCTATCCCTTGACACGGAAATCCGGGGGAAGAAAAAAAAAAGTTGTTGTGATTATGTACCTGAATGTCCTCCGGGTTCAAGCCTCCTTCAAGATGGACATTATAACCAGCTTTGGATCACCCTGGGCCCCTTTGCTGATTTCGCTGGCTCATCAGCAGGTAAAAGTCCTGACTCATGCCTTCTCAGCTCCTGGAATTCTGGGGAATGATGCCCGATACGCTCCTGGTCAAGGTTTTTTCCTCCCTGGAGTCTGATATTCTGGCCCTCCGTTCCAGTGTTCCCTGCCTTCGGAGGTTCCCTTTGTGCTCTCTTCACTTCTGCCTGCCAGTCCTAGGCATGATGGTCCTGGCCTTAGAGGTTCTCCCTTTGGCTCAGTTCTTCCCGGGCCCTTGCAATGGTGTTTCTGGGCCGCTGGGACTAGTCTGTGTCCAGCTCATCTGCCTGTTTCTCCTGTCTTTCCGGGTTCGCCTGGAGCTTCTTTGTTGGCTCGTCTTGCCCCTCCGGGACTCTCTCGGGAATTTTCCTCCCCCTCCTTTCGCAGATTGTGCCCCTGATGCCAGTCTTCTGGCTAGGGAGCAGTCTTTGGTGCCTTGATAGTTCAGGGCCTGTGGTCCAAGTGGAGTCCTCCTCCAGATCTAACTCTGGAAATGGGAGCCATCTTCCTAACCTTGCCTTATTGGATCTCTCTCCTCCTAGGGCGACCGGTCAGAGTCCAGGCCGGCAACTCCACTGCGGTCGCTTACTTGGACCTTCCGGGGTGTCCCTGGTGCCGTCCGGCATTTCTAGAAGCCTCCCACCCTCTTAGGTGGGCGGAGTGTCTCCCAAACTAGCCGAGGAAAACTTCCTGGGCGAGTGTCGCTTCTTCAGTAGGTCGTCCTCTGGTTGTGCTCCCGATGGGGCGTGTCGGCCTCTTAGTCTTCCTCCTGTGTCACAGGTTCCTCTGCCTCGTGGCCAGGGCCCTGGGCCCTCGGGCCATTGCCGCTACCGTTTTTGTGATTCCCAGGTCGGACTTCCTTCTGCACCTTTTCCCTCCTCTTCTTAGGATTTCAAGAAGCTTGAGTCCAAGGGGGTTCCAGCCTTCCTAGTGCCTCCGAATTGGGCCTGCCGGGCCTGGTACGCGGATCTCGTGTTCCTGCTGACGGGCGCTCCTTGACCTCTTCCTCTGCAACTTGACCTTCTGTCTCAGGGACTGCTTTTCCATTCTGCCTTGCCTCGCCTCAGCTGCATTTAATGGTGTGGCTGATGATGCCGAGTTTCTGCAATGCCATGGAACCTGTTGTCCAGATCATGCATTAGGCCTGTAAACCACAGTCAGCCAGGTTCTACCTTTGCTCGTAGAAGTCCTAGGCCTGCTGCGGTGAGAGTACTGTTTGTGATTCGCTCTCCTTTTCTTTTCCCAGGTTCCTGGGGTTTTTTTTCTCCAGTCTGGTCTGGATCACGGTCTTGGTTGTCTTCTCTTGAAGGACAGGTCTCTGCCTTCTCAGTTCCTTTTCTTAAGATCCTGGCCTTCTGGTCTCAGGTGAAGACTTTCCTATGGGAAGTGGCACGCTCTCAGCTGGCAGTGCATCAGGCTCCCCCTACCAGCCTTTGCGGGATTCCCCTCTTTTGCCTTCTATCATGGAAGGTCACTTTCCTGGTGGCCATTACCTCCATCCGCAGGGTCTCCCTGCCGGCAGCCTTCCTTCTGGTTCTCCACATGGACAAGGTTGTCCTTCGTCCGCCTCTGTCCTTCTGCCTAAGGTGGTTTCTTCCTTTGTCATCTACAGGGTTGTAGCTTGCCATCTTTCTGCCCAGACCTCGAACATTCATGCCGGCGTTTCTCTTCCCTGCCTGGATGTCATCCGGATCATTTGGGTCTGTTTGGCTCTCCCTGACTCTTTCTATCGTTCTGACGCCTTGTTGTCATCCCTGAGGGCTCTCACTAGCACCTGCCTGCTTCCTGGGTTTCCATCTCACGATGACTGGTCTCTGATCTAGGAGGCCTATCGACCTAGGGGTTGGACTCTGCCCTTCCGTGTGTTGGCTCTCTCTGAGAACTGATCCTCTCCTGTGCTGATCTGCATCAGTTTTCTGCTGTCCAAGTCGACAGGCTGCCACCTGGGCTTCATTCATACGTTCTCTGTTTTTCCAGGTCCGTTCTATGACCTCTGCCGACGCATGGTTTGGCCTTTAGGTTCTGCAGGCGGCTGTGCGCTGGATTGTTTGCATGATTCCCACCCTCTGGGACTGCTTTAGGACATCCCATGTTGCTGTCCCCCCCAACCCCCCCCCCTTCCCCAGTGAAATAATCGAGAAAATGGGATTTTTTGGTACTCACTGTAAAATCCTTTTCTCGTTGTATTCACTGGGGGACACAGATCCCACCTTTGCTGTTTTTTGGATGCAGGACATGTTGATGGTTGTTGGTTCCGTCCTCTTTTTTGCTCTTTGGTGTCTTTCTCCTACTGCTGTGGTACAAACTGACTAGCACAGTTGTTGTAAAAAGGGTATAGCCCAGAGGCTGAGCCGACAGCTTTTCATTCTCCTAGTGTCAGCCTCCTAGTGGCCAGGACTATACCCATGGTGCTGTGTCCCCCAGTGAATACAACGAGTAAATGATTTTACTGAGAGTACAAAAAAATCCATTTTTCATTTTTTAGAAGCCGCCTTGGGTCAAAATGCTCACTATACCCCTTGATAAATTCTGTGAGGGGTGTATTTTCCAAAATGCGATCACTATTTGGTGGCTACCATTGTACTGGTACTTTAGGGTCTCTGCAAATACGACATGACACACAAAAACTATTCCAGCAAAAACTGAACTCCAAAGCCAAATAGAGCTCTTTCCATTCTGAGCTCCGCCAGCTCCATACAGCAGATTACAACCACATTTTAGGAGTTTGCAAATGAGACATAGCACCCAAAAACAATTCCAGCAAAATTTGCCTTCTAAAAGCCTAATAGCTCTCTTTCCGTTCCAAGATCCACCATGTTCACCAGCAGTTTACGACCAATTATGGGATATTGCCATGTTGAGGAGAAATTGTGTATTAAACTATAGGGTGCTTTTTCTCCTTTAAAGAGGACCTTTCACGTCCTCATGTATATGCGGTTTTACATACCGCTAGAAAGCTGACAGTGCGCTGAATTCAGCGCACTGTCGGCTTTCTCGTTATATTCCCCGGGGCTGGAGATATCGGGGGTCTAAATTTCACCGTTCACTGTCAGACGGGCGTTCCTGACAGTCTAGCTGCGCTGTGAGGAACGCCCTCCATGACAGTACTAGTCCATAGACTTGTACTGGGGTGGGGGGGGGGGGCGCATTCCTTACAGCTCAGCCTCATCACTGGGCTGTAAGGAACACCCCCTCTGACAGTACTCGCTATGGATGAGGACAGAGAGAGGGGGCGTTCCTTACCGCCCAGTGATGACGCTGAGCTAGACTGTCAGGAACGCCCTTCTGACAGTAAACGGTGAAATTTAGACCCCTGATATCTCCAGCCCCGGGGCATATAACGGCAAAGCCGACAGTATGCTGAATTCAGAGCGCTGTCAGCTTTCTAGCGGTATGTAAAACTGCATATACATGAGGACGTGAAAGGTCCTCTTTAACTCCTTGTGAAAATGAAAATGTGGGGCTCAATGGGGGGAAAAAAGTAATATTTAATTTCACACCCCAATGGTAATAAAATCTGTGAAACTGCTGCGAAGTCAAAATGCTCACCATACCCTCTCTCTTTCTTTGCATTGTGTTTGGCTCTCTGATGTCTAATGTATACATTTTAAAACCATATTGGTCTTTAACACTCAGTAAAAAGCAGTTTATGTGGAAGCCCATAAGGCTTTTTTACTTTGAATCTTGTGCTTGGTATTACAAGGCTTAAGCTTTTATTTCTGTCTTTTGTCCAAAAATATTTCCTGTACTGTTGAACTTTGTTTTTTAAAAGGGAAGGGGCAGTGTTTTAAAGTGGTTTTCTGAGATCACAGTATTAATGGGATAGGCCATCAATATCAGATCAGATTCTTGGCACACCTTCTGATCAGCTCTTTAAAGGGGCCACGGCAATACCCAGAAAGCTACTAAGTGCATGGCATTTTGGTGTATGGATGAATATATATAATGAAGAGGCCACAAAGCACTGTGACCTCTTCAAACAGGATATATCATTAATATGATCTCAGAACACCCCTTTTGCTAGGTTAATAATGGGTGTTTCTACCTTTTTTTTTTGTTGTTTTTGATGACCATTGTGAAAATATTTTCCCCAAAAGCAACTGTTGCCTGGAAAAAAATTTTGGGAGACTGATGACTCCAACAAGGATGGACCAAAGGGCATTTTTCTGGGGGATCAATGGCGCGAGAGTGCGTGGGGGGCATCAGGTGAGTCTCCTTCATTTTTAAGGTTTTAATTTTATAAACTTATTTGAAGTTTTCTGAATTTGTGTTTGTTTGTTTTTTTGTTTTTGTTTTTTTGGTTTGGTTTTTCCTTCAAGTCAGCCTTGATTGTATGCATTGTAAAGTTACTATTTGCTTGTTCTGTAATGCATTTTGCTTGACTCTATTCTTTTTAGATCACTCTGTTTCCCAGCCCATTATGGTCCAGAGGCGACCAGGACAGGGATTCCATGTCGGAAGCGAAGTGAACTCTGTTCTCTCCCCTCGTTCTGAAAGTGGTGGTTTGGGAGTCAGCATGGTGGAGTATGTCCTAAGCTCCTCTCCTGGAGACAACTGCCTGAGGAAAGGAGGATTCGTAAGTGCCTCTCCCTTAATACAAACAAGGGGGGCCCTTCGATTGCCAAGATATAGAAAGATGCAGGTAAAAACAAAGGAGGCTGCAGTCTCATTGAGTCAGTATCTAAAAATATAATGTTGCTGGCTTTAACAGGTAGTGTTTATTCATGGCCTGCAATAAGCACTTTGTTCTTGTATTACATTGCATGGACATGTGTTTTGTTTTTTTTTGTTTTTTTTTAATTTATGCTAAAGCTCCTGAATAGTTTGAGACTGCAGCTATGAGTAGTTTTAGGCACCACATTTTGCCATTGGTGCCATTAAAGAAACCGTATCGCACATTTCCAAGCAGATGCATGGTTTTATTTATTGGGTAGACATCAGATACACAGAAGGTGTTTTAAAAGCTTCACTTACATAAGTTCTTTGTAAAAACAAGATTTTTATGTTTTCCACATGAATGGAAGGAAATCTGTTTGGATAATACTGTTAAATGGATGATATTGTTGAATTTTATTACGTGTCCTATTAACCTCCATATTCCTCTTGATTTTAGGGTCCTCGAGATTCAGAAGTAGATGAGAATGAGAAGGGTGATAAAAAGAGCAAAGGTGTTTATGAAGGTGACAAGCTAGGGGACCTGAAGGAGGAAGTGGATAGTATGGATAAAGCTAATGGTCTGCCTGTACAGAATGGAATTGACAGTGACGTAAAGGATTTCAGGTGAGATTCGCAATGACATGGGCAAATTTGATTCCTTGTGTGCATTCATCTTCCTTGTATGAGCTTCGGGAGCAGTGGTCTATCGTTTCCATTTTCATATAATATTTGGCAAATTACGTCAACTATATCTGCAGCACTTTATAGTCAATCAATGTCCACACATAGAGTGTCAGTTTTACCCCTCCTTTTTAAGGTGGTCACTAAGCAACTTTATTCCGATGAATAAGCCTTTTTACAGTTCATGTATTGGCGCATGTACCGAATGGAGCTGGTGCTTAATTGTGTACTTACAGCTGGGCAACTGCTCTTATCACCCAGGATCGGGTCAATGAAGGCCTCCAGGTAAGTAGAGAGTGAATGCCATTCGGCTGTGGCAGAGTACAATGCCTGTCAGTTTCATACATTGCACTACATAAGTTCATGACCCCGAAAAAACCACTGGCATGTTTGGCTGTTAATGGCGGTCATGTCTCTCCTTTCAGCTGTTCCTGCATAGAAAATATAGTATTACATGCTGCCCATAACTGAAGAGAGCTTCCTTTTGATGTTTATGGATGATTATGTGAACAATACTTGTCTGGTTTCGACATACACATGTTGGCTCCATATCTATTTATAATCAGTTTTATCTGGCATCATGAATGATGTTTAGTAAGATTTGTGTCTTTCACAGTCGCACCCCTGGCAACTGCCAAAATTCTGCAAGTGAGGTGGACCTTCTTGGATCAAGCCAGAATGGCTCTGAAGGGCTTGCCCAACTGACCAACAGCAATGGAGCCAAACCAGTTGAAGATTTTGGAGGTATGGAGTCCCAGAGTGTGCAGCTGGACCCCATGGAGCATGTTGGCATGGAACCACTTCAGTTTGACTACCAAGGCAACCAGGTTCCAGTTGATTCAGGGGCTACTACAGTAGGCCTCTTTGACTACAATTCACAGCAGCAGGTACCTGACATTACCACTATAAAGAATGCAAATGTATCTGGAAGACTTTGATGTTTTGCAACTATAATAATGCATACAATGTATCTTCAGTTGTTCCAAAGACCAAATGCCCTTGCAGTCCAGCAACTCACAGCAGCTCAGCAGCAGCAGTATGCCCTTGCCGCCGCACACCAACCACACATAGGTAAGGGTAGTAAAATTTGGTTTCATTTTTTATTTTTGTGGTAAGCCATAATGCAGACTATATGTAACTGTATTACACTTCTGCTGATCATTATTGGCCATTTTGTTTTGATGCATTGTTTTATAATGTACTCTCGGACCATACTTTAATAGCCTATATAATTCAATCCTGGATATTGAACCTTAGATCTCATTACCCGGATGGTGCTATTTTCCCTGTCAGCACTGTGGGAGAATGGTCATTTGACCCACATTTTAATTTTCTGACATCCTGTGGCATCCTTCTTTCTGTCTATAGCCTTTTTTTCTAGCTATAGCAGAGAATGTTGATGTTTGTGAAGGGAAAGTGCCAGCCAAATTTGAACAGAGAGGCTGGGCTGGATCAAGTGCTGTAGGTGTTTCCTTGCACAGGCATTTGAGCCAACACAAATAATCATGAGTAATGTAATAACTTGGCTCCAGAACTGTCATGGCTGGAAGCATCATTTTTAAACCATCACAGTGTGTTGGGGAGTTTTGTTGGCTAATGCTATGTTCACCAAGTTTCCGTTTGAGACCAGTGATGGCGAACCTTTTAGAGACCGAGTGCCCAAACTGCAACCCAAAACCCACTAAATTATCGCAAAATGCCATCACGGCAATTTAATTTAATACTGTGCGGATCCACAATTGCAGACAGTTACGGACCCACAAAATACAGTCGCGCAATTGGGGCTTTACAGAGCTTTCAATAATACTAACAACTTTGTACTGCATTTGGTATACTTTTGAACAATTAGTGTTCACTATTTACTTCACAAAGAATCTGTTTTATATTGACCGTGTAATGTTATTACAGCCTGTACTAATATAAAGTCTGCTATAAAACAGATACTGTGTATATAAATAGTGAAGGGGCCTCACACAGTACAGTCTGCCCCACAGTGGCCCCCACACAGTACAATCTGTTCCACAGTGGTCTCCACGCTGTACAATGTGCTTCACAGTGACCCCCACACAGTATTATATGCTCCACAGTGGCCCCACACAGTATTATATGCTCCAGTGGCCCCCCACACAGTACCATGCGCTCCACAGTGGCCTCAGGACAGTACAATGCACTTCACAGTGGCTCCCAGACAGTACAATATAATGCGCTCCACAGTGGTCCCCAGACAGTACAATGCGCTCCAGAGAGGCCCCCAGACAGTATTATATGCTCCACAGTGGGCCCCCACACAGAATTATATGCTTCACAGTGGGCCCTCCACACAGCATAATATGCTACTTACCTGCATGCCCACATAAGTAGCGTCATCCTTCTTCACAGTGCAAGCGCTGATGAATTATGTCATCACACCTTCATCGGGGCAGAGGTCACACATGGTGTCAGTGTAAGCCACGGACCCGTGGCCTACACTGAGTTTTCAGCTGTATGTGCATTTGCACATACAGCTGAAAGAAGCGCTCGCTCACTAACAGGAAAATCCTGTACCTGTTAGTGAGCATTCAGAAAGCCTGGATGGGGCAATGGCGTGTGTGCCAAAAGAGGCTCTGAGTGCCCTCTCTGGCACGCGTGCCATAGGATCACCACCATGTCGATAGACTATAATGGGATCCGTAGGGTTTCCGCCCGAAAAGGGCGAAAAATGCAGAGAAAAGTGCTGCATGCATTGCTTCTCTCCACATTTTTTAAACTGGTTCGGGGACGGAGTACATGCACAGGTGTGACCCCAGCCTTAGACTAGTGTCTGCATTTTACAAGAGGTATGTTGCAGTCCTTTTTTTTTTTTTTTTTTTCCTGTATATTAGAGGAACTTTACTGCTTCTGTCTGACCAGACACATATCAGATGGGCTGTGGAAAAACAAAAATTCTGGCTAATGTAACTTTACGGACAAGTTTGTATGTCAAGAAAGTTTTACGTGTAAACATTAAACGTATCTTGCAAACTTATTGGGGACCTAGTCTAAAAGTCTTGTTTCACCTGCCTGGTCTCCCATTATTTTATTTATTTATTTTACTATTTCTGGTAGATATTTAACAAAGTTCATATTTTAAAGGTTGTTTTTTTTTTTTTGTTTGTTTGTTTAAAGGGAGTTTATCATTGCCCAAACACCTTTTTAACTCATATCTTTATTTGTCTTCTCCTCGACGCAGTTTTTGCAAAAAAAGTTTAATGCCCATATGCAAATCATGCTCAGGGGGGTGTTCCCGAAGTTGGCAGAGCCGACAGCGCATGCGCGGGACATTGATCCCGATGAACACAGCGTGGTTGCTTACACAGCGAAGAGGAAGAGCGTGAATAAGAAGCACTGGAGGCGGTGAACAGAGGATAATGATGGTGTGCTAGGAGCACAGGGGGAATGCCCCCTGTGCTCCCTGAGCATGATTTTCATATGGGCATGAAACTTTTTTTGCAAAAACGCCGTCAAGGAGAAGAAAAATAAAGGTATGAGTCGAATAGCCTTTATAAAGGCAATTCCAACGTGGCTTCAGTTAAAAAGGTGTTTGGGCAATTATAGACTCCCTTTAACATGGTGCCACTTGATGAGTGAGATTCAAATGTGAAAGCGATTAGGTGAATTCATCATTTAACATGTTAATTTAGATTGTTAATGGAAATATTCTTTGTAGAAAGTGTTAGTCTTTATATTGAGGAGAGCACCAGTGAAGGTGTGTAGAGATTTTAATTGCCTTTCGCCCTCTACTTAGCATCTACATATCACAAGGCATTATGGGAAAGGAGCTGGGGAGCTCATGCGCCCTCTATTGGATGTAACAGATCCTCAATTTGCTTTTGACTCACCGAGCCTTGAGACAGCAAAAGGGATCTTAGCCAAGCCAATTTCACTTATCTGCATACAGCGCTGTTTCCGGATTGTTGTCCTTCATCAGTACAGAGCAAAGTGAATTGGCTGGCTTAGTGGGAGGCAATGAGTGGGTTAGGGACAAGAATCTCTCACATTGAGGAGAGCACCAGTGAAGGTGTGTAGAGATTTTAATTGCCTTTCGCCCTCTACTTAGCATCTACATATCACAAGGCATTATGGGAAAGGAGCTGGGGAGCTCATGCGCCCTCTATTGGATGTAACAGATCCTCAATTTGCTTTTGGCTCACCGAGCCTTGAGACAGCAAAAGGGATCTTAGCCAAGCCAATTTCACTTATCTGCATACAGCGCTGTTTCCGGATTGTTGTCCTTCATCAGTACAGAGCAAAGTGAATTGGCTGGCTTAGTGGGAGGCAATGAGTGGGTTAGGGACAAGAATCTCTCACATTGAGGAGAGCACCAGTGAAGGTGTGTAGAGATTTTAATTGCCTTTCGCCCTCTACTTAGCATCTACATATCACAAGGCATTATGGGAAAGGAGCTGGGGAGCTCATGCGCCCTCTATTGGATGTAACAGATCCTCAATTTGCTTTTGACTCACCGAGCCTTGAGACAGCAAAAGGGATCTTAGCCAAGCCAATTTCACTTATCTGCATACAGCGCTGTTTCCGGATTGTTGTCCTTCATCAGTACAGAGCAAAGTGAATTGCTCTGTACTGATGAAGGACAACAATCCGGAAACAGCGCTGTATGCAGATAAGTGAAATTGGCTTGGCTAAGATCCCTTTTGCTGTCTCAAGGCTCGGTGAGTCAAAAGCAAATTGAGGATCTGTTACATCCAATAGAGGGCGCATGAGCTCCCCAGCTCCTTTCCCATAATGCCTTGTGATATGTAGATGCTAAGTAGAGGGCGAAAGGCAATTAAAATCTCTACACACCTTCACTGGTGCTCTCCTCAATGTGAGAGATTCTTGTCCCTAACCCACTCATTGCCTCCCACTAAGCCAGCCAATTCACTTTGCTCTGTACTGATGAAGGACAACAATCCGGAAACAGCGCTGTATGCAGATAAGTGAAATTGGCTTGGCTAAGATCCCTTTTGCTGTCTCAAGGCTCGGTGAGTCAAAAGCAAATTGAGGATCTGTTACATCCAATAGAGGGCGCATGAGCTCCCCAGCTCCTTTCCCATAATGCCTTGTGATATGTAGATGCTAAGTAGAGGGCGAAAGGCAATTAAAATCTCTACACACCTTCACTGGTGCTCTCCTCAATGTGAGAGATTCTTGTCCCTAACCCACTCATTGCCTCCCACTAAGCCAGCCAATTCACTTTGCTCTGTACTGATGAAGGACAACAATCCGGAAACAGCGCTGTATGCAGATAAGTGAAATTGGCTTGGCTAAGATCCCTTTTGCTGTCTCAAGGCTCGGTGAGTCAAAAGCAAATTGAGGATCTGTTACATCCAATAGAGGGCGCATGAGCTCCCCAGCTCCTTTCCCATAATGCCTTGTGATTAGTCTTTATATGGCAGCCTCCACTTCTCCAATTTTGTTGGTTACTCTACTGCGTGGTTACAAATGCTCTTGTGCTGCTAATGTACTGAAGTTTGCTTTCACTGACAGGTATGTTTTCAGCAGGTTTAGCTCCCGCTGCATTTGTACCAAATCCTTACATCATCAGTGCTGCTCCTCCTGGAACTGACCCTTATGCTGCAGGATTGGCAGCAGCTGCAACCCTTGGTAAGACTGCTTTATGTACACGGATTGTCTGCAAGCTTAAAGGGGATATGTCACTAGATAGGGACTTGTTGTTTAAATCTCATTTTTATGCTAAACTTATTTTTTAAGAATTTTTGGTGGTTACTTTTAATAAAATTTAATACCTATATTTCAAAAAAATCTTGCAATTTCAACTTTTGCCACTAAACCTAAAACATTCTGTGATTTCCTGTTTACTATAGAAGGACCATGGGCCATAGACACAATGGTCTGGCCAGAACTTATTCACTTGCACGGGAGAGTTTTCTAGACATGCTCTGTGACTTGAGCAGAGGTCATTGTCGGGAGAGAGGAAGTAGATAAGCTGTGAAATCCTCTAATCTACGTACACATGATAGCTGTGATCATCAGTGTGCTGGTAAGACTAGGTTCACACTAGCCCTTGCTCTTTGTTTGGGGATTCCATTCCCCATTTTGCTTGAAAATTCCGGAGAAAAAGTCCTCTTTGGATTTTTCGGTCAGAAACCCGGCAGACCCCATTATAGTCTAAGGGTCTGTGGGTTTCCGTGGGTAACCACTTTTTAAGAGGACTGGGTTTCCGTTTTTCAGGTCCCCAAGCGGACCCAAATAACACAAACCCAAACACTAGTGTGAACCTAGCTTAAGTTAGTTGGCTGCTGTAAAGAAGTCTTCTATAGAAAACGGGAAGTCTCAGCCTATTATATGACCTAGTGGACTGTATCAGAAGTGTTTTTTTTGTTTGATATAGATATACACACACACACACACACGGACAAAATTGTTGGTACCCCTCGTTTAATGAAAGAAAAACCCACAATGGTCACAGAAATAACTTGAATCTGACAAAAGTAATAATATAAAAAAATTCTATGAAAATGAACAAATGAAAGTCAGACATTGCTTTTCAACCATGATTCAACAGATTTTTTTAAAAAAGAAAACTCATGAAACAGGCCTGGACAGAAATGATGGTTCCCTTTACTTAATATTTTGTTACACAACCTTTTGAGGCAATCACTACAATCAAACGATTCCTGTAACTGTCAATGAGACTTCTGCACCTCTCAACAGGTATTTTGGCCCACTCCTCATGAGCAAACTGCTCCAGTTGTCTCGGGTTTGAAGGGTGCCTTTTCCAGACAGCATGTTTCAGCTCCTTCCAAAGATACTCAATAGGATTTAGGTCAGGGCTCATAGAAGGCCCCTTCAGAATAGTCCAATGTTTTCCTCTTAGCCATTCTTGGGTGTTTATAGCTGTGTGTTTTGGGTCATTATCCTGTTGCAAGACCCATGACCTGCGACTGAGACCAAGCTTTCTGACACTGGACAGCACATTTCTCTCTAGAATCCCTTGATAGTCTTGAGATTGCATTGTACCCTGCACGGATTCATGACACCCTATGCCAGATGCAGCAAAGCAGCCCCAGAACATAACAGAGCCTCCTCCATGTTTCACAGTAGGGACAGTGTTCTTTTCAAGATATGCTTCATTTTTCCGTCTGTGAACATAGAGCTGATGTGCCTTGCCAAAAATTTCGATTTTTGTCTCATCTGTCCATAGGACATTCTCCCAGAAGCTTTGTGGCTTGTCAACATGTAGTTCGGCAAATTACCTTTGTCTGATTCAAGTTATTTCTGTGACCATCGTGGGTTTTTCTATCATTAAACTATTTTGTCCACATGTGTAAATAATAACATGGAAGAAAAATCAAAAACTTCACCAAAAATTCTTTAAACCTATGTTTAACATAAAACTTGGTTAAAAAGGCAAAAAAATAAATAAATAAAATAGGTCATTTTTCGGTCAATACATTCCTTTTAAGGCGGTGAATAGGGGTTATGTGTCTGATTGCTGGGACCCTGAGCTGTAACATGTTGCCTTTACTCTATTCACATCCCCTTTTTTATGGGTTCAGTTAGCAAGCATCACATTAGTACTCTTATAACACAAGTATAGGAAGATAAATAAAACAGTAGTTTGTGATTTGAAGCTCAGCTAGTTGTTTAATTTCAGCTAGGACTGGAGGCTCTGAGGATTTCCAGAATTTAGTCATTTTCAGTGTATTTGCTCTTAAAGGGAGTCTCATTGGTGATTATTGTTTTTTCACTAAACACCCGTAGGAATAGCCTTTAGAAAGTCTATTCTTGTTCTACATCTGTTTCTGTCCTGCTCATTGCCGTTTTTGAAATAAAGCGATTTTCCTATATATGTTAATGAAGCTCAGCGAACACAGCATTGTCATACCCCCCCGAATACCACCTCCTGGGCCGTTGCATCACGCCCCCTTCATGCAGATTAGCTGCTCTGGTCATCATCTTCACTGCTTAAGCAGTCAACGCTATCTTCAGCGGGGTTCAAAAACCCATGCATGTGCTGTAGGCTTGGCCACTTTGGGTCCGGGCCGAGCCTACAGCGCATGCTCTGCTGGTCATCTTTATTCTTTTCCTACATGAGTTGCCGGTGGAGTTTGCTCTGTAGGCTCAGCCCAGACCCGAAGTGGCCAAGCCTACAGCACATGTGTGGGGTTTCGACCCCAATGAAGATGGCATCGGCTGCTTAAGTAGTGAAGATAATGACCAGAACAGCTCATCTGCATGAAGGGGATGTGATGCAACGGCCCAGGAGGTGGTATTCGGGGGTATGATGATGCTGTGCTTGGAGTACAGGGGTAACGCCCCCTGTGTTCCCTGAGCTTCTTTAACATATATGGGAAAATGGCAAGCAGGACAGAAACAGAGGTAGGACAAGAATAGCCTTTCTAAAGGCTATTCCTACGTGTGTTTAGTAAGAAAAAACAATATCACCAATGATAGACTCCCTTTAAGATATGGAGAATAACTAACAATTTTCTTCTCTTAGGGAAATTCAGAGAGCTGATAGAGAGATGTTGTTTTTACATATCACTGAAAATATGTATCCTGCAGCTTTCCACAGCTGTTGCTCACTTTTTTTGGACATCCGTGATATCATTCTCCAGCAGTCCTATAAAAATTAAAGGAGTGGTGGCCATACAAACACACTACCTCTCCATTCACATAGTTTGGATCTTCAGACATTTATCCCCTATCTTATAGGGACAAAATGTCATTAGTGGGAAATACCCTTTAAATAATATAGGGTATGTATCCAGTTATACCACACCTCTTTGTGTTCCATATTGAATACAAAATTGCATTGAAAGTTGTGCCAAAAATGTCTTTCAATCTACAGGTCCTGCTGTAGTTCCTCACCAGTATTATGGCGTAACTCCATGGGGAGTGTATCCTGCCAACATTTTCCAACAGCAGGCAGCAGCTGCTGCAGCAGCCAGTAACTCTGCGTCCCAACAAAATAACCCGCAAAATCAACAGGGCCAGCAACAAGTATGTATTTTGTGTGTGTTTGTCCTGTTTATTTTGGTATATGATGTATCCTTCCTTTTAGAGTGTGTTCGCACATTCTGGATTTTCCTGTGTCAAATCCTGCTGGTTTTTTTTCAAAGACCCTGGTAGAAATCAGAGGCTGAAACTCCAATTTCTGTGCAGTGTGCCAGTGCATCTTCCTGCAGATTAGTGTAATTTACTTCCAGTGAGGCTTTTACATGTCCCATTAGTAAATATGTTTTAAAGTTTGTGATGTGTTCATTATTCTTCCCTGCTTTTTTTTTTTTTTTTTTTTGCTGCTGCATGTGAATGATTTTTTTAAAAACCACATTCACTTGACTAGCTGTTTTAATGTCAGCACATTTTATTGAGCTCCTGAGCTTGTGAACAAGACCTAAAACTTGTGTGCATGAAGTACCAATATTTTGGCAGTGAAAGGATGAGTGGGAGGATCTTATTATTTTAAAATGAGCTTTCACTTCAGTAAGTGCATCAATAAAACTGCACAATTTGTATCTGCTTGTTTATAGTGCATTTCAAGTTGGAAATAGTTAAAGGGGTTGTCCGGGATAAATTGATATTTCTCGCTTATTTCACTGGGGGACACAGCACCATGGGTATAGACCTGGTCACTAGGAGACAGACACTAGGGAAAAGAAAGCTGTTGGCTCTGCCTCCAGGATATACCCTGCCACAGCCACTGTGCATGAATCAGTTCGAAACCTAGTGTCATAGGAGGCAGACACGACCTGACTCAGGTCTTCTGTCTTGCATCGTTTTTATTTTTACATTTCTTTCAGGTGCAGGGGGTCGTCAGCGTGTACGCCACACTAGTTGTACCCTCCTGCGGGCTCAGCGCTCTGCAAAAGAGTGCCTCGCCGCTCACCCAGTCCCCACTCACCACTCGCTGCACCAGCGGGCGGTGTACCGGTGACCCCACTCCCACGTGCAAGGTCCTACCGAGGGGGTGACCCTGCGGCACCTGAAGACGCCAGACAGGTGAGTATGAGAAGAGTAGAAGACAGGTGAGTATGAAAGTTACCTCAGCCCCTCTCCTCCTCCACCTCAGGCCCCACTCACCCCTCTGTGCCTCTCCCAGGGGGGAAAATAGCATGGGTCCTGTTTAGGGGGGCATCACAGGGACCCCCAGAGCTAGGCCTTAAATTTTAGCAAATAATCCCCTTTTTTTCTGGGGCGTTTTTGGGGCCTTCTGGTCGCTCCTACCGAGCAGCCCCCGTCCGGGAGGGGGGGGGGGGCACCCGGTCCTGGCCCACCGGTACCTTTCCTAGGCCTCCGTCGGGACTTCCGAAGATCGCGGCCACGCCTCGCCGACTGTGCCTCGCGGCCGGCCGCGTTTCTACGCGAGTCCGAGGCCTGGCCGGGAATTAGGCTGCAACTAGGCCTGCCCCTTTCCCGGGCTTTTTCTGGCATCCAGACTCCGCCTGGGGCCTTCCATTGGCCAGGGCGCTGTCCTGGAAAGCCATCCAGCCTGCCTAGTAGCTACTGAGCCTGTATTTACCAGGGGAAGGGCTTTGCTCTCCTCAGAATCACTTTTTTTTATTTGCTGCTTTTCTTTTTGGCTTGCTAGGACAGCAGGGTTTCCTCTTACTCTCCTCACAGCTCCCTGGGAGACATTGCACCTGCGGAGCCCTCTCTGCAGCAGTTTGTGAGCGGCCATCTTTTGCGATCTGGTAGGCTAACCCCCTGGGTTACCCCTAATTTCCATGGGCCACCTCTGCTTTGTCACTCACCCTCCGGCCCCTCTGGTTCCATCACGCTTTTATACGTGTGCCCGCTGTATCAAAAACAGTTGCCGTGCAGACAGCCTGAGCCCATGTGCTCTCTCTGCCTTCCGCCTCAGCCAGTCTGGAACCTCCTGGTCCCTCTCTGGTTCTTCCATCCCAGTGGTGCAATCCCGGATTGGGCGGCCTCCCTCACCTTGATCATGGTGTCCTTACCAGACTTAACTAGTCAGTCCTCAAAACTTGGAATGGCTGCTTTCCCAGATCGCCGCTCAGTCTGCGGCTTCTAGGGATCTCCCTGGACACCCTCATAGTTCCCGTCGCAGCTCCAGGAGCCATCCCCTCAAAAGGACCGGGAACTCTTCCTACAGTTCACACCCCTTCCTCTGGGTACTCCCCAGATAGGGACTCAGCTCATGGCTCCACTCCGACAGGCGGATACCTGCCTTCCCCTGCTCGGGCTACATACCTGGGGACGCCTCTGACTCCGACTCGGAGTTTCAGCTAGGCTCATCTATATCTGCTGCTACGCGGGAATCATCCATGCGGTAGAGACCCGACAGATCTCTAAGGACCCGGACCTATCCTCTCAAGTGGCCATCTCCTTCTGCCACTAGGTGTTTGATCACATCTTGAGGGCACAGTGACTTCTCCCTGGACCATCCTCTGTCTTCCACTAGGAAGTCGGACATCCCTTCCCTTGACTTGTGTGTCTCCAAGTGGAAGGTGAGCTCAGGCAGTTCTGCCAGGCTATGCTGTGACATGTTTCTAGCGCTCCCTGGCTGGCAATGATGAACATCCGAGGTAAAGGAAGCAGGTTGCTCCAGTGGTGCAGTCGGTTAGCGCGCGGTACTTATATATCAGTAACTAGTGTTGACATCTTGTCAGCGAGCCGCCCCATGTGTCCTTTCCTATCATTAAGAGCCTCCCGCGGTGGATCCCGAGAATGGTAGGCTCTCCAAGGCTTCTATTCTGCCTTCAGCGGACTTTACCTACCTCAGTGATCCCTCGGAGTGAGATCGGATAGCTTCTGTTGTATTGTTTGCAATACAGAACTGATTGCATTGTCCTAAATGCTGGCTATTGTATTGCTGCAAGAAGGTGGCTTCCCTCACCAGAGTGGCCTTCGTAGTGGCTGGTTTCTCCCTGTGGCTCTCCTTCACTGCCTCTCGGGTCATCAAGGCCTGCTTTTTTTGTGCCAAACAGCTTCAGTCAAACCTCCCTGATGCAGCTTCCCTCCAGGTCCTCCAGCTGCTCATCTCTGAGATCCTGAACGCTTCCAAATAACTGGAGACGCCTTCCAAATCTGCCAAGGCGGCCGCCAACGCAGTGGTTATCCGGCATACCGTTTGGATTCGTTGTGGAATACTGAATCCGCCTCCAAGGCGGCGAATGCAGCCCTTCTCCCTTTCCAGGTCGACCTGGGCTGAATTTTTGTTAAAGGCGTTGAGAAGCTTATCCCCAAGGCCACGGGGAAATAGATTCTTCCTCCCTCAGAGGCGTCCTATGTGTCAGCTGTTCTCCTGTTCCAAAAATTTTCTTTCAAGTCCAGGCCTCCCTGATGGTTCTACACCAAGTTGTCCAGGCATTCCTCTTTCTAGCCCTCCTTGGCATGAAGTTTTTTTCCCCCTCTCTGGGCATCTCAAGTGGCGGGACGTCTGGGTCCTGGGCCTGAGAGGCGGTGTCGTCCGGCTATTCCAGCTTTCGCTGGAGTCTCTTTGCTTTCCCTAAATCGGACAATCCAGGCTGTCTCCAATCTCCAGCGGCAGGGAGTCAGCATCCTGCTTCAGAGTGTATCATGGGTTACTATTCCTACCTGTTCTCCATTCCCAAGAAGGACGGCTTCCTTCATCCCATCATGGACCTGAAAGGGCTCAACAGGTTCGTCCATGTCTGCAAGTTCCGCAGTCAAGTTCTATGCAGTCTGTGGTGGCATCCCTGGAGATGGGCGAATTCTTCGTCCATCTACATCATTGTGCTGTGCCGTCAGCGGTTTCTTCATTTTGCGGTGGATCCTTGACCTTTCCAGTTGTTGCTCTCCCCTTCAGGCTGGCCTCTGCCCTCTGGGTTTTTTCCTCAGTGATGGCATCTCTCATGGCCATTTTCCGCACCAGAGGTATTGCCGTGTTTCCAGACTTGAACGACCTCGTCGTGAAACCCCTCCAGGTCAGACAATCTGAACAGCTTCTGACTCCACTTAGTCCTTCTTCGCCGGTTCTGCTGGCTCATCAATGAGGATGTCTCGTGCCCTCTAAGAACATGGAATCCGGGACATGATCCTCTACTCGCTCCAGGGTGTGATTCTCCTCCCGGAGGCCAAGATCCTGAGGTCCAATGTGTCCCACCTTCGGAGGTACTCTCCTTGCTCTCTTCGTTTTGGCATGTGGGTCTTGCGCACGATTGCCTCGACTTTCTAAGCTGTACCTTTCATTCACTTACTCTGTTGTCCCCTCCACTTGACAATTCTGGCCTTCTGGGACAAATCTTCGGACAGCCTTATCTGCCTGGTTCTCTTTCCTCCTTGGTTCGCCGAGAGATTGTTTAGTGTATCTCCTCCCCAGGAATTTCTCAAGGGAAGTCCTTCTTCCCCTCTGTTGGTAGGTGATTCCCACTGACGCCAGTCTCCCCGGCTGGGGAGTGGTCCTCGATGCTTTGTCTGTTCAGGACCTGTGGTCCAGGGCCGATTCCTCCCTCCGGTTCAACCTGCTGGAACCCAGGGCTATCTTATTTGCCCTTTTCTCCTTGGACCTCTCTTCTCCAAGGACATCTGGTCACAGTCCAGACTGACCTCTCCTCCGTGGTCGCCTACTTGAACCCTCAGCGGGGCTCCAGGAGCCATGCGGCCTTAGTAGAAGCCTCACAATCTCTTCCTTGGGTGGAGCGCCTCGTTCCAGCTCTTTTGGTGGTCAACCCTTTTTCTGGCGTGGACCACTGGGTCTCAGACTACTTGAGTCAAGAAAATATTGCTCCGGGCGAGGGTCGCTTTATCAGCAGATCTTCCTCCCGCTGTGGCGTGACTGACGTCGACTTTTTTCGCCCCCTGCCAGAACCACAAGGTCCCTGGCTAAATTGCCAGGTCTCTGATCCTCGAACCATCACCGCTGGCGCTCTTGTGAGTTTGGTTTTTCGCTTCCTCTTCTCCATCGAGTCCTCCTGAATCTCAAGACCTAGGCGGTTGAAGCTATCCTGGTGGCACCAGATTGGCCCTGCTGGGCCTGGTACATGGTTCTCATGTTCCTCTTGGCGGATGCTCCTTGGCCTCTTCCTCTGCTGGTCGACCTTCTGTCTCAAGGACCGCTGTTCCACCCCACCTTGACTCCGCTGTGTTCACGACGTGGCTGTTTAATCCGAGGTTTGAGGCGTCGAGGGTTTTTTTGGAGTTTATCCTAACATGCTCAAGGCCTGGAAATTCTAGATCGCTTAGATCTGCCATCAAACGTGGAAGGCTTATGTCCACCATTGGGAGAGTAACGATTCTCATCGGATCTTCCCCAGTCTGGTCTGGATCAAGGTCTTAGTCTTTTTACCTTTTAAAGACTTTCCTACATGAGTGCCACTCTGTGCTCCTTTGGATCCGTGGGATCTTAACCTCGTCTTTTAGGTGCTTCAGGTTCCCCCCTTCAAGCCTTTGATATCCCTCCTTTTTTTTTTTTTTTTTTTTTTTTTTGCCTTCTGTCCTGGTAGATCGAGTTTCTGGTGGGCATTACCTCCATCCGCAGGGGTCCCGAATTGGCTACCCTTTTTTTTGGCAGCCTCCTTTCTGGTCATCCACAAAGATAAGGTTTTCCTCCGTATTTTTTTTTTTTTAGGGTGGTTTTTCCTCCTTCCACATCGAGGACTTGGTCTTGCCCTCTTTCTGCTCTGTCCCCAGGCATCCATGTGAGTGCTTGCTCTTCCCTGCCCCGGTTGTTGCCCAGGCGATTTGCGTGTATACTGTCCCTCACGGATCCTTTCTGTTCTCCCTGAGTGCCCTTGCTAGGGCCTGCCTGCTTCCAGAGCTCCCATCTTCCAATGGCTTTGGTCTGAGATTAGGGAGACCTATCGGTTTAAGGGTAGGGCTCTGCCTTTCCGTGTGACGGCTCTCTCCTCTAGAGCTGTTGGAGTTCCCTGGGCCTCCGGCATCAGGCTTCTGCTTCCCAGGTCTGTAAGTATCCCACTGGGCCTCCATCCTCTTTCTCTAAGTTTCACCAGATCCATTATGTGGCCTCTGCCGATGCCAGTTTGGGTTGTAAGTTTCTGGAAGCGGCTGAGCGTTAAGGGTTTGCATGGCCGTGTTATTCCCACTCTCTGGGACTGCTTTTGGACATCCCATGATCCTGTGTCCCCCAGTGAAATAAGCGAGAAAATGGGATTTTTTTTTACTCACCCTAAAATCCTTTTCTCGTTGTATTCACTGGGGGGGGGGGGGACACAGATCCCACCCTTTTTTTTCAGTGTTCCTGCCCGAACTGTGTTGGTTTCTTTTCGGGTTCAGGCATTGTTGGTGGTTGTTGGTTCCATGTTTGTGTCTTTCTCCTACTGCTACGGTACAAACTGATTCATGCACAGTGGCTGTGGCAGGGTATATCTTGGAGGCGGAGCCAACAGCTTTCTTTTCCCTAGTGTCTGTCTCCTAGTGACCAGGTCTATACCCATGGTGCTGTGTCCCCCAGTGAATACAACGAGAAAAGGATTTTACGGTGAGTACAAAAATCCCATTTTCTAATCTAAGCTAAACTTGTAGTTCCCCTTCTGGAAATGGAACCTCTCCTAACTCACGCAATACCCCATACACACAGAAATCACTCAAAACACTGCTAAAGGTATTTGGGTGCACTTATTAACCTATTTATAGCACTAACAGACCTTTTATTAAAAAAATATTTTCTTCCCAGAAAACCCCTTTAGTAGAACTCACTAGTTCTATTCAGTTTACTTCCTGCTCACAATTTTATCTGTCCATTAGTGTCAATGCTATTCTTTGACCTGCATGTTCTCCCAACTTCTAGGTTCTCCGTGCAGGTGGGAACCAGCGCCCACTAACTCCTAATCAGAACCAGCAGGGACAGCAAAATGATCAGCTAGTTGCAGCAGCTGCAGTGAACTCTGCACTTGCATTTGGACAAGGACTTGCTGCTGGCATGCCAGGTGGGTTGTTATCTTTGTTTTGTTTTTTTAACTGAAATAGAGCTGGGGTATCTTCCAAAAAGGAAAATCTCTATTTCTTGATGGGGTGTGTGTGTGGTTTTTTTTTTTTTTTTTTTTTTTTAATATTTTACAATTTTTTCAGCTCCCCCCTAGGTGGCTTGAACCAGCGATCATTAGATTACTTCTGCCATAGACAACAATTCTAATGTATTGCAGCCTATGTAAAATTCTTGCATAACTACTGATGCCTACAGGCAGGCCTCAATAGTTATTTACTATGTTAGGCATGGGAGCCTTAGATTCTGCTTGCCATAGCAACCAAACTTTTGGAGGTTGGGGGGTGGATGGAGTAAAAGCAACAGAAACCCTCAGGTGCTGCTGTCATCTGACTGCAGAGACCCTGCAGCTATGGAACCCACTCAGCTAGCAGCTCCTGACGCGGGTGCCATATTTAAAGCATGGCATCGACTATACAATCACGGCCGATGTTAAGAAAATCTAATTAGACTGCTCTGTTAAAAAAAACTGAATTGTCTGAAACACTCTGGGTGAATTAATCAAATTAGATTAATCAATCTGGACTAACCTGAAGGAACAAAAGCAAAGAAAATACTGTATATCTGGGATGTTAACATTTCAAGACTGTTTTAGCATGATGGCAATAAATTAGGAAAATTTGCATGAAAACAAATGTTTTTTATAGCTATAGTTTTGGCTACTTTTTGTAAAATATAACGATAGAAATATGAAGCTGATTATGTGATTGAGTTAAACTTCAGTTTAATATAGGTTCTAGAATATTATTTTTTTTATAAACTTGTTTATTGGAGGTTTTCGAGTTTTTCAACACAGTACAGAAACAAACGTTGTGGGTGAAACAATACCCATGTATTTAATGCTGGGTGGCACAGCTGGATTCACGCCGCAGATTCTGCTTAAAACCGGTGGAGAGAAAAGTCATGCAAAGAGGGCTTTTCTCTCCGCCATTTTCAGTATAAATCCGGAGTACCCATTATAGTCCATGGGGTCCATGGGTTTCCTTGGGTAACCGTGTTTTAATCGGACAGGGTCTCCGTCTTTCAGGTCACCATGTGGATCCGAATGCTAGTGTGAAACTAACATAATTTCTGTGATCAAGACCTGAGGATAAGACTAGGGAGGTTAGAAAGAGGGAAATAAAATCCTACTGTATGGTTTGCACTCCTAAGTGGGTTTATCATCAGCAAGGCCTTTTTGGTTAGGTCTGATGTTCATTATGCCACTAGGAGAGCTTAGGGCGTTAGCCTGAGGCATGGCTAGGAGATTAAAACCATTAATCAGGATAAGAAATAGTTTCTACCTTCACAATAATCAAGGGGAAGGTTATACAAGACAGGGGATGCTTACAAATATATAAAAAGACACCAAGCGGCTGAGTAGTGTAGATCCGTTGAAAACCCAAATTGGGAAGACAAAGTATAGATAACAAAAAAAGCCAAGATGGCCCCTCACCTTACTGTGTTGTGATGAGTCACAACAGGGTTTGTCCCTGTATATAATGTATGGATGGAACACATCTTGATATACAGTACAGACCAAAAGTTTGGACACACCTTCTCATTCCAAGAGTTTTCTGTATTTTCATGACTATAAAAATTGTAGATTCACACTGAAGGCATCAAAACTATGAATTAACACATGTGGAATTATATATATACTTAACAAAAAAGTGTGAAACAACTGAAAATATGTCTTATATTCTAGGTTCTTCAAAGTAGCCACCTTTTGCTTTGATTACTGCTTTGCACACTCTTGGCATTCTCTTGATGAGCTTCAAGAGGTAGTCACCTGAAATGGTTTTCACTTCACAGGTGTGCCCTGTCAGGTTTAATAAGTGGGATTTCTTGCCTTATAAATGGAGTTGGGACCATCAGTTGTGTTGTTCAGAAGTCGGGTGGATACACAGCTGATAGTCTTACTGAATGGAGTGTTAGAATTTGTATTATGGCAAGAAAAAAGCAGCTAAGTAAAGAAAAACGAGTGGCCATCATTACTTTAAGAAATGAAGGTCAGTCAGTCCGAAAAATTGGGAAAACTTTGAAAGTGTCCCCAAGTGCAGTGGCCAAAACCATCAAGTGCTACAAAGAAACTGGCTCACATGAGGACCGCCCCAGAAAAGGAAGACCAAGAGTCACCTCTGCTGCGGAGGATAAGTTCATCCGAGTCACCAGCCTCAGAAATCGCAGGTTAACAGCAGCTCAGATTAGAGACCAGGTCAATGCCACACAGAGTTCTAGCAGCAGACACATCTCTACAACAACTGTTAAGAGGAGACTGTGTGCAGCAGGCCTTCATGGTAAAATAGCTGCTAGGAAACCACTGCTAAGGACAGGCAACAAGCAGAAGAGACTTGTTTGGGCTAAAGAACACAAGGAATGGACATTAGACCTGTGGAAATCTGTGCTTTGGTCTGATGAGTCCAAATTTGAGATCTCTGGTTCCAACCACCATGTCTTTGTGCGACGTAGAAAACGTGAACGAATGGACTCTACATGCCTGGTTCCCACCGTGAAGCATGGAGGAGGAGGTGTGATGGTCTGGAGTGCTTTGCTGGTGACACTGTGGGGGATTTATTCAAAATTGAAGGAATACTGAACCAGCATGGTGACCCCAAACACACCTCCAGACTGTGTAAGGGCTATTTCACCAAGAAGGAGAATGATGGGGGGCTACGCCAGATGACCTGGCCTCCACAGTCACCAGACCTGAACCCAATCGAGATGGTTTGGGGTGAGCTGGACCGCAGTGTGAAGGCAAAAGGGCCAACAAGTGCTAAGCATCTCTGGGAACTCCTTCAAGACTGTTGGAAGACCATTTCAGGTGACAACCTCTTGAAGCTCATCAAGAGAATGCCAAGAGTGTGCAAAGCAGTAATCAAAGCAAAAGGTGGCTACTTTGAAGAACCTAGAATATAAGACATATTTTCAGTTGTTTCACACTTTTTTGTTAAGTATATATATATAATTCCACATGTGTTAATTCATAGTTTTGATGCCTTCAGTGTGAATCTACAATTTTTATAGTCATGAAAATACAGAAAACTCTTGGAATGAGAAGGTGTGTCCAAACTTTTGCTCTGTACTGTATGTACACTCCTTTTCTATTTGAATGATATTCTGTAGCTCTGTCTATTCTGAATGTTTTATTCTTTTTAAAGCATATGTAACCATTATGTGACAAATGCATTGTATATTTGATTATATTTGAAGGGTTTAACTATTGCACTTGATAAAGGGGAACTTGTCCCGAAACGCGTCGTGTCATTTATGTTTCTCCAATAAAGGGACTTGTTACTCATACCCCAGTGGTCTAGGATTCTTCCTCCAAGTAGCGCGGACAGTCCTTTTTTGGGTTTTTGAACCCTACGCTTCCTATTGTATACAAGACAGGGGGACTGTGGTTGAGTTAAGTCCAATCTGATGGTCCCCAAGTGCTCTTTAAGGTCACTTCTGTTTTCGATTTAAATGGGTGGGTCCCCTGTCAGAATTCTATTCAGGTACCTGGTGTTGTTGCCAGATATGTCTTTAAGATTCTATTGCAGGGGTCGGCAACCCCCGGCACGCGTACCAAGAGTGGCAGGCGAGGCATATTTCCCTGGCATGGGCAACGGAGTCCTCACCCAGATATGTGCCTGATCCTATTAAAATTTCATTAGCGCCAGGTGCTGCCTGAAGATGGATGTGGCAGCACCTGGCGTCTGCACAGTCTATGTACAGTAGTGAAGCCGGTAATTGCCGGCTTCACTACTGTACCTGAGTGAATTGCTCAGGATTGGTTAAAGCTATAAAGAAACACTTAGATTCATTTTAAAGATGAGAATTTCATCTTTAAAATGATACCAAGATCACCATGATTGTCCTTACACATCCTGAGCGATTAGCTGGTGAAAACGATATTCGGCATTGAAATCCCAATGCCGATCTCAATTCCCGACATCGTTTTAACAGTGAATCGCTCTGAATCTGTAACGTCTATCATGGCGATCTTGGTATCTTTTTAAAGAAGAGATTCTCATCTTTAAAATGAATCCAGTTGCATCTTTGTGGCCCTAACAGATCCTTAGAAATGGGGCTGTAAAGTGTCTCCCCCCCTCCTGCCTCAGGCAGCATCTTAGAGCTAAGGAAGGAGGAGGAGCTGCAGACTGCAGAGACAATTATAACTCATCATTGTCTGTGCATAAGCTAGAGATGACCCCAGGGGGGGGTAGCAGGGACTTCTGTCAATGTTATCCCCTCTCCTATCAATCAGAGAGCATACTGTACTTTTGCTCTCTGATTGTCACATACAGGAATAATGTAATACCCCTCTGAGCCTAATCACAGGGGTATTCTTATGTAATACCCCTCTGAACCTAACCAGGAAGTTTATTGGTGCTGTGACCCAGATGTTTACCATCGTCCAGGTCGCAGCGCCAAAAGTGTCGCACCAAACACTTAGACAACACATGCACAAAGTCACTAATAAAATTTAAATTTTTTTCACTGTCCCTGTCCTGTCCATACCTGATCTTTATAGAGTAAATTACGCCGCCCGGCTCTCTAGTGATATCCGTTACACGCTAAAATAATAGCAATAGCAATTATCACTAGCGATGAACGTATAAAACATTTCTGACAAACGGAAGTTCCGTCAGTCAGATAATAAATTTTTACCCATTAAATGTGTATAAAATACTAGTTTTTGGCAGTTTTCAGATACTGTGTGCAGGGGCCGCTATGGGGCATAATACCGTGTGCAGGGGCCGCTATGGGGCATAATATCGTGTGCAGGGGTCATCAAACTTACAATTATTGACCGGCACTCCGAGTACCTCAACTTTGATTTCTTTAATCGAAATCGGCACGCCGAACAAAAAAGGTTGCCTACCCCTGTTCTATTGTATTATATGGAGTATGGATATGAATGATTTCTCCACTCTTATCTTCATTACAGCCGCCTCCTTCCAATCCATTTCAAATAAGTCAGTTTATTTAAAGAGGACCTTTCATGTCCTCAGGCACATGCGGTTTTATATACCGCTAGAAAGCAGCGCACTGTCTGCTTTCCCAATATGTGCCGCGGGGCTGGAGATATCGGTGCCGTTAGTTTTCTGCCCCATCGTCAAAAGGGCATTCGTGACCGTCTAGCTGGGCTGTAAGGAACGCCCCCCGACTGTACTTGTCCATAGCCCTGTACTGGGGGGGTGTTCCTCGCAGCTTAGCGTCATCGCTGGGCAGCAAGGAATGCCTCCTATGACAGTACAGGGCTATGGACCAGTGTAGTCAGGGGGAGTGTTCCTTACGGGGGGGGCCCAACCTTTTCAGACTTAGGGTACCCCTGGAAAAAAAAAACTCCCTACCAAATAATTTTTACCAAAAACAAAAAACATCCTAAGGACACATAATATTGCATGAAGGCATGGGATCGTCCTTCTAAATACTTCTAGGGTGTTGAGGCCCCCTGTTGGTAATCACTGATGTAGGAGGGCGACACCCTTACAATTAATTACATGGCACACTGAGTACTTCATCTTTTGATCTTTTTTTTTTTTTTTTTTTTTCCAAATTGGCACCCCAGACTAAAAAGGTTGCTGATCCCTGGTCTAAATCAATAGAAGGTTTTTTTTCTTTTGAAGGTGTGCCATTTTCTTTTAATATTCAACTTTTCATCTAACTGCTGTGCATTTTATTGTAGGGTACCCAGTACTGGCCCCTGCTGCATACTACGACCAAACAGGAGCACTTGTTGTAAACACTGGTGCCAGAAATGGGCTTGGGGGTCCTGTTAGGTTGGTAGCTCCTGCACCCGTGATCATCAGTCCATCAGCAGCTCAAGCAGGTAATCCATTCTCAAGTCTTGCATGTATACAAAATGATAGTGGTTTACAGGCCAAAATAAAGTTGTTGTTTTTTTAATGGACATTTGCCCTTGTAGATTTTTCTAATACTGGAAATTTATTTGAGTTTTCTTATATATGTTCAACTTGTATTTTACTTTTATTTATTTTCTCTTCTAGCTGTTGCTGCAGCAGCTGCTACAGCCAATGGACCAGGTGGCACTACCAATGGACCATTTCGCCAGTTGAATTCCCAGCAACCTCAGGGACAGCCACAGCCACAAGGCAACCAGAATCTGGCATCAAGCTCTTTTTATGGCAATAACTCCTTGACAAGTAACTCCCAAAGCAGTTCCTTGTTTTCACAGAGTTCAGGTCAACCGGCAAATAGTTCATTGGGGTTTGGTAGCAGTGGATCACTAGGTGCAACACTTAGTTCTGCGCTTGGTGGCTTTGGAACAGCAGGTAAACAAACCTATCGTAGCATCTTCTGACTTGTAGCAGCTTGTGTAGTGCTTAGAAATAAAATGACAGTTATAACTGCTGCAGATGGTTTGAAATTACATGTTTTTTTTTTGTTCTCTTTACACCAGTTGCCAATTCTAACACTGGCAGTGGATCGCGTCGTGATTCTCTTACTGGCAGCACTGACCTATACAAAAGGCCTTCCAGTAGCTTAAATCCAATTGGCCATAGTTTCTACAATGGTCTTGGATTTTCCTCCTCCCCTGGTCCTGTAGGCATGCCCCTTGCCAGCCAAGGACCCAGCCATTCCCAGACACCACCACCATCCTTATCATCTCATGGGTCGTCTTCCAGCCTCAATCTTGGTAAGGGAATCCTTATCCTGGCTGTAAAATGTGGACTTTAACTAATGCACTATTACGGTCTAAAATTTGTCTCTCTTAATTTCTGTTATAATGGAAAATATTTATGTCAAAAGTTATTTATATATATATATATATATATATATGTTCTGCAATTACTCATCTTGACTAATGTAATGTTGCCATCTTGATTAATGTAAGCGATTTGTCTTTTTTATAAGGATTTCTAATCATTTTAGAGCCCTTTTACATGAATATATTAGGGTTGAGATATACAGTCTTTGTGTCTGCTGTATTTTCTACCCCAGTTACATCTCCTGTGAACTGAACTTGCAGGATGATACCAGCAGCTTTCTTCTTTTTTTTTTTTTTTTTTTTTCCTGTACTCCTTAATGACGCACAGCATACTATTACAGCACTGCATTAAGTGACTTGGCACAACACGCTCTAGTAGTAGTATGCAGAAGCAGACATTGAGCTGGCAGTATCTGGGGTGTGTGTTAGCTGTAACTTACAGCTAATACCCTACTGTAGCACCTGGTGGTCAAACACTGCCAGACCCACATACCTGGTTGATCCTGCCCAGAGAAGTAGTTGTCTGCAAAGGCTGACTTCCTGTATACAATTGCAAGACACGTGCATTGCAGTGTATACTACTGAACCAGCGATCAGAACATCACTGGTTCAAGTTCCCTAATGGAACATCAAAAAAAAAAAAAAAAAAAAAGGTTAAAAATAAAAACATTAATAAATTGCAAAAAAAAAAAAAAAAGTGTTCATTTTATATAGGAAAGAGGCATTCAGAATTTATGTAAGAAAAAAAAATTAAATTGATACATATTTGGCATTACCAGGTCCATAACAACCCATACAATAAAAGTGAAACCTGCACAGTGAATGTCGTGAAAAAAAATCGGGCGCGGGAATCTCCAGAAGTAACTTTTTTTTTTTTTTCGCCATCTTGCCTCTCAAAATAATGATATACAAAGTGATCAAAAAGTCATATGTACCCCAAAACCGTGCAAATTAAAGGCACAGCTTGTACTGCAAAAAATAAGTCCTCAACCAACTCTATCAACAGAAAAATAAAAATGCTGCACCACACAGATTTTTCCCCAAATGATTTTTTTTGTTCTGCAAAAAAAAATAAAATATAAATTGGCTATTTCTGTAATTAGACTAACCCATAGAATAAAGGTAGCATAGTATACTGTATGGTAAAATGCAGTGCCAGAATTGATTGATTTTTTTTTTTTTTTTTTTTTTTTAATCCACCAAGAAAGGGTTAATAAAATTTAGCGTACATCATGGTGCACCCCAGATTTAGAGCTCACGAGGGAAAAGACACCAGAAATGACCCCCAGAATGATCCCCCACAATCATAGGAGATACTGGGAAAATAGAGAATTTGGTGTACCCAACAGCTTACATGTTAGTTTTTCACCATCCGCTGTGCATTCACATCTGGGAAAACTAATATTCAATACATCCCTTGATATATTCTTTGAGGGGTGCAGTTTTCAAAATGGTGCCACTACCTAGTGGGTTCCACTTTATTGGCACCTCAGGAGGTTTGCAAACGTGACATGGCATCCAAATACCAAACATCTAATCTCTAAAGCCACATAGCTCTCCTTCACATCTGAGCCCTGCTGTGTGCCCAAACAGCAGTTTATGCCCACATTTATGACACCATGTTACATGTTGCACCCAGGATAACGTACGTAACAATGTCGTATGTGGGTATAAACTGCTGTTTGGGCGCACGGCCAGGCACAGAAGAGAAGGAGCGCTATTTGGTCTTTGGAGCACAGATTTAGATGGTTTGGTTTTTGAACACCATGCCACTGAAATAGCAGTAAAATGAAATCCCCCTGGCACATAACTCCATTTTGAAAGCTACATACCTGAAGGAATTTTATCCAGGGGTGCAGTGAACATTTTTAATCCCCCCCCCCCCTCCCCAAGTGTTATGTTAATTTATTTTCCAAAAATGAATGGGAAGCTGATGGTGAAAAGCGAAGACTGCGATGTTTCCAGAAATGTGTCATTTCAGTGTGCAATATGTTGTGCCTAGCTTATGTTCCAAAAGCTGTTTTGCCTGTGATACCTGATTAACAGTTTTTGAAGTGCGTGTCTGCTGAAACAAGCTGGGTGCAACATATTCAGGCACTGAAATGGCGTATCTCTGGAAAAATGGCATATTTCACTTTCTGCTGCACATTCATTTGTGGAAACTAAATTAATGCAACACTCAAAGGTTAAAAATGTGTAGTGTAGTTTCCAAAATGGGATCACATGTCAGTGGATTCCACTTTACTGGCTATTCTCCAAAAGTGGCATGATGTCCAAAAGCAAGCCAAACTGTTCTTCAAAAACCAAGTGGCACTCCTTCCCTTCTGTGCCCAGCTGTGTGCCCAATTAGTAGTTTATACCCACATTTGACATAGTTAAATGCATTATCCTGGGTACAACTGTGTCATACATGTGGGCATAAACTGCTGTTTGGGCACACAGCAGGGTGCAGATGTGAAGGAGCGCAGATTTAGATTGTTGGTTTTTGGATGCCATGTCTTATTTGCAGAGACCCTATGATTGCTTCAACAAAACAGGGTCATTTCTTGGGGAATTCTAATTTATGGGCAACTGGGGCTCTGTACAAAAAAAATATGGCGTTCAGAAAGCAGTCTCTCTAAATCTTTACTCCAAAAGTTAAAAAGCGCAGTGCTACTTTCCTTCTTTGAACCCTGCTGTGTGCCCAAGCAGCAGTTTACAACCACATATATTAACATTTTTTTCCCAAGATTAACCCACTTATAAGTTTTAGGAGTTCATGTCTCTTTTGACACAAAGTGGGCACTGAAATGGCATATCACTTTTAAAAATTTCAATTTTCACTTTGCATCATCCACTGCACATTTGCAAAATGCTCATTATACCCCTTGATAAATTCTTTGAGGGGGGTAGTTTACAATATGGGTTCACTTTTTGGGGGTTTCCATTTTACTGGTACTTTAAGGGTTCTGAAAATGCAACATGGTACCTGAATACTATGCTAGAAAAATCTATCCTACTAAAGCCAAATAGCGCTCTTTCTGTTCCAAGCCCTCCATGTACCCATACAACATTTTCCGACCACATATGGGGTATTGGCGTGTTCAAGAGAAAATGGAGTCCTAACTGTGGGGTGCGTTTTCTCCTTTTAACCTCTTGTGAAAATGAAAAATGTGGGACTAAATTGATGGTTTATTGGGGGAAAAGGAATTTTTCATTTTCACGTCCAAATGCTAATAAAATCCAAACCCCACCATGTACACATACAGCATTTTACAACCCAATATGAGCTATTGCCATGTTCAGGATAAACTGTGTAACAATCTCGAGTGCTTTTTCTCCTTTTAACCCCTTGTGAATATGAAAACTTAGGGGATAAAGTGGAAAGCGGAAAGGATTGCGAAACATTCTAAATGTTTTTGAATCCTTTCAGAATAGGGTGATTTATGGATGTTTCTATTAGAGATTCCTTTTAAAGCCCCTTCAGATCTGAACTGGTCCCTTGAAAAATGGGATTTGGAAATATTGAAAGTTTAAAAATTGATGTTTGAGCTGTATGCCTTTATAATGTCTGAAAAATTGAAAGGGAGGTTGATGCCAACATAAAACAGAAATATGGTAAATTATATTTATGAAGTAATGTAGGTAGTATGACTGTCTATATGAAATGCATGTAATTTCAAAGTTTGAAAACTGCATTTTTTATTTTTTTTTTTAAACACCAAATTTCCCATTATGTTTTGTGTTTAAATATGATATATCGAATAAAATTTACCACTAACAGTACAATATGTCACGGAAAAACTGAGTCTAAATCGCTTGGATAATTTTAAAGTTTTCTAAAGTTATTACCACATAAAGTGACACGTCAGAGCTGAAAAATGAGGCCACGTCCTTGAAGGGGTTGTCCAGGCAAAAGTGGACAGCCCTTTTAACATTTAAATCAGCTGGGGTGGAGTGAAATAAAAAAAATAAAAAAATGCATACTCCCCTTTCCATGGTTCTCCGGGTGTCCTCCCGCACGTCCAGGTTCTTCTGCTTCAGCGGTGTCTGCCGGAGTTCTGCTGAAGCTTCTGCCTCCACACAGCGAAGAGCTTGCAATGTCACTACCTGTGACCATGGAGGCCAGTCGGCGACTTCAGCGGAAGAGACCCGGGAGATGCCACCAAAGCAGAAGAACCAGGACGCACGAGGGTACACCGGAGCACTGTGGAATGCTGAGTCTGCATTTTTTTTTTTTTGTTTCACTGCCCCAGCTGATTTGCCTGGACAACCCTTTTAAGGTAGTTTTAGGTTATGTCTTAAAGGGGTTAAATACACTTTTTAGGGGCCATATCATTTGTTTTGAACTCTTTGTATATCAGTTATGTCTGCAACTTTTGACTGTGCAATTTAGCTAGGTTTTGCTTCAAAAAATGGACAACAAAGCAATAAATGAAGGAGTTTTTTTTTTTTTTTTTTTTTTTTAATGGCGTAACAAATGTCAATTTGTTTAGTATCGGTGAGCTGAAGACTGGCCTCTGTAGAATTCCACTGTATTCTTCATGACTTTTTCAATGTAATATTTTGACTATTTATAGGAGGCCTGACAAATGGTAGTGGCCGTTACATATCTGCTGCACCAGGAGCAGAGGCAAAGTACCGCAGTGCAAGTAGCGCATCAAGCTTGTTTAGCCCAAGCAGCACACTTTTTCCATCTTCCCGACTCCGCTATGGTATGTCTGATGTAATGCCATCAGGTAGAAGCAGATTGCTAGAGGACTTCCGAAACAACCGCTATCCCAACCTACAGCTCAGAGAAATAGCTGGTCATATTATGGAGTTTTCCCAGGACCAGCATGGATCTAGGTAATTCACAGTAACTTTTTGTGTTTTTTTTTGTTTTTGTTTTTTTGTGTCAAAAGTTTGCTGTGATGATGTGTTATAAATTTGTTCCTTGAGTAAGTGTTCACCTTTCTCAATAGCTCTAAGGACAGTATATGATTTGAATCCCCATGTAACTTGAGCTACATTTTATATGAAGATTGTAAAATTTGTGTTTTGTTTTTTTTTTTTGTTTGACAGGTTCATACAACTGAAGCTTGAACGTGCAACTCCAGCAGAGAGACAATTGGTGTTCAATGAAATCCTGCAAGCAGCCTATCAATTGATGGTGGACGTGTTTGGGAACTACGTCATACAGAAGTTTTTTGAGGTTGGTACTTTGTACTTCACTTAGATAAAACAAATGTGGTTAGTAAACATACCTGAGCAAAGTGAACATACAATAAACATAAGTGGTGGCATTTATTAATCCAGTCTAATATTGTAAATTTAGATCAGGCGGTATAAAGATTTTCTTCATAAATCCACTGGCTTATGCTGGTTTATAAATTTTGTGCATCATTAGATATTTTTGTATAACTTTACATTGTCTAATCATTGATTTACAGTTTGGAAGATTTTTTTTTGCACACTGTGCATCTTTATCCACACCACTTGTCCAGTCAACCCCAAGAAAAAAACATCTAAAACATGTACTAAATGTGGTGCAGAGCATCTATGCCTGTTTTTTTGGCACAAACTAGGCCACGGTTCTGGTACATTTAAACTGTACCAGCATTTATAAAACAGCTTTTCATAAATGAATAGTACATGAGCATATAGGAAACATTGTAATATATCTTATTTAAAAAAAAATCTATTTCCTTCTCCATTTTTAAGATGTTCTCCTCCTTATCTTGTTTAACTGCTTGTTTACTTAGTTTCCATCTCCATATTCACCTCAGGGTGGGTTCACACTTACGACAGCACTCAGTCTGCCGCATATCCAACCTAAATGTAGGGGGAAGGTTTGCGACGCATTGCTTAAAACCCTAGTCACTTGAATGGGGTTTTAAATCAATGCGCGGGTGTGCGCTTACTCCCTCTGCGCCGCGAAGCCGGTTTTTTTCGTCGGAAACAAAGTCGGACATGCAGGACTTTGTTTCTGATGCAAAAACCCACCCTCACATGCAAAACTCTATGAAGAGGTTGCTGCTGGCTAATGTATTGCCTGTGGCATGATTGAGTCTTATCTTGAAGATACAGCAGAGTTATAAAAGCTGTCTGAATCAGTGTAGTGGAGAGTAATAGCAGCAGTAATTTGTTTTCCAGCAGCCTCCTCCCATTCCCCTCTGCATAGACTAATATGTCAAAATGAAGAAGGAAGCATATATCTTTAATAAATATATATTACAAAGTTTCTTATATTCATCTGTGCCATTTATGAAATTTTGTTTTATTACTGGAGGTATGCATTAACTTAGTAAATCTCCCGCACTGTTTCTAACAGAATAGTATATGTGTCGGGAGGTACCTACATGTGTTTGTCAATTTTCAGCTAATTCAACTGTTTTTAAAGAAAACTAGACATTCAATACATACTGTGAACTTTGCAGTTCGGGGAGCCTAGAACAAAAGTTGGCGCTAGCAGAACGTATCCGTGGACATGTACTATCTCTGGCTTTACAGATGTATGGGTGTCGGGTGATCCAGAAGGCTTTAGAATTTATCCCACCTGACCAACAAGTCATTGTAAGTAAATTGCTGACTGTGGTTTACTTGTTATACCTTGGAGGAAGTGGTTTTTGGTTACTGTACTCTAACTGATCTGTAGATGCCTCTTGTGTCTTATGGCAGACTCTGTTATGTATATAGAGTACCAAGCTGTCTTAAACCAGTCTGCAGATACCTTTGCTATTAATAGAGCTTTTTTTTATGGTTTTCTAGAATGAAATGGTTCGGGAGCTGGACGGTCATGTCTTAAAGTGTGTAAAGGACCAAAATGGAAACCATGTTGTACAGAAATGTATAGAGTGTGTTCAGCCACAGTCTCTGCAGTTCATCATTGATGCCTTTAAGAGTCAGGTAAATGTTAAAACTGTTTGTTTGTATGCATGATTGGCGACTGGTTGACAGGTCTCTCATTTGTGTTAATGTAATTTTTTTTTTTTTTTTTACAAATTCTTTTAAAATTACTGTTGAGTTCATAGAGCAATTAATTTTGCAGGTTTTTGCACTCTCCACTCATCCTTATGGCTGCAGAGTTATTCAGAGGATTTTGGAGCATTGCCTTCCTGAGCAGACACTACCTATTCTGGAGGAGTTGCACCAGCACACTGAGCAGTTAGTACAGGTATGAGAAAAATTCGTAAAAATACATTGAGTTGTGCAGCATTCACATCAAAGCAGTAAGATTTGTTCTTGATTTTCAGAACTGTCTATATTAACCCTTTCAGGACCAAGCGTCATTGATGCCCCAGGGCTCAGGCCAAATTTAGCACTTTGATATGCATTGCTTTACATAGCAATATCCTTTTTAATTTATTTTTACAATGTTTTTTCAGGACACATAAGACTTGAAATAAGTAGCCTTATTTGTTAAATAAGTTGAATTTATTTTTTTTCGCTAGAAGTGGAAGAATGTTATAAAATGTGAAAAAAAAATTAAAATTTAGATTCTTATACCTAAAACAAAATTTTCTTTTATGTATACTATTGCACATAAACATGTTAAAATTAGATTTTCTAGTTTTTCTGATTATAGGGGCTACACACTTATATTGTTTTTCAACAAAAAAAATTAGGTTTTATATTCAGTGTGGCTTATTTTCTGGACCCCTGGTCCATGTGTAAATTAACCAGTAGTTTAGTATAGTAGAGGGCTGTAAACTGCTTGTGTTATCTCTAGCTAAGCTCCCTGCTGAGACAGAGCAAATATCCAGGAAGAAGGTGATGGGAGGGGCTGGCAGGGGAGCAAGTTCTGCTAGCACATTGTGAATGGGAAGGCTCTTTCACTTTATTATAATCACTATAAAGAGTTACATTTTGTTGATAAAAGTGATAAAAGTCCTAAAAGCTTCCTTTATCACAGTGTAATACAGGGACAATATACTTAGCATGGAGATTCCTGAGTTTATCAATCCTACAGGAGTGGTTGCAAATCACAGGTGTTTGACTTTAATTAAGGTGACTGCAGCATCAGATAAAGCTAGCTATGTAAATAGCCAGATTAGCAAAGTCTAGGGGTTAAGATTTGCTTGCAAGTGGGAACAATGTAGAGGAACTGTTGTAGTTATTTTTATTTCTTACAACTGTTCTTTTTATTTGGTCTAACATTCTTCATTTGCAGCTTTGCAGACATTTGGTATTCTAGCTGTCAGTTTTTGAAAATATTTTCCTCCTATGACTTTTGTAGCTTTTTCAAGAGGTGTGATCAACTTCTAGGACATTTTCTCTGTTTTCAGTAATTCTTCTTGCCAAAAAATTTTGATGAAGCCAATCCATTAGAGAGTACTCCAGTTGCATTGAGGAATTCTAAATCAATCATTTGATACTTTAAGTATAACTTACAAGCTTTATGATAACCCCTTTTAATATTGAAACCAGACAGGTGATCTGCCTTAGAAAACTCTGGAAATCTGGGTGCTGATTCCCTACTTTGGCAGACAGAAGAAAAGGGGGTGTTTGCCATCTATGACATGCGTTTGACCTGATAAAGTATTTAGACTGGTTGTCTAGTCAAGAAAACCTCATTAACCATTTTTTTATATCCATTAAAGGGTTTGTCCAGGATATACAGTTTTGTGGAAGCAGACCAAGGAAGGTCTGTTTAAAAAAAAAAAAAAAAAAAAACTCACCTGTCCCTGGTGCTCCAATGTCCCCCGCCCCTAAGGCCAATCAGCAGCCTAAGGAAAAGAACTGGGACATCACTCACATGCATCACATGTGACGTCCCATGTCCTTTCCGGAGGCTGCTGATTGGCCTCAGCTGTCACATGAGTTGAGCACTTCTGGTGGAACAAGGCCCCGGGAGCAGCAGTACCGGACTGCATGGGAGACACCAGAGCCCCAGGGACAGGTGAGTATGGGGCTTTTTTTTTTGTTTTTTTTAACTCCTTCTCTGGCCTCCTTGTGCAAAACTATATATCCTGGACAACTCCTTTAAGTAAACTAACTAATTTTAGTGATTCTCAACACTTGCACACTACTATACATACATTTGAGCGATGTAGCAATGCATCAAAATGTCGCAAAAAGCATAGGCATGAACTACAGATACATGATAGATCTTATATAAAGAACTCCTTAACCCCTTCCCGTCCTTCCCTGACACCCGTAACTTTTTTTTTATACTGCCGATTACGGGGATGCATAGGGCGTCTTTTTTTGTGGGACCAGGTGTACTTTTTAGTTATACCATTTTGGGGAATATCTATTGCATTGATCACTTTTTATTAAAATTTTTATCAGAGGCAAAACAGTGAAAAAACGGCGGTTTGGCACTTGATTTTTTTTATTTTTTTTCCCCCCCGCTACAGTGTTTACCGCACGGGAAAAATATTTTTATAGATTTGTAGACCGGATGTTTTCGGACACAGGGATACCTAATGTGTATGTGTTTCACAGTATTTAACTACTTTTATATGTGTTCTAGGGAAAGGGGGGGGGGTGATTTGAACTTTTTAATATTTTGTATTTTTTTTATATATATTTTTTTGTACTTTTGTACATTCTAAAAAAAATGGTGCTTCTATTGCAGGCTACATAGAGTATCCTGTAATAGAAGTTAATGAAAGACAGGCCTGGGAACCTTCACAAGGCTCCCAGCTGTCATAGCAACTGGACGCCGGCCCCGGAGCTTGCTCCTGGTGCCGGTGATCCCCAGCAAAATGGCGGCACCCACGTGCCACTGGTAAAATGGTGCCTCGGTCAGCTTTGACCGAGGCGCCAGAGGGGTTAATGCCCGCAGATGTCGGGAAGGGGTTAAATATAAAGCAATTATGTGCCAGTTACTTGGATGATGGTTTAGGCCAGGGGTGTCCTGATGTGAACCCCTTCTGCCCCCACCCCTTTTATATATATCTCACATAGGATAAATAATTCTCCTCTCTACTAATTCACTGACTGCTTCTATTTCATTTTTCTAATTCTGCTTGTTTAATTTTGGTTGCAGGATCAATATGGGAACTATGTCATTCAGCATGTTTTAGAACATGGCCGACCTGAAGACAAGAGTAAGATTGTTGCAGAGATTCGTGGCAATGTCCTGGTACTGAGTCAGCACAAGTTTGCTAGGTGTGTGTTCTCTTTGAACAGAGTAATGTAATGTTTTAAATCAATGTGTAGCTCAGGGTATGTTTTTCAATATTTTAGGAGGAAGAAATTTTTTTTTTTTTTATTATTCCTTTCCTTCAGTTTATGCTATGTGCAAAGTGTTGTGTCAAATGTATCTTGTTGCTGGATATGTTTGAGTCCACTAATGGTCTGGTTTCCACATTGACTGTCACTGTGTATCATCACCAGCTGTGCATTGTTCTCTGGTTGTCTACTGCTTTCAGCAAGAGAAGTAATTTTGTGCTGAGTATGCATTAAAGCTTCCCATATAGGATGTAGCAGTAATGCTCTGCAACTTTGAAACTTTAGGTAATTTATGCAAAGGACATTTTCTCTACAGGTGTATTCCAATTGTCAGGATCATATTCAGACTTGTATGAAAAACAAAAGCATGACTCCTTGATGACTAAAATAGCTTGAGAATTTAAATTAATATTCCTTGGGGATTTATTTAATCTGGACATAGGGATTGCAGGCTGGTTCCAAGACTGGGTCACATGACTGGAACTAGCACCTGGCTTCGCCGACTCCATCCTCCCCCAGGTCTAGGTTGAATAAATCCTTTGAGGAAGTAAGTTCAAAGTAGAACTCTCACATTTTTTTTTTATTCTCTGGACCTTTAGAAAAGCACACAATGTAAATTGTAGAAAAGGTAATCTCCTTACCTTTGGCTGTATTTGTAAGTTATCCGCTCTTTTCTAGCCTACAGCTATGTCATGTGACCACCAATGGACACAGCTCAATGTGAGTCTCATAAGAAGGAATGGACTTCCTGCATACAAATAAGATGATGTGTCACTTGTAGCCGTTGGTGGCGAGAATACCTTTTCTACTATTTGCATCATGTGCTTTTTAATGGGCCACATAATAAAAATTTGTGAGAGTTCTAATTTAAATTTACGTCCTCAAAGGGTTTATTCAACCTACACCTGGGGGAGGAGGGAGGAGACGGAGGCCAGGTGCTGGTTCCAGGTTTGGGATCCAGTCTTGGAACCAGCCTAGAATCCCTGTTTTGTTCGAAATGAGGATCGGTTTGTGTCTGATAAAGCCCAGCTTTATAGTACTACCTTATTTGATACTTCCGTAGATAAGAACCTCTGCTGTTGCATATTCAGGCTGTGTGACACCATCTATTCTCCATTTTTATTTGAGTCTGCGTTAAGGAAAGTAAACTCTTTTGTAAACAGCCCTTTGGAATGACTGATGCCTCTGTTCAGATAAGACAATTGTACTGTTTGTATATAGCTGACAGCTAGATGTATATATGTTCTTTATATTTTTGTTTCCCAAATTTTGTTCACTAAATATTTTTTTTTTTCATTTGTTTACAGTAATGTGGTGGAAAAGTGTGTTACGCATGCTTCTCGTACAGAGCGGGCAATGCTTATTGATGAAGTTTGTTCAATGAATGACGGGCCTCACAGTGCCTTATACACCATGATGAAGGATCAGTATGCCAACTACGTGGTGCAGAAAATGATTGATGTGGCAGAGCCGGCACAGCGTAAAATTGTCATGCACAAAGTGAGTAAAAGCCCTGTGGGAAACTTTTAGCTGAAATTTGTCTTTTGACCTGGGTTTCTTTACCCTACCTCAAATATGTGTACTAATTTTTGAAGTTGGCAGTCTTTTTAGCCAGTCTAGAATACTGCCTTTTAATTTTTTTTATTACATTTGCAAGAACGTCAATAACTATTTAAGAGCCTTCCCACTTAGCTTAGCATATACATTCATAACACATTCCAAGTCTGACGCTGTTTCTTCTTTCTTAGATTCGGCCACATATTGCCACTCTGCGTAAATATACATATGGCAAGCACATTCTTGCTAAGTTGGAGAAGTACTACATGAAGAACGGTATGGATCTGGGGCCGATGTGTGGTCCCTCCAATGGCATCATCTAGAGATCTTCCAGAATTCACTGTATCCCCCTATTTCTGCCCACTGCGTGGGAGATTCAGGGTGTAGCTCTAACTTTCAACAAACCTTTGTAAATGTCTTTAATTTTATTACACCTGACACATTTAATTATTATTATTTTAAAGATCAACTTAACCCTCCCCACTGTATTTCTGTATAGAATCACTTGTACATATCTTGTACATGTCCCCCTCCCTTTCTGAATGCACGTTCCTCCATTATGTGCGTCAGAGCCCGTGTGAATAAATTTGCTCTTTATGAAGTCCAAAAGGATACTGAAACTTTTTAAGCCAAAACACATTTTTCCCCTCGCCTTTATTTTTAAAACATGCTTTGTTTAACCCAGTTCTCCATCTTTATTCATGTCATAAACATGAGATAGATATATATATATATATAGATATATATATATAGTATATAAGATATATATATATATATTATACACACAATTATACTTTTTTTTTTTTTTTTCCCGTTTCCAAGTCAATTCTGTTTTATTGTGCAGATATTGGGATCGAGGCAGATAACCTGCCATTTTTACGACTGTATTTTGATTTCAAGACTTACTTTAGCATGTCCACCTTAATTCTAACCCCTCTATACCCTTTTTTTCGCTTTGTATAAATATGTAGTGTATACTTGATATAGATATTTGCATATATATAAAACTTTGTAGTATTTTTCTTTTAATTTTTTGATGTTTAAATACAGATGTATCCTGCAGTTAGTGGACATAAACCCTTTTGACTGTAAAATTGTACATTTGTAAAACCTCAGTAATGTAAATGTGAGTTTGAAAATCGACATAACCCCCTTCCTTTTTTGGTAAGAGAATAGAAAAGATGAAAAAAGGAAAAAAAAAAAAACTTTAGGCCAAACTGTGCATTTTCAGAATTCTTCTACAGATATAGGTCGTGATGTTGTAAATTGTAAATTGTAATTTCAGCCAGGCAAGACAAAACTGCATCTTCCCCTTTTTTAGTTGATGTTTGATTATATCATTTTACTTCCACAAACAATTTGGATATGTATTAAATTTGCTCTAAATGAGTGCAGAACTCTTCTAAAATCAGCCAGCTGCAAGTTGGACCTAAACAGAAGACCCTAATGAAATCTTGTTAGTTATTCTTTACTGTACAGACTCTGTTTTGTTTTTGCATTTTGTCTCACTTGTAAGTTGCTGTAACATATTGTCCACTTAATTCTTTCTTGTTTGAATATACAAATGTAATAGTTAAACGGTGTATATTTACAACAGACATTAAATCCCCTTCTTTTGTGTATATTACAATTTGAATTTTCCAAGCACACTTGTTTAACTGTATGTGTATAATTAAGAATCCCCTTTTCAATTGCCAGATAGAGGCGAAGGAGGGCAATGGGGAAGGGGCATTATTGGCCCTGTGGATGCTTCTGATTTAGCAATTATTTTTTGTACTTTGTGTAGAATGTCTATAAACGATGTGTGATCTTTATTTTGAAAATTACAGAACTTTGGAATCTCTCTGTTTGTGGTCTTTTTTTTTTTTTTTCCGTCGTGATTTCCAACAATATAATAACTGATGGGTAATCATATTATTGCTGGATAATTTTCCTGGAAAAAAATAGGTAACTGCATCCTCACGTGTCTAAGGGACTTCTTCCACCAACTATAATTAAAAGACTTCAATAAAGACAGCCTGTGTGAGTTCATATTAAGAGGGGGGAGCCTCTGTCCTAGAGATGTTAATTTTATACCTGGAAAGGCTATGCTCATCCAGGGTGAAATGAAAATTATGTAGGGAGAATAAAGGAAAACACCGGAAGTAATATTTTGCCATCTCGCTTTACTAAATATGCTATAAAAAGTGATCAAAAAGTCATATGTACCCCATACCAGTACCAATAAAAAGCACAGGTTGTCCCACAAAAAATAAGCCCTCAACCAACTTTGTGAACCGAAAAATAAAAATGTTACGCATCTCAGAGGATTGCTATGCAAAAATAATTGATATATGTCCCCAAGTGGGTTTTTGTTCTGTAAAATTAGTATTGCATAAAAAAAAAATATAAATTAAATATTGCCGGAATGGTACCGACCCACAGAATAAAGGTAACATGTTACTTAGGCTGTACACTGCATGGCAAAAAAATGTAAGTGTTAAAACGCAATGCCAGAATTGATGAGGGGGTGGGGTTTACTCCACCAAACAAAGTTAATGAAATGTATTCAATAACTTATAGGCACCCAAAAATGGTGTCATTACAAAATGCATCTTATCCTGCAATAAAACAGCCCTCATGTGGCTACATCACCAGAAAAATATAACTATAGCATGTACAATGTGAAGACAAAAACCCCAAAAATCGCCAAATCATTAGAACAAAACTAGCTGTGGCAGGAAGGGAATGTGAGAGTGTCTATTAGGGTATATCTGAAATTTAGAGCTCAAGAGAAAAGGAACCAGAAGAGTCAACCTCCCCCCCCCCCCCCAAAAAAAAAAAAATCATAGGAGCTCCTGGGGAAATAGTGAATTTGGTGTACCCAATGTACTCCACACAGCTTACATATTCACTTTTCACCATCTGCTGTGCATTCACATCTGGGATACTAATGCTGACTACACACAGGGGCGCACCTCTAATGAGGCAAAGTGAGGCCCTAACTAGGCTGCCCCAGACCCACTGACTCTGTGGGGCCCACCCCGGGGGCCGTCATTAATATATGCTTTACCTTTAACTAGATCGGCTTATGCAAGGGGATATAAGGGGTCATTAGGAAGCATTTTGAAGATAAGGGGGTGGTCATTTATATTAGTGCCTTTCTATAATCCACCTCAGGCAGCAAAGAGGCTAGGTTCACCCCCCCCCCCACCGAAAAGCCAATTCAGTTCGATCTCCTGTAGCGGCTCAAAAAGATGAGTTATCAATGCACTGGTAACAGACCAGTCCCATACAGGAACAGGTGGCTTCACTTCTGGACTTAAATTTCTGATGGTGTTAAAAAAAAAAAAAATGTAAAGATTAGCAGGTGCCTGGGAGAATTTTCCATCGGTCATGGCATTAATAGCTGTTACATGGACCTTCAAGGTATTATTCTTAAGACCTTTTTGAAAATCATCCTATAAAAACTGCTACTGGAATTCTAATGGAATTGAACTTAGTCTGTAAGCCAGGAGAATTTTGACCAAATCTTTTGATATGTTTTATTGGTGGAAGCCTTATGGGCTGAAAGTAGAGTATTTAACTACTGATGTAGACAAGCTCTTCTCTCTTAATCTTGACCTTTCAAAAACCAGACAACGATTAAACCTACTCAGGTCCGGATGATAAAGGCCATTCTCTACTAACAGTCCTGGATAGTGAGGAAGCTGCCAATGTTCTTTGTTCGCTACTTGAAACAATATAGGAAACCAAGTCCTGCGGGGCCAAAATGAAGCGATTAGCGATTACTGATGGACCCCCTAACAGGATCTTCTGAAGCACCCTCTGAATGATCTGAACTGGAGGAAAAATAAAGAGAAATTTGTGTCTCCAACAAGACCTCATTTTTCTGCTAGGTTGAGGAAACATAAGTGACTTCCCTTTCTTGTTGGCTTCCAGAAGTTGACCAGTCTTCCAGGTTCAAAAGAAATGGAACAAAGATTATTTTTGAGGTTGCTTCTTTTGCCCATGGTTTCAACCAGATAGCCTGTATAGCTGCATTAGTCATAGCAAAGTTCTTAGATGTAACCCTCAAAGTGTCTAATGGAAAATCGGAGACATTTAAAATTTAAAAAATAAAGCTGGTCTAGCATTTCCTCCCTTGGAACTCCGTCCTGAATATCACTTCCTAATTGACTCAGCCATAGTCTGAGAGCACATGAAACAGGAACAGCCGCCATAGCTGCTTTTGTTAGTGCAGCCTGAGAACCATAAGACTTCTTCAAAAAAGTATCTTCTCTCTGATCCATAGGATCTCTCAGAAGGTTGGAGTCATCTGCAGGAAAAAAAATTTTTTTTTTTTTGACAGGTTAGCCACTGCCGGATCTACTTTAGCTGGATCTAACTGATAAACTGTTTTAAACCTGGATCCAAGGTCAAATCTTTTAGCTGGAAACTTACATTCCCTTTCTATTATGGTCTTAAGAATTCGATGACCTGGTAAGACAATTGCTTTTTTTTTTTTTTTTAGGGAAGTAAAAAAGACTCTTTTTATCTTGAGATGTCACAGATGCCTGTTTATCTCTATAACTTTCTTGACCTCTTTAATGAGCTTATCTGTATTCTCTTTTTTTAAATGAAATAGTTATCTTCAGAATATTTCAATTCACCCTCAGAAGAATCAGAAGATTCTATTAAATGAGACATCTTTTGCTTAAACAGCTTTGTTCTCTTTTAACTGGACATTAGATTTTTCATGTAAAGAATTTTTTAGATGCATGTTTGATAGATAGATGATAGATAGATAGATAGATAGATAGATAGATAGATACACTACCGTTCAAAAGTTTGGGGTCACCCAGACAATTTTGTGTTTTCCATGAAAACTCACACTTTTATTTATCAAATGAGTTGCAAAATGAGTAGAAAATATAGTCATGACATTGACAAGGTTAGAAATAATGATTTTTGTTTGAAATCATAATTTTCTCCTTCAAACTTTGCTTTCGTCAAAGAAAGCTCCATTTGCAGCAATTACAGCATTGCAGACCTTTGGCATTCTAGCTGTTAATATGCTGAGGTAATCTGGAGAAATTTCACTCCATGCTTCCAGAAGCCCCTCCCACAAGTTGGATTGGCTTGATGGGCACTTTTTGCGTACCATACGGTCAAGCTGCTCCCACAACAGCTCACTGGGGTTGAGATCTGGTGACTGCGCAAACCACTCCATTACAGATAGAATGCCAGCTGCCTGCTTCTTCCCTAAATAGTTCTTGCATAATTTGGAGGTGTGCTTTGGGTCATTGTCCTGTTGTAGGATGAAACTGGCTCCAATCAGGCGCTGTCAACAGGGTATGGCATGGCGTTGCAACATGGAATGATAGCCTTCCTTATTCAAAATCCCTTTTACCTTGTACAAATCTCCCACTGTCCCAACACCAAAGCAACCCCAGACCATCACATTACCTCCACCATGCTTGACAGATGGCTTCAGGCACTCTTCCAGCATCTTTTCAGTTGTTCTGCATCTCACAAATGTTCTTCTGTGTGATCCAAACACCTCAAACTTCGATTCGTCTGTCCATAACACTTTTTTCCAATCTTCCTCTGTCCAATGTCTGTGTTCTTTTGCCCATATTAATCTTTTCCTTTTATTAGCCAGTCTGATATGGCTTTTTCTTGGCCACTCTGCCCTGAAGGCCAGCATCCCTGAGTTGCCTCTGGCAACACTGGCGTTTTGAGAGTACTATTTAATGAAGATGCCAGTTGAAGACCTGTGAGGCGTCGATTTCTCAAACTAAATACTCTAATGTACTTGTCTTGTTGCTCAGTTGTGCAGCGGGGCCTCCCCACTTCTCTTTCTACTTTGGTTAGAGCTTGTTTGTGCTGTCCTCTGAAGGGAGTAGTACACCGTTGTAGGACATCTTCAGTTTTTTGGCAATTTCTCGCATGGAATAGCCTTCATTTCTAAGAACAAGAATAGACTGTCGAGTTTCACATGAAAGTTCTTTTTTTTTCTGGCCATTTTGAGAGTTTAATCGAACCAACAAATGTAATGCTCCAGATTATCAACTAGCTCAAAGGAAGGTCAGTTTTATAGTTTCTCTAACCAGCAAAACTGTTTTCAGCTGTGCTAACATGCTTGCACAAGGGTTTTCAAGGGTTTTCTAAACATCCATTGGCCTTCTTACACAGTTAGCAAACACAATGTACCATTAGAACACTGGAGTGATGGTTGCTGGAAATGGGCCTCTATACACCTATGTAGATATTGCATTAAAAACCAGACGTTTGCAGCTGGAATAGTCATTTACCACATTAACAATAGAGCGTATTTCTGATTCATTTAATGTTATCTTCATTGAAAAAATAAGGAAATTTCTAAGTGACCCTAAACTTTTGAACGGTAGTGTACAAATATTAGAAGAATAATTTTCTGGAAGCTGCTGTAAGCACACTATACAATGCAGAGACTTAAATTTTTGTTTTCTTTTGACTGGCTGAGAAGATGTCCTAGGACTAAGCAGCGGATTCTTGAGCTTGTTCAGTGCAGAGAGAACATAGATCAGGCAGAAGTTGCTAACATTCCACACATGACCTGTGTTTCCTTTTGGAAACTCTCTTCCCCTCTCTGATGCATCTTACACTGTGTGCATGCATGTTGATGCACCACATCATCCTATGCACCTCCAAGGAAGGAACTCCAGGATCCCACGCATGAGCAATAGCACATAATCACTGTCTGTAACCATCCGGAAGGCAGGGCATATTGGTGGCGTCCGAGTTCAAAATAGAACAGAACCATCTGTTGCTGATACCAACCAGTTACTCTGAACTGAGATTACAGTATGTGTTTGCTGGTTTTAAAAACCAAGACCAAGGCGAAACCAGGGGGTTCTTATAGTTCATACATGTTTAATACGCTAATTCTATGCTTTGTCATTAGGTGGGCCAGTCCTAGAATGAGTTAGGGGCACGGATAAAAACCCTTATGTGCTGCCGTAGGACGAATAGGAACTTCAAAATACTAAAATATACATTTGCCAGGTACAGATGGGATACACCTTTCAGTTCTGAGGGAATTATGCACAGTGATAAACAGATCCCTATATCTAACATTTAAGGATTCAGTGATTACTGGGTCTGTTCCACAGGACTGGCACAAAGCAAATGTGGTGCTAGAATTCAAAAAGGTGTCTAAATGTGATCCCGGAAACTATAGACCAGTAAATTTGACTTCTGTGGTGGGTAAGATATTTGAAGGTTTTCTAAGAGATGCTATCCTGGAGAATTTCAATAAAAACAATCTTATAACACCCAATCAGCATGAGTTTATGAGGAATCGGTCCTATCAGACTAATCTGATCATCTTCTATGAAGAGATCAGTTCTAGACTGGATATGGGTAATGCAATAGATGTAGTATATCTGAACTTTTCAAAGAATTTTGATACTGTACCACATAAAAAGTTGGCATACAAAATGAGAATATTGGGACGTGGGGTAAACATGCATTTGGGTTCACAACTGGCTCAGTGATAGGAAACAGAAGGTACTTGTTATACTAATTTAAGGTGGGCATTATTGATGTAAAAGGTTTGTCTAGGAATAACAGTACTTGGACAGGAGGCTGGGGAAGGTGAAACATAAAAAACATACTCAACTGTTCCCGGCACTCCGGTATCCCATTGCTGTTCGGTCCAGCAGCGCCTGGGGCTTGTTCTGTTGGTAGTCCTTGCCGCACATGACCACTGAGGCCAATCTGTGTCCTCAGCGGTCAAAGGAAAGGACCCAAGACATCACTCCCAGCAACAGGGGACACTGGGGACAGGTGAGTATGCCTCTTGCCCCAGTTCTGTATTTCCTGAACAACCCCTTTAAGGTGATATACAGGAGAATTATTACTTAGGGTGCACAGGGGCATTAACTGAGGCATTATTGATTTAAGGGGGCATACAGGTGTATTATTAATTAGGGGGAAATGGGGCATTATTAACTGAGGCATTATTGATTTAAGGGGGCATACAGGAGTATTATTAGGGGGGACTCTGGGCATTATTGATTTAAGGGGGCATACGAAATGTGTATTTGATTAACAAGTAAGTAAATGAAGTACTAATAGGTCTTTCTGTAAAAACCTTTCTTATAAATTCTCCTCTAAAGACTTCAAAGTCTTTGGAAAGTGTATGATTGTAAACTAATTCTGCAGATTGTAAGCTCTTGTGAGGTCTCTCACTCCTGTTGTTTGATATGTATGTATTAATAACTGTATTTTGTAGAGATAAAATGTACATGACTGCAAGATATACCCCAGGTTTGGGCAAGAAAAATTAGGAGTAAATATTTCATTTAACCTTCCCTGGTGATGAAATTGAGTAGTGTGTGTCAATGTCACTAACTGGTATGCTAGGAAAAATTATAGGGGTTGTCCAGGCAAAAATTTTAATTTGTAATTAGGGAGGTGAAAAAATATAAATCTTACTTGCCTGTCCCCAGTGCTCGGTGCCTTCTACCGCAGTCTTGTCCAGCAGGTCCTTTGTTGTCTTCCGGTGGAAGTCCTGTGAAGTTCCATGTCCCTTCCTGAGGCCACTGATTGGCCTCAGTGGTCACATGACCGCTGAACCAATCAGCGACTTTAGCAGAAAGGACCTGGGACATCACAGCCATCGAGGAATTTCACTTCAAGAAGACAGCTAAGCAGCAGGACCAGACTGCGCTATGAGTACACTGGAGCACCCGGGATAGGTGAGTGTGAATTTTTTAATTTTTTTCACTTCCCCCATTTTTACCCGGACAACCTCTTTAAGTGCCTTAGTAGTAGTTCCTCTCCAACTGTCCCACGGTTGAGAGTTCCCTGCTCTGTCTCCCCCCCCCCCCCTGATTTGCCAGCTTCAATTACAGGAGAGGAGCACCAAGTATGCCCTGACAAAAGTCACAGCTTACATCAGCTAAGTTTGGTTGTGCTGTGTCCTACCAACACCAAAGAAAATGGTCCACAAGCAGATACACATGGGCAGCAAACACAAGAGGGATGCACAACAGATAAACATGCTAAATCAAAGAAATATTAGTCAAGGCTGTCTTAATACCTCCTTACACGTCCACCAGTCTTTTTTAGTGCAGTCCCTTAGGACTATGTGAGCCAGGTATTCATTTATGTCTTGGTACCAGTCCCACGTTTTTGTGGAGCTAGCTTTTGCACCTCAGACACATCGTGTAACCTTACTGCAGACAACTCTTGTGTTGGCAATAGAAAATAGATCCTGCTGTTGGGCAGCTGTGCAAACAGGTCTGATAGGGATCTTCTGATATAGTGGAACCTCCTCTCTGTCAATCTTCTCAAGCCACACAATCTGTGGAGCAGCTGCTGATGGCTCTACTTTACCCTCTCTGGACTGAGCACAGTAGTCAAAAGAGGGACCCAGGAATTGGAGACACTGTATTGCTACTTCACCTTTGGACCCACATTCCATCCCATGAGGCTGGATCTGTCAGGAGGATCCCATGCTGTTTTCAGGTAAATTGAATTTGTCAACTGTTGGTTGTATTTCAGAATGGGGTTGTAATCTGATCACTCCCTGATTGGGCTGGTCAGTGAATACATGACCTTGGGTGCTTGACCTCTCTGTAGAATTAACTTCCTCTTTCCATGGAAGCCCACCTGAGACTGTCTCTTGCTTTAAGTAACTCACAAAAACAAAAGGAGACATCGAGCGGCCAAGAATAGTATAGATCCGGCTATGATCCAAATGTGAAAATAAGAAAACAAAAAAAGTGACCAAGATGGCCCCTCACCTTTAAGTATTGTGAGTAAATCACAAATAACGCATAAGATCTTATGGGTGGTGAGGGTGGCAGCAGATACCGTCTAGCGTCACCGGAGAACCGGACGTTATGGTATGCAGTGAAGAAGGGGGTAAGTTCCCCAAGGTATGGACTGTCCTTCTCCGAAATGCGTTGTGCCTTCCGTACCCTAATAAAGAGACCTTTATTTATAAGAGTGACCTAAGATCTTGCGACCTAAGATCTTGCTTCCCAAGAGCGCAGACAGTCCATACCTTGGGGAACCTACCCCCTTCTTCTTGCTTTAAGTAAACCTGCTCCCTCTGAGGTCTCAACATGTACTGTAACATTGGCAACTTTTATACCCCTTTGGCCTTTCACCACACATCAAATTCAACAATTCTTCCCTTCTCTACACTGTGCAGGAACTTAAATGAATTCTCTCTTTTGATGGCTGTGTAATACACGAAGACATCCTCTCACCACACAACAAAAAAAAACTTTGTCTGCTACTGGGCAAAAACCATTTGCCCTATACTAAATCGAGTGTGCGAATTCCAAATCCGAAGTCAGAATCATTGTAAGACGTCAGGAAATTTTACTATGCATAAGTATGCCTATATGAATTAAGCACTTGGAAAGCATTGAATAATTTTGAACAGAACGAGTTTTACTCCAACAATTACCTGATCTACATCAAAGTTTTCGTAGTAAACAGTGTATGAAAATGTAATGGAATAACAAAATTTCAAAGTCTCGTTTTTCAGTTTAAAAGTCTTACTTGAGCAAGTCCCAGTACTCTAAAAAATGCTTCAGGCATCTGCTTTTGCATTTGTGAACAGTCATATTTTCCCATTGCAAAAACCAGCAGTAGTCCCCCCATCATGTTTTGATTCCAGCAGCCTTGATATCTCTTCTCCATTGTAGAAATATCTTAATGGAATCGCTCTCCATGTTTGTCACTTACTTGTCCCAAATTGGGTGGGAAAAAGTCAAGATGGGAATGTAAGAAATGCATTTTCAATGACATTCGGCAGCCAAGTTGTTCATATGCTGTAAGCACGTTGTCTACTAATTCAGCATAGTTTTCAGCTCGTCTGTTCCCAAGGAAGTTCTGCACTACTAGCACAAATGCATCCCAAGCTGCAAGTTCCAGAGGGTTGAGTTGATTTCAGGGCCAATAAAAATTACAGCCTTTATTTTAGAATCAGTTTTCAGTGTGCTAAACTTCTCCTTCAAATACAAGAAACCATTTCCATCACGATCAAGTGCAATTACAAAATTTTTCTTTAAACCAAGTTTAATGTAAAGTGGTGAAAGATAAACTTGAAGTGGATAGACCAGTGATTTATGTTGTACATTGAACTGACCAACTGTGTGCTTGACTCTGAGAGGCCACTGTCTCATTTTGTGATGGTTGTTGTCATCACAACTGTTCCATAGGTACAAGAAACACATATGCTTTGTGTACCCTAACTGTAGGCCGAGCAGCAGTGCTACCACTTTCAGGTCAGCACAAATTTTCCATTTATGAGTATTTGATCATTACCAAAATTAACTCCATTAACTCTCTTTCATTCCAACCACATGAGCCAATGGAACAGATGGTTTTTCGTTACCAATGTGCAACAAGACAGCTTTCAAACTTGTTTTGCTAGAGTCTATGAATAGTCTCCATTCATCGGGAACATGTGTACCATCTAACTCCATCATAAGACCATTTACATCAGTACAGAAACAGACATCACTTTCCATTGCATAATATACAGCTAACTTGGTGTGTCGATTACAAAAGTGTGAAGTTGTGGTGCCTCGTTGTAGCAAATTCCATTCCTGAAGTCTAGAAGCTAGCAGTTCTGACTTTTCTTTGGATAATGACAGATCTCTTACCAGATCATCTAAATCTGATTGGCTCAGCAAGTGCGGCTGACCCTCCAGTTGTTCTGGATCAGGAAATACGTTGTGACAATCAACATCTTCATCAGGATCAGAACTGTCTGTTTCAATTGCCGTTCCTGCTGTGGGAGGGGCAGGCACTTGAATGTCTACATTGTGTTTTACTGGTTTAAGAGCAGACTCACAGTCAGGATACACAATTTGTGACTTGTTTCTCTTTGAATATTCGGCGATTTTAGTGATGCAAAAGTAACAGTCTGAATAGTTAACACAGAGTAACACACAGTGCAACAAACATGAGGTGCCCAGCTTTTATTTTTATCTCCAATTTGACAGTCAAAGTAATACTTGTAAGCAAGACGCACTCGCTTTGTCAGATTCTTTCGCTGATCATAAGTAGTGTATTTGCCACATATGTAGCAGAAATTGTCCAGATCGTTAACACATTTGCGTTTATCCATCTTAAGTTTCAAAACTCGTAGCACTATAACAGATCACTTTATCGAAATCTGTCCAGCTTGCCTTATATACTTACTGCTGACATCAGCCTGAGTGCGTCCGGACAGGTCTGGGCATGTCCATTGGAATATTTCCAATATATAATGCATTAATATTATAACTGAATAGGCTTTGCATGTATAACTTAAAATCTAGACGTGTCAGGCAAATTCTGAGTTCATATTTGGAATCAGCACACTCATTTTAGTATAAATTACATATTTTTCTCTCAGTAGCAAAATCATTGTTGCGCGGTGGGTGATAGAGCTATATCCACGCTGAACACTGAGCCACTTGACTGTGTTAAGACACCCTTGACTAATAGTTCTTTATTTGATTGAAAATGTTTTGTCTAGCTGTTGTGCACCACTCTTGTGTTTGCTGCCCCTGTGTATCTGTGTGTTGGTTGCACACAGCAAAACCAAACTTAGCTGATGTAAGCTGTCACTCTTGTCAGGTCATACTTGCTGCTCCTCCTCTCTAATTGAAGCTGGAAAATCAGGACAGAGGAGGCAGAGCAAGGAACTCTCAACAGCTGCTATTTGAAGATTTTGTGGAACAGTTGGAGCGGAGGAAGGACCAGGGACTGCTGGTGAGGTGCCATCTTGTGTGGACAGTGTTGTAAACATAGGTAAAAGAAAGCTTAGGAGAAATGAGGAGTTTCGCATTCTTGATTAAACTAATTATTCCTCAGATGATCTGGACCAAGACCTTGGGAAGGCCCTTTTTCCCATTGAAAAAAATCCAGAGGCTTATTAGATCCATCCGGTAAGGGGACCACGATGTTGATCCTAGGTATGTTTCAGAATCCACCTCTAGTGGATACTATGCTTCAAAAAAGCATGGTGGTGGAAGGGAAACATTTGGAGAAAGCTTTTCTTCTCTCCCATAGGTTTAAGACTCTGTTTCCGATCACTGAAGATCAATACGAAAAATGGGGGCCACCACCAAAGGTTGATATGGCTGTTTCCAAACTTTTTTGTTGCACGACCCTCAGAGGATGGGTCTAATTGACAAGATCCCATGGACAGATAGGCTGAGTGCTCGCTCAGAAGAACTTATTCCACTGCTTCTACCCAGTGTTCTGTGGGAATTGCCTCTAATGAAGTCTCGAGGAAACTATGTGATGATCTTCAGCTACAGAATAATATTGATTCTGGAGTATCTAGAGACAACTTACTGCTGTCAATGAAGTATATAAATATGGCGGCTGATTTCTTCAGTAGGTAAAATTGTCTTCCAAGTCTATGGTGCTATCTACTGCTGCTCGTAGACCATTGTGGCTGATATAACATCTGTAGCCTTCCTTATGAGCCTGGGAAGCTTTTTGCTGGGAACTGGATAACATAATGGAAGCAATGGCTGATAAAAAAGGAAGATCACTCCCTCAGTCCTTTTGGGATAGAGGTAGACAACGCAAGAGAGACAGATCCCCTTAGAGGTTTCAGCAGTCTAGAGGCTAGTATCTTGATTTCACAGAAGAATCTTCTTCAAAAAAGAACCAAATACCTTTAGCAGTGTTTTGAGTGATTTTTGGGTTTCTCTGTGAGCTCCTGGCATCTTCTGCATTTGTTTACATGGGCATCTTCCTGTTCTGTTTTCCTACAACTACCATATAATAATAGTCCTTTAATAGTCCCACAATGGGGAAATTCAGTACAATGGGGAAATTCAGTATGCCTTGGGCCACTGAGAGCTGGCTCACATCCACTCCCTGTTTTCCTAGCTAACCCGCCTACTACTAGCCCTTACTACCTAACTCAACCCTCCCCCACACCCCATCATACTTAACTGTCTTCCGGCCAAAATCTTTTAGGCATGGGACATCGCTTCTTCTGGGGGTTAGTATAGGTAACATTTCGTTTCTCCCCTTCCTAAAACAGAATGGAAAATCAGAAAATGTGCCTTGGGCGGTCACATGACCCCCACAGCAACCTAGGTAAATATAGATTTTTGGTACACTAAGTAATTTAGAAGGTAGGGGGTAGCTTAAGTTAGAAAGATCAGTTTATTCCGGACAACCCCTTTAAAAGCGCATATTTACATGTCCCTATTTTTCCTCCTGACAGGAAGTACCTGAGGATTGCAGTGTTTATAATGTGGGTCATCAACACAACACCAGCTGTCCACTGCTCTCCCTTTCGGCATAACCTCAGCCCCATACGTCTTCACAAAAGTGGTGTCCTCTGTTGCTGCAGCCCTCAGAATTCAAGGGCTTTCCATCATTCCATATATTGTCAACTGGTCAGACCTCTTCCAGACAAGGTCTTCAGCAACATCTTCAAACCGCACTCGATTTTCTCCAGCATCTAGCCTGGATAGTCAATTGGGACAAGTCAGACATTGTTTCCTCAACCCAGAAGAAGTTCCTGGGTTTCATCTTAGATTCCATTCTCATAATTCCACATAAGATTACCATCAGAATGGGAATGAGATTTCTAGGTCTCATGTCAGCAGCTGCAAATGCAATTCTCTTGGCCTTGTGGCATCTTCGTCCCCTCCAGAAGGAGGTTCTACAGGTCTGGAATCACAGTCCCAGAGTGCTGAATAAGAATTTCTCCCTGTCTCAGAAAACCCATCTTTTACCTAGATGGTGGATCCAAGTGAAAGACTGTAAGTCCACGGTCCAACGTTGTTGGACCCTGTTGACCAAGGACACATCCCTCATAGGTTGGGAAGCCCACCTAGACGAAGTTCCAGTCCAGAGGTCCTGGAATGCTCAAAAAAGGATGATGTCGCCAACTGTAGAGAACTTCAAGCTGAGCGTCTGGTACTACTTCACTTTTCCACTGTTCTTTACATAAACAAACAGGGAGGCACTTGATCCCAACCTCTTCTGAAGGAAGTAGCGATGATTTTGTCTCATCTCTCTGCAGTATCAGAGGATCACTCAATGTGATAGCAGACCTACTCTGTTCTTTGCACTCTGAGTCGTGTTCTGTGAGTTCCTGGAGAGTCACTGAACCCGGAGATCTTTCAGCTGATCACCCAGAAATGAGGTTATCCAGAAGTAGATCTCATGGTGACCAGACTCAATACCAAGGTGAAGAAGTTCTGCTCTCTATATCAGGAGGACAATACTTTGGCAGTGGATGTCCTGTCCATCCCTTGGAGGTTCAGCCTGTCTTACATACTTGTATTCCCTCCAGTTTCCATGACACCGAGGGTATTGATGAAAATCAAACAGGAACAAGCCATGGTAATACTCATCATACCATTCTGGTCAATAAGAGGTTGGTTTTCCCAACTAATTACCCCAATTCAGAACCTGGTGTCTCAGGGCTATCTGGTCTGCCCAAATCTAATAACCTTAAACCTGACAGCTTGGATTTTGACCAGTCCCTATTACAGTCTAGAGGACTCTTTGGAGTTGTCCTGAACACACTCTCTCTTTCTAGAGCAGAGTCTACCAATAGGAGTCATGCTGAAGAAGTCAGGTTACATACACTAGACATTGCTACCGTGGCTCTTCGAAAATAAGACAGGGTCTTATTTTATGTTTCTCTACGAAAAAAGGACTAGGGCTTATTTTCGGGGTAGGTCTTAATTTTTTCCATGAACAACAGTGACACATTTGATCACTTTTTTTTATAAATTTTTATCAGAGGTGAAACAGTGAAAAAATGGCAGTTCAGCACTTTTGATTTTTTTTACCCGCAACACTGTTCACCATACAGGAAAAAATATTTTAATAAGTTTGTAGACCAGGCATTTTCGGACACAAGGATACATAATGTGTATGTGTTTCACAGTAATTTTTTAGTTTTATATGTATTCTAGTGAAAGTGGGGGGGGGGACTTGAACTTGTTACGGTAGCTATGGTGGCAGCTCAGCAGCAGAGCGGCCGCCATCTTTAAGGACCTGACATCCGCCGTAATCGCACAGCAGATGTCGGGAAGGGTTTAAACTAGCTAGGGCTTATTTTTGGAGTAGGGCTTATTTTTCAAGCCTACTCCAAAAAACCTGGAAAATCTAGCTAGAGCTTATTTTCGGGATAGGGCTTATTTTTGGAGAAACACGGTAGATGCCTTAGGGTGTGTCACTTGTAAGCTTCAGAAACTGCTGGTAGAATGGACCCCGTAGTTTTCTATGAGATCTGTTCTTGTGCAAGGCACTTCAATTTTTGTGCCGTATAGCACTGGGTCTCTACTGGATCTGGATCAAAAATGTTCCCTGCAACGTCCTTCTATCTGGCTCCCTCAAAGGTCTGACGCCATAACAGTAAAGCCGGGTGCAGCCATATCCACTTTTCTGCAGCACCCAGCGGCAATAAAAGTGAAAGTAAAAAGGGGGGCAGCATACAGTTGTGCTAAAAAGTTTACATACTCCGGAATACTGGAGTGGACTATAATACAGTCCATTCCATACAAGTAGATACAACCTGTTCAGACATCGGAAAGTAAAGAGGAATTTGAGGCGGATATCTGCCTTGGCTTCTTTATCTTCTGCCCCCGGCTCACGGTGCAAAACATCAGCATGCCCTTGCGGTTTTCCACCGCTGATTAGGCCCATAAGAATGAATCTAACTAGTGCAGAGTCTCAAGCTGCGGCCTCCGAATCAGCTGCAGAATATTCAGCAAGTCCAGCAGGACACTTTTTTTTTCCAGCTTCCTGCTCCAATTAATTTCAATAAGAGGCAGAATGAGGGAGGAATCTGCTGCAAAATCAGTGCTGGAAGCCACCGTGTGAACAGGGCCTGATACTGTTAATAGTGCCACTCCTCAGTGGCCCCCTCACAGTATTATATGCTCCACAGTGGCTCCCACACAGTATTATATGCCCAACAGTGGCCCCCACATAGTATTATATGCCCAGCAGTGGCCCACACACAGTATTATATACTGCATAGTGGCTCCCACACAGTATTATATGCCCAGCAGTGGCCCCCACACAGTATTATATGCTCAGCAGGGGCCCCAACACAGTATTATATGCTCCCAACAGCTCCCCTCCGCTCCAGTGCTATTATTATACTCTGGGGTCTCCACAGAGTATAATAATCGGAGGCACAGGGAAGGTGAATAAAAATAACAAACACTGATATTCACCTTGCATTACCTTTCCTGGGCATCCTTGGTCTGTCCTGCTGTCTTCAGCATCTTCAGACATCCCTAGTGAGGCCTGTGATTGGTCCTCAGCAGTCACGTGGGGGAGCACTGACATCATTACGCCGCTGTGCCCCATGTGACCGCTGGGGCCTAATCACAGGCCGATCCCAGGAGAGGTGAGTGTAAGTATTTATTATTTTAAGTCACCTTCCTTGGTGACATGCCGGGGCCCCTTTTCATTTTTAATATGTATAGCGGTAGGGGAACCAGGCTTTTCCCGACCGTTATCATAGTGGTCCGGGGCCCTGGCCATCTCCAGCTGGCCAAGGGCCCTGGCCATTTCCAGCTGGCCATGGGCCCCGTACTCGCTGGGTCCAGTCGCGGTCGCACCACTTACGATCGTGGTCATTATGCAGTAACAGTCAGCACCCGACAGCCCAGAGCTGTTTTAACACATTGGTGTGCAGATTCTGTAGTTACCACTATACGGTCACCCTATATTGATAATATTGGTAGACCAGAGTTGGGAGCTCACTTGGATGTACAGTGCCTTGCGAAAGTGTTCGGCCCCCTTGAACTTTTCAACCTTTTGCCACATTTCAGGTTTCAAACCTAAAGATATAAAATTTTTATTTTTTGGTGAAGAATCAACAAGTGGGACACAATTGTGAAGTGGAACGAAATTTGTTGGTTATTTTAAACTTTTGTAAAAAATAAAAAACTGAAAAGTGGGACGTGCAATATTATTCGGCCCCTTTACTTTCAGAGCAGCAAACTCACTCACTCATGTTGTCCTAAATGACTGATGATGATAAATATAATCCACCTGTGTGTAATCAAGTCTCCTGTAGGTATGTGAGCCAGAGGGCGCTGTGGAGCGACCCAGGCCCAGCCCTGAAAAGGCCTTCAGCCACACCTTTGAGGGTGTGGAGTGTAACTCCAGAAGGCTGGAGTATCCTGCATGGAGCAGGAGGTGGTGGACCAGCGGCACAGATAGACGTTCTGTGCCAGAGGGCTGGCGTCCACAGGGAACTTTTGCTGAGTGGAGCATGACAGTCATGGCCAAAAGTTTTGAGAATGATACAAATATTAATTTTTACAAAGTCTACTGCTTCAGTTTTTCTAATGGCAATTTGCATATACTCCAGAATGTTATAAAGAGTGATCAGCTTAACAGCAATTACTTGCAAAGTCAATATATGCCTAGAAAATGAACTTTATCCCCCAAAACACATTTCAACATCATTGCAGCCCTGCCTTAAAAGGACCACCTAACATCGTTTCAGTGATTGCTCCATTAACACAGGTGTGGGTGTTGATGAGGACAGGGCTGGAGATCAATCTGTCATGATTAAGAATGACACCACTGGACACTTTAAAAGGAGGCTGGTGCTTGCCATCATTGTTTCTCTTCTGTTAACCATGGTTATCTCTAAAGAAACACGTGCAGTCATCATTGCACTGCACAAAAATGGCCAAACTGGGACGAGTATTGCAGCTAGAAAGATTGCACCTCAGTCAACAATCTATCGCATCATCAAGAACTTCAAGGAGAGAGGTTCCATTGGTGCCAAAAAGGCTCCAGGGCGCCCAAGAAAGACCAGCAAGCGGCAGGACCATCTCTTAAAAGTGTTTCAGCTGCGGGATCGGGCTACCAGCAGTGCAGAGCTTGCTGAGGAATGGCAGCAGGCAGGTGTGAGTGCATCTGCACGCACTGTGAGGCGGGGACTCTTGGAGCAAGGCCTGGTCTCAAGGAGGGCAGCAAAGAAGCCACTTCTCTCCAGAAAAAACATCAGGGACAGACTGATATTCTGCAAAAGGTACAGGGAGTGGACTGCTGAGGACTGGGGTAAAGTCATTTTCTCTGATGAATCCCCTTTTCGATTGTTTGGAACATCTGGAAAACAGCTTATTCGGAGAAGAGGTGAGCGCTACCACCAGTCTTGTCTCATGCCAACTGTAAAGCATCCTGAAACCATTCATGTGTGGGGTTGCTTCTCAGCCAAGGGAATCGGCTCTCTCACAGTCTTGCCTAAAAACACAGCCATGAATAAAGAATGGTACCAGAATGTCCTCCAAGAGCAACTTCTCCCAACCGTCCAAGAGCAGTTTGGCGCTCAACAATGCCTTTTCCAGCATGATGGAGCACCTTGCCATAAAGCAAAGGTGATAACGAAATGGCTCAGGGAACAAAACATAGAGATTTTGGGTCCATGGCCTGGAAACTCCCCAGATCTTAATCCCATTGAGAACTTGTGGTCAATCATCAAGAGACGGGTGGACAAACAAAAACCAACAAATTCAGACAAAATTAAAGCATTGATTCTGCAAGAATGGACTGCTATCAGTCAGGATTTGGTCCAGAAGTTGATTGAGAGCATGCCAGGGAGAATTGCAGAGGTCTGGAAGAAGAAGGGTCAACACTGCAAATATTGACTTGCTGCATTAACTCATTCTAACTGTCAATATAAGCTTCTGTTACTCATAATATGAATGCAATTATATTTCTGTATGTGATAAAAACATCTGACAAACGCACATAAAAACCAGAGGGCAGCAGATCATGTGAAAATATAATATTTGTGTCATTCTCAAAACTTTTGGCCATGACTGTAGTCCGGCTGCTCAAGTGGACCAGCTAGGACAAGAGAGATAGGCTCTGTCCAGAAGGGCTGGGTCCCATAGAGACTCTTTGCTAGAGCTGAGCAAGAGTCAGGCTAGTGAGGGGCTCTATAAGTGAGTTAGGGCCCTAACGGCGGCCTAGGCGTTTATTGTTTTGTTACGCTGCAGTTTAAGCTGACTAAAAGCCACTTTTATTTACACTCGGACCGTCTGAAAGCTATCTTTCCGGCGCCCAGTACCACGAACGACCGCTGTCTGGACCAGGAAAAGCCATCATTTGAGTTTAATTTCCCCAAGCTGTCACATATGGTGGAGAATCGCGCGCATAAAGAGATCCACGCAAGTCCTGGAAGACAAGTGGTTCGTGATTGCAGTACTGCAAAGTGTGCATTGTGGCCTACAGCTGGAAGAAATCTGTGATTTCAACTGAAGAAACCCAGGAGGGGTGAGTGAATTGCAACATAGCAAGGTGCTTGTAAAACTCTGGAAGAGGAATCCAGGGAATGGACTTTGTGTATACTGTGGCAAAGAAGTCTGTGAAGTGTTTTGCTGATGGCAAGAAAATTAGCAATGTGTATAGAAGTTGGATATTGCAAACAAGTGTATGTGAAAGGCTATGGTGCCATGTTGATGTTTTCTGTGGAAGACAGAAGAAAATGCTGGTTGTTGTAGTGCCACATAAGTTAACTGTTTGAATACATGTGACTGCAGAAGATAGCAAAAAGTTGCTGCCGGTTGAACCCCAAGGTTGCTGTGGAATATTGTGTAATCTTGTTAGTAAACCATGGGCAAGAAAAAGAGAACTTCAGCTTGTAAAAAAGCAGAGAAGTAATGCACAGGTGTATTAGTGCAGCAGTCTGAATGCAGAGAGACACAAAACCCGGAACAGATCAGGTGGAATGCAAGTAAAGATGATGTGTTGCATGAGAGTGACTCAGTTTTTCTAAAGCACCTCTGTTCTATGAAAGAATATGTCCCTGCTGACTGTATGTCTATGACTATGTCTCATACTGGAGTGCATCAGAGCGCCAAAGATGAAAATATTATGGTGCAGCAGCTTCAAGATGAGATTAAAACCATCAGGTTCATTTATGAAGATGAAATATCTGATTGGAAATGGCAACTTGAGGTATCAGAAAAAGAGAACCTTAAGTTAAAGAAAGAGCTTGAAACTGTAAAGAGTTCATATCCTAGTCATTGTGAAAATGTGGTAGTGGGTTTGCCTGGAATGGACTGCGTCACTAAGAAGGAGTTTGCTGATATGAAATGTGCTCTATCTAATAAAGTTGTACAGAGTGTAGAGCAAAAGCAAGTGCTTGAGAAGCAATTGCAGGATTTAAAGGTGCAGCATGTCCAAGACTCCATTGCCAAAGAGTGTATCATTGAAAAATTAAGAGATGACCTTGAAACTGCTAAACATGAGAGAAGTGAATTTTTGCAGCGTCAGTCAGAATGTCTGGATGACCAAGTGAGGAAGTGTGAAAAGCTTTCGGTGGCATTAACAAAGAAAATGAAATTGCAGAGCTGAGGAAACATGTCTCTGACCAAGAGAGTGATTTAGAATCTGTGGTGCAGACATTGCAGTCAGAGCAAAACTTGCATGAACTAAAGCAGGTTCGCCTAAATAGTGAAGTCAATGAATGGCGGAGCAGAGCTGCAGTTCTGGAACAAAGAGAAAGTGAACTCAAAGCTAGAATATGCAGCCTGGAGAGGGCGCTGTCAAGATCTTGTGAAGATAAAGAGAAATTGTCTGTTTTGGTGCAAAATAAAGACAAAGATTTGATGGAAATGTCGTCTGTCCATGCTCAGAAAGTGCAAGCCTTAAAGGAGAGTCATAAAAAAGTGGAGATTCAACTTCAAGAGCTGCAACTACAAGTCACAGAAAGAGACAGGTTTCAAGCAGAACTGCTAGACAAGGCAAACAGACTACAGGTGGAATTGGATAATGTCACAAGGCTTCTTTCTCAAGCATACAGCAGGTTTATCAAACTTTCCAAAGCTTTTTCTACACTAGAATCTCAGCTTCAAGACACTCAGGAACTTTTGCAAGAAGAAACCCGTCAGAAGCTTGACCTTAGTACAAAACTAAAGCAAATGGAAGATGAGAAAAATGGTTTCCTTGAGCAACTAGAGGAAGAGGAGATAGCAAAAAGAGATTTGACAAAACAGATTTCAACACTACAGGCTCAGGCGACTGATATGAAGAAAAAAATGGAGGATAGTATTGGGTCCTTGGACTCTGTTGAAGAACTAAAGGAAAAGTTGCAAAAGGAGCTAGAAGTTACAAATCCACGGTTTGAGGAGAAGGTTGCTGCTTATGACAAACTTGAGAAGACGAAAATTAGACTGCAGCAGGAACTAGAAGATGTAGGTGTAGATCTTGATCATCAACATCGGATTGTGTCAAATTTGAAAAGGAAGCAGGAAAAGTTTGATCAGCTGCTTGGTGAAGAGAAGGCTCTTTCTGCTAGATATGCAAAAGAACGTGACCGTGCTGAAGCAGAGGCTTGTGGAAAAGAGACCAAAGCTCTTGCCTTGGCTCGCTCCCTAAAAGAGGCCCTTGGATTGAAGGCCGAGTTAGAGAGGCTCAACAAGCAACTGCGCACTGAAATGGAGGATTTGGTTAGCTCCCAGGATGAAGTTGAGAAAAACCTGGAATCTGTGCAGATATTGTATGAGAACAAAGCTAATGCTTATGAGATGCTGGAAAAGGCCAAGAGGGAATTGGACCTCCAGACAGAAGACATGAGGATTCAGTTTGAAGGAAACCTGTCTAATTTATCTGCTGAGATTGTAGATCTAAAAATGCTTGTTGCTAAATTAAAGGTGCAAGTGACCTCTAGGCGTCAGGATCTCCTGGATCCAAATGGTATTACAAATGTAGAAATGGTAGGAGTGACTCCAAAAAAGAGAGAGAGGGGACCACGCTTTACCAAGGTTGCTTTAATAAACTCTAAAACACAACGCGTTTCGAGGATCAATGATCCTCTTTATCAAGTGTACAAGAGACTGGTTAAAAAAGGAAATAAACATGAACAAATAAGAATAGAAAAACAGATAATGTTCATCAAATAATCAATGTGAAATAAAATAAATAAAATAATAATAATAATACACATATACAGTACTTAGAAATTTATTAAAACTGAGAAAAGTGGCTATGAATGTGTATCAACCACAATATGAATTATTTAAAGGCTATGTGTAATTAAAAAGGCGGACAATAAATTAACAATTAAAATCGTATAAAAAATTTAAACAATTAGGAGAAATATTTATAAATGCGGGTAACATAAAAAATAAATAATTAAATATGAGAAAATGGTAATAGGTGTCAAAGGTGTAAATAAATATCAACTGAGATACAAGAAATAACTCATGAGTTGTTGATAGTAATAGGATTTGGCACTCGGTTACGCTAGGTTGGCAAGTTTCCAGATGAACACAATATTGTGTATGAACGAATGTTAATAAGTAACAAAGATATGAATAAATATCAACAGAGCTACATAGATAGTAACAGAGATACGTAAAATAAATAAATCATGAATTGCTAATAGTAATAGAATCTGGTACTTGGAGATTATTAAATCATGGGTAAAAGTGTGTGTGAGGAGTTGTGGAGGTTGGTACAAAGTAGGGGATTAATAGAAAGAATCTCCCACAAGCGCCAAGCACTAGCCCATGAACTTAAATCCCAGATCAATTCACTTACCCATGAAATAGAACAATATAAACAACACCCTGATTTTATTCGTATGAACAGAGTCTTATGTACTAGAACCCTTAATCTAGAACGAGAGCTACTAGAACACAAAAGTGATAAATTAAAAAGAGACCGTACTGACTATTCTAGAGGTAACATTAAATTTTGGTTAAAGAATTCCAAAACAAAAGGGAAATCTAACAATAATAATAACTTAACCCCCAAAACCCCCATCCCATCATTATTCAATATTAAGCCCAAGAACCCCAGAACCACCATTAATTTTAGAACCCCCCCGAACACTAGAGATCTCCCACACAAACCTCGTTTTCACAATAAGAGTAACCCAACCAATAAAACCCGCAATCTACCAGTTCGGGCTACCAGTATGGTTACCCCCAATACTGGTAATATCAATTCACTATCCACATCCAACCCAACTGGTAAACCCCCTTGTGAATCTAATTCTAACAATTCCTGTACCAATACACATGCACCAATCAAAACGCGTTGTGTTTTAGAGTTTATTAAAGCAACCTTGGTGAAGCGCGGTCCCCTACCTCTCTTTTTTGAGGGAGAAGAGGAAGAGGAGGGAACAGGTACAGAAGCTGGAATTTCCGACCAGGGAATTACGAGAGCGTCAGCGACCTGAGGGTCCTGGGACCACAGGAATTCCATCCAGGACCAGAAGCATGGGGAGTGGAAGAAAAAGATGGGACCTCCCCTGAGCCAATGGGAGGGCTAGGAGGAGTCCTGGAAGCCTGGGGGGGGCCTAGTTGCAGCCTAGTTCCCGGCAGAACTGGGGACTAATGTAGAATTGCGGCCGGCGGCAAGGCACCCTCGGTGGGGAGGCCCGACGGGATCCTGTAAAAGGTACCGGGGACCAGGAAAGGGGTCCCCACACCAAGGTAGGAGCAGCAAGGAAGGGCCAAAAACAAACAAGAAAAAAAAATTATCTGAATTGATGGCCCCAGTAAAAAGACCCAAGGCACTCAGAGTCTCAGGGGGCCCTGTCGGGAGGAGTGGGGGCGGGTACTGCGTACTCACCTTATCTGCCATCTTCAAGCGCTGCAGGGTCACCTCTTTGGTGGACCTCGCACAAAGGAGTGGGGTCACCGCCATTCTGGCTGCCGATGCAGCAAGTGGTGACTGGTGAGGTCCTCTTTTGCAGAGCGCTCGCCCGCAGGGGGGTACAACTAGTGTGGCATAAACGCTGAAGACCCCTCTGCTTCTGAAAAAACATAAAAATGATGTAAGACCTGAGTCAGGTCATGTCTGCCTCCTACAGACACTAGGTTCAAACTGGCTAGCACAGTATCTGTGAAGAGGGTATAGCCCTGAAGCGGAGCCAACATCTTTAGCTTTCCTAGTATCAGCCTCCTAGTGGCACACATGGTGCTGTGTCCCCCAATGAAATAAGTGAAAATTTAAATTTTCATTTTGCATCATCCGCTGCACATTTCTTTTTGGAAACCATCTCTTGGGTCAAAATGCTCACTATCCCCCTTGAAAAATTCTGTAAGGGGTGTAATATAGAAAATGAGGTCACTTTTTGGGGTTTCCATTGTATTGTTATTCTAGGGACTCTGCGACCGTGTGACATGGCACCAAAGAACTATTCTTGCAAAATCTGCTCTTTAAAAGCCAAACAGCACTCTTTCCATTGTGAGCCCCTCCATGTACCCATACATTTTTTGACCACATAAAAAAATATGGAGTGCTATTTCCTCTTTAACCCCTTGTGAAAATAAAAAATTTGGGGATAAAGTGACGTTTTAGTTATTTTTTTAATTTCATGTCCTAATGTTAATAAAATCTGTGAAACAGCTATGGGGTCAAAATGCCCACTATACGCCTTGATAAATTTCTAGAGGGTTGAAGTTTTCAAAATGGGGTTACTTTTGGAGGGTTTCCACTGTACATGGACTCTGCAAATGAGACATAACAGCTGAAAACTATTCTAGAAAATCTGCTTTTCAAATTCCCAATGCTGCCATGTGCCCAAACAGCAGTTTACATCTACATGTGGGGTATTTCTGTGCTCTAGAAAAATTGTACAGTCATATGAAAAAGTTTGGGCACCCCTATTAATCTTAATCATTTTTAGTTCTAAATATTTGGGTGTTTGCAACAGCCATTTCAATTTGATATATCTAATAACTGATGGACACAGTAATATTTCAGGATTGAAATGACGTTTATTGTACTAACAGAAAATGTGCAATATGCATTAAACCAAAATTTGACCGGTGCAAAAGTATGGGCACCTCAACAGAAAAGTGACATTAATATTTAGTAGATCCTCCTTTTGCAAAAATAACAGCCTCTAGTCGCTTCCTGTAGCCTGGATGAAGGTATTTTTGACCATTCCTCTTTACAAAACAATTCCAATTCAGTTAAGTTTGATGGTCGCCGAGCATAGACAGCCCGCTTCAAATTATCCCACAGATGTTCAATGATATTCAGGTCTGGGGACTGGGATGGCCATTCCAGAACATTGTAATTGTTCCTCTGCATGAATGTCTGAGTAGATTTGGAGCTGTGTTTTGGATCATTATCTAGCTGAAATATCCATCCCCGGCGTAACTTCAAATTCGTCACTGATTCTTGTACATTATTCTCAAGAATCTGCTGATACTGAGTTGAATCCATGCGATCCTCAACTTTAACAAGATTCCCGGTGCCGGCATTGGCCACACAGCCCCAAAGCATGATGGAACCTTCACCAAATTTTACAGTGGATAGCAAGTGTTTTTCTTGGAATGCTGTTTTTTTGACGCCATGCATAACGCCTTTTTGTATGACCAAGCAACTCAATCTTTGTTTCATCAGTCCACAGGACCTTCTTCCAAAATGAAGCTGGCTTGTCCAAATGTGCTTTTGCATACCTCAGGCGACTCTGTTTGTGGCGTGCTTTCAGAAACGGCTTCTTTCGCATCACTCTCCCATACAGCTTCTCCTTGTGCAAAGTGTGCTGTATTGTTGACCGATGCACAGTGACACCATCTGCAGCAAGATGATGCTGCAGCTCTTTGGAGGTGGTCTGTGGATTGTCCTTGACTGTTCTCACCATTCTTCTTCTCTGCCTTTCTGATATTTTTCTTGGCTGCCACTTCTGGGCTTAACAAGAACTGTCCTTATGGTCTTCCATTTCCTTACTATGTTCCTCACAGTGGAAACTGACAGGTTAAATCTCTGAGACAACTTTTTGTATCCTTCCCCTGAACAACTATGTTGAACAATCTTTGTTTTCAGATCATTTGAGAGTTGTTTTGAGGAGCCCATGATGCCACTCTTCAGAGGAGATTCAAATAGGAGAACAACTTGCAATTGGCCACCTTAAATACCTTTTCTCATGATTGGATACACCTGGCTATGGAGTTCAAAGCTCAGTGAGGTTACAAAACCAATTTTGTGCTTCAGTAAGTCAGTAAAAAGTAGTTAGGAGTATTCAAATCAATAAAATGATAAGGGTACCCAAATTTTTGCACCGGTCAAATTTTGGTTTAATGCATATTGCACATTTTCTGTTAGTACAATAAACGTCATTTCAATCCTGAAATATTACTGTGTCCATCAGTTATTAGATATATCAAATTGAAATGGCTGTTGCAAACACCCAAATATTTAGAACTAAAAATGATTAAGATTAATAGGGGTGCCCAAACTTTTTCATATGACTGTATAACAAATTGTAAAATTTATTTTTTCCTTTAATCCCTTATGAATGTATAAATTTAAATGAATGTGTTATTGAAAAAAAATTAAATGTCTAAATTTCACCTTTTTTTTTTTTTTTTTTAAATTCCTGTGAAACTTTTAAATGGTTAACAAATCCACAGCAAATTCCTCCGTGTGAACTTACCCATACTGTATAAAGTGACACATATCAGATTTGAAAAATGGAGCTTTGTCAGGAAGTCTAGAACTGGCTGTGGCAGGAAGGGGTTAAAAGAATTAAAGACTTTCCTAAGATTCACAACAAAGGTTTACAGAAGTTAAGAGAATTAAGTGACTTGTTCATGAAACTCCAAGTTGCCAAAGTTGTAGATTTGCAAGATCTTCCATTTCTAGATACGGTACGTCATGTCAACCCCATAATACAGAAACTAACTTATAGTTTACAAGAGAAGTGTATCACTCAAGGCTCCAAGTACAAACACCTGCACAACAGTCCATTTCTTCCATTTTCTTTTTTTGTGTACTTTGTGCAGCAAGAAACAGAGACTAGAAATTATCTTAGTTTTTATTTCTCAACATTTGATACAGCTTACGCTAGGTTCACACCTGCGTTCAGGTCTCCGTTCGGTGGGGTCTGCTTGGGGACCCCCCGGACAGAAACCTAATCCGCTTAAAAAAGCGGTTACCCGCAGACCCCATAGAGTATAATGGGGTTCACCGGGTTTCCGCCCGAATAGCAGCGCTTTTCTCTCCGCATTTCTTAAGCTGGATCGGGGACGGAATCCCCGAGCAGAGTACAAGCGCTGATGTGAAACCAGCTTTATTCCAAATCAGATAAACCTGCTTTAGGTCAGGGCCCCACACATTGCAGATAAATACCTGCAGCAGAAATGCTGTGATTTCCAAGACCGTTCCGTTTTTGGAAATCGCAGCATGTCAATTATACCTAAGGAAACAGTGGCAGTTTCCCTATAGGTATAATTGAAGCAGTATAGGTATAGTTGAGGAAAACTCTGTGGACTTTCTGTGAAAAGCATTGTGAGAAAAACCGCGATGCGTATCCAGGGCTTTTTCACTGTGGCCCACTATAAGGGGCCTTAGCCTTTTTTCCCACGTTGCGGAAAAGCTGCTTTTTCTGTCGCTGATTTTGCTGAGTTTTTTTGAGCCAAAGACAGGAGTGTATTAAGCAGAAGGTTGGAAGTATAAGGGCTTCCTTTATATTTCCCTTTTCTTTTGTACCCACTCCTATTTTTAACTCAAAAAATGCAGCAAAATCAGCAAGAAAAAAAAAACGCTTTTCCACAATGTGGGGTCTTAGCCTTACTTAGTAACCTGAAAGGTACACCTGTTACAGTATATAAATCCTGACTTCCCGCACAAAACTTGCAGTAGTGCAGAAACTGAGAAGACCTCCACAAACAACTTGTGCAGGGAGTGCCCACTACACAAGAAATCCCACCCTCTGCTGAAATGTAGAGGGGGTCAGAGGATAAACCTTTAGTGACCATCCTGTTTTAAGCCTTAAATGGGTTTTCCCATCTCCTTCTCTCAGCAATTTGCCTGAAGTCTCTTCTTCTCACTTTCTGTATTCTTCAACAAGCTGGTGGTGGGCTTTGACAGTTTGATGGACATGACACTATAAAGTACCTCAGTAGATATAGACATTGCGTTATCCATGAGAGATTATTTATTATAATTACTAGAAATCTAATATAAATGGAGATCAAATAATATGCCCAATAAATGTATATTACATTACACAGGTTTTTGATTTCCTGCCTTCCCCATAACTTTTTTTTTCACAGAGCCATATAAGTGGTTAACCATTTCATACCTCAGCCAATTTTCGTTTTTGCATTTCCGTTTTTCCCTCTCCCCATTCCATTATTGTTTGCAAAACAAATTGTACTTTGTAATGGCACCATTCAATATCCTGTGCAATGTACTAGGAAGCTGGAAAAAATTCATAATGAGGTGGAATTGGAAAAAAAAACGCATTTATGCCAAATTCTTATGGGTTTAGTTTTTACAGCATTCGCTATGTGGTAAAAATGACATGTTACCTGTATTCTGTGGGTCAGTGATACCAAATAGAAAAAAAAATTTTGTGTCGGCATGTTGTGACACCTGTAACATTTTTATATTTATGTGTATGGAGATGGGTAAGGCGTCTTTTTATGTGGGACAAGATGGCGTTTTTATTGATACTATTTTGGGGAAGTTATGAGGGTTTGATCACTTTTTATTCTATTTTTTATAGGAGGCAAGGTGTTGAAAAAAAATCGCCATTTGGCCATTTTGATTTTTTTTTCCCCGCTACGCCGTTCACCGTATGGAATAAATATTTTTATATTTTAATAGTTCAGGCATTTTGGAGCATGGGGATACTTAAAGTGTTTATGTTTATTATTGTTTATATGTGATCTAGGGAAAGGGGGGTGATTTGAACTGTAATTTTTTTTTTTTTTTAAACTTTTAAAAACTTTATTATTTCTTTTACTTTTATTTTCAGACCTCCTAGGGACCTTGAACCCTAGGGGGTGTGATCGCTCATGCTATTCACTGCAATACTAATATATTGAAGTGAATAGTAAAATCCATTCACTTCTATTACACGCTGCCTATGGCATACGTTTTTTCTTACGTTTTAACACCTAAAAAAAATCCCAAACTTTGAAGAAAAAAAAATTCTTGGAGTTGTCATATAATGACATCAGTATCTTTTTTTATATTTCCGTGTACAGGGACACATAAGGCATCTTTTTTTGCAGCACTAGATGTACTTTTTAGTTATATTATTTTGCGGAATGTGTGATGTTTTGATCACATTTTATTCAAAATTTTATGGGAGGAGAAACTGCAAAAAACAGTTGGTTTGGCTCTTTTGATTTTTTTCCCACTACAGCGTTCACCATATGGGAAAAATATTTATATATGTTTGTAGACCGTGAGTTTTTGAACGCAGGGATGTGTAATTTGTTTGTTTTTATTTATTTTAACTCTATAACACTATTTTATTTCAATTCTATAACACTATTTTTCAGTCCCCCTAGGGGACTTGAACTTGCAAATGTGGAGGATGCCAGCTTGTGCATCCTCCATTTTGGATTCCTCGCAGGGCCATGCCTGTTGTCATCTTAGATTCCTCTTTGTTCTGTCAAGGTAGCTCATCCCCCCTCTGAAGCCATAATGGGACGTGGCTCTTATTGTGCCTTATTCAATAGCCATGTGCCAGAACTATGTTACAACTTTACAGCCAATCATGTTATGCTAATTATACTAGTCCAACATGTTCTTTGTCTATACAATGTATTTAAACTACCTTTTTCCTGCCATTAAATCAGAACCTACTATATACACAATAGCTGCGTGTGTGTGTTTCTCTAAGCTGGCTTATACACCAACTGTACTAATTTGGACTTCAATACGGTGATACTTAGAGTAGATTGCGCTCTCACATTCTAATGAAGTGCAAGGTATTATACTGTCTGTCATATTCTGCAGGTAGTCTATTACGCCATGCCTTTGGCATGGCCTAATAAGAATATACAGAAGGCAGACCTGGGGCTTTCCTTAGGTCACCAGCTTCCATGTAAAGACATCGGCCCCCTGTGACCTCATTTTCAGGATTGCTAATACCTACAGGAAGGAGCCCCCTTTCTCCAAAACCATTTAAAAAGGACCTTTCATGTCCTCTGACAAAAGCAGTGTTATATACCGCTAGAAAACTGACACTGCGCTGAATTTAGTGCACTGTTAGCTTTGCCAGTATGTGCCCCAGTGCCAGAGATATCGGTGCTGTTAGTTTCGACAGCAATATCCCTGCACGCTCAGAAGAGCCTTACAGTTGAGCGTCATCGCTGGGCTGTGAGGAACACCCCCCTGACAGTATTCTTCCATAGCCTTGTACTGTATAGGGCGAGCATTCCTCACAGCCCAGCAATGACGCTATACTGTAAGGTCGGCCCTTCTGACAGCGCAGGGATATCGGTGCCGAAAATAACGGCACCGATATCTCTGGCATTGGGGTACATACAAGCTAACAATGTGCTGAATTCAGTGTACTGTCAACTTTCTAACATTATCTAACACAGCTAATGTCAGAGGACATGAAAGGTCCTATTTAACCCCTTAATGACCCAGGGCGTAATAGTACGTCCTGAGTCACATGACGATGTATGGAGAGCGCTCAGCTGTGATCAGAATGATCTATAAAGTTTTCTGCTAACAGCAAAAACATGTTTCTAAAATATATTAGTAAGGTAAGGTTCACAACTACTTTTGGGTTTCCGTTCCTTGGGTCCACTTGGGGACCCGAAAAACGCAAACGCAATCTGTCTTAAAAGTGATTACCTGCAGACCCCATAGACTATAATGGGGTCCACCGGGTTTCTGCCCAAAAAATGCGGAGAGAAAAGTCCTGCTTGTATTTTTCAAGCGGAATGGGGGGCGGAATAAGTAATGAGTGCAGATGTGAACCCAGTCTAACCATGTTGTATTTATCCTGTAATGTAACCACATATATTATTCTTAAATACACTCACTAATGAAAAAAACATACTCAGGAAGATATATAAATGATTACACTTGTGTTCTGATTAAACACTAGGTCTTTCCATAAGAGCTTGCAAAAGTAATCCACCGACTGCCCTATAAGGAGCCTCTCAGGGTTTACTTTTGGGTAGTGTACCTCTTAATCAGAGATTGTTGACTACTAGACATGCAACTACTACAGAAGTCCAATTCCCCAATTGACAGACTTTTAGAGAGGGTGCATCATTGGACAGAGAGAAGCAGTATGGACATTTTGACAAATTGACCACCAAGATGTTCTGATCTTTTATGCACACATGGTAAAAAGGCTCCAGATGGCCCAGACACCAGTAGACAGGATCACTTGATCCACTGACAAGAATGAGCAGCTCCCAGTTTCCTTGTCCACCATCCAGACATAGGTGACACCTTCATTAAACACCCCTGTCTTTGCCTGGACTATTTCAAGGTACTAAGCAGAAAGAAATTTGGTGTCATAGAGCCCATTAGGTGTCCTGCTACCCCGAGTCAGCCATTGTCACCTTCTTTTGCAGTGGTGTTATGAATGAAAAAATTCTTTGCAGCAATTTTTGCAAGAATAGCGGTAACACAGAGCGTCAGACAGACCCATTTATAGTCAATGGGATCCATTGTTTTAAAACTGAAACCAGTGTAGGAAGAAGTGTAGAAAGAAGTGCAGGTTCAGGCGGACACTGCGACTGGCGCAGATGAAGGTAACCTCATAGAGAGTTACTGTAGGTTATAGTCATTTTACCATGTGGAGTAACATTTTTTACTAGGAATATTATGTTAAAGCGCCATCTAGAGGTGCACATGAAAGCTTAGCTTGGCCATCCTGCCCTATAACATCCCAATGCTATTAGCAGTCGGCTGTAATATAATGATGTCATCAATAGCCGCTTCTGCTGAAGAGTTTGTTCTACTTTTCACAACGTTCCAAAACGCTATGACAGCCTCCAGCACAGTACGGACGCCTTATACTATGTTGTAAACACAAACGCACGTGGCTTCGATGACCCGGAAGTGAAGGGACTGCCCACTGTACCCAGGGTCCTTCTAGCACAGGAATTATTTCCAGACCTTCGTATTCACGCGAGGTTTTGCGCTCGGCGGCAAAATGGCGGCTCTTGGAGCTGATGGACCGTCTGGAGCAGTAGATGATGCGTTCTCTACGTTTTATACCGAGGTGACGTAATTGTCGTGTTAGTTCTGGTAGTGGGGTGAGCTGGCAGTTAGGCTAGAGCATTGTCGTTGTGAACGATATCGTGTTTGGCGAAGGGCGAATCTCTAGGTCTTCTTTCAGTAGTGACCATGCCTACTTGGACAGATCATCTTGTTATTTCCACATGGTTCACTTCTGATAATGAGTGTGGACTTGAGTTTTGGACTTTTTATTGTGTGTGTGAAGTGTTTCCATGTCCTGTTCCTCTGTGTAGAGTTCTTGTTTTAGGTGCACTGCTGTATGGTAAAAGCTTATGAGGGATGCAGCTCTGCATTAGTTCTGCGCCCCTACATTTTCAGGTTTGTCTGGGCTCTTAGAAGCCAGATCCCCCACCAGTCATAAAGTGTTAGACTGTTGTATCTGCATGCTGGCACTCTAGGATACTGATGGTCTATTCTGAGGATTAGATATCAGCATAAATATTGCACGGGGCCCAGAATACCCCTTTAATTTCAGATGGGTGGATGTGTGATTCCTGTCACCTTTCCCCCCTTCCGGAAGTCCTTTCTATCAGTTGAACAGAACAGTCACAGCTCTGTACATCTATAGTGGCGATGAATGGTAATGTAGGTTTCTCCTGTTCAAGTAAATGTAAGTATCATGATTCTTGATACTAAAATTATATTTTGCAAAAAAAAAAAATAAAAAAAAATTATACAATGTACCACACTAAATAGTATGGAAAGTTTGATCTATTGTGCTACCCTAACAGCAGCTAGACAGTGTTTGATGTGCTGTGGTCCTTTTAATCAGCTGATTGGTTGGGTGCCAGAAAGTGGACCCTCTTCTCACTATAACTTTGGCCATACAAAATATACTATTATTCTAGGTGGCACATAATATTTAGGGGTTCTGCATTGGGGCCAAGAACTCCAAGTTACACCTCTGGCTCTACATCATTTGCATAACTCTAATAGAGGTGAATGTGGGAGCTACTGAAACGGTGTAGCTCAGCTGTGGTACATATAGCTTGTGTACATCTCTGTGGGAGATACAGAAACAGTGTAAAGCAGCACTGATTGTCTGTTTTCCTAAATCCAACCCTGATGGTTGGGCTTATGAGCAGTCATTTGCATCTTATGCAAATTCACTGTAAAGGGCTTTAGGTGTCATTTGCTGCCAGGGCTTTACTCTCTTCTCCAGATAACCCCTTACTGCAGACAAAGAGTGACAAAGTGGATGATGTCACTCAAGCAATGGGGAGAGGAGCTTGGTGGCAGTTAGAGGCGATTATCTAGAGCAGAGAATGAAGTCCTGGTGGAAGAGAACATGCCCCTAAAACCTATTTCTGCTAATATGCATAAGAATACAATGCAGATTTTTATGTAAATGGAGCTGCAATGCAGACGAAGAAATCTTTGCAAAGTGTTGAAGCAGCCCTACAAAAGGTATTCATTAGTCTTATACTGATTTTCCTGCCGACAGACACACTTTAACCCTTTCCCGACATCCGCCGTACTATTACGGCGGATGTTGGGTATTTGAATATGGCAGCCACTCAGGTGCTGAGCAGCCACCATAGCCGCTGGATCTTTGCTTTATTAGTCCTCATATGACGTCTGAGATAAATCAGCGGTCACTAAATAGACACTGTTGACATTACTCGCATATGTCACCAGTAACTTGCCAGTGACAGCTGATGCTGCTGATTGCAGTTCCAGCAATAACGTCAGGCTTAAGACTTCCAGCATCCAAGCTGTGGCACAAGAACGAACAGATGATGGAGTGCCGGGGACACTGAGTGTGCTTTAATTTTTTTATTTTTACAGCTCCCTTGACCTCCATGCATGTTTGGCCAATTACTTTAAGGTTGGATGACCATTTTGATTGTTTTCATTTTTTTTTTCCTCCTTCCTTTTTTTTTTTTTATTATTGCACAGGTTAAACAAATTGAAAAACGTGACTCGGTGCTTACCCCGAAGCAGCAGATAGAGAGACTGACCAGACCTGGATCCTCATATTTCAACTTGAATCCTTTTGAGGTAAACCAAAAATAGCTGAGATTGGCAGTAAACTGCCTTTTAATTATATATTATGATAGGTCGAAGTGGAAAGCTGACTCAAATGTTGTCGCGAATTTAGCCCTATGCTGCTTTGTTACCTTCAATACTCCATTAGTTTTGGTATAGGGCAAAACCAGGCTAGACCCTGGACATAGCCATGAGTTTCATTGTTTACATTACTGAGTGGATCCAGTGAGGAGTATGTTTGCTGCTTGTGGCCCTGGAACATTAACCCCCTAACAGTCACATTAAAATTGCAAAAACCCTCCCTAAAATGTGGTGGTTTTTTTTTTTTTTTGCAGATTTTGTGTTTATGGCTTGAATAAATATTGCTGGTACATAACTCCAGTGCCTTTTGTGCATTTAACAATAAATTCACTGAAAGTTCATGAACAAATTAAGCTCTAAATTTATCAACTATACTTTCACTGAAAAAAGGAGCTATTGTAGAGCTAAAACTTAAGTTTTATGAAAATGAAGTATATCATATTGTATCCCTACTCCACTGTGCATAAAAAAAAAAAAAAAAAAAAACCTCCATTGCCTGCTCAAAGTAATTGTATTGTATGGCATGGTCTGCAGGTTTGCTCAAGGTTCCTTATTATGATGGAAGAGGGGGAAGTAGTGTGCGCCAAACCACCGGCATCTGTCAGAATCACTGGTCGTCACACCTTCTCACTCTGATAGCTGCACACTGTGGCCATCTGTAACTCCACAGAGTCTGTACACTGACCCTACGTACATGTTTCAAAACCTAAGTGTATCCTCTGGGGTCAGTAGTCCTGGACAAGTATACCAGCCAGTGCATAATGTATCTCTGCATTGATGACAGCGAAACACACGTCTATTGGGACGCCGAGATTATAATAAGAAGTCTCCGGCTCCTAAGATTAGGTGGAATCCACTGGCCAATCCGCATCTACCACCATCAATGACAAGCGCCAGTTAGAACATACCATGACTGACACCATTGGGGGCGTGCTTACCAACTGGGGACATCCCTCCTTTCCTAAGCTCCACCTGCTGATGCTAGTGACGGCTAGGGGATCTTCTGACCAGTTTGTTGTTCAGGGCCAATCAGATATGTCCACCTTGAGACGTGTCTTTATCACTATGTGTAGACCCGCATCCTTCACGTGGATACATTATAATATACCTCATTTTAGCAAGATTTTATATTAAAGAGGTTGTCCAGGTATTTTCTTTTTTTAAATATGGGGAGGTGGAAAAAAAAATTATACCTGTCTGGGACTTCCACCACATGTGAACACTGGACCGAGAAGACCGGACTGCACTTGGAGGTGGAAAGGTGAGTGTGAATTTTTTTTTTTTTTTACTTTTTTCACTGCCCCCATTCGATTTAAAACTTAAATGGGTTGTCCATTTTTGCCTGGACATCCCCTTTAAGTTATGCGCACTTTTTAGCCAGTAACATTTTATCCCTCTGCATTCCTACTTTCATAACTTTTTTTTTAATTCAAAGTTTTTTATTGATTTTATATTAACAATGATGAAAACAGATACAAACAGCGGCAAGGAACAGTTATTAAAGAATACACTGTAATAAGTTTCAGTAATGCTGACAAGCAATGTAAAGTAAGACATAATAGCACAATGCACATGTAGTGAGTGACATATCAGTACTAAATAAAGACCGTATAGTGTCTTTGAACTTCACCACTAATGGTAACTTTAAAATAGGGGGGTCATTGGGATGAGAGACTGGGAAAAGGTAGGTAGGATCGGAGTTAGTAGAGGAGTAAGCAAGAGTAGTTTCGGGTGAAGCAAATGAGACCAGGAAAGAGTAAGACGAAATAAAGGAAAGCAGGAATAAGGATAAAGAAAAAGAGGAAGAAGAGGAGAAAAAGAAGAAAGGAAGCCAGAGAAGAAGAGAGAAGGTGCCAGTAGCCAGAAACCCAGTAAATATTCCTGGAAGAGCCAGAGGACTCATGATGTTGTGAACCACAGTTGACCTCAGGTGTCACAGTAACAGGTCAGGACTGGACTGAAGGTGGCATATTGGGCATTCCTTTGGAATATGACAACCATGGTGTCCAAACTTTCAAGAAGCGATCATGGGTCCTGGTCATCCAGCTCATGAGTTCTTCGAACCGAGCTATTTCTTGAACCTTGGTCTTCCATAATGAAACAGTGTCCCGGGGTCTGGAGCCAGAATTGAGGGATTAGTAACTTAGCAGCTGTGATAAGATGGGTGGCCAGATGGTCTCTGAAAGGTCTGTATTTATCAGTGGGAAGCGCAAGAAATATTATTGACGGTGTGAGGGTTATAGTGGAATGCAAAACTCTTCTCATACAATCCTGTATCTCTGACCAGAAAGGCTGAATGATAGGGCAAGTCCAACATAGGTTTAAATACGTCTCTTAGTGTGCGGAACAGCGCCAACATATATTGTTTGTCGACAGACGTTTATTGTAGAGCCAATCCGGGGTTCTGTACCACCTGGAGAGTAGCTTATAATGATTTTCCTTCATGCGTATGCAGGTGGAAAAGCCATGAGAGGAACGCAGAACTGTTTTAACCTCATTATCATCCAGGGTGATATTGAGTTTTTTTTTCCCAACTGACAAGAAAGCCTGGTTTGGAGGGTGTTGCAGGGGCTATATAATTGTGTAGAAAATTGGACGTTTTCCGTAACAGTTTGGTATTAGAAAGCAGGAGTTTCTCAAAGGGCGTCAGTTCCTTCCATAACCGAAAAGTTGCAGTAAACTGGCTAAGGTAACATTTCAGATGTTGTTGATGGAGGAAAGAAAGGTTGAGTTCAGGAAGCATGGTGGCGTAGTCATTCCAGGACCTCAATGAGCTACCATCGGAGATGTCTCTTAGAGAAAGAGCATTCAAAGCGTTCCAGATAGAAGTATATGGTTCTGAAGTATCTTGCAATAAGTGTGGTATCAGACCCACTGGAAGAAGGGGTGAGGGAGAGGGAGCCAATTTAGGGCCGAACTCGCTCCAGGTCTCCAGTGCTCTGCATATCAGGGGGCATCTGATGCGGGCTGTTCTCTGTGTCCGATGAGGCAGCCAAGAGTCAGAGTTGGCCCATTTCTATCATATGTGGACTTGTCAAGAGGTGTCGTCAGTGATGCCCACCATCCCAATTGAATTGCTTTATAATACTGTTGGAGATCAGGGAGACCTATACCACCTACAGATTTATGTTTAATAAGAGGCGGCCAGGCAATTCTAGGAGTTCGCATCCTCCATATAAATTTTGTAAATATGCTACGACGAGAGGTGAAAAATGTAAATCCCTTGGTGATGAGCGATGCGTTTCTGTCTACTAGCGCGCTGTCCCCATCGGAGTCAGCGGCTGCTGCTTTCCTCCAACGCCATCTTAGGTTGCCTTGCAGGAGAGAGGGTCGTCGTCTTTAAAAATTTCTGCATATCCGCCTGCAAGTGCGGAGGGTCAGTGGGTTTGTCTCTACCAATCTTGACCATTCTGGGGTTGAATAATTGCTAATAAAGGTGAATGTGGGCTCACTGATGGCAAAGCACACAGACCAAGCTGCCATCACTATACGTGGTCAGGCTCCGCCCTCCTACTTTCATAACTTTATACATTTTATTTCATTGTATCTTTGAGACCTTGTATGTTGTGGATACATTTTGTGGGGGGCTTTTTATCATTAACAAGGGGGAAGTCTATTTTTCCTTCTTTTTTTTTTTTTTTTTTTTTAAATAAATTATTGATAATGGGGGGTTGATATTATGAACAAATGTCCATGGTACTCCGTTCCCTGGGGTTATCTAAAGTGACAGGGAAAGGAGAATTCTTTCTCTCCCTGCACACTGGTTAAAGTGAAACTGCTAGTATATGTAGCACTGTTTTAACCAGTGATATCTCAAAATCTAAGTGGGCTACAGGCATGATAAAATCAGGATTCTTGGCTTTAGAAGAAGACCGAGATGGCAGTTCTAATCCCCACAACCATTGCCATCTCTACAGTTTCCCTGGACATATCCCGCTCAGGGTAAACAGTAATGCACTTTGCTCAAACCCTGAGCAGGGTTCATCCAGATCTGTGTGTGTGGGGTTTAATACTGATGATCTATCCTTATGATAGGTCACCAATATCAGACATGGTGAGAATTTTATTCTTGTACCTCCACAGTAAGTTGGCGAGCCAAACACTGCTCTGTACATCATGTAGTGGTGGTGGCTGGTCTCTACTATTAAGTAAATAGGAGAGAGCTGCAATACCAGTTATGGCTACCCCACAATGTATGGAGCTGTGTTGTGCTTTGGACCCTTGAATAAGCTGGTAGTTTGGAATATCGGGAGTCAGACCCCCACAGATTTGATACTTATGATCTATCCTAAGGATAATTCAACAGTATTAAAGCACAAGATAATTTGTATAAACCCCTGTGCACACTAGAATGTACATATGCGTCCTGGTGGATGTTACTAACTCTGGAAATCACTCAGAAGCAGAGCGGGTGCGATACACTATTGGGGGCAGCCATCCTAATACCAGGGCAGCCGGGAGTCTTCTGTAGTTCCTGAAGCCTGTAGGCTTCAGTCACATAGGGAATTTGCTATAGACTGAGTTATTTGCTAATTGCCTTTGAATTAATTAGAGTATATTCACTTTTTGTAGGTCCTACAGATTGATCCAGAAGTAACAGATGAGGAAATTAAAAAAAGATTCCGGCAGGTAGGCTATACATTTGTATCAATTGTATCTACGAATAATCAGACCTATAGTAAAATGAAATACAGTACTGAATGACTGCATCACTAAGTTTGCTGTGTGTATATTTCAGTTAAAGAGGGTATGTCAGCAGTAAATTCATTATAAACCTAATCACAGTACCTTGTACAGGGGATTCTACAGATTCTCAATTTAATGGGTTGTTTTACTATTTACATATAAGTTTATAGGGAGCAGGAGACGACTGGAAAATACACCACTCTGCTACACAGATTCAGAGAAACCTCTTGTGACCCTGCTATGTTTCAGGATAAGACTTTGCTACTGCACTGAACGAGGCAGTAAATCAGTTAATGACCTCCTTCTCACCCCTACTCTCTCTATAGGCTTTTGTGAGCGACCCGTATACAGAGATAGATTCTATGTAAATAGACAGACGTGGTTTTATAATTGTAGGTACACTGTAAAGGTTGGGTACAGGTTAAGCTTATTGGTTTTTCCCCTTTTCCAGTTATCAATTCTTGTTCATCCTGACAAAAATCAAGATGATCCTGAAAGAGCCCAGAAAGCCTTTGAAGGTAAAAGCTCTGTTCACTTATTTCTGTTCTACTCACCTCTTTTGAACCTTTATCTTGGTACCTCTGATTACCAATCCCATCTTAATTTGTGTAAAATAGCCACCAGCTTTCCAGTCTGCTCCATGAGCATTGGTCTGAGATACTTTTCCCACTTCTTGAATGGACCTCCTGAAAGCAGGGGGTCTGCATTGGACTACCAAAGCTCAATGGGGCAGATTTATTATGTCTTGTGTAACAGTTTTCTGATGTACAAGGATAAAATTTGGGACTTTTTCTCTTTTGCACTGCCCTCATCACTTTCTGAAAAAGGGGGCCTGGCAAGGGAGTAAATGATGAGCTAGTGTAGGCATGCGCCTTGGGTAAACATATAGAAGGCACAGCCATCTACGCCAATAGGGTTATGAAGACTGGTGATGATAACGCTCGTCTTCACAAATTTCCGAGTGTATCTAGAGTAATTTGAGAAGTTGGTGGCCATTTTGCAGAAATGAGGAGGAGATTTGGAATCAGATGAACCACTTAAGGAAGATTAGGAAGAACACCAGTGTTTAAACTATGCAATACACATTTATTTTAGAATTTTGGGAACTAGAGGGTTGCTTTAAAACACTCTTACGAACTATAATTTGATCTTAGACAATTGTGACTTTGTAGCATTTTTTGAAATTATTTAACTGTACTGATATTTGTCCAGAAAATTCACTATCCACCTAATTCTGTACATGCTATTAGAATTCTTTGATACACTAAAAATGCACTGAGGAGGAGCTGTTCATGTGTGAATGGATTGATGCTTTATGTAAGTGATTACAATATTAGAGAGAGAGGATAAGTTTATTGGGGAAAACTGTGTAACTAAAAGGAGGCTCTAGTACCTTGTTTGGCCACCTCTAGCCTGTATACAGGATGAGATACGGTTGGGCATAAAGGCTTACAAGTTCTGTATGGTATCTTGTGGCACATTTGCCCACAGATGCTGCAGCTGGGCCTGTAGGTCCTGCACACTGGTAGGATGCTGAAGTTGGTGTCCCAGCTCATCCCATAAATGCTCAATTGATAAGACTGCAATTGGGCTGACCAAGAAAGTGTTAAAAATCACTTAGAGGTATGCCCCAAAATTTATCAATAAACCGTGTCGCACCAATATATGTATGTGAATATATATATATATATATATATATATATATATATATATACTTTATTAATCCATCATAACCAGTCAAAAAATTGTTCCTGCTAAAAAAAAAAAAAAAAAAAACAATCATAACATCAGTGAGATAATACACAATATATTATTCATGTGACACTCAATAACCACAAAGGGTGCCCAATTAAGATAATGTACAATTTCAGTCTGCAGCCAGTCAAAAAATATAGATATTTCAATACATAATCACTGAGCTATCCCTCATTTTACTACTGGATGTCAATCTGAGGTTTGCATCCATCTGACATTTATCTGGGTGCGTTTATTTTTATATTTTTGTCACTAAATGTATAAGGGCTCGGCTCTTGACGTTTCCCATTTTGCTTTTTACAGCTGTGGATAAGGCATATAAACGGTTGCTTGACGCTGAGCAGAAGAAGCGAGCATTAGATGTTATCCAGGCTGGACATGAATACATTGAGCACATAGTAAGTTCTGTGCAGTGTACTGCAAACTGCATTTCAGGGTATTGTGAAGGTCCTCTATCAATTGACATGGCTGCATGAGATATGTGGGACTTCTACTCTGGACCCCACCACCACACACGCTTCTTTGAGCCAGAGGAGGAAGGTGCTATAAAGAGCGTCCTTGGAGGACTCAACAAAACTATTAATTACTTGACCAGCCACTTGTCCTGGCAATTAAAATGGATGAAATTTTGAATTAAGGACCCATGGCAATGACTTACTTGTCAGGGCTATCTTAGTTTAAGCAGTGGTTATCCATAAGGGATAGAACCTTTTAGCATGGATTGATGCTGCCTGTGATATCTATTTTTATTTTTTTGTTTAGGTAAAAGAAAAAAAGAAACAATTGAAAAAAGAAGGAAAACCATTAGATGTTGAAGAAGATGACCCTGAAGTTGTAAGTAGCACTATGAGAAGGTTACACAACACATTGCAGATCTATGTTAAGAGATTCTATGCTTAGTAATTTTTGATAAATATATTACAAACCCAAGAGAGATGGCATTGTGTCAAGATGATTGATTTCAGTAGAGAAGAAATCTGGTAATCGCTGAGTGAAGGGTCGAGCATGGGCCATCATCAGTTTTCTCTCACCCCACATTAATATTAATGGGGTTGCCTCAGCATTTAAACATTGCTCACTTTGCTGGGCGCGATACAATGACTTTCTTTTCATTATCACGTGACTACTGTTGCCAATCATATGTGCTCAAATTCAGTTTTATTTTTAAAATAAGTTAGATAACCCCTTTTAAGAGCATGTTTCTGCAGCGTGTAATTTTAGTGGTATTTGGTAAGAAAAAAAAATGACACACTGCAGGAGATGACTCATAATGAGCAAGGCAGTAAGAGCAGTTTGTAAAATATAACCTGCCCCTTTTTTTTTTTTTTTTTTTTTTTTTTTTTTTTTCTTTAACGGTAAGTATGCTTTTAAGACCTTTTTTAGTTTTTGAATTGTTTATTATACTGTATTGATACATATTGCCTTCTATCATTGCATTGCCTTAAAAGCCACTTGACTGTATATTTGTGGAAATTTGAATGAAGGCTGGTAAGCAGAGGATTGCTGGTAATACAGGGCTTCTTTTTTCAGTTTAAACAGGCTGTATACAAACAAACCATGAAGCTTTTTGCAGAGCTTGAAATTAAAAGGAAAGAGAGAGAAGCCAAAGAAATGCATGAAAGGTGTGTATGCTTGAGTCTGTTGGTGGGGTGTCTTAGTAGCTACAGTATAGTGCCTAATTTTGGAGCCAAAAATAATAATAAAGCCTTAAAGAGGACCTTTTGCCACCTCCAACAACTCCAGTTCTTGGCATCTGCGAATAGGCGCCACTCCACTAATTCTAGTGGAGTTGGATCTTGGTGGAGTTGGTGGGGGCATGATTCGGAGCCCCAACAGAGGCAGCCAGTGTGTCAGAGCTCAGAATCTCACTCCTTGCCTGACACCGCCCTGCTAACAGAACAGCGCCTAAATAAGGCTCCGATTAATTGATGTAAAGATCTGGACTTGTTGGATGTGGTGAAACGTCCATGCAAACACAGGAAGCTCATGTGAGTGACATCACTTGTCCAACTCCAGTGACCGGTAAGGGTAAGTTCACAATCTGCCTCAAAAAACTCCTCCAAACTCTCCCATTTATTTCAATGGGAGTCAGGAGCAGCTTTCCCCCCCCCTTGCTGATATTTTTGCTAGACAAAAAAAAAAAAAAGCGCCATGACCTATCTTCAAGCAGTTTACACTTTGCACACACCATTGAAATGAATGGGAATGAGGAAAAAAATGCTAGCGTTTTTTGTAGCCATTTTTCCTTTATTCATTTCAACGGAATTTGCAAGGCAGAATCCGCCTGAAGATAAATTGTGAAGTTTTTTTCTAAAAAAAAAAAAAAAACCTGCTCCTGACTCCCAGCGAAGTGAATGGGAGAGTTTGGAGGCATTTTATGAAGCAGATTTCGTGGCGGATTCTGCCTTAAAAATATGCCTACAAAAAGCTATATGTGAACTTGCCCTAAGGCCATTGATTGGATACCAGCACAATAGCGAACAAACTCCGGAGTTGGAAAATGAAGCCTTCCTGGACAACCCCTTTAACCCGTGGGCATATGAGCTGTATGCCAGGCAGGTCTCTAGAAAGCATGCCCATGCCCAGGAGTTAATTTGCATATGGATTAAAAGTTGGCAGCAACATGGCACTTTAACACAAAAAAGTGATGTGGTCTATGCCACTAACAAAAGCATAAAACTGATTTACAAGTGATTTTGGTGCTGGTAGTCTCCCATATATCTGAATACAGATTACAGTGATAATTTTTCCCTTTCAGGAAAAGGCAGCGAGAGGAAGAAATAGAAGCTCAGGAAAAGGCTAAACGAGAGAGGGAGTGGCAGAAAAACTTCGAGGTAAATTCAACATCATACATTATAAAACAAGCTTCATGAAACAAAAGTTGTTGCTGTTGTTAAAACTGGCTATTCAGCGATTTTTGGACTTTGTAGTCAATCTAGGTAAATAGTTTTATAGGTAATGGGGCAGATTGGTGGGCAAAGTTCCAGTCTCTTAAATCATATGCACACCCATGTGTTAGAATAGAAATTAATTCCAGTCAAGAACCGGGGTAGATTATAATATATATATCTGGGTGAGGCATGCCTGCCCAGCTCCGCTCATATTTGTGGAGTGTGGTGAACAAGGTGCAGAACAGAGAAGGCGTTGCATCCTTGGCGCAAGATGTGCCCTTGTGTCAAAGATGTACCACATTATTGCCCATCTACGCCAGAACACTGATGTAAATAGGATCATTCCTCCCAAATGTCTGTCATTACAACAAGAAAATGCAGCTTGACTCTGTGTAGGTTAATGGTTCAGGGGAAAAAATCAAGAATTAGATGGTTTGTGCTTATTGATGCCTAGTTGTCATGATATTTATTCCCAATTAGTTACAGGAATATATTTGGTATACTGTTTTTGCCAACCAGAAATATCAGTTTTCTCGCTTATTTCACTTGGGTACACAGCACCATGGGTATAGACCCGGCCACTAGGAGGCTGACACTAGGAGAATGAAAGGCTGCCGACTCCACCTTATAGTCTATACCCTCTCACAGACAGAGTGCTAAGCCAGTTTAAACCTAGTGTCCGTAGGAGGCAGACACAACCTGACTCAGGTCTTTCTGTCTTGCATTGTTTTTATTTTTTCTCTTGTTTCAGGTGCAGGGGGTCTTCAGCATGTACGCTACACTAGTTGTACCCCTCTGCGGGCGCAGTGCTCTGCAAAAGAGCGCCTCGACGGTCACCCAGTCCCCGCTCCCTACTCACCACATCGGCGGTCGGATTTTCCTGGTGACCCCACTCTCATGTGCGAGGTCCTACCGAGGGGGTGACCCTGCGGTGCCTAAAGACGCCAGACAGGCGAGTATTAAAAGAGAAGATGGGTGAGTATTATCCCCCCTTTCCCCCAACTCCTCTCCTCGGCTCTTCTCTCAGGGGGTTAAACTGGCCAAATGGATCAGTTCACAGTGGAACTGAAGGGGTTGACTTCTCCATGGGGTCTCCCTATGCGGATAAGCCCCTCTCTATGGTGCTCCGGGGCCCTTTTTTTTCCCCGCTCCCTTAGCGGCTACCTGTGTGTGGGGGGAGGGGCACACATTTTTTTTTGGGGGGGGGGGGTCTCCATGAACCCCACTTTTCTGGCCCCCGATAACTTCCGTGGGCGCCTCCGGAGCCGGCGGTTTTCATCCCATGCCAGCAGGGTCGCGCTGCCGGCCGCGGCATTTACTTTAGTCCCAGGCTTCTCCGGGGACTAGGCTGCACTTGGGCCCGCCCCCTCTCCGTGCTCTCCTAGCCTCTGGGCTCCACCTATCTCTTTCCATTGGCTAGGGGGCTGTTCTGGACTGTCTGCCAGTCCTCCCTCTAGCCACTCAATGCGGGAACTCCAGGGGGGAGGGCACTTGTTCTGGGACCTCTTCTCTCAGCCTGTGAGACACAGCACCTGGGGATCCGTCTCTGTGCAGCCTCTCTGCAGCAGTCGGTGAGCGGACATCTTTCTCAGCGGTCTGGTAGGCTACCCTCCTGGGTTCCCTATTTTTTCCCTGGGCCCTCGCTGCCATGTCCTCCTGTGAAGAGTTATTTCACCCCTCAGCCCCCTCCGGTGTTGCCACGTTTTATACGTGTGCCCGCTGTAACAAAAAGTTACCATGCGGACAGCCTGAGCCCATCTGCTCTCTGCCTTCCGTCTCAGCCAGTCCAGGAGCCTCCTGGCCCCTCTCCGGTTCATCCTTGCTCGGATTGGGCAGTTACTATCACCCAGGCCATTAGTAACCTTGCCAGACTTAACCAGTCTGTGGTGGAGACTTTGGAACGGCTTCCTTCCCAGATCGCCGCTCAGTCGGCTGCTTCTAGGGAACCTTCCGGGCGCCCTCATTGTTCCCGATCCAGGAACTGTCCCCACAAGAGGACCAGGAGGTCTTCCTACAAGTCACTGTCCTCCTCCAATACCCCTGGGCACTCCCCAGGCAGGGCCTCTACCCGCGGATCCACTTCGACAGGCTGATCTCTGTCTCCCCCTGTTCGCTCTGTTTCTCCTAGAGACGTCTCTGACTTCGACTCGGAGCATCAGCAAGGCACATCTATATCCGCTGCTACGCATGAGCTCATCCATGCGGTCAGAGAGACCCTACAAATCTCAGAGGACCCGGATCCTGCCTTTCAAGAGGACATCTCCTTCCGCCACAGTCGTCGCCCTCTTCTGGTCTTTCCCAACCACGGGGTGTTCGACCACATCTTGAAGGAACAATGGCTTCACCCGGACCGTCCTCTGTCTTCGACTAGACCAATGTGTCTCCAAGTGGTCAGAGCCTCCCGCGGCGACCCTGCGATCGCTAGACTCTCCAGGGCTACCATTTTGCCTTTGGCGGACTCCGCCTCTCTCAGTGATTCCTCGTACAAGAGGGTGGACTCTCTTGCCAAAGCGGCCTTCACAGCGGCTGGCTCTGCTCTGAGGCCTTCCTTCGCTGCTTCTTGGGTCAGCAAGGCCTGCATATCCTGGGCCAAACAGCTCCAGTCAGGCCTCTCTGATGAAGCTTCCCTCCCAGACAACCAGCTGCTTGTAGCTCAAATCCTGAACGCTTCCAAGTACCTGTGTGATGCTTCCCTGGAAGCAGCTCACCGCTCTGCCAAGGCGGCCACCAACGCTGTGGCTATCCGCTGTACGGTTTGAATTCATTCGTGGAACGCTGAGGCCGCCTCCAAGAAGGCGGTTGTGGCCCTTCCTTTTTCCCGGGACGAACAGGGCCGGCTTTTTGGTAAGGGTCTTGAGAAGCTTATCTCTGAGGCCACAGGGGGTAAAAGTTTTCTCCTTCCCCAGAGGCATTCTCAGCGCCAGCCATCTTCTTCCAGCTATTATTAGCGCTTTGGCTCCTTTCGTGACTCCACCTCTCGCTCTGGAGGACGATCTCCTCGGGACCCCCACTCCAAGAAGCCCTCCTTCAAGCCCAGACCTGCCTGGCAGTCCCGCTCCAAGCCCTCCAGGCCTTCTCTTTCCAAGCCCCACTCGGGGGCCCTCGGATGAGGGGGGGGGACGTCGGCTCTCCTTCCGGGAGACCTGGCTTGCCAGCGTCGACAACACCTGGGTCCGAGAGGTGGTGTCAGCCGGATACTCCATAGAGTTCTCCTCCCTTCCAGACGGAAGATTTTTTCCGTCCACTTTGCCTTCTTCCCCTTCTACAGCGACTGCATTCCTGGCTGTCTCCACTCTCCAGCGGGAGGGAGTCATTGTACCCGTGCCCGCTTCAGAGCGTTTCCAGGATTATTACTCCAGCCTGTTCACCGTCCCCAAGAAGTAGGACTCTCTTCGCCCTATCCTGTATCTGAAGGGGCTCAACAGGTTCGTCCATGTCTGCAGGTTCTGCATGGAGTCCCTGAGGTCTGTGGTGGCTTCCCTGGAGCCAGGCGAATTTCTTTCGTTCATAGACATACGCGACGCTTACCTCCACATTCCCATTGTGCTGGGCCATCAGCGTTTTCTTCGTTTTGTGGTGGGTTCGCATCATTTCCTTTTTTTTTCGTTGGAAACAAAGTCGGACAGGCAGGACTTCGTGTCCGAGGAAAAAAAAACGGCTTCGCAGCGCAGAGGGTGCAATCGGACACCCTCGCATTGCTTTAAAAACCCATTCAAATGAATGGGTTTTTAACCAATGCGTCGCTGACCGGTCTGTATCCGATGCCAATCCCGTTCGCCGAGATTTTCACTCGGATTGGCAACGGACGGACTGAAGCGCAGGTGTGAACCCACCCTTACACACCTCCGTACATGGAACCATAAAAAAGTTACAGGTGTCAGAATATGATGACTAAAATTAAAATTAATTTTTTTCTTCCTTTTATACCAACCCAGTGAATATAAGGAACATGAGTAATTGCTTTTGGAAGGGGATAAGTAAAGAATGAAAATTAAAAAAAAAAAAAAATATATATATATATATATATATATATATATAATCCTGCGGCGGGAAGGGGTTAAAGGCCCAGATGTTGTTGTTTGTTTGTTGCCCAGAAGCTCCTTCCAAATGCATCTGTTGGTGTGTTTTTAGTAGGTTTTTTTTGTGCATTAACCCCTCAATTTTTGACTTTGGTTTTTGACTCCTGGCCTTACAAACCCCATAACTTTTTCCCGATCACAGAGTCATAGAGGGCTTAATGTTTGCGGGACAGATTGTAATTCATAATGGTACCATTTAATATTCCATACAATGTGATGGAAAGCTGGAAAAAAATTCAAAATTGGGTAGAATTTGCAGGAAAAATGCTGGAAAAACTGCACTTGTGCATCTGTTCTCTGGCTTTGGTTTTACAGCATTCACTGTGCAGACAAAATGACGTCAGCTATATTCTGTATGGGTCGGTATGATTCCAGGGATACCAAATTCATATAGTGTTGTTTTTTTTTTGTTTTTTTTTCCCCCTAAAAAAAAAAAAAAAAAAAATTACTTTATATTCTGACACCCTTTTTATATTCTCGTGTATGGGGTGTCTTATTTTTTTAGAGTCAGATGTACTTTTTAGCTATACCGTTTTGGAGACTGTATGTCTCTTACGAGTGAAAAAAAAAAAAAAGCAGCTTTTGCCATTTTTTTTTTTTTTTTTTTTTTTTCCCGGCCACAGTGTTTGCTGCAATGTAAAAATATTTTTACATGTTTGTAGACCAGGTGTTTTCAGACATGGGGATGCATAATTTGTTTGTTTTTGTTTAATCTTTATTTGAGTTATAAGGAAAGGTAGGTGATTTAGAATTTTTATATTTTTAAAAACTTTTAACTTTGGGGACCACAATGAAAGGGTTAGTACAGTCTCTGACCTCTGCTGCCATATTTAAACACCCGACTTCTGCCCTAATAGTGCGGCAGATGTCAAGAAAGGGTTGAAAGAAATGTGAAAATTACCTAATTTTTAGACACTAGCTGCACCGATTACTGATCTATTTAGTCTTCCGACACCAGGGGAAAGGAGTCTTTTCACTTTGTCTCTCTAGGTGCTGCCATCTTTGAGTGGTCCCTTACATAAACCATCTTCCCTGTCCTTAAAAGATAGGCAATAGGCCTACGCTCTTACTCCCCATGCATGCATCGCAACACCACACATTTTTGATCCTTCAATTGTGTTCTCATGTCTACATCTATAATGTTTTGAAAGAGAGTTCCACAAAAAAACCTTTATTGGTGTTTCTCAAATGTTCCCTCTGTCTTAAATATATATGAAGTTGTTTTGTTCAACCAGCATATATTGTCATATATACTGCATCAGATGTACATTATGTAATATAATCATTAATGTCATACTGTTCAGATCCATTCCTACTCCAGTCTGGCATATCCAATGCCAAGGCTTTTGATTCGGTACTCAGGAAGAAACCTTTTTTGTTGTTCATATCACCCTATACAAATTTGATAGCATTTCTCTCACCACCTTATCTTAAGAATTGAGTGATTGAATGGGAATATTAAACTTATCACTCCCTTCTCTTTCACAATAACTTTTTGTTCCTTATTTGTAACCAGTTGTTCCCTTTGCATATTCTTCACCAGGTCTTTGGTAGCTTGCAATTCTCTATTTCTGGCCATCCACCACAAAAACGACTAATTGACTAATATGTAAATCGCCATTCAGGAGTGCCTCAAATTTAAATAAATACAGTGCCTTGTGAAAGTATTCGGCCCTCTTGAACTTTTCAACCTTTTGCCACATTTCAGGCTTCAAACATAAAGATATAAAATTTAAATTTTTTGGTGAAGAATCAACAACAAGTGGGACACAATCGTGAAGTGGAATGAAATTTATTGGTTATTTTAAACTTTTGTAAAAAAAAACAAAACTGAAAAGTGGGGCAATATTATTTGGCCCCTTTACTTTCAGTGCAGCAAACTCACTCCAGAAGTTCAGTGAGGATCTCTGAATGATTCAATGTTGTCCTAAATGACTGATGATGATAAATATAATCCACCTGTGTATAATCAAGTCTCCGTATAAATGAACCTGCTCTGTGATAGTCTCAGGGTTCTATTTAATGCGCAGAGAGCATCATGAAGACCAAGGAACACACCAGGCAGGTCCGTGATACTGTTGAGGAGAAGTTTAAAGCCGGATTTGGATACAAAAAGATTTCCCAAACTTTAAACATCCCAAGGAGCACTGTGCAAGCGATCGTATTGAAATGGAAGGAGTATCAGACCACTGCAAATCTACCAAGACCAGGCCGTCCCTCTAAACTTTCATCTCAAACAAGGAGAAGACTGATCAGAGATGCAGCCAAGAGGCCCATGATCACTCTGGATGAACTGCAGAGATCTACAGCTGAGGTGGGAGAGTCTGTCCATAGGACATCAATCAGTCGTACACTGCACAAATCTGGCCTTTATGGAAGAGTGGCAAGAAGAAAGCCATTTCTCAAAGATATCCATAAAAAGTCTCGTTTAAAGTTTGCCACAAGCCACCTGGGAGACATACCAAACATGTGGAAGAAGGTGCTCTGGTCAGATTAAACCAAAATCCAACTTTTTGGTCACAATGCAAAACTATATGTTTGGCGTAAAAGCAACACAGCTCATCACCCTGAACACACCATCCCCACTGTCAAACATGGTGGTGGCAGCATCATGGTTTGGGCCTGCTTTTCTTCAGCAGGGACAGGGAAGATGTTTAAAATTGATGGGAAGATGGATGGAGCCAAATACAGGACCATTCTGGAAGAAAACATGTTGAAGTCTGCAAAAGACCTGAGACTGGGACGGAGATTTATCTTTCAACAAGACAATGATCCCAAACATAAAGAAAAATCTACAATGGAATGGTTCACAAATAAACATATCCAGGTGTTAGAATGGCCAAGTCAAAGTCCAGACCTGATTCCAATCGAGAATCTGTGGAAAGAGCTGAAAACTGCTGTTCACAAACTCTCTCTATCCAACCTCACTGAGCTCAAGGAAGAATGGGCAAGAATTTCAGTCTCTCCATGTCCAAAACTGATAGAGACATACCCCAAGCGACTTGCAGCTGTAATCGCAGCAAAAGGTGGCGCTACAAAGTATTAACTTAAGGGGGCCGAATAATATTGCACACCCCACTTTTCAGTTTTTTATTTTTTACAAAAGTTTAAAATAATCAATAAATTTCGTTCCACTTCACAATTGTGTCCCACTTGTTGTTGATTCTTCACCAAAAAAATTAAAATTTTATATCTTTATGTTTGAAGCCTGAAATGTGGCAAAAGGTTGAAAAGTTCAAGGGGGCCGAATACTTTCGCAAGGCACTGTAAATAAATAAAAGGTTCCAGAGGTCCTCTTGTAGTATCCCATATGAAAATTGCATCATCTCATGAATCTCCGCCAGAGGAGGAAACCCGCCGAAGCTCTCCATCTGGGAAGATAATGAGAGATTCCCACATTTTCTTGTATGAATTGGCGTAGCTTGGGGAGAGAATGTGGTCCCCAGGGTGGTTCCCCATGTCTGAAGGTAACATTTTCCAGGGCTGTGGAGTCGGTACGCCAAAGCCCCGACTCCAACTCCGACTCCTCAATTTCCCCTGACTCCGACTCCGACTCCGACATACATGGCGCATGTTTAAGAGATAACTTAATTTAAGCTTTTTATCATCCTTATGATACAATAATCAAGCTATTTAGATAGAACATAAAATATATTTATTGGATACAACTTTAGAACACAAAAAACTTTAATAAATTGCAAATATGCAAAACGCTGCAGTAAGTGGTAAAAAAACAGTTTTCAACAAAAACTGTTTTTTCAGTCTCAGCACAATGATTCACTTGCTGACAAGCAGTCACTCTGTGTCCTCGGGCTGTGGGTGGGTCTCCAGCACAATTACAGATAAAGTCAAGCTTTTCAGTCCTCACAATCACAACACTTGTATCTTTTGCTTACTCCAGATAATGGTGCTAAACCTTATAGGTTCACTCAGAACTCAGTCCCATCATTATATGAGGAATAGAACAGACCTTTACAGGACATTTCATCATTTTCAACATTTCATCATTTTCCCAAATTCTTATGAAAATATATTCAGCACATACTGCATTGTACTACTAACTGTACCAATTTATTATATATTTTGGGAGTCGGAGTCGGTCCATTTTATTCCGACTCTGACTCCGACTCCACCAAAATAGGCTCCGACTCCACGACTCCGACTCCACAGCCCTGACATTTTCCCCTAATTCATGAAGTAATTGTGTTCTAAAATTAACTGTATACCATCTCCTATTAAATCAGTTTATTCTAATGAAACTTAAAAAATACTTAACCGACTTACAACCTTTTGGATGTATTGATAGCTGTATATAGAGACATTACATTCAGAGTCCCCAAAATATATGTATCCTTCCATATGATTAATATCAGCAGGAAAGTCCTTAACCCTTTAAGGACTCAGGGTTGTTTGTACATTAATGCTCGGTGACTTTTTTCATATTTTCCTTCCCCCATCTTCTAAAATTCATAACATTTCTTCTAATGTGAGGGCTTCTTCTTTGCGTGATGAGTTGTACTTTTAATTTTGCACTATTTTGTGGTTTTGATTAGCTTGTAATAACTTTTTTTTTTTTTTTAGTGTCCGTCTGAAAAAACACAATCTCATCTTTGTCCAGCGTCTACATAGGCTGACTTCCTTTACATGTTTTGCAGTGTATAGTACTGAACCAGCGATCAGAGCATCACTGGTTCAGGTCTCCTAGTGGGAAATAATGTATGTGTAAATAAATGAATAAAGCTCCAAAATCCCCCTTCTTATATAAAATCAATTATATAAAAAAAAATTCATAAAAACCATACAAATTTGGTATCATCACGTCTGTAACGACCCATACAATAAAACTGAAACTTTAACCTGCACGGTGAATATTGGGAGAAAAAAAAAACAAAAAACGGAAAAGAATTATTTTTGTCATCTCGCATATAGCAAAAAAATGCTATAAAAAGTGATCAAAAGATCATATGTACCCCAGAATAGTACCAATAAAAAGCACTGCTTGCCCCGCAAAAAATAAGCCGTCGACCGAAAAATAAAAGTTACATCTCAGAAGATGGCAATGCAAAAATAGATTTATGTCCCCAAATGGGTTTTTGTTCTGTAAAATTAGTAACCCATAAAAAAAATATAAATTAGGTATCACTGTTAATGAAAATAAATGTAACGTCTAAATTTCACCTCCATATTGTTTTAATTCCCTTGAAATGCTCAAAATTTTAACTTCCCAAATGCTGTTTTGAATTAGAGTGGTGCAGTTTTGAAAATGGGGTGTTTTATGGGGGTCCCTAACAAATTGTAAGCCTTCTAATATCCAAAATAAATTAAAGGACGATTAAAAGATGATGCCAGTATAAAGCAGATATGATCTCTCTGGATTTTATTGCATCCCGCTCAGTCTTAGATTGTTTACTTCCACTTATCCTTTTATTTTTCACTTTAATAGTCTAGATTACCAAATTTCCAAATGCATAAACCTATCACTATATTCACAACATGGGTTAAAATTCATTTTCTCTTTAGGTTAGTGTGAATATAACTCATAATAGATAACTCATCGTTAACCAGATTTTTCTTAGTTAAAACTCCATTTTTATCCCCACTTTTAAATGTTTTATCATCATCAAAAAAAAAAAAAAAGTTTCACATGAATTTTTAATACAGATAAAGACTTCCGATTTTTCAAGTCTTTGATGGTACAAATTTCTAACCTTCTTTCAAGAGTAGTTCCTCGCATTAAATTAATATATAATCACTAAGACTAAAGATTATTTTGCTCCGCTTGTTGTCCTTCACTAGCATCACTACTCCTATTTATTTTTTTATTTTTCTTACTTGTATAGCTCCAACATACTTAACGTATTTTTCGGACGCACCAGACCATAACTCACCTAGGTTTTAGAGGCGGTAAATAGGGGAAAAAAATTTGAAGCAAAACAATGTGGTAAAATATTTTACATGGGAGTTGTAGTTTTGCAAAAGCTGCAAGGCCGCATTGACAGGTGGCCCTGCAGCTGTACAGGGAGGCATAGGGCATCTTTTTTTGCGTGGCCAGATATACTTTTTAGTTATACCATTTTGGGGAATGTCTAATGCTTTGATAACTTTTTATTCAAATCAGAGTCGAAACAGCGAAGAAAACGGCGGTCCAGCACTCTTGATTTTTTTTTTTTTTTTTTTTTTTCCCGCTGTGAGGATTCACCCTACAGGAAAAATATTTTTATAAGTTTGTAGACTGGGCATTTTTGGTCACAGGGCTACCTAATGTGTAGGTGCTTCAGTCATTTTGTACTTTTATATGTATTCTAGGGAAAGGGGGTGATTTTAGAACTTTTTTTTTTTTTTTTTTTCCCGCTGTGAGGATTCACCCTACAGGAAAAATATTTTTATAAGTTTGTAGACTGGGCATTTTTGGTCACAGGGCTACCTAATGTGTAGGTGCTTCAGTCATTTTGTACTTTTATATGTATTCTAGGGAAAGGGGGTGATTTTAGAACTTTTTTTTTTTTTTTTTTTTCACTTGACTGCAAATCCCATAGGTTGCAATACAAGTTTCTGTATTTTGTAGGTAAATACTTATTTTCCACCATAATTTGCAAATAAATTCTTTAAAAATCAGACAGTGATTTTCTGGATTTGTTTTCTTATTTTGTCTCTCATAGTTGAGGTCTACCTATGATGTCAATTACAGGCCGACCTCATCTTTTTAAGTGGGAGAACTTGCACAATTGGTGGCTGACTAAATACTTTTTTTTTCCCCACTGTAGTATGGAGAGGGCTATACAAAAGTTACAGGTGTCACAATATGTTGACGAAAAATTTTATTTTAAATGTATTTTGTGTGTGAATGTAAGATTGAATAGGAGTTTTAAGTGCAAATATATATGTTTTAGTGCATTTTTTCAAAAAATTATGTGTTTGTCACTAAGTTACATGTAGGTGGATGTGGCTATTGATAACCAATTGAGACACATATAATCTTCAGATTGTCTACTTTTAAAAAGTAATAGGGTTTAGTGGTGCACTTGCTTTCCACGGTGTGTAATCCCTACATTTTATAGGATGATACTTTTTTTTTTTAACATCAAAGCAGATCTTTGTTCCTTCCAGTTCTAGTGATTTTCTGAAGACATGTGCATGCAGGTGTAGGCCTTAGTGATATGAATGAACTCTGCACATGTTGATCTCTTATTTTGAGGAGGTTTTGTGCATATAACTTTGTTTGGTTTCCACTTTTAGCAACTAATATACATTTATTTGCATTTTTTTTTTTTTTTTTTTATAAAACATTCACTTTAAGTCAAAATTGCATGAAGGTGCTTGTTAGCATACAGTACCAAGTGGTATTCTGACAATGCTGCAGGTGTCTACTTTAAGAAAATATATAGGTATGGGGGGTTGGATGATTTTTTTAATGTTGCAATTTAGGTTTGATTTGTGCATCTCAAAACTGTGAAAATTGCTCGGGCTACCGGAGGTGCAAAATTTCCGGAGACCCCTGGCAGTGAAAGGGTTAAAACAGCTATACAAATTTGGTATCGTTACGATCATACTGACCCACAGAAATGTAGGTAATATGGTTGATGAACGCTGTTAAAACTAAGTCTAAAAAAAAATCGGGGAAAAAAAAAAAATCAAGAGCCGAACTGCAATTTTTTCGCTGTTTCATCTCCCATAAAAATTTTAATAAAAGGTGATAAAAGAAAAAGACATTCCTTTAATTGCAACATCCTGTTAGGAATGGCGATACCATGAATAAATAAACACCAAATGTAATGAATATCAAAAAGTCATTTTATTTCATACAAGAAAAGACATAAAAATTTTTTTAACAAGATGTGTCATAAACACAAACAAGAGGCAAGGTCACAGATTTCCCAGGCAGGCACATCACAAAGGAAAAAAAAAAAAAAAAAAATATATATATATATATATATATATATATATATATATGTGTGTGTGTATGTATCACAACATATGCAAAAGTCCAAGAAGCATATATATCATATCATGCACAATGCACAGAACATAGTTACTGGACAACTGCATATATATATGACACCCCAAAAACATTGTTTCAAGATATTCCACATGAATAACATTCACTGGAAAGACATGTCAGACATATTCAGTAAATAGTGTATCAGTGAACAAATATAAGTATGCAAGGGAACGCCGTGACCTCCACCCACAGCCCCACGCACGTTTCGCCCCGCTTCATCAGGGGTGTTGCACAGTGGAAGCCATAGACAAGGATCCTTATATGAAAAAATAGCCACCTGAACACAATTACCTTCAGATAATGGCGCTATTATCCCCACAGACTGAGAACAGTCATTAATCCAAAATAAAGGCAGTCATACCAAAGTAAGACACACCCAACTCTCTTTCAATACTGCACACCCCTCCTCCAAAGCTATGCAGAAACATCCACAAACAAACATTAGTCAAATCACAAAGGCAAACCCCCATACAGCACACTAATCTCTCATTCATTGCTACATATCCCTCCATTAAAGTAAAGCAATAACATCTAAATTGGTCTATACTGTGAAAATGGCCTTAAAAGTAAATGGGACAATAAAATAAATAATATTCCTATATTAACCGGAAAAAAAAAAGTGCTAACGTGTGAACACAAAAAGTGTGTATGTATGGTGAAAGAAATAAAGTGCTGTGCAAACTAAATAATTTATGGAACTGTGTTCATCATCAGTAATATTATTAAACACTACTAAACAGAAAAATATAAAAAATGTGTAAATATATTAGTGAGTGCAAGAGCCCACTGCCGGCTTTCCCGATATGTGCCCCAGGGCTGGAGATATCGGCGGTGTAAGTTTCACGGTTTACTGTCAGAAAGGTGTTCCTGACAGTCTAGCTGCGCTGTCATCGCTGGGCGGTAAGTAATGCCCCCTCTCTCTGTACTCGTCTATATCGCTGTACTGTCAGAGGGGGCGTTCCTTACTGCCCGACGCTGAGCTGTGAGGAACGCCCCCCCCAGTAGAAGTTTATGAACGAGAACTGTCGAGGAGGGCGTTCCTCACAGCGCAGCTAGACTGTCAGGAACGCCTTTCTGACAGTAAACCGTGAAACTTACACCGCCGATATCTCCAGCCCCCGGGGCACATATCGGGAAAGCCGGCAGTGCGCTGAATTCAGCGCGCTGTCGTCTTTCTAGCGGTATGTAAAACCGCATGTGCCTGAGGACATGAAAGGTCCTCTTTAACCCCTTAATGACCCAGCCCAAAAGTGCGTTAAGGACCAGGCCTCGTTTTTCAAAACTGACATGTCACTTTATATGGCAATAACTTTGAGACGTCTTAACTTACACAAGTGATTTTGAGATTGTTTTTTCATGACACATTGTACTTCATGTTAGTGGTAAACACTAATGAATATTGTTGTATTTATTTATAAAAAAAATAGGAAATTTGATGGAAATTTGGAAAAAAATTCGCAATTTTCAAAATGTGAAATGCTCTGCTTTTCAGACAGTCATACCACCCAAATACATTAATATATATTATCTACCATATCTCTGCTATATATCGGCATCATCTTTTAATCGTCCTGTAATTTATTTTGGATGTTAGAAGGCTTACAAGTGTAACAGCGATTTTGCAGATTTACAAGAAAATTTCCCAAACTAATTTTTTAGGGACCACTTCAGTTCTGAAGAGGATTATAATGGCCTATATATTAGAAACCCCCATAAATCACCCCATTTTCAAAACTGCACCCCTCAAATACTTCAAAATAACATTTGGGAAGTTTAACCCTTTAAGCATTTCACTGGCATTAAAACAATATGCAGGTGACATTTAGACATTTAATATTTTCCCACTAATTCCTTAATTTAACCCTAAAATTAACACATTCACAAAGGGTTAAATGAGAAAATGCATCTCACAGTTTGTTATGCAATTTCTCCCGAGCACGGAAATACCCCACAAGTGGGTACAAACTAATGTTTGGGCAAATGGCAGCACACGGAAGGGAAGGAGCGACACTGGGCGTCTGAAAAGCAGATTTTGCTGGAATAGTTTTCAGGTGCCATGTCTCATTTGCAAAGCCCCTAGAGTACCAATACAAAGGAAAACCCCAAAAAGTGACCCCATTTTGGAAACTACACCCCTCACAGAATTCATCAAGGGGTATAGTGAGCATTTTGACCTTGCAGCCGTTTCACAGATTTTGCTAACACTGGGATGTATAAATGAAACATTACTAAAATGTCACTTTATCCCCAAAGTTTTCACTTTCATAAGGGGTTAAAGGAGAAAAAGGACCCCACAGTTTGCTAAACAATTTCTCCTGAACACAGCAATACCCCATATGTGGTCGTAATCTGCTGTATGGGTACATGGCAGGGCTCAGAATGGAAAGAGTGCTATTTGGCTTTTGGAGGGCAGATTTTGGTGGAATAGTTTTCAGGTGCCATGTCGCATTTGCAGAGCCCCCAATGTACCAATACAGTGGAAGCCCCCTAAAAGTGACCCCATTTTGAAAACTGCACCCCTCACAGAATATATCAAGGGGTATAGTGAGCATTTTGACCCTACAGCTGTTTCACAGATTTTATTTACATTGGGACATTAAAATGAAAAATTACTTTTTTTTTTTCCAATAAACCGTCAATTTAGCCCTAAATTTTTCATTTTCACAACAGGACAAAGGAGAAAAAGCTCCCCAAAGTTCGTTACACAATTTCTCCTGAACACACAAATGCCCCATATGTGGTTGTAATTTTCGGCATGGGTACATGGCAGGGCTCAGAATGGAAAGAGTGCTATTTGGCTTTTGGAGGGCAGATTTTGGTGGAATAGTTTTCAGGTGCCATGTCGCATTTGCAGAGCCCCCAATGTACCAATACAGTGGAAGCCCCCTAAAAGTGACCCCATTTTGAAAACTGCACCCCTCACAGAATATATCAAGGGGTATAGTGAGCATTTTGACCCTACAGCTGTTTCACAGATTTTATTTACATTGGGACATTAAAATGAAAAATTACTTTTTTTCCAATAAACCGTCAATTTAGCCCTAAATTTTTCATTTTCACAACAGGACAAAGGAGAAAAAGCTCCCCAAAGTTCGTTACACAATTTCTCCTGAACACACAAATGCCCCATATGTGGTTGTAATCTTCGGCATGGGTACATGGCAGGGCTCAAAAATGGAAAGAGCGCGATTTAGCTTTTGGAGGGCAGATTTTGCTGGAATAGTTTTCAGGTGCCATGTCGCATTTGCAGAGCCCCTAAAGTACCAATACAATACAAACCCTCAAAAAGTGACCCCATTTTGAAAACTACACCCCTCATAGAATTTATCTAGGGGTATAGTGAGCATTTTGACCTCACAGCTGTTTCGCAGATTTTATTGACTTAGGGACGTAAAAATGAAAAATTACTTTTTTCCAATAAACTGTCCATTTAGCGACATATTTTTAATTTTTGCAAGTGGTTAAAGAAGAAAAAACACCCCACAGTTTGTTACACAATTTCTTCTGAACACAGAAATGCCCCATATGTGGTCATAAACTGCTGTAGGGGTACATGGTGGGGCTCAGAATGGAAAGAGCGCTATTTGGCTTTTGGAGGGCAGATGTGGCTGGAATAGTTTTTGAGTGCCATGTCGCATTTGCAGAGCCCCTAAAGTACCAATAAAATGGAAACCTCTCAAAAGTGACCCCATTTTAGAAACTGCACCCCTCAAGGAATGTATCAAGGGGTATTATCATTTTGAGCCTAAAAATGCTTCCCAAAAATTAATGTACAAAGTGAAAATTAAAGTTTTTAAAGAAATATCCAATTTCAGTGCCTAATACGTTGCGGCCACTTTGTGGCATCAGAGACATGAACTCCTAAAACTATTAAGTGGGCTATCCCGGGGACAAAAAAGTTATATATGTGGGTGTAAACTGCTGCTTGGGCACACAGCAGGGCTCAGAAGGGAAGGAGCACTGTGTTTTTTTTAGCTTTTGGAGTACTTTCTGGTCGTCATGTTATTTTTGCAGAGCCCTGGAGGTGCCAGTAAATTGGAATTTCCCAAGAAGTGACCCCCATTTTGTAGGGGCAATTTTAGGGTCTCTGCAAATGTGACATGGCGTCCAAAAAAAACAACAATCTAAATATGCGCTCCAAAAGCACATAGCGCTCCTTCACATTTGCGCCCTGCTGTGTGCCCAAATGACAGTTTATGCCCACATGTATGACACTGGTGTACCCAGGATAACGTACTTAACAATGCCATATGTGGGTATAAACTGCTGTTTGGGCACAGCCAGGCACAGAAGGGAAGGATTGCTATTTTGGTTTTTGGAGCACAGTTTGCTTTTTGGAAACCATGCCACTTTTGCAGAGCCAATGAATTGCCAGTAAAGTGGAATCCGCAGACATGTCACCCCATTTTGGAAACTATACCCTTCAAGGGATTTATCAAGTGGTGTAGCGAGCATTATTAACCCTTAAGTGTTGCATTCTTTTAATTTCCAGAAACGAATGCGCACCTGATAATGAAAAGTTAAAAATGAAATTTTTCTATAGATACGCCATTTCAGTGCCCAATATGTTGTACCCAGTTTATGTCTGCACAGACACACACTCCAAAAACTGGTGAGCGGGGATCCCGGGCACAACAGCTTTTGGAGCGTTCATCTCTGATACAAGCTGGGCACAACATATTACGCACTGAAATGACGTATTCCTGGAATAATTGTCATTTTCACCTTTCACCATCAGCTGCGTATTCATTTATGGATAACAACACTTGGGGGTTAAAAATGCTCACTGTACCCCAGGATAAATTCCTTCAGGGGTGTAGTTTCCAAAATGGGGTCACATGTCAGGGGATTCCACTGTACTGGCATTTCAGCTCTGCAAAAGTGCAATGGCGTCCAAAAACCAAACCGTCCAAGTCTGTGCTCCAAAAACCAAATAGCGCTCCTTCCCTTCTGTGCTCGGCTGTGCCCAAACAGCAGTTTATACCCACATATGACATTAAGTACGTTATTCTGGGAACAACAAGTGTAATACATGTGGGTATAAACTGCAGTTTGGGCACACAGTAGGGCGCAGAAGGGAAGGAGCGCTATGTGGCTTTTGGAGCGCAGATTCAGATGTTTGGGATCTGGATGCCATGTCATGTTTGCAGAGGCTCTAAAGTACCAGTAAAGTGGAATCCCCTAGGGAATGACCCCATTTTGAAAAGTGCACCCCTCAACGAATTTATCAAGGGGTGTAGCGAGCATTAGTATCCCAGACGTGACTGCACAGCGGATGGGGAAAAGTGATATGTAAGCTGTGCGTAGTACATTGGGTACACTAAATTCCCTACTATTTCCCCAGTAGTTCCTATTATTGGGGAGGTCATTCTGGGGGTCACTTCTGGTTTATTATCCCTCGTAAGCTCTAAATCTGGTTTGTACCCTAATATACGCTCGCACAGCTTATACATTCCCTTCCTGCCGCAGCCAGTTATGTTCTAATGATTTGGCGATTTTTGGAGTTTTTGTCTTCACATTGTACGAGCTATATTTTCTTTATTTCTCTGGTGATGTAGCCATATGAGGGCTTGTTGTTTGCAGTATGAGATGTATTTATTTTTTAATGACATCATTTTTAGGTGCCTACAACTTATTAAATTAATTTTATTAACTCTTTCTTGGTGGATTAAAAAACAACCCCATCAATTCTGGCATTGCGTTTTACCTTTTAAATTTTTCACCATGCAGCGTAGAGCGTAAGTAACATGTTACCTTTATTCTGCGGGTCGCTACGATTACGGAGATATCTCATTTATACTGTTTTTTTTTTTTTTTTGCGATACCAATTTTGCAGAACAAAAACCCATTTGGGGACATAAATCAATTTTTTTTGCATCGCCATCTTCTAAGATGCGTAGCATTTTTATTTTTCTGTTTAGAGAGTTGGTTTAGGGCTTATTTTTTGCGGGACAATCTGTGCTTTTTATTGGTACTGTTTTGGGGTACATATGACTTTTTGATCACTTTTTATGGCATATTTTGTAAGGTGAGATGGCGAAAAATCATTACTTTTGGCGAGTTTTTTCCGTTTTTTTTTTTCCCGACATTCACCGTGTACATTAAATATGGTTTCAGTTTTATTGTAAGGTTGTTACGGACGCGGCGATACCAAATATGTATTGTTTTTATTAATTTTTTAGGTTTATTTTTTATATAATTCATTTTATATAGGAAAAGGAAATTTTTGGGGCTTTATTGTTTTTTGTTTTTTTTTTCACTTTTTTTTACTTTTTCATGTGTCCCATTAGGACACCTGAGCCAGAGATGCTTTGATCTCTGGCTAAGTACTATAGACTGCAAGCCACGAGCATGCAAGTGTCTTGCAGCCTATACAGGAAGTCAGCGCTATGGAAACACAGTGCTGACTTCCGCAGGTCTCGGCAGGATCAACCAGGTAGTGGGGGCTCCAGGCAGCCTGGGGTCACTTGGCAGACCCCAGGCTGCAGATTATAGATATCGGCACCCCCCGCGGCGAGATGCCCGGGGGGGGCGGCAAGATGACAGAACCCCTTGGATGCCGCGGTCATGTTTGACCACGGCATCCAAGGGGTTAAAACCTCCGATCGGAACTCAGTTCCGACCAGGGGTTATGGAGTAGGGTGTTAGCTGTCAGTTACAGCTAACACCCGGTTCCGATGCCGCCCGCTCAGATAGTGAGCGGGCGAGCGGCCTCGGGCGTAGTATTACGCCCTGGTGCGCGAGTACCTAGCGCCCAGGACGTAATAGTACGTCCAAGGTCGTTAAGCTAATATATGCAATAATAATGATGTAATGTGCCCACCCCAGCACATATATGGGAAAAAAAAAAATTTCAAATTTTTTTTTTTTTTTTTTTGACTGTTCTCAGAATGTTTTTGTACAGCTGTATGGTATTGAATGAGAGATGGGCGTATCTTACATTAGCATGACTAATCTCGCGAGATGTGAGTTTACTTTGCTGCTGATTGAATCTCCTCCATGATGCTGTGTCTAATAGATTCAACTGCGCAGGTGCGAGACTTGAGTGAGCGTGCTCTAGTGAGAGCCGCTCATATTCCAGTCTGTGTGGATAATGGCACCTTTATCTGAAGGTAATTGTGTTCAGGTGGCTATTTTTTCATATAAGGATCCTTTTCTATGGCTTCCACTGTGCAGCCAGCTGATGAAGCAGGGGTGAAACGTGCGTAGGGGCTGTGGGTGGAGGTCACGGCGTTCCCTTGCATACTTATATTTGTTCACTGGTAAGACTAATGTCTGATTTTGATGACTGTTTACCCTGTATATACACACACTATTTACTGAATATGTCTGACATGTCTTTCCAGTGAATGTTATTCATGTGGAATATCTTGAAACAATGTTTTTGGGGTGTCATATATATATGCAGTTGTCCAGTAACTATGTTCTGTGCATTGTGCATGATATGATATATATGCTTCTTGGACTTTTGCATATGTTGTGATACATACATATATATATTTTTTCTTTGTGATGTGCCTGCCTGGAAAAGCCGTGACCTTGCCTCTTGTTTGTGTTTATGACATACCTTGTTTTTAAAAAAATTTTTATGTCTTTTCTTGTATGAAATAAAATGACTTTTTGATATTCATTACATTTGGTGTTTATTTATTCATGGTATCGCCATTCCTAATAGGTTGTTGCATGTTTCTTTAGTAGGCATGGTTGTTGTTTATGGTACCTAGTGTATGAGAATTATAGGTTTACCATTCCTTTAATTGGCTTAAATAAAAAGTACTTTTGGCCCCTCAAAAATAAATACCTTTAGTCTGATTTCAGAATATTACAAAAATTAGCTCTTATACTGCTCTGTGAACAGAAAAATAGTTATGGCTTATGGAAGGCGGGGAGTCAGAAACGAAAATCAACAAATGCCTGCAGCGGGAAGGGGTTATCTGGAGAGTTTAACCACTTCCATACCAGATGCTTTACCCCCTTCCAGACCAGACACATTTTCATTGTTTTTTTTTGTATGTGCGGTTTTGAGGGTTGTAACATTTTTATTATATGCGTTATTCAACTAATTTCTGAGGTTGTTTTTTTTGGTGACACATAGGACTTTATTTTTATGTTTTTATTTTTGCATGTGTTTTTTCATTTTTTTTTATATCTGGGAAAATCAAAGTGCTACTAAAAAACTTTTTAAGATAGTTTTTACTCTCCACTACGGTAATTTTTATTTTGTACGGTGTCGTCGGGGGTGGGGCTATAATATTTAATAAGGGCGTATTACTGGTGTATTATTTTTTTTACTATTATTTATTTTATTTTTTTAATTATTCTATTTACTTTTTTTTTTTTTTTTTTGCAGGAGGAATACAGCCTACTGCGCATAACTATAGGACTTATAGAGCTGATCTAGGTCCTGTAGGACCCAGCAGCTGTTAGACTCTGATCCCAGCGGATCACGTGACTGCCAGGTTAGAGGACAGCTGCAAAATGGCAGCACCCATAGCGGTGTATAGAGTGCTCGTTCAGCGCTGTATACACAGCGATCGGACTTCTCTCTGGGAGCTCCAGCTGAAGTTACAGCCAGCTCCCTGTTTCAGCAGCTGCACAATTTTGTGCAGCTGCTGAATTCTGGTTGAACGTACCGGTATGTCCTTGCAGAAATAGACAAACCACTCTCTGGATGTATATAGTCTATGGACGGTACAGAAGTGGTTAAGTTCTGGCCTGGGTTCTTTTTCTTTGGAAACTAAGGTTTTGGGGCTGGTTCCAACTTGTGGTCACATGATCAGGACCAGCGCCCAAGATGCTTCTACCTCTCTGTATTCACTGGTATTACTAGTATTTAGTTTGCCAGGAGGTAGGGGGAAGGCAGAGTGACTTGAGTGCTGGGTGATGTCTGCTCACATGACTCTAAGTCGGAACCAGCCTGAAAACACAGCGTTCTGAAGAAAAGGAAGCCGGGTCAGAAATGTTTTTAATGAGGGTGACACTGCCTGTTTAAACAGTGTTATAGTTCATCAGCTAGCTGCTGAGTATTAGGGTAGCAGCACACGACTGTGTTTCACCCGTGAAACTTGGTCCGTGTGTTAGCCAGATTTACCAGCTTGAACTTCATGCTGGGAGCGGGACTCGTAGCATCCTAGTTATCTATGATACTTGGAGTCCCTTCCTCCCAGCGACATACTGTCCCGTACTGTAATTGATACGGGACCGTATGCAGCAGCTCAGCCAGAGATCTCTATGTGCCTCAGACTGGCTAGTGCTGAGAGATTGTGAACAGTTAGTGACAGTTGGGTGAGGAGCTGCCATATCTAGAGAGACAGGTCTCAGACAACTAAACATAATTTTGTGTGGTTCAAATGATTACAGTGAGATCTTAGAGTAGGCAAGAAAGAGCACAGGACATAACTCCTGCAAGAAAGAAGCTGCTTGGTGTAAAGTGCAGCGACTAAAAGAAATTCTGAGTGTCACTGTGTCTGGATAAAGGCCTCAAATGTATCAGCCTACAATGGAGTGACAGGAGATCACAGGCTGTAAACATCCCAAACTGTCAAGAGTATTCCTCTGTAAAAAGTAGCTATAGAGCAGTGATGGCTAACCTTTTGAGCTGGGTGTGTCAAAATTTGCGGAAAAAAAAAAACAAAGCAAAAAAAACCTAGCTTAACCCTAGTGTGTATAACTTGGGCCTTTTAGTCCCGGTTTTCTATTACTTGTATGTGTAGACTTCTAACGTCATGCATACTAGGGTTAACTTGGGTACTGTGTCACATCTAGAAATATCCATTTTGCGATATTTGTAGCTTTAGTAAAAAAAAAAAAAAAGTTACATACCACATGGTATATGAATGCCCCCCCCCCCCCCCTGCTCCCACACAGTAGTGATAATTTTTACTCACCTTTCCACACTCCAGTCCTGGCCACCCTCCGCTGCCTCCTCCAGATTGTGCTGTAGCCGATGCTGTACATAGTAGTATCGTGGGGTTCTTCAGGTTTGTGATCTAAGTGTAGCGCCACCTAGAGGAGGGCAGGTGAGTAAAATTTATCGGCAGCTGCTTATTGCAATAATTGCCCCCCCCCCCTCTACAAGTTAGTGAAAAATCCTGGATACCCACTTTCCATATAATAACCCTACATTCACCATTCTTGTTCTCTTTAATACATCAGGTGTGCTTTTGAATTTCCATAAAAGAAAGCCATCCCAATAAGTTTGCTCTCACAAAATGTTAGGTTCCTTGGGAGACTGTAAACTTCAATAAGGTACAAGCCCCTTTCCAAATGATGGTGAATCTTGAGTCTGTTGTGACACTACAGATGAAAACAGCATACCCTTTCTATGTTTAGGTTTCTCACCTGGTTTTAGCTTTTCAGCAGATGCAAAATGCTGATTAAATCTACACTTGTGTGTATGCAGCCTAAGATTGCCATTACTTTTAAAGTTGTTTTCCAGGTTGAGAGTATTTCTGGCAGTGCTGGATTTGTATGTGCTAAACAAGCTCTGAAAGACCTGATACTCTTCAGCCTCCTGAATAGCAAAGCTACTTAGTTCTGCGTTTTTGTTTTTTTTTTTATCACAGTATACTGTAATAAATTAATTTGCCTTTGCCCAAATATAATGGAAAAATCTATATATCTTTTTGCTACACATTTTTAAAATATTTTTGACTTTTTTTTTTTTTTTTTTTTTTTTAAATTTTCCATATCTTTAAAAATCCTGTAGCAGCTACTAAGGGTGGGTTTCACACTTGTGGCGGCACTCCGTCCACCGCATTTCCGACCTGAATGTCGGAAAGCTGGATAGGGAAAGGTTTGCGACGCTTTGCTTAAAGCAATGCACGGGTGTGCGTAACAGTATATATAGATAGATAGATATAATTATTTTTTTTTTTTTTTTTTTTTTTTTTTTTAAGTTCTAACATTAACAGCCATTCGTACAAAATATGTTTAACGAAAAAAAAACCTCTGCAGGCCCCATGTGTGAGACGTCACTTACCTGTATAAGAGGAACAAGGATTCAGGAGCTATATCTATTTCTGAGAAATTTGGTTGAAAACTAAAAGACTTTCAAATACCAGTGTTGCAGAAAGCATAATGTTCTGTCTGTCTCCATTTGTTGACTTTGCCTGGATGCTAATACTCATGTACTTTTAGGAAAGTCGAGATGGGCGTGTTGACAGCTGGAGAAATTTCCAAGCACACAAAAAAGGCAAAAAGGAAAAGAAATCAAGGACATTTTTAAAACCACCAAAAGTGAAGATGGAGCAGAGAGAGTGACAACCCCCACAGTCACTACATTATGAACTTCATTTTACCAACAGCATTTTCATCTTTTTCCTTAGTATCTGTTTCACTGACAGACGTCACCTGTTCTTCTGCCTGTGCAATAGTTACTATATCCTAACTTGTGTTTTGGACAGTTTCTGCTCTACTTTTGTTTTTCATTTTTCTGTCGGGGGAGGGGTGGGACATATAATTTAATGTTTTATTCATGACTTTTCCTGGTCACGTAGTACACTTGTGAAAAAGGAGAAAGCACAGTTAGGTAAGCAGTATCTTAAAATACAATAATAATGAGTTCAGTTTTCTGTGGATTTGAGGAGTAATCTATGACCATGAACAAGCGTTGATATAGCTGTGACTGATCAGGTACCTTCATCAAATGCTAGCTTGCCATTGGCCTTTGGGAAATGCTGTGGCCTATATGTGATAGATACATAGCCTGTCTTACAGGCTTGTAGAAGACAAGCAAAGAAGTGCACCTGTATGCCTCTGCTCTGCACCATTGTTAAACTGTGAAGAGCTGCAGCCTGTTAAATCCCTGAGTTGGAATCCATGTTATTGGAAGTGTAACTGACACCACAACTGTTACATGTGTATTATAATAATAAATTATGAAATGACACTGTGCTGCCTGTCCAAGTTTCATTCTAAATGATTTGCTTTTTGCTTGGCGATCTCCCTGACAATTTAGCAAGTCTGGTGGGTCGCGGGAGACTCCCCATAGAGACGACAGAAAAGTTTACCGTCCCTAAGTGCTGTATACGCAGCACTTAGTGACTCTCCCTGCTGCTGTACTGGCAATCACATTACAGAGGGAAGCAGCAAAGAAAAAAAAATGTAATGTTGAAATAGCCCTTAAAGGTTTTTGACTAATGTGACAATGTGTAAAATAAAGGTGATCTAAAAAATTCCACCACGGGTGTAGGCGCAGCCTATAGGAAATAGAATGTGTAGGCTCTTCCCAAGTGTGCTATAACCCCTCCACAGAGAGGAAGTGAATCAGTTTTAGCCTAGTGTCCATAGAAGGCAGACATGTCCTGCTTGCAGGTATTTTGCTTTTTTATTTGTTTGATTTCTTTATTTTCTCTTTCAGATTCGGGTGGGTTCACACTTGCGCTTGAGTCCGTCCGCTGCCAATCCGAGTGAAAATCTCGGGAAACTGGATAGGCACCGGATAGCGACAGGTTAACAACGCATTGCTTAAAAACCCATTCATTTGAATGGGTTTTTAAAGCAATGCGCGGGTGTCCGATTGCACCCTCTGTACCGCAAAGCCATTTTTTTTTTTTAGTTTGACACAAAGTCCTGCATGTCCGACTTTGTTTCCGACGAAAAAACTAGTTTCGCGGCGCAATCGGACACCCGCGCATTGCTTTAAAAACCCATTCAAATGAATGGGTTTTTAAGCAATGCGTCATTAACCTGTCGCTATCCGGTGCCTATCCAGTTTCCCGAGATTTTCACTCTGATTGGCAGCGGACGGATTTTATTTGGGTGCCACACTTTTTAAGGTCTTCCATACTTTTTGTGCCTCCTATGCCCCTTTATCAGTTCCTGTTAATAAACTGTGTCAATGTAACAATCTGAGAGTATGGACTATACTAATCCATGCCTGAGCTGGCATAGAGTGCTATAGCATAGCATACGGAATAATGTACAACTTCCAACCTCCAGACACTCTTGGTCTGTCATTTGGAGCTGTGTTTGAACAAGACGCAACAGAGGAGAGAAACAAAGAGTATCCAAATTGGTGAAAGGGACCTCCTTTACTCTCTTTACTTTTACTTTAATCAGTAATTTATCTGTATATTCATTTGGTAGCAGGCCATCAGTTTTTGACACCTCCTGGCTGTCTAGGCTACCCTGGGGAGCTCTCCAGTACCTTGCCACAGGTTTTTTTTTTCTGCAGAACTTAGTGACCTACTACTGCCTGAGCATAGCTAAGGTGTTATACCGCTGATCTTGTGAACCAGGGGATGCAAGTTCAGATATTGCTGGGGTTTCCATCCCTGCCACTTGCTCCCTCACCTACTCTTATCCTCCTCAAGTGACTTTTAGGTGGTCTGGACAGGCAATTGCAGCAGTACTTCATCTGAATTGACCTGTCTTGTTTAGTCATGTTCTTCCTGCTGAGTCGGTCAAGCCTCTCCAAACCATCCTGGCACCCCTTTTGGGGAGATGGATCTAAAAAGCTCTTTCCTTGACCTTGGTTCAGTTATGCTCCTGTCCGGTTCAGACATCCGCTTCTGTTCAGCTGTCCTCTTCTTACATGTTTTGCCAGAGGCAGTCATCCAGAACCACAGTCGCCCTCCATTCCCATTCTTTTTTTTTTTTTTTTTCTGAGAGCCTTTGTGTCTCTTGTCTTTTTTAGTTCCAGGATTGGACCATCAGAGTTCCCCAGCATTCTGCTATGTTTTTGTGGAATGATCTGCTTGCTTGTGTCCTCCTAGTAGTCTCTGTCTAGGACTCTTGTAGTTCGTGGGACAGTTCATGGACACATGACTTGTTCCAGCCCTCCTTACACTACACTTCCCCTTTTGCTGGTGTGTGACTCCTGGTTCAGCGGTTACCACCTCAATTGCTGCCAGGTCCAAGTGCCTCTTAGCCCATTCCCTCATGGGGTTAACAGTAGCTGTCTCTAACCCTTGTTTGGCCTCATCCCCTTGAAAAGCCTCCCACATCTTGCTGGTCCAAGCTGGTTCTGACTTGTGGGTCCTAGAAAGGATGTACCACCACCTTTTCCAGAACATCAAGGTTCCCCTGGGGGGCCTTGTTTTTCACAGTCTGGATTCTCCCCTTGCCTCTTCCAGTTAGGGGGCCTCTGCTTCCCTGGAACCCTCCTGCTCTATCCACATGCTTGCAGCAGTTTATGGACATTCCCATTTCCATCTCAACATGCCACTTCCTGGGTGATCTCTCTTCCCTCTTAGCGGGACAAGTTCCAGGCCACCTTCTGCAGGCTTGACTGCCCTTCTGCTATTGAATAGGAATTCTACCTTTTCTGAAGGACGTTTCCTTTGTCCCCAGTTTGTCTGCTCTTCTCATGCATGCGAGCTTCCTCATGGGAATCTTTGCTTCCATGTCCCTTGATTGTGATGCATGCACAACTTTATCTTCCTTTACAAAAGTAAACAAACATGTTTACATTAGTGTCAATGGGAACTGACACCGAATCAGTCTGACAGTTTAGCCCTTTCCCTGACAACCACGTATTTGAGTCATTCCATATCAAGTGGACCAGGGGTCCCCACCTCACCATCTCAGATTTTGATGAAATTTGGTGCAGTTTCTCTATGATATAAAACTAAGCTGTGCAAAATTTTAGTTCAAAAGACTAAAAATTGGAGGTTCTAGGGGACCTCAAGTAAAGGGTTGCAAAACATCACCTGAGTAAAAATGACATTTTGGGCCAACTTCCAGAAGCTGTAAACATGGAAGTTTTTGTAGTATAAGGGGAATATTTGGAGAACCTGCACAACTTTTAGGGCTTAATGAACTGGCAGAACCCCATGTTCCTAGTTCTCTTACTTTTTGCATGGTTTAGGCTCAAAAAACTGCAAAAATGAATTTACAGCGATGTTGAGGCTGCTGTAGTGTCAAAACTAGTTGGCCTTTCAGGTTGATTTTTGGTAGGTATGCTAAATACACAGCTGTAATGAGGCCTTCCAATTTGCAGCACTTTCCTTCAAGTGGTTGAAAAAATATAAGCGTTCAAAGTTGGTATAAAAAGCATTTTTGCCTAATTTTGGCATCTTTGATGCCCTATATCTCCAGTGGGACAGCTTCAATCTTCTTTCTTTAAGCACCATTAGAAAGAGCAGTCTATTGCTAGGCTTACTTTGATTCCTACAGATCACTAAGAGGTCAAACTGTAGCAAGGGTGCAGTGAAGAAACACAGCAACAGACACTCAGGAGGAAGGAGGTACCAGTAGCATACAACTGGGCAATGAAACAAACAATTCTGACTTGCAGCAGGGTCCACCAATCATAATTGGCCAAGTCTAACTGGCTAAAGAAGTTTTCTTTAAACCTGTTATGAAACCAGGCCTCATCCTTCCACATCCTAAAAAACATTCCTGTTGTTGAAAGAAGAATCACTTTTACTACACTTGTATCAAGGGTGTAATGAAGAAATCACAGGCTACTGCCCGCAATCATTTGAGGGCATTTTTTCAATCCTTATATGAAGAGACTCCAAAATGAAAACAACATATTCTGATAGAAGGAAATCTGCTCTTTCTAATTGTGCTAAAAGAAAGAAGATTGAAGCTGTCCCACTGGAGATATAGGGCATCAAAGATAGCCAGAATTAGGCAAAAATGCTTTTTATACCAACTTTGAACGCTTATATTTTTTCAACCACTTGAAGGAAAGTGCTGCAAATTGGAAGGCCTCATTACAGTATTTAGTGAACCTACCAAAAATCAACCTGAAAGGCCAACTAGTTTTGATACTACAGCAGCCTCAACATCGCTGTGAATTCATTTTTGCAGTTTTTTGAGCCTAAACCATGCAAAAAGTAAGAGGACTAGGAACATGGGGTTCTGCCAGTTCATTAAGCCCTAAAAGTTGTGCAGGTTCTCCAAATATTCCCCTTATACTACAAAAACTTCCATGTTTACAGCTTCTGGAAGTTGGCCCAAAATGTCATTTTTGCTCAGGTGAAGTTTTGGAACCCTTTGCTTGAGGTCCCCTAGAACCTCCAATTTTTAGTCTTTTGAACTAAAATTTTGCACAACTTAGTTTTATATCATAGAGAAATGATGTACCAGATTTCATCAAAATCTGAGGTGGAGACGACCTTTAAAATTGGTCCACTTGACACGGAATGACTCTTATACGTCCTCCCAGGGTGGCACTTCTGTAGTTGAGGAGGTATCTAATACGTCCTTACTACTAATGTCGATATCTCAGGATTGGTTAGGGCTATGAAGATGATTTTGGATTCATTTTAAAGATGAGAATCCAAAATAACATGATACCAAGGTCTTCATGATAGCCCTTACAGAGCGATTCACTGTTGAAAACGCTGTTCCGCATTGAGATCCCATTGCAGATCTCAGTTTCCGACAGCAAATAGGTGCAAATATGTGTGTTTTTTCAAAAAATTATTTGTGTTTGTCACAAAGTTACATGAAGATGGACGTGGCTGTTGATAACCCATTGAGATACCTATAATCTTCAGGTTGTCTACTTTCAAAAAATATATAGGGTTTAGGGGTTCACTTGCTTTCCACGGTGTGTAATCCCTACATTTTATAGGATGATATTTTAGCATTTCCAGCTTCAAAGCAGATTTTGTTCCTTCCAGTTCTAGTGATTTTCTGAAGACATGTGCATGCAGGTGTAGGCCTTAGTAATATGAATGAACTCTGCACATGTTGATCTCTTATTTTTAAGAGATTTGGTGCATATAACTTTTTTTTTGGTTTCCACTTTTAGCAACTAATAAACATTTATTTGCATTTTTTTTTTTTATATATAAAACATACACTTTAAATCAAAATTACATGAAAGTGCCTGTTCGCATACAGTACCTAGTGGCATTCAAACAATGCTGCAGGTGTCTACTTTAAGAAAATATATAGGTATGGGGGTTAGCATGATTTTTTAATGTTGCAATTTAGGTTTTATTTGTCCATCTCAAAACTGTGAAAATTGCTCCAGCTACCGGAGGTGCAAAATTTCCGGAGACCCCTGGCAGTGAAAGGGTTAATGTCCGTTGCTGTCATCCTATGATGCAAGACAGCAACGGACATTAGTAATGGTAGTGTGAACTCCCCCTTAGTTCCTCCAGGTTGCGTCTCAACCACCTCGCTGATCCAGCGTCTTGTTCCTCTAATGAAGATTTGGCAACCTTCTGGGCATCCATCTCCTGAGGGCCCTGACTTAGTTTCTTTGGACATTTGCAGGTTCTAGCTCAGTGATGGCTAACCTTATAAGCTCTGTGTGTCAAAATTCCTAAAAGAACCTAGCTTATCTTGGGTGCCGTGTCACATCTAGAAATATGCATAATTTTGTGATATTTATAGAGTTATAATTTTGATATATGTATTTATTAAAAAAGCAAAAACAAATAATTCTTTACAGTAGTGACTTTTAATAATTCTGAGTTTATTAAGAAAATACCAGAGAATAAAGGTACAAACAGTTCATAAGCCAGTACAGTACTATAAAGTCCAGCATATGACATATTGCACCAGGTAGAAATTAAACAAAACCAATAATTTTACAAATGACCCATTTTTTGCTTCCCCAACACACACACACACACACACACACTATGACCCCCCCCCCCCCCCTCCCAGGACAGGAGCGTGGACAGGTGAGTAAAAATTAGCGGCAGCTGCTTATTACAATAACAGAATAAGTAGCTTGCCAATTGAAAAAAAATGCCGCCCCCCCAGTTTATTCCATGAAGCGCTGCCTGAGGGTATTGCCTCATGTCGCTTCATGGAGGGTGTGCCCCTGCGGTTGCTATTTGGTTCAGAGATGGCACATTGTGTGTCACCCAAAATGTCTTGGCTTGTCACCATTACTGTCCTAGCTGGTTGTCCATTTTATTCTGTGAATTTTAGGGTCCCAATTGGGCCCCTTAGCCACCAGCTGCAATCATGATTGGCTGAAGAATATCTAAGGTTGCTGTCCTCTGAGCGGACGTCGGTATCCTCTCTGGTCCAGAACAGGCTTCCTCTTCCTTGTCTGCGGTTTAGGCCGCCTCTTGTGCTGCTGATTGGCTGCAGGGCGTTTTCTCTTTCTATCCGCTGAGACTTCTTTAGGATGCCCCATGGTACTGTGTCACCCAATGATATAAACGATAAAATTGTATTTTTGTACTTACTGTAAAATCCCTTTCTCGTTGTATTCATTAGGGGACACAGATCCGGCCCTCTGCTTTTTCTGTTCTTAACTGTTGTCCTTGGGTTCTCTTCTTGGGCTCAGAACATATTGGTCCTTTCTCCTACTGCTGTTGGTACAATACTGATTATCTTCCTGTCTGTGGAGAGGGTACACACTTTATTTCCTAATGTCAGCCTCCTAGTGGCCGGGCCTATACCCATGGTACTGTGACCCCCAATGAATACAACGAGAAAGGGATTTTATGCAAAGTACAAAATGTCAATTCTAGTTGTACCTCATGCTTTATATACACTACCGTTCAAAAGTTTAGGGTCACTTAGAAATTTCATTATTTTTGAAAGAAAAGCACAGTTTTTTTCAATGAAGATAACATTAAATGAATCAGAAATACACTCTACAGATTGTTAATGTGGTAAATGACTATTCTAGCTGCAAACGTCTGGTTTTTAATGCAATATCTACATAGGTGTATAGAGGCCCATTTCCAGCAACCATCACTCCTGTGTTCTAATGGTACATTGTGTTTGCTAACTGTGTAAGAAGGCTAATGGATGTTTAGAAAACCCTTGTGCAAGTATGTTAGCACAGCTGAAAACAGTTTTGCTGGTTAGAGAAGCTATAAAACTGACCTTCCTTTGAGCTAGTTGAGAATCTGGAGCATTACATTTGTTGGTTCGATTAAACTCTCAAAATGGCCAGAAAAAGAGAACTTTCATGTGAAACTCGACAGTCTATTCTTGTTCTTAGAAATGAAGGCTATTCCATGCGAGAAATTGCCAAGAAACTGAAGATTTCCTACAACGGTGTGTACTACTCTTTTCAGAGGACAGCATAAACAGGCTCTAACCAGAGTAGAAAGAGAAGTGGGAGGCCCCGCTGCACAACTGAGCAACAAGACAAGTACGTTAGAGTCTCTAGTTTGAGAAATCGACGCCTCACAGGTCCTCAACTGGCAGCTTCATTAAATAGTACCCGCAAAATGCCAGTGTCAACGTCTACAGTGAAGAGGCGACTCAGGGATGCTGGCCTTCAGGGCAGAGTGGCCAAGAAAAAGCCATATCTGAGACTGGCTAATAAAAGGAAAAGATTAATATGGGCAAAAGAACACTGACATTGGACAGAGGAAGATTGGAAAAAAGTGTTATGGACAGACGAATCGAAATTTGAGGTGTTTGGATCACACAGAAGAACATTTATGAGACGCAGAACAAGTGAAAAGATGCTGGAAGAGTGACGCCACCTGTCATGCATGGTGGAGGTAATGTGATGGTCTGGGGTTGCTTTGGTGCTGGTAAAGTGGGAGATTTGTACAAGGTAAAAGGGATTTTGAATAAGGAAGGCTATCACTCCATTTTGCAACGCCATGCCATACACTGTGGACAGCGCTTGATTGGAGCCAATTTCATGCTACAACAGGATAATGACCCAAAGCACACTTCCAAATTATGGAAGAACTATTTAGGGAAGAAGCAGGCAGCTGGTATTCTATCTGTAATGGAGTGGCCAGTGCAGTCACCAGATCTCAACCCCATTGAGCTGTTGTGGGAGCAGCTTGACTGTATGGTACACAAAAAGTGCCCATCAAGCCAATCCAACTTGTGGGAGGGGCTTCTGGAAGCATGGAGTGAAATTTCTCCAGATTATCTCAGCAAATTAACAGCTAGAATGCCAAAGGTCCGCAATGCTGAAATTGCTGCAAATGGAGCATTCCTTGACTAAAGCAAAGTTTGAAGGAGAAAATTATTATTTCAAATAAAAATCATTATTTCTAACCTTGTCAATGTCTTGACTATATTTTCTATTCATTTTGCAACTCATTTGATAAATAAAAGTGTGAGTTTTCATGGAAAACATAAAATTGTCTGGGTGACTCCAAACTTTTGAACGGTAGTGTGTGTGTATATATATATATATATATATATATATATATATATATATATATATATACACAGTACAGACCAAAAATTTGGACACACCTTCTTATTCCAAGAGTTTTCTGTATTTTCATGACTATAAAAATTGTAGATTCACACTGAAGGCATCAAAACTATGAATTAACACATGTGGAATTATATACTTAACAAAAAAGTGTGAAACAACTGAAAATATGTCTTATATTCTAGGTTCTTCAGAGTAGCCACCTTTTGCTTTGATTACTGCTTTGCACACTCTTGGTATTCTCTTGATGAGCTTCAAGAGGTAGTCACCTGAAATGGTTTTCACTTCACAGGTGTGCCCTGACAGGTTTAATAAGTGGGATTTCTTGCCTTATAAATGGGGTTGGGACCATCAGTTGTGTTGTTCAGAAGTCAGGTGGATACACAGCTGATAGTCCTACTGAATGGAGTGTTAGAATTTGTATTATGGCAAGAAAAAAGCAGCTAAGTAAAGAAAAACGAGTGGCCATCATTACTTTAAGAAATGAAGGTCAGTCAGTCCGAAAAATTGGGAAAACTTTGAAAGTGTCCCCAAGTGCAGTGACCAAAACCATCAAGCGCTACAAAGAAACTGGCTCACATGAGGACCGCCCCAGGAAAGGAAGACCAAGAGTCACCTCTGTTGCGGAGGATAAGTTCATCTGAGTCACCAGCCTCAGAGATCGCAGGTTAACAGCAGCTCAGATTAGAGACCAGGTCAATGCCACACAGAGTTCTAGCAACAGACACATCTCTACAACAACTGTTAAGAGGAGACTGTGCAGCAGGCCTTCATGCTAAAATAGCTGCTAGGAAACCACTGCTAAGGACAGGCAACAAGCAGAAGGGACTTGTTTGGGCTAAAGAACACAAGGAATGGACATTAGACCTGTGGAAATCTGTGCTTTGGTCTGATGAGTCCAAATTTGAGATCTTTGGTTCCAACCACCGTGTCTTTGTGCTACGCAGAAAAGGTGAACGAATGGACTCTACATGCCTGGTTCCCACCGTGAAGCATGGAGGAGGAGGTGTGATGGTGTGGGGGTGCTTTGCTGGTGACACTGTTGGGGATTTGTTCAAAATTGAAGGAATACTGAACCAGCATGGTTACCACAGCATCTTGCAGCGGCATGCTATTCCATCTGGTTTGCGTTTAGTTGGACCATCATTTATTTTTCAACAGGACAATGACCCCAAACACACCTCCAGACTGTGTAAGGGCTATTTGACCAAGAAGGAGAGTGATGGGGTGCTACGCCAGATGACCTTGCCTCCACAGTCACCAGACCTGAACCCAATCGAGATGGTTTGGGGTGAGCTGGACCACAGAGTGAAGGCAAAAGGGCCAACAAGTGCTAAGCATCTCTGGGAACTCCTTCAAGACTGTTGGAAAACCATTTCAGGTGAATATCTCTTGAAGCTCATCAAGAGAATGCCAAGAGTGTGCAAAGCAGTAATCAAAGCAAAAGGTGGCTACTTTGAAGAACCTAGAATATGACATATTTTCAGTTATTTCACATTTTTTGTTAAGTATATAATTCCACATGTGTTAATTCATAGTTTTGATGCCTTCAGTGTGAATCTACAATGTTTATAGTCATGAAAATACAAAAAACTCTTGGAATGAGAAGGTGTGTCCAAACTTTTGGTCTGTACTGTATATATATATTGTGAGTATGTGAACCCAGAGGGCGCTGTTGAGCAACCCAGGCCAGGCCAGAAAAGGCTCTCAGCCACGCCTTTGGGTGGCGTAACTCCAGAGGGGCTGGAGTATCCTGCAGGAAGCAGGAAATGGTGGACCAGCTAAGGACAGAGAGAGAGGCTCTGTCCCAGAAGGGCTGGGGTCCACAGGGGACTGTTGCTGGAGCAGAGGCTTGTGGAAAAGAGACCAAAAATCTTGCCTTGGCTCGCTCCCTAGAAGAGGCCCTTGAATTGAAGGCCGAGTTAGAGAGGCTCAATAAGCAACTGCGCACTGAAATGGAGGATTTGGTTAGCTCTAAGGATGAAGTTGAGAAAAACCTGGAATCTGTGCAGATATTGTATGAGAACAAAGCTAATGCTGGAAAAGGCCAAGAGAGAATTGAACCTCCAGATAGAAGACATGAAGATTCAGTTTGAAGGAAACCTGTCTAATTTATCTGCTGAGATTGTAGATGTAAAAATGCTTGTTGCTAAGCTAAAGGTGCAAGTGAACAATCAGGAGGAAATTGCACGCATCAAGGAACATCTGGAGTTTCAGATGGATCAAGTGAAGCGTGAGTCAGCAATAAAGTTGGCAGAGTACACTGTTCAGATAGCACAGTTAAAAACCGAAGTGGAATCTAAAAGAGAAGAATTGGATCGATTGCAGCAGTCTTTATCCAACACTGAACAGTCGGCATCTGCCCTATCTTCAAAGCTGGCAGCACTAGAAGCTGAGAGAGACTCGCTGCAGAACCTGTTAACCTCTAAAAAATCAGAGCTGCAAGGTGCACTAGTAAAAACTGAGATGGAAGCTGCACAGAAAAATGTGGCAGTGAAGAAAGTTCTGGAGCTGGAATCAGAGATTTGTGCGCTACAGAAGGCGTTAGAATTGGAGAAAGCTGCCAGCATAGAGGCAGAGAAAGGAGAATCATTAAGTCAGACAGACATGAGTGACCTGTCCATTGATGTTGATACCAATGATCAGATTATGATGAAACCACGTGACTCGGTAAAACGTCAAGTAGAGGGTATAGTTCCCCAGGAAGATGCTGCTAAAGGTGGACTTCCTGCAAAATGTGAGGAGGCCAAAGAAGGTCCAACAGAAGAAGAAACTGATTGGTCACACACTGCCTGTGACAGAGTGGGTCCTGCTTCAAACCAATGAGGTCCAAAGCCTAGAGGGCTGTGAGATGGTGAAGGGTCATCAAAAGTGTGGAACAAAAGTCCGTAAGAAGACTGACCACGCATGTGTTGTCCCAACAGCTAAAGTGTCTGAAGCCATTGTGGATAAAGGTGTTGCTGTGCCTGTCTCTAGCCAAATGTTTGGTGGACAAATGGTGAATAATGACTCCATGTTGTCTGTGAAGGGGGAGTCAGGAAGTAATACAGTCAACTCAAAAAGAAGAGAAAAGGCAGAAGTTGTTGTACCGCCTGATGCTAATAGCAACAAGAAGAGGCTGAGATACAATGTTACTATGTCCCTAACTAATGAGCAGCCGTCATTTGCGTGCAGAAGTAAGAGATGGTTACATGTCACCAATGATGTGACAGTTGTTAAAGACATGCCAGAAAATGTAGTTCAGCGTGATCTATTATGTGAGGGGGTACGGTATGGCCCTCGTGCAGAAGGAGAAGATATTGCGGTACAGAGCTTGTGTATCTCAAACAAAGAGGAGAGCAAGCAGCCTATGTCTCCTAAACTTCTAAGCCTTGATGGTGATGACAAAGTTTGTTTTGAGATGAAGGTTACGGAAAAAGTACCCGTGAAACAATTATACTCTAAAGACATTGATGTGCATGAAGTACATGTTAGTTGGTCTCTGAGCTCTTGTGGATTCATGATAGGAGAAGATGAAGGTTTTTACGGCTATTCACTAAAGGAATCAAAGTCATGCAATGGGATGGCTGAAGACTATGGCGAGAAATGGAATGAAAATGGTGTGATTCCCTGTATGGCGAATTGTGAAGGTGATGAAGAAAAACTTGCCTTTGCACAGAATGGCCAGGATCTTGGCGTAGCAGTTAAAGTGATGAGAAACCAGAAATGTCGAGTAACCGGAATCTGCATGCATGGTTGAAGAGGGACTTCGTCATAGGATGTCTCGTCCCATTGTAGCTCATTCCATGGGTAGTGAGCTGAGGGGGAGGGTATGTGAGTATGTGAACCCAGAGGGCGCTGTTGAGTGACCCAGGCCAGAAAAGGCTCTCAGCCACGCCTTTGGGTGGTGTAACTCCAGAGGGGCTGGAGTATCCTGCAGGAAGCAGGAAATGGTGGACCAGCTAGGACAGAGAGAGAGGCTCTGTCCCAGAAGGGCTGGGATTCACAGGGGACTGTTGCTGGAGCTGAGCAATAGTCAGGATAGTTAGGGGCTCAAGGAGTGAGTTAGGACCCTAACTGTGGTCTAGGTTTTTTGTTGTTTTACTATGTTGCAGTTAAGCTGAATAAAGCCACTTTTATTTTACACTTGGACCATCTGAAAGCTATCTTTCCGGCGCCCAGTACCACGAACCACCGCTGTCCGGACCAGGAGTCTGCCACCATTTTGAGACTAATTCCCCAAGTTGTCACAATATATATATAATGTCAGAAGTTATGGTTTTTGTTTCTTTCTCATCTTGTCCCAGAGAATTTACTGTGAGCAGTTCATAGTGCATGCTAATGCTGTATACTCTCCTTCTCTCCAACATTTGGGGATAATATACACTACTCAAAAAGAAAAAGGAAACACTTAAATAACACAATGTAAATCCAAGTCAATGACTCTTCTGTGAAATCAACCTTTCTCCTGCTGTTGTGCAAATAGAACAGGTAGAAATGATAGGCAATTAGCAAGACCACCCCTATAAAGGGTCCTGCAGGTGGTGACCACAGACCATTTCTCTGTTCTCATGGTTTGTTTGTTTTTTTGGCTGCTGTTTAGGTCACTTTTGCATTTTGCCATTGCTCTCACCCCTAGATGTAGCATGAGGCGATGTCTACAACCCACAGAAGTTGCTCAGGTAGTGCAGCTCATCCAGGATGACACATCAATGCAAGCTGTGTCAAGAAGGGTAGCTGTGTCTGTCAGCACAGTGTCCAGAGCATAGAGCAGATACGAGGAGACAGGCCAGTACACCAGGAGACATGGAGGGGGCCGTAGGAGGGCATCAATGCAGTATCAGGATTGCTACCTCCTCCTTTATGCAAGGAGGAGCAGTGCCAGAGCCCTGCAAAATGGCCTCCAGCAGGCGAGACAATGACGTCATCGCGCTTCCTGCGCTGAGGCGCAGACGTCCTCTGCGCGGACAAGAAGAGGAGGTGGCGGCTCCAGCAAGGGATCGCAGGTAGGTGAGGATAACTTTTTTTTTTTTTTAATAAATAGGCCGTTACCTGCTGGAGTAACCCCGACCCCTAGGTAACAGCCTATTTACTTAGCTACCCCCGCGCCTGCTCGTGGCCGCTTCCGCTTCCCCTTCTGCTATGGGACGCAGAATAGGAAGCGGAGGCGGCTGTGAGCAGGAGCGGGGATCGGTAAGTGAGGCTGTGGGCCTCAAATACTATTATTATACTCTAGGGTCTTTTCAGACCCCAGAGTATAATAATCGGAGGCCCAGGGGAGGTACATAAAAACCATTGTTACTCACCTCTCCTGTGATCAGTGTTATTCCCAGCAGGCTTCGGCCCTCTGGTGATATTATCAGGTCGCGACGCCGGTTTGGTCACATGATGTCTGTGCGCAGTTAAACAGGGCCGAAAGCTGCAGGGAGTGCACCGGTGCCCAGGAAAAGTAAGTTACACTGGTTTTTATGTTTGTCACCACCTGGGTCTCCGATCATTAAACTCTGGGGTCTGAAAAGACCCCAGAGTATAATAATAGTTCATGGGTGGGCCACTATGGAGCATAATACCGTGTGCAGGGGCCGCTGCTGGCCATAATACAGTGTGCAGGGGCCGCTGCTGGCCATAATACCGTGTGCAGGGGCCGCTGCGAGCCATAATACTGTGTACAGGGGCCGCTGCGGCCATAATACTGTGCAATACTGTATGCAGGGGCTGCTGTGGAAAATTATAGTGTGTTTATTATAGTGTGTGGACACCTTATCATGTTTGCAGAGCCTCTAAAGTACCAGTAAAGTGGAATCCCCCATTTTGAAAACTGCACCCCTCAAAGAATTTATCAGGGAGTGTAGTAAGCATTAGTATCCCAGACGTGAATGCACAGCAGATGGTGAACAGTGAATATGTAAGCTGTGCGGAATACATTGGGTGCACTAAATTCCCTACTATATCTCCAGTAGCTCCTATGATTTGGGGGGTCACTCTGGGGGTCACTTCTGGTGTCTTTTCCCTTGTAAGCTCTAAATTTTGGATGTACCCTAATATAGGCTCACACAGCTTATACATACCCTTCCTGCTGCAGCCAGTTGTGTTCTTGACATGGGGATGAGGAATATAGTCCACTATGATCCTCATCAGCATGCAAGTACCCCCCTTTATGTACGCCCCAATATACAAGCATTACCTTACCCCAATAACGACCAGGAGACATTGCTGGATTTAAATTTGGCCTATAAGGCTGATTTATTTAACAAACATAGTTGTAACACTATAACATTCACATAACGTACCACCAGATCGGGCAGTACATATAAATATTAATTAATTAAATATTGTAAACAACCAGTGACATAATAACCATCCTGAACTACAAGATTGCCCCTAACTGTTAAGAGTTAGAGGCGTTCCCCAATTACCCAGGCGCACAAACCCCGCCTCGGGTAACCTTTGGCCTCTAGCAGCCTTCCACCTGAAACCCCTATAGGGACCCTAGCCCAACCAGGGGACCTTTCAGACCTTTTGACTCCACCACCGGATCATCATACCTCGGATGAGATCCTACCAACACCACAACTAGGCCTCTCACCCATACTCCCCCGCCACAGACTCGCCGGCGTGATACCTCACGTCTGCGAGGCCCGCCACACCAACACCGCTTGCTCCACTGCGTCTCTCAAACCCAACATCCACAAATCCGTCCCAATCGCATTCAAGTGCACCCCATCATGCCACAAGTGCTCTAACGAAGGGGACTCCAATTCACGATGCCTAACCACCAGGCCACCATTCCGAACCACAAAACGCGCCACCACCTTATTAACCTTAATCCTGGTCTTCTCTATACGCCCCACAGGCCGCGCATGGCGCCAGACCAAATGCGCCACAATGTCTGACCAGACCAACACCAGTCCTGGAAACTTGGACAACAACCGCAACATATCAAACTTAATATCATGAATTAAGTCCTGGGAAGATCGCACCCCCAAATCATTGCCCCCAACATGAAAGACCACGACGTCAGGGGGGGCAATCCACCCTAGCATAGAAATGAAAATCCGGCAGGATCCAGCTCCACACCATACCCCGCAGGCCAATCCATCTTACCACTGCCGCATCCCGAGAAACACCGGCCGCACATCGACCCGCGAAGCACCCCAGAATATGTAGGAGTGGCCAAAAATCCAAATCAGGCAGGGTCCAGCAAGGAAACAAAACAGAAAAACATAGAAAAGAACACTCCCCAACAACCACTCCAGTACAGGCAAAGACCCCCCACCACACACTGGCTATCACTGCCCACCCCGAACTTCAGGCAACAAGGAAGGGAGGGCGTAAAGACGGAACCTATCCGATTCCCACCTCCCAAGCTGCCGAACCACATCGTCCACCAACCCCCACCGGGACGCCTCTGTAGCCGCCCCAATCCTAAAAGAATGAGAACCGAAGTCGCCAGGTCAACTCCCACCAACACCAGAGCCCGCTTGAAAACAGCCACAAACTGATAGAGCGACAAGGAACCTCCATCCTCATGGCACAAAAAGGAACCCAAAAAGGGGCCTCTCATATCCAAAAAACCTCCAACCCCGGCCACCGGACAACCCGCGCAGCCCAAAATAGCATGCAAAACCACCAACCGGCCCCTACCCGCCTGATCAGTCTTTGAACGCTGCAATCGACATTCAACCCAACCATCAAATAATTCCACATTACCAAACTGCAACCCACTCGGGGCAGAGACTGACCCGCTCACTAACTCCCCGATTCTAAAAGCTCCGAAAATAGCCAAAGTAAACGCAGCTCTAAACAATAGCAACTCAAAAGGCAAGAAACACAAGGAAAGGAGACACGCCAGGATATCCAAAAGCAACTCAAAAGAAACCGGGTGCCACCTAAAATGCACCCCAACCCCCCACCTGAAACCCTGCATAGCCTGCCTGACCACAAAATCTTTTGTCACATCCCACAGCCCTTGCAAGCGAGCCCAGCCAGCTGCTGGGACAACACACGTGCCGACACACCAGCCGCAAACGTCTCACTCACCAAGGAGACTACCAACAGCAACTGATCCTCATCCGACACCACACCACCCACTGTAGAACACGCCGCGTCCCAATTCCGCCAAACCTGTTGGTAACGACGCCACGTCATGTCGGACACCGAGCTCCCAACAAGACCCGCTGCGGCACGGACACCAGAGACCAGAGATGCCCAGGACACTGTTTGCCCTCCGCCGCCGCGTCCAGCACCAACTCCCGAAACCTGTCGAACTGAAGTTGAGACAAAGCATCAGCCACCATATTCAAAACCCCCTGCACGTGGCGTACCGACACACTAACATTCAATTCCAGGCAACGAAGCACTAAGTGACACAGCAAGGTCACCACCAGGGGGGACTGCGCCGACTGGGAATTAATGACAAACACCATAGCACTATTGTCACAATGAAAACATACCCTCCTATCCCGCAGTTCAGAACCCCACAACTCAACTGCCACCAGAATTGGGAATAGCTCCAACAGCGCCAGATTAGCCACCAGACCCTCTGCCACCCACTCGTTCGGCCACGTCCCCGCACACCACCGGCCCTGGAAAAAAGCCCCAAAACCAACAGACCCAGCGGCGTCAGTGTGCAGATCCAAGACATCACTACTCACCACAGACCCAAGCCAAAGAGACCTCCCATTAAAAGACTGCAAGAAGGAATCCCACACGACCAAGTCCGCCTTCACTTCTGCCGTAAGTCGCATGAAGTGATGAGGCGACCGCACCCCAGCTGTAAGCGCCGCCAGATGGCGGCAAAAAACCCAGCCCATCGGCATAATCCGACAGGCAAAGTTCAGTTTCGCCAACGACTGAACCGCCCGCAAGCGTGCCTTCCGTAAACCCTGAAACTCCCGCACCGTCGCCCTGAGGTCCTCCAACTTGTCCAAGGGAAGGCAGGACTCCATGAGGGCCGAATCCAATTCGATGCCCAAAAATCTCATGACCGCCACCCACTCGACAGTGCGCAGTAGCAACAAACAATTAGGAGAACCCTTGGGGCCAACACACAGGAAGTCATCCAGGTAATGAATGACAGAGGACAGACCAGAGACGTCCCTCACCACCCACTCCAAAAACGAACTAAAAGTTTCAAGGTAGGCACATGAGATGGAACATGCCATGGGCAGGCAACAGTCAACAAAAAAACCTATCCTCCCACATGCACCCAAGCAGATGGAAACTCTCAGGATGCACCGGCAACAACCGGAACGCTGCTTCGACGTCAGTCTTGGCCATAAGGGCCCTGGACCTGCCTGACGCACCAACGCCACCGCCTGATCGAAGGACGCATAAGAAACGGAAGACAAGGACGGGTCAATTCCGTTGTTCACAGACTCCCCCACCGGAAATGACAGATGATGGATGAGGCGGAACTTATTTGGTTCCCGCTTGGGCACAACCCCCAAGGGAAACACACGTAAGTGAGGCAAAGGTGGCTCCAAAAAGGGGCCCGCCATCTTACCCAGTTTCACCTCTTTCATCAACTTAACCCCCACCACCTCAGGGCATTCCCTAGCAGACTTCAAATTACTGGCTCGAAAAGTGGGGGCCTCTGCATCAAACGAATGCGGAAGCCCTCCTGAAAACCCCCAGCCAACAAAGCAGCCCCCCCTTGGTCCAGATACCTACTTAGAAATGGACGCATAGCCTTGACCCTCACTGGCGTCCTCCCTTTTCTCAACAGTATCTCCCGGCTTGCCCTTTCCCCGCTTAAAGCATTTGTTAAGGCCGTGAGAGCCCCCACACCCTGAACACTCATGTTTGAAGCGGCAGGTTGCACCAAACTTGCACTGCCCTTTGTTAACTTGCCAACAGAAGCCTTTGCGCTGGGATGCTGAGGTTCCGGCCACGAGGCTCGAACCCCCGGCGCCCCCACGAAAGGACGTCGCATCTGGCGCCGACATAAGCCGCATCCACAATGTGATGTCCTTATGGTCCCAACGCAGCCCAGGTCTCACAGTTTTCTGCTGCTGAAACTGCTCGTCGTACCGAAGCCACGCGAGGCCCCCATACACACAATGTGCCTCCCCCAACGCAACCATATAACCGAACAAGGCCGAGCAGTGCTCCGGCTCCTTCTTGCCAATGATGCTCACCAAGATAGCAAAGGCCTGTAGCCAGTTGGCAAATGTCCGCGGGATCAGGTGGTACCTCCGCCCTGCGTCAAGGGGGGATGCACGTTCAATCTGGTTGTCAAGCGTTTCCTTAAGTGTTCCACCCATCTGTAAGACATTCTAAAAATGTCAAGGAAACTTTGCATGCACTTCAGCCACTCGTACACCGCCAAGCACACCCTGCTTGAGCTGCAGTGGCAGAATGGCCTCCCACAACATAGGCTGATATATGAACAGAGAAAAGCCATAAAAGATTTCTTGATGATCCAAGTGGACAGAGGTACTCCTCTTTGTAAATTTAACATTAGCCAGTGGCGGCTCATGCGTGACACCTGCCGTTTGCTAGCTCCCTTTAAGGAGGCCACTTTCTTAGTCGCCAGGACTATGGGATGAACAACGTCATTCCACTGATTCACATCCTGGAAAAGATGGTTTTCGATCTGGCTGGTCAGGGGACTGGAGATGTGGCATCTACATCTCACGGCCACATGAGCCCTGTGGGGGCTGAACTGGAGGAGGAAAAGGATGAGGAGGACATTGGAGCACAAGCAATGTGTAGCCAAATGGCTGGAGAGGAGGAGCAGGAGCAACCGGAACAGCCAGAGGGAGATGAGGACGAGGCAGATGACCCAGACACACCGTGGCAGTATGCAGTGGAGATGGATGCAGAGAGTCCCTCGGAGTCACTTGAGCAAATGGCCCGACGCATGCTGACTTCCTTGGCAGTGACAGCCGAATTGTCACCATTCGGCAGAGGGATGACTACTGGCTCTCCACCATGTTAGACTCTCGCTAGCGGGGAAAAATGCAGGCCTTTTTTTTTACACCCGCTGAGAGGAAGGACAAACTGAACTACTATAGAGACATGTTATGTAGCAAGTTGGCCGCTGCCTATCTGCGTCATCGTCCATCCTCTCGCATGTCCGACTGGGGGGGGGGACCCTGAGTGCTCAACTTGCACTGGCATGGCTGCTGTGGTAGAGGGTGGGGGTGGCAGGAGCAGTATCGGCTCCATCAGCAGCAGCCTGAGCCTAGAGTCGCTGATTAGCAGCTTTCTTCAGCCACATAGTGAAGAAGCTGCTCACCAGCAGCTAGACACAGAACAGAAGTTGAACCATCAGGTGGTGGCATACTTAGAGTGCACCCTGCCACCCGTCATCGAATATCCGCAGGACTACTGGGCAGCCAAACTGAATTTGTGGTCGCAACTGGCTGAATTTACCCTGGAAAAGCTGTCCTGCCCGGCCAGTAGTGTGGCATCACAGCGGGTCTTTACTGGGGCAGGGGCTATAGTTACCCCTAAGGAGAACTCGCCTGTCCACCCAAAATTTGGAGAGACTGACCTTTGTGAAGACGAATCAGGCATGGATCAACCAGGATTTCCACCCACCAATGCCTGATGCAGCAGATTAAATGATCCATGCTGCCTCATCACACTCTGCCACTGGTTCACTGTATGGCCTCCTAAGACTGTTGCTACCTACACATTATATCACCTTGTCACTCAGTGGCCTACTCACGCTTCTTCCACCTCTGCACTCTGCCATTGGGTGACTGTATGGCCTCCTCACGCTGCTGCCACCTCCTCACTCTGCCACTGTGTCACTGTATGGCCTCCTAAGGCTGTTTCTACCTACACATTATATCACCTTACCACTCTGTGGCTTACTGACTCTGCTGCCACCTCCGCACTCTGCCACTGGGTGACTGTATGGCCTCCTCACGCTGCTGCCATTGGGTCACTGTATGGCCTCCTCATGCTCCTGCCACTGGGTCACTGTATGCCCTCCTTATGCCGCTGCCACTGGGTTACTGTATGGCCTCCTCATGCAGCTTCCACCGGGTCACTTTGTGTCCTCCTCATGCCACTGCCACTGCTGGGTCATTGTATGCCCTCCTCATGCCGCTGCCACTGGGTCACTGTATGCCCTCCTCATGCCGCTGCCACCGGGTCACTCTGTGTACTCCTCATGCCGCTGCCACTGGGTCACTGTATGCCCTCCTCATGCCGCTGCCACCGGGTCACTCTGTGTACTCCTCATGCCGCTGCCACTGGGTCACTTTATGTCCTCTTCATGCTGCTGCCACTGGGTCACTGTATGCCCTCCTCATACCGCTACCACCTGGTCAATGTATGGCCTCCTCATGCCACTTCCACTGGGTCGCTCTGTGTACTCCTGATGCTGCTGCCACTGGGTCACTGTATGCCCTCCTCATGCTGCTGCCACCGGGTCACTGTATGGCCTCTTCATGCCGCTGCCATTGGGTAACTGTATGGCCTCCTCATGCCGCTGCCACCGGGTCACTCTGTGCACTCCTGATGCTGCTGCCACTGGATTACTGTATGCTCTCCTCATGCCGCTTCCACTGGTCACTGTATGCCCTCCTCATGCCGCTGCCACCGGGTCACTGTATGGCCTCCTCATGCCGCTGCCACCGGGTCACTGTATGGCCTCTTCATGCCACTGCCAATGGGTCACTGTATGGCCTCTTCATGCCGCTGCCATTGGGTAACTGTATGTCCTCCTCGTGCCGCTTCCACTGAGTCACTCTGTGCACTCCTCATGCTGCTGCCACTGGATCACTGTATGCCCTCCTCATGCCGCTTCCACTGGGTCACTGTATGCCCTCCTCATGTTGCTGCCACTGCTGGGTCACTGTATCTCCTCCTCATGCTGCTGCCACTGGGTCACTGTATGTCCTCCTCATGCTGCTGCCACTGGGTCACTGTATAGCCTCCTCATGCTGCTGCCAACTCCACATTATGTTGCCTTGCCACTCTGTAGACATCTATGTGGAAACGGCAGACGAGGGTGTAAAAGGAGTGCGCTCTTTCATTCTACAGTAGGATCTTGGGCCTCTGCATGGTTCTTTCTATCTGGTACTAACATGGACCTGGAAGGTTGAATTCACACTTGAGTTAGTTGGTCAGTTTTGGCCCCGTAACTGGCCAAATAAGTGAATTGTGCAGAGGTTGTAAGAGCAACGCCTGTCATGTGCGTGTCATACTGACTCACAGTATTGTTTGACTACCACAGTAGGCTCCTTATTCGTGTTACTGCAAGGCACAGTGTTCTACACTGGATCGAAGCAAATTTTATTTGAAATTCGACTCGAACTGCAAAATCGAACTTTTGAGAAATTCGCTCATCTTTAATTTTTATAATGACCCAAGACTATTATGTGAAGGAGGCTAGGCAACAATTACAGGACAGGAATGTATATAGAACCCTGGAGAAAGAGCCAACACTTAGGTACCAGAATCTATTGAGGTCACTATTGATAAGGGGGGGGTAAAGGAAGGTTTTTATATATAAAAAGTTTGCTGAAGGATTAATGGTTGAAATTCCCAAAAAAACATACTGGTATTTTATCCATAAAACTATTGATAACCCCCCTTGTCGCCCCATTGTGGGATAGGATCAGTTACTGAGCTTGTCTCCCACTATGTAGATTGGGTACTTAGACCTATGTTACAGATGGTACGGTCTTTTTTTAGTGACACAAGTCAATTTCTATCCATAATACAGGATTTTGGATGGCAAGATAAATTATAAATTGACCAGTATGGACGATTGGAGCTTGTACACCTGCATCCCTTAGGATGCGGGTGTGCAGGCTGTCAAAGTATTTTTACAGTGTGCTATGTATGATTCTGCCTTTGTGTCATATATTAGAGATATATTGACATTTGTCCTGGGACATAATGCACTTCAATTTAATAATAAGTGAGGAAGTGGGGACCATGATGGGTATACCAGTCGCTCCGACTTTTGCAAATTTATTGTTAGGTTTTTTTTGAGAAGCAGAAAGTGTAAACAGTGGAAAATGTACAATATCTGCAATATCTGCAATTATATTTGCATTACATAGACAATATATTTATAATATAATTGGGGTCGTCTGGTCAATTTAGAAATTTTGTGGATTTATGAATCTTAATTCTTTAGAAATATAGTTTGCCCATAAATTTGGTGATCAGCTAAACTAATTTTTAGATGTACAGGTTTGTGTGGATCGAGATGGATTACAAATAATGGGGTATCGAAAACCCACATCCACTTATGCATTGTTAGGTTATAACAGTTACCATTCTGAGTGTGTTAAAAATTTATCCCATATAGACTCTTTATTTGTCTTAAAAGAATTAATAGTAAGTCAGATATATATTAAAAACAGACGGATGAGCTCTCACAAAGATTACTGAATAGGGGATATCCAGATCGGGTAATTAGCAGAGGGAGAGCACAAGCATCATTTCGGGATCACAATGAACTTCTGAAAAAGGGAGTTAGGAATAAAAATGATAAAACATTTGTGTTTTCCTTTCAGTTTAGCCCAATGAGTGAGGCTATAAGGATAGCCATTAGTAAAAATTTGCATAGTGTGGAGAGCAATCCACTATTGAGTGAGGAGGCTAATAAAAAAATAATTGCTTCATTTTGAACATGCCCTACAATAGATAATGCACTTGTATGGGGAAAATGTATTTATAAACCGCAGCCGAATTAGCTTCAAGATAGGTCCCCTAATGGCAATTAACGATGCAGACAATGTAGATGTTGCCAGAGATTAAGATGTGGAAGGAATCTAACTGTCGGAGGTCACACATATTACATTAATGAGTTAATAACATGCTGCACTCGTTTTGTCGTTTCTATGTTTTTTTTGTAAAGGCGTCTATTTTTACATTGGTGTATACACCATATATACATATACACCCGATGTATGTGCGATTTGGAGAGCACATTCGTTCTATTCGAACTGGAGTAGAATCTCTGAGGTTAATTGAACTTCTAAGGTCGCAGCATAATTCTGACCCATTAGTACTTTGTTATGCTGGATTGTCAGTGTTTACACAGCCTGTGTCTAAAAGAGATCAACACAGGCTATTATTACAAAAAGAGTCAGTGAACACAAGCATTAGGCCCTTTAGGTCTGAGCAATCAGAATGATCTAAGTGTGTTTATTGAATGACTTATTGTACACCTTAGGTTAACCCATTTACCCTCATTCCTGAGGTTCTGGGAAACGTCTATACATTGAAGTTAATCATCAAGTCAGCATCAGCCCTAGCCTCCCAGATTACAACAAGCCATTAAGACTACTGGGCAGAACTGTCCTCACACAGGCTCAAGAACAAACACCTGTTGCTTACTACTCTGCAAGCTTAGACCCTGTAGCTAGATAATCTCCTTCTTGTGTAAGGGCGCTGGTAGCTGTACAAGAGGTCCTCAGCAAGAGTTCTGAAAATGTACTTAAAGGGGTTGTCCAGGATAAAGTCATATTTCTACATTAAGCTAAACATTCTCCTCCGCCTAACTTCTAACTTACTCACTTTGCAAAAAATGTATATTTACCTAGACTGCCAGCACAGTGTAGCCTGTAGCCTTGCTGCGCTGGAGTCCTGGGTTCAAATCCTGCCAAGGGTTTGTGTGGGTTTCCTCCTGGTAATCTGGTTTCCTCCCAAACTCCAAAGACATACTAATAGGGAATGTAGATTGTGAACCCTATACGGGACAGTGACTGACAATGACTATAAAGCGCTGCAGAATATGATGGCACTATACAAGTAAGCAAAATAAAATAATAACAAATAATAAGATCGCCGGGCACATTTTCAGATTTTCCGGTGATATTCCAATACTAACCCCCCTACTATCCCATTATACTTACCTGTCTTCCTGTCCAGATCTTCTTCCTACTGGGGGGCCGGCTCCTCCTCTTCTTGACAGCACTCCGGCTCTATTGCGCAAGAGGAGGAGGAGTTGGCCCTGCAGAAGGACATGATCTCCCGTGCCCAGAAGATCTGGACAGGAAGACAGGAAAGTATGATGGGGTGGAGGGTTGGGCTGAGTTAGTTAGTTAGGAAGGGCTAGTAGTGGGTGGGCTAGTTAGGGAAACAGGGAGGTAGTGTGATTCAGCTCTGAGTGAAAAGCAATGCATCATGGTAGTTGTAGGATAACAGGAAGCTACACCATGTAAGCAGAGAAACCCAGAAATCACCCAAAACACTGCTAAAGGTATTTAGGCGCACTTATTATATGTAGAAGTCTCTATCTATATCTTTAGAAAAATTTTAAGTAGCTTTTAAGACGGTCTTTTTCACTATATTACAAACAAAAGCCGTCTTCTTCTGTGTGTGCTGTGATGCTGAGTGCTGGTCAGTGATATACATTTTTGACCAACACCTGCTCAATTTTTAGCTGCAGATTTTTTTTTTTCTTTTGTAGTAATCAAAATTTTAATTAGATTTACGCTAAGTTCACATTAGTGTTCGGGTTTCTGTCCTTCTGGTTCGCTTGGGGACCCAATAGACGAAAACCCTGTCCGCTGAGGTCCGCCAGGGTTCCGCTCGGTTTCCGCCGAAAACAGCAGAGAGAAAAGTCCTCCTTACAGGACTTTTCTCTTCATCGATTTTAAGCGGAATGGGGGGACTGAGTTTCATTAGGAGACTCAAACGCTAGTGTGAATCTAGATGTTAGAATTACTATAAATATAGAAGTATTTTAGGACAGGACCTTTATAGAATAGATTTTAGGACAGGACCTTTTTTACTGTAGTACACACACAAGCCACCTTCTTGTGTGCGTCCTGCGGTGCTGAGCAGTGGTCAGTGATATACATTTCTGACCGGTACCTGTTCAATTTTTAGCTGCATTTTTTTTTTTTGTAATAACCTAAATTTTTATTAGATTTTGTTAGAATTGCTATAAGTATAGATAGACGTCTCTCTCTCTCTCTCTCTCTCTCTCTCTCTCTCTCATATATATATATATATATATATATATAGAGAGAGAGAGAGAGAGAGAGAGAGAGAGAGAGAGGGAAATTTAGGTAGCTTTTAGGACAGAGTCTTCTTTTCTATATCTCTGATTACATTTTTTACATTTATACACTTGTTGAAGCATAACATAAACCCCACGTTTTCACTAAAAGTTCAAAATATAACGTTTCTACACAGGTGTAAAAATACATACCCAAAATGTCCCAAAACTCCCAAATGTCCCAAACTGAGATTGAAGGCTTTAGAGAAATTGACTTTTTCAAAGTCTTTTTCTCTGATAAATTCATAGATTTTATGGTGGCCCAAACAAATTTGTATGCCCAGCAATTCATAAAACAAAATGCTACCATATGCCAGGCCCCAGTGGTGGACCCCAGTAAATGCAGCAAAGATGAAGATTAAAAAGAGTAAAAAAAAATGTATTTGTTTCTCAGGGTGTTATAGCCCTTCCATGTATGGTATCATATCTCTTTGACTTTGCACCTCTGTGTATACTTCTCTGGAGTTATTGATTTACGTGTTACATACCCAATGGATCCCTCGCATGTCCACTACACCGGGATTCCTGGAGTCTGGTGCGCAGGTGCGGGATTCTAACCCAAAGCAGGTCTCGTGATAATTATATAGCGGGCCTGCTATAATTATATATAGGGCTTCACTATCCGGATGGTGTGGAATCTCATTACCTGGTCAATACCTACACCTGTGTCATGTCCTATATATATGGACACAGCGCATCTCCACCTCACAGCCCCCTGAAGAAGCAGGGGTGAAACGTACGTTGGGGCTGAGGTGATCACGGTCCATGCACGGTATACCTTTGTTTTTGTGTACAATAGTGCTGCATCTATGTAATTTGATGCTCTCTGTTTGGGTAAAAACTTTGAAATTGTTCCCATCTGTGCACTGCCTATATTAGGTGCATCTGTACTACATCTGTGATAACTACTGGGGGATTTATGTGCAATGGATTTATATTTACCTTCTTGTGATACTAATTGCACTATCCCACTTTATATCAGTTGCAATTTATGGTATCAATTACTGGGAACATACTGGTGTTATATAATATATATATAATATATATATTCTCCTCAGTACTAACATATCCAGTAGTCCGCACTGAAGCACTTTATCTTGCCATTTATGGTACATCTATACATTTGTAATTTTCTGAGTAATCTAATACATTTGTATGAATTTTTGCACATTAATTTATGTTTATATATGTAGTTGTTTCTGTGTGATGTTCTCTGATCTCCACCCATATTCTAGTTTGGGATAATTTTAATGTTTTTTTCTGACAACTAGTATTCATGATGAAATAAAAATGATCTGTATATTATTTTTTTGTAGAATTGAGTTTTCATTGTTTACATTGTGAAGATCTTTGTAGGATTAGTAAAAAACAAAACAAAAATTAGACAGTATTGGAGTACAGACACTTTATACAACACTCCAATATTTTGAATGGCCATAACCAGGACACACTTTGAAGCGATCCTCAAGTTTCTGCATTATAACGATAATGCATTGTGCCCACCCAGAATGCACCCAACTTTGAACGCCTATTCAAAATCAGGCCAGTCATTGACCACTTTAATGCCAAAATTGCAGCGTCATACATCCCTGATCAGAACATTTCTATAGAGGAGTCTCTGATCAGTTTCAAAGAGAGGCTGAAATTCCACCAATACCTGTCCAGTAAGAGGACAAGGTACGGCATAAAAATGTATAAACTGTGCGATGGCAGCTCAGGGTACACCCACAAGTTTAGGGTTTATGAATGAAGGGACACAAGAATTGAGCCCCCAGAATAACCCCCAATTCTAGGAGTTAGTGAGAAAATAGTGTGGAATTTGCTGCACCCACTGCTGGACCAGGGTTATCACTTCTATGTGGATAACTTCTACATTCCACTCTGTAGGTGCCTCAGTTCCAGAGAAACTGTAGATTGTGGGACAGTGCGCAGAAATCAGAGAGGCCTCCCTAGGACACAGATTGCGTGCCCCCTCAGAAGGGGTGAGAATAGGGCAGTCTGCAATGTGCTGACTGTACCACACATCCATGGATTATTAATTTTTAAATTTATTTTCCATGGTTACATCATAGATCAAAATGGAGTCCACCCGGTTTCCTCTCTGCATATTTGTAGTCCCTGAACGGTCACCAAACGCAGGTGTGACCGCAGCCTTAACCCTATTTTTTTCATTTCCACAATGGGTTAAAGTAGAAAATGCACGCACAATTTGATAAATAATTTCTCCCGACTACAGAAATGTCCCACATGTGGTTGTAAACTGATGTATGGGCACACAGTGGGAAGGGATAGAATGTTACAGGTGCATCTCAATAAATTAGAATATTTTTGATACATTCATTCATTTCAGTAATTCAATTAATCAGCAGTCTTTTTAAATTTTCTTAGATTTTGGTCTTTGTTACCTGTAATCCATAATCAACATTTACAGAAATAAAACACTTTAAATAGAACACTCTGTGTGTAAAGAATCTAGAAAATATAGGTCACTTTTTTAATTTAATTACTGAAAGAATAAACGTTTCAAAGATATTCTAATTTATTGAGATGCACCTGTACGTCCTCTGCAACTAATGTGCCACCCAGGAAAGGGTTAAAGTCCCCCTGAAGTGTCCCCACAGTTTAATGTACCCCTCTTACCACACAAAAATAATAATAATAATAATAATAATAAAACACTAATACAGACCTCTCCTGGCTCCCCTGCTGTCTCTGGTCCGGAGTCTTCATGGAGCTGCAGGAGCGATGTAAGTGAGATTATTAGATGGCGCATGCAGCTCACGGGTAAGAGAAGATGAATGATGAAGCAAGGAGAAGACGGCTTCATCATTGTATGCAACTGGGGCAGCCCGGCAGGACAGCATATGCAGGCTTTCCCAACAGGGCACCCGGTACCATAGGGCCCGGTGCAAGTGCTCCGTTGGCCCTATGGTTAAAGAGACCCTGCTTGGAGGCTCTGCAAATGAGACATGGTTCCAGAAAACTATTACAACAAATCCTACCCTCCAAAAACTGTACTGTCCCACGGTGTGCCCATACATCAGTTTACAGTGGGTACGGAAAGTATTCAGACCCCTTTAAATTTTTCACTCTTTGTTTCATTGCAGCCATTTGCTAAAAGCAAAAACGTTAATTTTATTTCTCATTAATGTACACTCAGCACCCCATCTTGACAGAAAAATACCCAGAAATGTAGATATTTTTGCTAATTTATTAAAAAAGAAAAACTGAAATATCACATGGTCATAAGTATTCAGACCCTTTGCTCAGTATTGAGTAGAAGCACCCTTTTGAGCTAGTACAGCCATGAGTCTTCTTGGGAATGATGCAACGAGCTTTTCACATCTGAATTTGGGGATCCTCTGCCATTCTTCCTTGCAGATCCTCTCCAGTTCCGTCAGGTTGGATGGTGAACGTTGGTGGACAGCCATTTTCAGGTCTCTCCAGAGATGCTCAATTGGGTTGACGTCAGGGCTCTGGCTGGGCCAGTCAAGAATGGTCACAGAGTTGTTCCGAAGCCACTCCTTTGTTATTTTAGCTGTGTGCTTAGAGTCATTGTCTTGTTGGAAACTGAACCTTCGGCCCAGTCTGACATCCAGAGCACTCTGAAATAGGTTTTCTTCGAGGATATCTCTGTACTTGGCCGCATTCATTTTTCCTTCAATTGCAACCAGTCGTCCTGTTCCTGCAGCTGAAAAACACCCCCATAGCATGATGCTGCCACCACCATGTTTCACTGATTGTATTGGGCAGGTGATGAGCAGTGCCTGGTTTTCTCCACACATACCGCTTAGAATTAACGACAAAAAGTTCAATCTTCGTCTCATCAGACCAGAGAATCTTATTTCTCATAGTCTGGGAGTCCTTCATGTGTTTTTTGGCAAACTCTATGCGGGCTTTCATATGTCTTGCACTGAGGAAAGGATTCCTTCGGGCCACTCTGCCATAAAGCCCCGACTGGTGGAGGGCTGCAGTGATAGCTGAATTTGTGGAACTTTCTCCCATCTCCCTACTGCATCTCTGGAGCTCAGCCACAGTGATCTTTGGGTTCTTCTTTACCTCTCTCACCAAAGCTCTTCTCCCACGATTGCTCAGTTTGGCTGGACGGCCAGGTCTAGGAAGAGTGCTGGTCGTCCCAAACTTCTTCCATTTAAGGATTATGGAGGCCACTGTGCTCTTAGGAACCTTGAGTGCTGCAGAAATTCTTTTGTAACCTTGGCCAGATCTGTGCCTTGCCACAATTCTGTCTCTGAGCTCCTTGGGCAGTTCCTTTGACCTCATGATTCTCATTTGCTCTGACATGCACTGTGAGCTGTGAGGTCTTATATAGACAGGTGTGTGCCTTTCCTAATCAAGTCCAATCAGTTTAATTAAACACAGCTGGACTCCAATGAAGGTGTAGAACCATCTCAAGGAGGATCAGAAGGAAATGGACAGCATGTGAGTTAAATATGAGTGTCACAGCAAAGGGTCTGAATACTTATGACCATGTGATATTTCAGTTTTTCTTTTTTAATAAATTTGCAAAAATATCTACATTTCTGATTTTTATCTGTCAAGATGGGGGTGCTGAGTGTACGTTAATGAGAAATAAAATGAACTTTTTTGCTTTTAGCAAATGGCTGCAATGAAACAAAGAGTGAAAAATTTAAAGGGGTCTGAATGCTTTCCGTACCCACTGTACATCCACATGTGGGGTATTTTTGTAGTTGGTAGAAAATGGTTAACAAATTGTGGGGTGCAATTCCTCTTTTAACCCCTTGTGAAGATGAAAAATTTGGGGCTACAGTGACATTTGATTGTAAAAGTAATTTTTAATTTTCACGAGTCTGTTAAAAAAAAAAATCTGTGAAATACCTGTAGGGTTAAAATGCTCACTATATCCCTTGATAAATTCCTTGAGGGGCCACTTTACAAAATAGGTTCAAATTTTGGGGATCTACACTGTTTTGGCACCTTGGGGGTTCTGCAAATGAGACATGGTGCCTGTAAACTATTCGAGCAAAATCTGTCCTCCAAAAGCCTATTAGCGCTATTTATTTTCCAAGTGCTGCCATCTACCTGTAAATCAGGTTACCTGCATATATGGGATATTGTGTTCAGTTAAGTAATTCTTCATTTTCACATCTCAATGGTAAAAAAAAAATTATCTGTGAAACACCTGTTCCAAATTTACTGCTCAATTCTGTGAATCACCTGTGGGGTCAAAGTGCTCACTATACACTATGATAAATTCCTTGAGGGGTCTAGTTTTCAAAATGGGATCATTCTGGGGGAGGGTGGTTTCCACTGTTCTGGCAATTTCTAATAGAAATTGAAAAGTGTAAAGTTGTTTTAATTGCTGTGAAATGCTGAAAGGGTTAAGAAACTTTCTAAATGCTGTTTTGAATTCTTTCAGGAGTGCAGTTTTGAGAATGGGTTGATTTATGTGGTTTTCTATTAGAGAGGCCTTTTAAGACCCCTTCAGAAATGAACTGGTCCCTTGAAAAATGTGTTGGATTTGTAAGCCCTATAATTAGAGATGAGCGAATTTCTCAAAACTTCGATTCGGCAGTTCGATTCGAAGTACCAAAAAAATATGCTTCGATCCGAATTACTTTGCGGCGAATATCGCTAAAAGACAACTTTTTGCTAGCTTCAGAGAGCCTGTATAGTGGTGCAGAATACTGTAACACGCATAGGGAGCCTACTGTGGTAGTCAAACAATACTGTGAGTCCGAATAACACGCACATGACAGGTGTCGCTCTTAGAATCGATGCACACTTCACCTATTTGGACAGTTACAGGGCCAAAACTGACCAACTAACTCAAGTGTGAACCAAGCCTTACAGGTCCATGTTAGTGCCAGGTAGAAAGAGCCAGCAGAGGCTCAACATCCTACTGTAGAGTGACAGAGCACACTCCATTTACATCGTCGTCTGTCGATTCCACATATATGTCTCTAGAGTGGCAAGGCGACATAATGTGGAGGTGGCAGCAACATGAGGAGGCCATACAGTGACCCAGTGGCAGTGGCATGAGGAGGACATACAGTGACCCAATGGAAACGGCATGAGGAGGCCATACAGTGACCCAGTGACAGTGGCATTAGGAGGACATACAGTGACCCAGTGGCAGAAGGGGAGGTAGTAGCAGCCTTAAGAGGGCATATAGTGACCCAGTGGGTGCGGCATGAGGAGGGCATACAGTGACCCAGTGGTTGTCGCATGAGGAGGGCATTCAGTGACCCAGTAGCAGCGGCATGTGGAGGCCATACAGTGACCCAGTGGCAGTGGCATGAGGAGAACATACAGTGATCCAGTGGTTGCGGCATGAGGAGGGCATTCAGTGATGTGGTGGCAGTGGCATGAGGGGGGCATACAGTAACCCAATGGCAGAAGTGGAGGTAGTAGCAGCCTTAGGAGGGCATACAGTGACCCAGTGGCTACAGCATGAGGAGGGCATACAGTGACCCAGTGGTTGCGGCATGAAGAGGGAATTCAGTGAACCAGTGGCAGCAGCATGAAGAGGGCATACAGTGACCCAGTGGCTGCGGCATGAGGAGGGCATAAAGTGACCCAGTGGTAGTGACATGAGGAGGGCATACAGTGACCCAGTGGCAGCAGCATGAGGAGGGCATACAGTGACCCAGTGGCTGCAGCATGAGGAGAGCATACAGTGACCCAATGGTTGCGGTATGAGGAGGGCATTCAGAGACCCAGTGGCTGCGTCATGAGGAGGGCATACAGTGACCCAGTGGAAGCAGCATGAGGAGGATGCATAGTGATGTAGTGGAAGCTGCATGAGGAGGGCATATAGTGACCCAGTGGCTGCGGCATGAGGAGGACATACAGTGACCCAGTGCCAGCGACATGAGGAGGGCATATAGTGACCCAGTGGCTGCGGCATGAGGAGGACATAGTGTCCAAGTGACAGCAACATGAGGAGGCCGTACAGTGACCCAGCGGCAGCAACATGAGGAGGCCATACAGTGACCCAGTGGCAGCAACATGAGGAGGCCATACAGTGACCAAGTGGCAGAAACATGAGGAGGCCATACAGTGTCCCAGTGGCAGCAACATGAGGAGGCTATACAATGACCCAGTGGCAGCAAAATGAGGAGGCTATACAGTGTCCAAGTGGCAGCAACATGAGGAGTTCATACAGTGACCAAGTGGCAGCAACATGAGAAGGCCATACAATGACCCAGTGGCAGCAACATGAGGAGGCCATACAATCACCCAGTGGCAGCAGTATGAGGAGGGCATACAGTGACCCAGTAGAAACGGCTTGAGGAGGGCATACAGTGATCCAGTGGCAGCAACATGAGGAGGAAATACAATGACCCAGTGGCAGCAACATGAGGAGACCATACAGTGACCAAGTGGCAGCAACATGAGGAAGCCATACAATCACCCAGTGGCAGCGGCATGAGGTGGGCATTCAGTGACCCAGTGGCAGCCGCATGAGGAGGGCATACAGTGACCCAGTAGAAACGGCTTGAGGAGGGCATACAGTGACCAAGTGAAGAAACATGAGGAGGCCATACAGTGACCCAGTGGCAGCGGTATGAAGAGGCCATATAGTGACCCAGTGGCAGCAGCATCAGGAGGGCATACAGTGACCCAGTGGCAGCGGTATGAGGAGGCCATGCAGTGACCAAGTGGCAGCAACATGAGTAAGCCATACAATGACCCAGTGGCAGCCTCAGGAGGAGTCCATACAATGACCCGGTGGTAGCCACATGAGGAGGCCATACACTGATCTAGTGGCAGCAACATGAGGAGTCCATACAGTGACCCAGTGGCAGCAACATGAGGAGGCCATACAGCGACCAAGTGGCAGAAAGATGAGGAGGCCATACAGTGACCAAGTGGCAGCAACATGAGGAGGCCATACAGTGACCCAGTGGCAGCAACATGAGGCCATACAGTGTCCGAGTGGCAGCAACATGAGGAGGCCATACAATGACCCAGTGGCAGCAACATGAGGAGGCCATACAGTGACCCAGTGGCAGTGGTATGAGGCGGCCATACAGTGACCAAGTAGCAGCAACATGAGGAGGCCATACAATGACCCAGTGGCAGCAACATGAGGATGGCATACAGTCAGTGGTGAACCTAGCCTCTTTGCTGCCTAAGGCGGACTATAGAAAGACGCCCCCCCCCAAAAAAAATTGAGTTTCCATACTACTAGCTTCACAATCTGTTATCGTCGCACAATATACACAATACACAAAGTTATAAAACAGTTTTTAAGAATTCTTATTCCTGTATTGCTTCAGTATCAGATCAACAACACGGCATTAACAATGACAATAACTTCACACATCTTCTACCATTCTCTATAATAGGAGCGCCGCAGATAGCTGAGTACTGGACTTCGGCTATCTTTGGCACTCCCATCAAAGTGAATGAGAGCCCCGTGGGTTCGTCCATCCAGCAAGTGACACACCTATATATATGGCTGCGGTCAGGCTGAATTCCAACGCAATGGGGGGAAAAAACCCAATTCTCAGGCTCAGTGGGGTCTCAGCAGACAGACCCCCATTAATCAGGTATTTATCCTCTATCATTTAGGTGAATACAGGGCAGTAAAATTTTGTGACTTACAGGTGACGTCTGACTAATCGGTCACATTTCCCTTCTCTTCCCTTTAGACCGCCATGACCACTTCTTCCAGCTGTGACTTGTAAAGTTTGCAACACAGATATCTTTGGCTCCTCACTTTTCCAGGCACCTGACCCACATAGTCCTCACCTGCACACCCATCTTGCTGCTACCCCCAATTATAAAATATATGATATAACCCCCCATAATGAATAATACTGCCAAGTGCATCTTTATATTAGTAATGTCCGTGTATAGCCTGTATAAATAGTGTCCCTTATTAATAATGCCCCAGGTGTTAACTAATTAAAAGGTTTTCCAGGTCATTAATAAACTAATCAGTGGGGCTCAAAAACCCAGAACACCTACTGATCAGCTGTTTGAATGGTACCTGTGTAAGCACCGTGACTGCTTCTCTGTTTACATAGTGTCATTCATCTCATAGCGGCCATGTAATGTAACTACAGCCTCGTCCTATACACGTCTATGTGACAAGGCTGGAATTACATCACCCGGTCACTATAAACAGACAGCGTGTGATATAAACAGGTGCCATAGCCCCTGTTTATAGTGCCCCATTTACACACACTATAATGTTCCACAGCAGCCCCTGCACACAGTATTACGACCCGCAGCGGCCCCTCCACACGATATTATGTCTCGCAGCGGCCCCTGCACATGGTATTATGCTCCATAGTGGCCCCTGCACTGGTATTATGCTCCATAGTGGCCCCTGAACACGGTATTATGCTCCATAGTGGCCTCTGCACATGGTATTATGCTCCATAGTGGCCCCTGCACACAGTATTATGTTCCACAGCAACCCCGCAGACGGTATTATTCTCCCTAGTGGCCCATGCACACAGTATTATGCCCCATAGTGGCACCTGCACACGGTATTATGCTCCATAATAGCCCTGAACACGGTATTATGCTCCATATTGGCCCCTGCACATGGTATTATTCCCCATAGTGGCCCCAGCACTCGGGATTCTGCTCCCTAGTGGCCCCTGCACTTGTATTATGCTCCATATTGGCCCCTGCACATGGTATTATGTTCCATAGTGGCCCCTGCACAGGGTATTATGCTCCACAGTGGCCTCTGCACTGGTATTAGGCTCCCTAGTGGCCCCTGCACACGGTATTGTGCCCCATAGTGGCCCACCGATGAACGATTATTATAATTGTAGACCCAGGGGAGGTGACAGACATAAAAACCAGTATTACTTACCTATTCTCGACAACGGTGCATTCTCGGCAGCTTTCAGCCCTGTTTAATTGCGCACACACGTCACGTGATCAGGCCGGCAGCGCGACCTGATGACGACACCAGAAGGCCCAAGCCTGCTCGGAGTAACATCGGATCGCAGGCAAGGTGAGTAGCATTGGTTTTTATGTTCCCTCACCTCCCCTGGGTCTCCGATTATTATACTCCGGGGTCTGAAAAGACCCCGGAGTATAATAATAGTAGTATTTGCGGCCCACGGCCTCACTTACCGATGCCCGTGGCTGCTCACAGCGACCTCCGCTTCCCCTTCTGTGTCCCATAGCAGAAGGGGAAGCAGGGGCAGCCACGAGCAGACGCAGGATAGGTAAATAAATAGGCCTTAACCTGCTGCGGATACTCCAGCAGGTAACGGCCTATTTATATAAATAAAAAAGATCTCCTCACCTCCTTTGATGGAGCCTAGCTTCTCCAGCTGTTTGGAAACTACATATCCTACTACTTTTTTTGTTTTGTTTTGTTTTTACAATAGAGACCAGTCCAACCAAAAACATTGATGTTGCAGTTATCACTCCGAATGCAGCTGTGAATGGACGATAGCATCACTTTACATTTGCAATAGCTCCTTCTTGTCCGCGACATTTGTGTCTCAGTGTAGGAGGCGCGATGATGTCATTGTATTGCCGCCTGCGCTGAGGTACGACGTCTCGTAAACCAGCCCAAAACAAGCCCCGCTCAGCATTGTTTTTTTGTTTTTTTAAAGCGGCCTGTCCTGGGCTGGTTTACATTACATAATAAATATGCCGACCCCCAGACAGTGACGGACAGTGATGCCTGAGGCGGCTGCCTCATTTCGCCTCATTAGCGGTGCGCCCCTGCATACAGTGACCCGATGGCTGCGGCATGAGGAAGTCATACAGTCACCCAGTGGCAGAGTGAGGAGGTGGCAGCAGTGTGAGGAGGCCACAGAGTGGCAAGGTGATATAATGTGTAGGTAGCAACAGCCTTAGTAGGCCATACAGTGAACCAGTGGCAGAGTGAGGAGGTGACAGCAGTGTGAGAGGGCCATACAGTCACCCAGTGGCAGAGTGTGGAGGTCGCAGCAGCGTGAGGAGGCCACAGAGTGGCAAGGTGATATAATGTGCAGGTAGCAACAGCCTTAGAACGCCATACAGTCACCCAGTGGCAGAGTGAGGAGGTGGTAGCAGCATGCAGAGGCCATGCAGTCACCCAGTGGCAGAGTGTGGAGGTGGCAGCAGCGTTAGTAGGCCACAGAGTGGCAAGGTGATATAATGTGTAGGTAGCAACAGCCTTAGGAGGCCATACAGTCACCCCGTGGCAGAGCATGGTGAAGCAGCATGAATCATTTAATCTGTTGCATCAGGCATTGGTTGGTGGAAATCCTGGTTGATCCATGCCTGATTCATCTTCACAAAGGTCAGTCTCTCCAATTTTTGAGTGGACAGGTGAGTTCTACTTGGGGTAACTATGGCCCCCGCAGCACTAAACACCTGCCTGATGCCACACTACTGGCCGGGCAGGACAGCTTTTCCAGGGCAAACTCGGCCAGTTGCGGTCACAAATCCAGTTTGGCTGCCCAGTTGTCCTGCGGATCTTTGATGATGGGTGGCAGGGTGCAGTCTGCACTATAAGTATGACACCACCTGCTGGTTCAACTTTTGCCCTGTGTCTAGTTGCTGATGAGCATCTTCTTCACTATGCAGCTGAAGAAAGCTGCTCATCAGCGACTCTAGGCTCAGGCTGCTGCTGATGGAGCCGATAGTACTCCTGCCTCCCCCCCCCCACAGCTGCAATACCAGTGCAAGTTGAGTGCTCAGGGCCCCCCCCTGTTCGGACATGCGAGAGGATGGACGATGGCGCAGATAGGCAAGGGCCAACTTGCTACATAGCATGTCTCTATAGTCTCTATAGTAGTTCAGTTTGTCCTCCCTCTCAACGGGTGTAATAAAGGCCCCCATTTTTCCACGGTAGCAAGGGTCTAACATGCTGGAGAGCCAGTAGTCATCCCTCTGCTGAATGGTGACAATTCGGCTGTCACTGCCAAGGAAGTCAGCAAGCATTGGGCCATTTGCGCAGTTGACTCCGAGGGATTCCCTGAATCCATCTCCACTGCATACTGCCACGGTGTGTCTGGGTCATCTCCCTCTGGCTGTTCTGGTTGCTCCTGCTCCTCCTCTCCACCCATTTGGCTACACATTGTTTGTGCTCCAATGTACTCCTCATCCTCCTCCAGTTCAGCCCCCACAGGGCTCATGTGGCCTTGAGATGTAGACGCCACATCTCCAGTCCCCTGACCAGCCAGATTGATAAGCATCTTTTCCATGATGTGAATCAGTGGAATGACGTTATTCATCATGTAGTCCTGGTGACTGGCTAACAAAGTGGCCTCCTCAAAGGGAATGAGCAAACAGCAGGTGTCACGCATGAGCTGCCACTGGCTAACGTTAAAGTTACACAGAGGAGTATCTCTGTCCTCTTGGATCATCAAGAAATCGTTTATGGCTTTTCTCTGTTCATACAGTCGATCCAACATATGGAGAGTTGAATTCCAACAGGTGGAAACATCGCATATCAGCCTATATTGTGGGAGGACGTTCTGCCGCTGCAGCTCAAGGAGGGTGTGCTTGGCGGTGTATGAGTGGCTGAAGTGCATGCAAAGTTTCCTTGACATTTTTAGGATGTCTTGCAGATGGTGGAACACTTAAGGAAATGCTTGACCACCAGATTGAACACGTGCGCTATGCAGAGCGCATGGCTCATCCCTCCTTGACGCAGCACCGACACCATGTTCTTCCCGTTGTCGGTCACCATTGTTCCGATTTTAAGTTCCCCTGGAGAAAGCCAGAATTTGATTTCTTGATTGAGGACACGGAGCAGTTCCTTTCCTGTGTGACTTTGTTCGTATGTGGTATGCTGGAGGAGCACTGTGAATTGTCCCTGCAGTGGAGGCTGAGGACACAGTGGAGGATGAGGCGGACATTGTTGCAGGGCCAATGGCATGAGAACATGGAGGCAGAAACTGTGTCACCTGTCCAAGTTGCTGGTGTGTCTGGGCAGGCACCACATTAACCCAGTGGACCGTAAAGGACATATATTGTCCTTGACCATAGTTACAGCTCCACACATCGGCGCTGCCGTGCACATTGGCAGACACCGACAGGCTCAAGGACTGGCCCACCTTCTCTTCTACATATTTGTGCAGGGCTGGTACTGCCTTCTTGGCAAAGAAATGACAGCTTGGAACTCTCCAACTCTGCTCGGCGCAAGCCATCAGTTCTCTAAAAAGGTGCAGAGTCCACCAAGTGGAAAGGGAGTTACTGCAGCACCAGCAACTTGGACAGGAGCACGTTCAGCTTCTGCACTGTTGGATGATTGCACGCATACTGTTGTGTCTTATATAGATTCTGTGATCGATTGCTGACGCAATAACTGACTAGGAGGAGGAGGAGGAGGAGCAGGAGCATCAGGACCAGCAGATGATGGGAAGGACACACAGCTTCCTTCGGCTGAGGTGGTGGAGCCTTGACTGCCTGAAATGGGTTGCGTGCCACTGGGTGCTGCAGTGTTTGCTGCGGCAGGCTGGACCACCACATTGAAGCCACAGCTTTCCCAGGCCACTTTATGGTGACGCTGCATATGTTGGCGCAGGGCTGTGGTACCAACATTGGCACCCTGGCCACGCTTCACCTTCTGCCCACAGATTGAACATATGGCCATGATCACCTCCCCGGCGGCTCTACAAAATACTGCCACACTGCCGAGTAGGTGATTTTACCCCCAACACTCCGCAATAACTGACTGCTACCGCCACTGCCTCCGTGAACCCCTGCACCACTGCTTTCCGGGCAGGTAGGTTGCTGCGAAACCGGTGGTCTACCCCGGGTACTTTTAGCTCCTGACCTCACACTGCTGCCACCCTGCTCACTCACCTGCTTCCTCATGCACAAGCTGCAACCCTCTTCTCCTGATGACGATGAGGCCCCTTCGTCACCTGGCTCCCAATTACGATCGGCTACATCATCATCCACTACTGTCTGCAGGTCACTGATATCCTCCTCAACACCAGCTCCCATGCCACTCTCCTCATCACTACTTACCCGCCTACCGCAGGAAGCGGCGGATGTATCCTCCACATCTTGTCTGAGCAGTAGCTGCTGACTGTCCTCTAGTACCTCCTCCTCACTGTATAGTGGATCTGAGCCCACAACATAAAGTAGTTCTCTAGCTGAGGGAACAGAAAAGGACAGAGGCAGGTTGAGGACAGGTGAGGGCACAGGGCCTGCTGCCAAGCCATGCCAACTAAGGGTTGTGTCTGACGATCCCACCAACTCTTGGCTGGGGGTGTCTGATGTGACTTGGGATGAACTGGATGACCGAGTCAACCAGTCTACAATCATTGGGTTGCTGGTCAAGACACGACTGCTACTTGACACTGGGAGCTCAGGCCTCTGTAACTGACTCCTGCTGCCACACCCCCTTACTCTGCTGCGACCTGTGCCTGCGCCAGAGACATTTAGGCCTGTGGCCCTCCCCTGTGCATGGCCTCTCACTTCTCTGTCTGACATACAGTTCGATGAAAAAACTTAATTGCAAAGGGCAAAAAGGCCTGTTATTTTCTACTTTGAAGAAAACGGCAAATATGCCCCTTATTTCTTAACACACTAATGAACACCAATAAAAATAGCGTGATAAAGGCAGAGATTTGTGGCTCAGAATTATTGAATTATTGACAATACTATTGACAAATGGCCAGCAAATTTATACTGGTAACAAAATGGCGAATATGGTCCTCCTTATGGGTTTAGACACTAATGAATACTTTTCAATAAGTGATGATAACCGCTAAGAATTATTGAATTATTGAATTATTATAGACAATACTGTTTTTAAAAATGGCCTGCAACTTTATACTGGTAACAAAATGGCGAATATGGTCCTCCTTATGGGTTTAGACACTAATGAATACCTTTCAATAAGTGATGATAGCCGCTAAGATTATAGAATTATTATAGACAATACTGTTTTTAAAAATGGCCTGCAACTTTATACTGGTAACAAAATGGTGAATATGGTCCTTTTTATGTGTTTTGACACTAATAAACACCTTTAAATAAGTGATAACCGCTAAGAATTATTGAATTATTATTGACAATACTGTTTTTAAATATTGCCTACAACTTTATACTGGTAACAAAATGGCGAATATGGTCCTTTTTATGTGTTTTGACACTAATAAACACCTTTAAATAAGTGATAACCGCTAAGAATTATTGAATTATTATTAACAATAGTGTTTTTAAATATTACCTGCAACTTTATACTGGTAACAAAATGATGAATATGGTCCATTTAATGTGTTTAGACACTAATAAACACCTTTAAATAAGTGATAACCACTAAGAATTATTGAATTATTATTAACAATAGTGTTTTTAAATATTACCTGCAACTTTATACTGGTAACAAAATGGTAAATATGATCCTTTTTATATGTTTTGACACTAATAAACACCTTTAAATAAGTGATAACCGCTAAGAATATTGAATTATTTTTGACAATAATGTTTTTAAATATTACCTACAACTTTATACTGGTAACAAATTAGCGAATATGGTCCTTTTTATGTGTTTTGACACTAATAAACACCTTTAAATAAGTGATAACCGCTAAGAATATTGAATTATTTTTGACAATACTGTTTTTAAATATGGCCTACAACTTTATACTGGTAACATAATGGCGAATATGGTCCTTTTTATGTGTTTTGACACTAATAAACACTTTTAGCTAAGTGATAACTGCTAAGAATTATTGAATTATTATTGACAATACTGTTTTTAAAAATGGACTGCAACTTTATACTGGTAACATAATGGCGAAGATGGTCCTTTTTATGTGTTTTGACACTAATAAACACTTTTAGCTAAGTGATAACTGCTAAGAATTATTGAATTATTATTGACAATACTGTTTTTAAATATTGCCTGCAACTTCATACTGGTAACAAAATGGTGAATATGGTCCTTTTTATGTGTTTTGACACTAATAAACACCTTTAAATAAGTGATAACCGCTAAGAATATTGAATTATTTTTGACAATAGTGTTTTTAAATATGGCCTACAACTTTATACTGGTAACATAATGGCGAATATAGTCCTTTTTATGTGTTTTGACACTAATAAACACTTTTAGCTAAGTGATAACTGCTAAGAATTATTGAATTATTATTGACAATACTGTTTTTAAAAATGGACTGCAACTTTATACTGGTAACATAATGGCGAATATGGTCCTTTTTATGTGTTTTGACACTAATAAACACTTTTAGCTAAGTGATAACTGCTAAGAATTATTGAATTATTATTGACAATACTGTTTTTAAAAATGGACTGCAACTTTATACTGGTAACATAATGGCGAAGATGGTCCTTTTTATGTGTTTTGACACTAATAAACACTTTTAGCTAAGTGATAACTGCTAAGAATTATTGAATTATTATTGACAATACTGTTTTTAAATATTGCCTGCAACTTCATACTGGTAACAAAATGGTGAATATGGTCCTTTTTATGTGTTTTGACACTAATAAACACCTTTAAATAAGTGATAACCGCTAAGAATTATTAAATTATTATTGACAATACTGTTTTTAAATATGGCCTGCAACTTTATACTGGTAACAAAATCGTTGATTGTAATGTCAATCTGTATTCCCTTAGTCCAGACAGCAGCACAATATGGGGTATCTCTGCCCCTGTGTGTTGTTTAGGACAGTGGAACCTTTAATTAGCACCAAATTTAAGGTGCCTCCTACTAGCCCTATAAGAGGGCACCTGAGACCTCCCTCCACTGTGTAAATTATAAAGTAAAAGGAAACAAGTTTCTAGGGAGGGAAGCCTTGTGCTGCTGTCTGGACTAAGGGAATACAGATTGACATTACAATCAACGATTCCCCTTACGTCCGACAGCAGCACAATATGGGGAGATAGCAAGTAATTCCCCTAGGGAGGGTTTCCTCGCCTTACAACGTCAAGGAATGTCTGACCAAAGGCAGTTGTCTGGGAACTGCGGCCGTCTAAACGATAATGTTTGACAAAGGTCAACTGGGATGACCATGATGCAGCCGCACAAATCTGGTCCAAAGGTAAGGACCGGTACTCAGCCCAAGAAGTCGACACAGCCCTGGTCAAGTGGGCCGTAGAAAAAACTGGAGGGAGTAACTCCTGAATAAGGAAGGAAGACCTAATTGTCTCCTTGATCCATGTGGATAGAGTAGGCTTGGAAGCCTTGAGGCCTTTGTTTTTACCCTGCATATTAATTAGTAGGTTTTCGGCCTTCCTCAACGGTTGAGTGCGGGATAGGTAAATCCGCAGACACCTTACCACATCTAAGGTGTGGAGCTTTTCTTCCTCCTCAGAGGTTGGAGTGGGGAAAAACACTGGTAGCGAAATTAGCTGATTGCTATTATAGCATGAGGGGACCTTAGGGTTAAACCCAGGCAAAAATCTAAGGTGCACCCTATCTGCAAAAAACACAATGTACGGTTCTCTAGAAGAGAGAGCCTGGAGTTCCCCTACTCTTTTGCAGATGTAATAGCCAACAAAAAAACGGTTTTGTATGCCAAATATTTTAGCTCCGTAGTCTCCAAGGGTTCAAATGGAGGACCGCACAGGCCTGTAAGGACTACCGCAAGGTCCCACTGGGGAACTGGAGATGATACTGAGGGCTTTAGCCTCATTGCCCCTTTAAGGAACCTTGCAACCAGAGGATCCTGAGACAGACATCTGTTCAAATGAGCGGAGAGGGCCGCAATCTGCACTTTCAAAGTGGCAGGGGCAAGGCCCTTATCCAAACCGTCCTGAAGAAAATTTAAAATATCAGCCGTTGAAGGTTGTAGATTATTAATACCCTTCTTGGAGCACCACTCCATGAAAATCTTGGCTGTCCTCTGGTAGTTCTTATTGGTAGAGTCTGCTCTTGCAGAAGAAAGGGTCTTCAGGACGGCCTCTGACAGTCCTCTATCCTGCTGTAGGGACTGCTCAACCTCCAGGCTGTCAGGTTGAATCTCCAGAGATCCTGGCACTTCATAGATCCTTGGAAAACAAGGTTCTGGATGGGGGGAAGCCTCCAATATATCCCTCGACTCATCTCCATGAGTTGGGAAAACCAAGCTCTTTTTGGCCAGAATGGAATGATGGCTATCACAGAGACTTGGTCCTGTCTGATTTTCATCAATACCTTCGGTATTATTGGAATTGGAGGGAAGATGTATGCCAGCCTGGACCTCCAAGGGATGGACAGGGCATCCACTGCCAAGGGATTGTCCTCCTGGTAAAGGGAACAGAACGTCTCCACCTTGCCGTTGAGTCGGGTTGCCATGAGGTCTATTTCTGAAAGACCCCACTTCAGGGTAATCTGATGAAAGACTTCTGGATTGAGTGACCATTCTCCTGATACGGCATGACCCCGACTCAACCGATCCGCTACTATGTTCAGGGAGCCCTTGATGTGAACTGCGGATAAATGGGTTAGATTTTTCTCTGCCCATGTAAATATCAGATCTGCCTCCCTGAGGAGGGTTGGTGATCTGGTGCCTCCCTGTCTGTTCACGTACAGCACTGTGGTCATGTTGTCTGACCGGATTTTGACTGCTCTTCCCTTGAGAAGAGGCGAGAAATGGAGTAAGGCACGATATACAGCTCTGAGCTCCTTCCAGTTGGACGAGGTCCTTCTTTCTGGAGCACTCCAGACTCCCTTTATGGAGTTTTCGTCCAAATGGGCTCCCCATCCCAAGAGGGATGCATCTGTAGTCAACAGGGTCCAAGAAGGTTGGACCGTGGACCTTCCGTCTTTCAGGTGCAACCACCACTTGAGGGAAAGACGGGTCCTGGGGGAGAGTCGAATCTTCTTGCTGAGTGTAAGAAGGGAGCGATCCCAAGCCTCTAGTAACTCCTTCTGGAGGGGACGTAAGTGCCACAAAGCCCATGGGACTGCCTCCACTGAGGAAGACATCAAGCCCAGGATCTTCATCAATGTTCTGATGGAGGCTATCGGCTTTTTGAAGAGGTGCCGGACTGCACCGACCAGTTTCTCCTTCCTTGCTGGTGTCAAGGAAACCTGCAGGCGGACTGAATCCAGGAAGTAGCCGAGGAACTTCCTTCGGGTTGAAGGGATCGTTACCGACTTCTCCCAGTTTATAAGCCATCCCAGACTCTGAAACAGGGACACGGCTGTCTGTAGATGCTGGAGCAAAACAGACTCTGACTGGGCTTTTATCAACCAGTCGTCTAGATAAGGCACCATGAATATCCCCTGAAGTCTGAGGGCGGCCGCTATAGGAGCCACTACCTTTGTAAAGGTGTGGGGAGCAGAGGAGATCCCGAAGGGTAGTGCTGTGAACTGAAAATGCTTCGTGTGGCCGGAAACTACTACGGCAATCCTTAGAAACCTTCTGTGTGGAGGATAAATAGGAATATGCAAATAGGTTTTTCGTCTTTTAGATCCAAAGTCACGAAAACATCGCCTTGGAGGAGAAAAGTGGTGACAGACTTTATGGTTTCCATACGGAAGTGCTTCTTTTTGATGAAGCGGTTGAGGTACCTTAAGTCTATGACCATTCTCAATTTGTCTGCCGGTTTTGGTACCAGGAAGACGGGAGAATAGACACTGGATCCTTCTTCTAGAGAAGGGACTTCCTCCAGGGCTCCCTTGTGAATGTATTCTCGGATGGAGCATTCCAATGTAGTCTGCTGCATTATAGGCAGGCTGCGAGTTAACACAAACCGATCCTGAGGAGGATGGAGGAACTCGATTGCATATCCTTTTTGGATTACCTGCAGGACCCATGGGTCTTTAATTTTTTCCTGCCAGCAGTTGAAAAAATGGGGGAGACGACCCCCGACAAGAATCTCGGCCACAGGAAGACTGCTCCTGATGTCAAAAGCTAGGCTTCTCCTTTTTATCATCAGACTTCGGGAATCTCCGGACGGCGCCTCTAGAGGAATATCTAGAGCCTCTTTGGGACTGCCGTCCACGACGAGGCGGATAGCCTCTACCACGGCCAGAATTAGATCTACCTCTAAAGGCCTGGGGTAAAGTTTTACCCTTCCTATCAGCCAAGCCCTCCAGGATCTCGTCTAGGGCACTGCCAAAGACTCTACCTGGCTCAAAGGGTAATGCGCACAAATTATATTTTGAGGGGAAATCAGCTCTCCAGGGTTTTAACCATAGAGGTCTTCTTGCTGCAGTGGTAAGTGCCAGAGATTTGGCCGCCAGCCTTAATTGATGGTGGGAGGCCTCCGCTAAATATTCAGCTGCCAGGGAAACCGAGCCTAGAAACCCTAGCAGCTCATCTCTGGAGACTCCAGAATCGATGTCCCTCTCGAGATGAACCAGGTCAGTGCGTAATTTGGCTGACACTTCACAAGACGCAACCGCCACAGCGGTCTGGGCCGAGGCAGCTGAATACACCTTCTTGAGGGTATTGTCGATGCGCCTGTCCATGGCGTCGTGCAAATTTGATCCATCATCTGATGGTACCATAGTGCGGCGTGACAGTTTGGCCACCGCCATATCCACCTTGGGAGGAGGACCCCATTGATCCCATTGAGCAACTGGGAATAAAGCCTTGAACCTCTTAGAAACCACAAGAGGTTTTTCAGGACATTTCCACTCTGAAGACATTAATCTTTGTAATGTCTCGTCCACTTGGAAGACCCTAGGCCCTCTATAGGTGGACGTGGAGGCTTCCCCCGTCAACATCACGATCCTTAGACCGGATGGACTTCAGCAGCCGGCTTAATTTTTCGAGTGGGAAGCACGGCCTGCTGGAATCTTCAGCGGAATCGTCAGATGAGAGTGTCTCGTCCACTATCTGATAATCTTCGTCAGCGATGCGTAGGGAGGACTGTGTCTCAACCCGCGGTTTCTTGGCAATCTGGGCGATGGAAGAACGGATCTCCTTAAGAGACTCCTCCATATAGTCCTTTACCCAGGTGACAACCTCTCTTATAGAAGGTTCTTCTGACGGAGGTCCGCGGCATTGGCGACAGCGGGTAAAATCATAGCCGTCAGGTAAAGGAGTATTGCAATCCAAACACATTAGGTGTTTACGTTTAGAGGACTTTTTCCTCTTAAGCCCATCGCCATTACCTGATGCAGAAGATGACATCTGAAACATCAAAAGCCACATGACAATGTAGAATAGAAGATTGCCAAGCATCGCTTACAAGAAGAAAAAAACCAAGGGGTACCTTTACTTTTTTAAATCGGTCACTTGAGAAAAAGATCCCGTCAGGAAAAACCCAGACACCGCAACCCGCAGCAGAGGAGCTAGTAACCACGAGCTCACCCAGTAAAGGACTGAAGCCCTTTTAAATGTAATACAGCAGCGAGGGGAGGAGCCAAACAAAGAAGATATTCATACAGCGCCAAACAAGGTCAAATGCCATAATGGAACATAGAGGAGCATAAGCCTAAGCCAGAGGCTCCACATACAAGCAGCAAAAAACAAATCTATATTTTGCCATTAAAATTCCAATTTTCAAACTTACCGCACTTTTCCGAGAAAACCGGAAGTAGGCCGCGGTGGTGCGCAAAGGCTTCCTTCCCCGGGGAACACGGGACCGAAAAAAGGTTCCGGCCGAAGAGGTTCCCCGCTTACTTCCGGGATCGCACTGCCTGCAGAGCGATGAGCCGGGTAATGCTGCGCTGCGGGGCGGAAAAAGGCCCGAAGGACCGGAGGATCTTAGGAACGTAGGAAAGGACCGAGGTACCCCCAAAAGGTAAGCCAGGAGCTTTTTTAGGAAAAAAACCCCTAGCAACGGGAGGTCACCAGAGACCTCCATCCACCTGTCCCACACAGGACAGAAAAAAACACAGTGGAGGGAGGTCTCAGGTGCCCTCTTATAGGGCTAGTAGGAGGCACCTTAAATTTGGTGCTAATTAAAGGTTTCACTGTCCTAAACAACACACAGGGGCAGAGATACCCCATATTGTGCTGCTGTCGGACGTAAGGGGAATGGTAAATATGATCCATTTTATATGTTTTGACACTAATAAACACCTTTAAATAAGTGATAACCGCTAAGAATTATTGAATTATTATTGACATTACTGTTTTTAAAAATGGCCTGCAACTTTATAATGGTAACAAAATGGCGAATATGATCCTATTTATGTGTTTAGACACTAATAAACACCTTTAAATAAGTGATAACCACTAAGAATTATTGAATTATTATTAACAATAGTGTTTTTAAATATTACCTGCAACTTTATACTGGTAACAAAATGGTAAATATGATCCTTTTTATATGTTTTGACACTAATAAACACCTTTAAATAAGTGATAACTGCTAAGAATATTGAATTATTTTTGACAATAATGTTTTTAAATATTGCCTACAACTTTATACTGGTAACAAAATAGCGAATATGGTCCTTTTTATGTGTTTTGACACTAATAAACACCTTTAAATAAGTGATAACCGCTAAGAATATTGAATTATTTTGACAATACTGTTTTTAAATATGGCCTACAACTTTATACTGGTAACATAATGGCGAATATGGTCCTTTTTATGTGTTTTGACACTAATAAACACTTTTAGCTAAGTGATAACTGCTAAGAATTATTGAATTATTATTGACAATACTGTTTTTAAATATTGCCTGCAACTTCATACTGGTAACAAAATGGTGAATATGGTCCTTTTTATGTGTTTTGACACTAATAAACACCTTTAAATAAGTGATAACCGCTAAGAATTATTAAATTATTATTGACAATACTGTTTTTAAATATGGCCTGCAACTTTATACTGGTAACAAAATGGTAAATATGATCCATTTTATATGTTTTGACACTAATAAACACCTTTAAATAAGTGATAACCGCTAAGAATTATTGAATTATTATTGATATTACTGTTTTTAAAAATGGCCTGCAACTTTATAATGGTAACAAAATGGCGAATATGATCCTATTTATGTGTTTAGACACTAATAAACACCTTTCTATAAGTGATAACTGCTAAGAATTATTGAATTATTATTGACAATACTGTTTTTAAAAATGGCCTGCAACTTTATACTGGTAACAAAATTGCGAATATGATCCTTTTTATGTGTTTTGACACTAATAAACACCTTTAAATAAGTGATAACCGCTAAGCATTATTGAATTATTTTTGACAATACTGTTTTTAAATATGGCCTACAACTTTATACTGGTAACATAATGGCGAATATGGTCCTTTTTATGTGTTTTGACACTAATAAACACTTTTAGCTAAGTGATAACTGCTAAGAATTATTGAATTATTATTGACAATACTGTTTTTAAATATGGCCTGCAACTTTATACTGGTAACAAAATGGTAAATATGATCCATTTTATATGTTTTGACACTAATAAACACCTTTAAATAAGTGATAACCACTAAGAATTATTGAATTATTGACAATAGTGTTTTTAAATATTACCTGCAACTTTATACTGGTAACAAAATGGCGAATATGGTCCTTTTTATGTGTTTTGACACTAATAAACACGTTTAAATAAGTGATAACCGTTAAGAATGATTGAATTATTGAATTATTATTGACAATAGTGTTTTTAAATATTACCTGCAGCTTTATACTGGTACCAAAATGGCGAATATGGTCCTTTTTATGTGTTTTGACACTAATAAACACCTTTAAATAAGTGATAAGCGCTAAGAATTATTGAATTATTGAATTATTATTGACAATACTGTTTTTAAAAATGGCCTGCAACTTTATACTGGTAACAAAATGACGAATATGGTTGTTATGTCTTTCCCCACGTTATTACAGATAAGTGCAGATATTATTGGATGATAATTCAGTTTTCTTTGGCACAATAGTACTGAATAATGTTATGCTTTCAAATGTAAAGCACCATGGAGTTAATGGTGCTATATAAACAATAATAAAATAATAATAATGCTTTGGAAGAATAGTGAATAAGCCCCTTATAATAAATGCCTTTAAAAAGGCTTTTTTACAGATACATGCAGATATTAGTGTATGATAATTCACTGTTTTTTGCTGTACTGCACTGCAAAAGGCTTGTTGTGTCCACCTTGAAGACACAGATATGAGTAATGAGCAGCAGTATAACGGCAGTGAGTGCTGCAATGTGGATTATGCTGAAAATTCTTGCTCTAAATGACCCTGCAACCACACCAAATTCTTCTCTCAATTCATCCCTATCCTTTCCCTACAGTTCTAAGGTTTAGCCTCTTTCCCTGAACTTCTATCTGTTTTGTAAGTCTTTCCCTAGCTCCTGCTGAGGTCTGTCCCTACAGTAAGAGCGATGTGGAATGACTGTACCTAAAATGGCCAAGGGTTTTTATAGGGCTGTTACTTCACAGGTCCTGATGGCTGCTGATTAGCTACCCACTTGGCATTGTGGGTGATCCCACTCTCCCAGAGTCCCTTCCCCCTTGTCCTAAGTGAGGCGGCCATTTTATAAAAAAATGCGATTCGATGCATCGAAGTGTGAGTAAATCGAAGATTTCCTGAAATTCAGATCGAATTCCACTTCTGCAGAATTGATTCGCTCATCTCTACTTATAATATCTGAAAAAATGAAAGATTGATTGCAACATAAAGCAGAGATATGGTAAGTTACATTTTTGAAGTAATTTGGGTAGTATGACTGTCTATATGAAAGGTATGCAATTTAAAAGTTTGAAAACTGCATTTTTCACCAAATTTCCTATTTTTTTCATAATTAAAGACAAAACATATCAACCAAAATTTATCACTGACACGAATGTGTCACAAAAAAACAATCTCAGAATCACTTTGATAACTTAAAACGTCTTAAAGTTATTACCACATAAAGTGGCACATGTCAGATTTGAAAAATGAGGCCTGGTCCTTAAAATACTTTTGGGCTGCATCCCCAAGGGATTAAATTAAGTTACATTTGCATAAATAGAGGAGGTGTGTCTTGGAGACAAGACAGAGGCCTGGAGGAAGCATGGTTACTGTTATGTCTCTGCCTGTTCAGGTCTCTGCGCCACCTTCTGCTCGCACGCTGCGGCGTAGGCGGCGTCCTCAGTTTGATTCTTTGCTTAGGATTCTGGATGCTTAGTTTGAACACGGTCCTAGTTTCCTTGCTGTGTAATGGATTCCCAGCCACACCCATGTTTTGAGCATTGTTTCTCTCTGGACCGCATAGAGTTAATCTTTACCTTGCCTGTGTGATTGACAGCCTGTGTACCTATCAGGTCTGGGGCTGGGCTCAGACTTTCTATATACGGGATGTCACTTTCACAGCAAGTGGCCAGTTATTTCACTGACTTTGCCTGCTTTCTTTGTACCTTTGATATTTACCTTGCTATTATCTCTGACCTTTGGCTTGCCTTGTGATTTCAATTTGGTACCACTTTTGCTTCTCTGGTTGTGACCCCTGGCATGTTTACCATTCTTCTATGTTGTTTGTCTTGTTCTATGTGTCACTTTACTCAGTATAGGGCTTGTCTTCGAGTTGTCCTTTTACCGTTTAGGGTAAACTGAGGCAATAGGAAGGGACAGTGGCTGGGGTGAGATTAGGGCTCACTTGTCTCTGTCCTTCCTCCCAGACCCCTGCAGTAGTGTGAGGGTATTGCTACATCTGGCAAGACCCTAACAGTTACACTCAAAATGGCCATTGCCTTGAATTTCCTCGCATCTGTACTAAGTCTGTACTGAATAATTTTGCAATAAAAAAGCCTTTTTATGGATTGTGAGTGCTGGTCCTTCCTCTTAATTTTGGCAATATCATTCTTAAGCTACTTTGCTGAGCCTGTCTGATTATCTACATACCCAGGGCAAAGGACGGATTACAGAGAATTGGGAACATCAACGAGGGCCGTGGAGACAGGTTTGTGGTGACAAAAATGTGTGTTGCGATCTGCAGAGTGGGAGTTATAGTGGGATGGGAAAACATGAAAAGAAGTTCCAGCCTACACGGTCAAATTCCTTCTTGGTGTCAGTGGAGAGAAGGAGGGATGGCACGGAATTTGCAGCAACACAATGGAAGATATAATCGCCTGTGTCGTATTGTCATGTGCTTCCCAGGTGGACATGAAGCACATTTGATCCATATGGATAAACAGTTGTAAAAATGGCGTGAGGTGGGTGGCAAAGACTTTGGTGAACAATTTGTGGTCTACATTGAGTAGAGATTTTGAGCGATAATTAGAGCAGATCACAGAGTCCATACCCTCCTTAGGGATTAAGGTGATGTGGGCTCTGAGAGAGTCAAAGGGGAGGGGATGACCTTGGGAGAGATAGTTAAGAGCCTGTGTAAAGTGTGGTAGCAGAATATTATTCTGAATGCAGGCCACTGTGGGACATTATGGTGTCTAGAGGGGGCACTATAGGGCCTTAAAGAGGGTCAAGGGTCTACTGTCAGACATTATACTGTGTGGAAGGGACTCTATGGGACATTATACTGTATGGGGGCCACTGTGGGACATTATACTGTGTGAAGGCCACTATGGGACATTATAATGTGTGCAATATGGGACATTATTCTTTTTTTTCTTTTTAAATATCTTAATATATTTATTAGTTTTCATATAAGCAAAAAATATTATAAAATATAATATACAAAATCATACAAGTCACAAACATTTGTGATATAAATAAGCTTGTAATAGTGAATGTGCTAAACAAAGGAACAATAAACAAACAAACAGATTTCAGTCAAAGGGTAGAACTTTATTGACAAGGTAAACCGAAAATTTCTGTTGTCTAATATTTGAAATCAAATTGTCTTATGGGGTGGGATATAGTATACAAGATATCTTGAAGAGTATAGATATAACAATAAAACTTCACTTTTTTTATAAATTAAATTAAAATTAGACACGAACCATTAGGGACGAACAAACCATAAACGATGACATACACGTGCCTGAGACAAGACAAGGCCAGAGGCGTAGCTAGCGGGGGGGGCAGAGGGGGCGGCTGCCCCGGGCCCACTGACTTTTTGGAGCCCACCCCTGGGCCGCCATTAATACATCCTTTATTTCTAATTGGATCGGTGCCTGCAGACACCGATCTAGTTAAAACGTATCCTGCAACTTCACAGTATTGTAAACCGCAAGGTACACGAGGCTTGCGGTTTACAAGTCCCCGTGACCACAGACCAATGTCTTCTTCTCACACAGTGCTCAGACACAGACGTCCTGTGCGTGGACAGGGAGGAAGCAGCGGCGGCTCCGTTCATCAGCATTGCAGGTAGGTGAGTATGACTTTTTTTTTTCTTTTTTTAGCGCAGTTGTGGGTATATTAATAGTATAAGGGGTGGATAGGAGGGGGAATTATAACTATAAAGGGAGAATTCATTAGGGGGCATTATCATTATGACGATGGGGGGTCATTTATATAAGGGTTATTACAGGGTATTATGAATACAAGGGGGGAGGTTATTTATATAATGAGCCATTAGGGGGCATCATTTATATTAGGAGGCATTATGAACATAAGGGGGTGGTCATTGATATAAAGGGTTATTAGAGGTGCAGTATTTATGTCAGGGGCATAATATGAGGGTCAATTAACTTAATGAAAGTGGCACTTGGGCTTTATTAAGACTAACGCCCCATGTAGCGGGCTGCAGCAAAAAAAGCGCTGCAGGAAAAACCATGGCGATAACATTGTGGTTTTTCCTGCAGCGCTTTTCACAGAAGGTCCTCAGAGGTTTACCCTGTGGACTTTCTGTTTTCAATACACCTATATGGAAACCGCCGGTGTTTCCATAGGTATAATTGACATGCTGCAATTTCCAAAACCGCAACGGTTTTGGAAATTGCAGTGCGTCTTCTGCAGGTATTTTTCCGCATTGTGTGGATTGGATTTGCTAGAATGCCACGGTTTTTTTCAGTGGGTTTTCGCCACATGGGGCCCCATCCCATCCCCACTTTGCAGTAAAATACAGTCGCAGTTTTGGAAATCGCAGCATGTCAATTATACCTATGGAAATGCCAGTGGTTTCCCTATAGATATAATTGAAGCAGAAAGTCCACAGAGGAAACCTCTGCAAACATTCTGTGCAAAGTGCTGCAGGAAGAACCACGATGCGTCCACGCCACGTTTTTTCCCACAGCTGTTTTTTGCTGCGGGACGCCATGTGGGGCCTTAGCCTTAAGGCGTTTTCCAGCTCATTTTTATTGATGATCTATCCTCAGAATAAATCATCAATAAGAGATAAGTGATTCCTCACTGATCAGCTGTAAGAAGGGGCTATGGCGCCTGTTTATATCATACGCTGTCTGTTTATAGTGACCGTGTGATGTCATTCCAGTCTTGTCACATAGATGTGTATAGGACAGAGCTGTAGTTACATTACATGTCAGCTATGAAAAGAATGACACTATGTAAGCAGAGAAGGTGTCACGGTGCTTACACAGGTACCACGGTTCATTCAAACAACTGATCCTCGGAGTCCCGGGGATTGGAAACCCAATAATTTTTTTTTTCCCTTTTTTTTTTTTTTTCTTTTTAATTAGGAAACACCTGGGACATTATTAGTAAGGGGAACTATTTAAAGAGGTGCACAGGGAAGTTATTAATTTAAAGATGCACTTGGGGTTATTATTCATTATGGGGGGGTTATATTATACAGTGGGGAAAAAAAGTAATTAGTCAGCCACCAATTGTGCAAGTTCTCCCACTTAAAAAGATTAGGGCGGCCTGTAATTGACATTATAGGTAGACCTCAACTATGAGCGACAAAATGAGAAAACAAATCCAGAAAATCACATTGTCTGACTTTTAAAGAATTTAATTTAATTTAGGTGAATACAGTGCAGTAACATTTAGTGACTTACCGGTGACGTCTCTGACTAATCGTTCACATTCCCTGTCTCTTTTATCTGGACGGCCATGACCACTTCTTCCAGTCTCTGTAAAGTTTGCAACACAGACATCTTTGGCTTCTTACTATCCCAGGCACCTGACCCACATTGTCCTCACCTACACAAAGCCCCCATCCTGCTGCTACCCCCAATTATAAAATAAACAGTGGGGAAAAAAAGTATTTAGTCAGCCACCAATTGTGCAAGTTCTCCCACTTAAAAAGATGAGAGAGGCCTGTAATTGTCTTCATAGGTAGACCTCAACTATGAGAAACAAAATGAGAAAACAAATCCAGAAAATCACATTGTCTGACTTTTAAAGAATTTATTTGCAAATTATGGTGGAAACTAAGTATTTGGTCAATAACAAAAGTTAATCTCAACACTTTGTTATATATCCTTTGTTGGCAATGACAGAGGTCAAACGTTTTCTGTAAGTCTTCACAAGGTTGGCACACACTGTTGCTGGTATCTTGGCCCATTCCTCCATGCAGATCTCCTCTAGAGCAGTGATGTTTTGGGGCTGTCGCTGGGCAACACCAACTTTCAACTCCCTCCAAAGGTTTTCTATGGGGTTGAGATCTGGAGACTGGCTAGGCCACTCCAGGACCTTGAAATGCTTTTTACGCAGCCACTCCTTCGTTGCCCTGGCGGTGTGCTTGGGATTATTGTCATGCTGAAAGACCCAGCCACGTTTCATCTCCAATGTCCTTGCTGATGGAAGGAGGTTTGAACTCAAAATCTCATGATACATGGCCCCAATCATTCTTTCATGTAAACGGATCAGTTGTCCTGGTCCCTTTGCAGAAAAACAGCCCCAAAGCATGATGTTGCCACCCCCATGCTTCACAGTAGGTATGGTGTTCTTTGGATGCAACTCAGCATTCACTCTCCTCCAAACAAAACGAGTTGTGTTTCTACTAAACAGTTCTACTTTGGTTTCATCTGACCATATGACATTCTCCCAAAACTCTTCTGGAACATTCAAATGCTCTCTAGCAAACTTCAGACGGGCCCGGATAAGTACTGGCTTAAGCAGGGGGAATCGTCTGGCACTGCTGGATCTGAGTCCCTGGCGGCGTAGTATGTTACTGACGGTAGCCTTTGTTACATTAGTCCCAGCTTTCTGCAGGTCATTCACTAGATCCCCCCGTGTAGTTCTGGGATTTTTGCTCACCATTCTTGTGATCATTTTGACCCCACTGGGTGAGATCTTGCGTGGAGCTCCTGATCGAGGGAGATTATCAGTGGTCTTGTATGTCTTCCATTTTCTAATTATTGCTCCCACAGTTGATTTCTTCACACCAAGCTGCTTGCCTATTGTAGATTCAGTCTTCCCAGCCTGGTGCAGGTCTACAATTTTGTTTCTGGTGTCCTTCCACAGCTCTTTGGTCTTCACCATAGTGGAGTTTGGAGTGTAACTGTTTGACGTTGTTTACAGGTGTCTTTTATACTGATAACAATTTCAATCAGGTGCCATTACTACAGGTAATGAGTGGAGGACAGACGAGCCTCTTAAAGAAGAGGTTACAGGTCTGTGAGAGCCAGAAATCTTGCTTGTTTGTAGGTGACCAAATACTTATTTTCCACCATAATTTGAAAATAAATTCTTAAAAAATCAGACAATGTGATTTTCTAGATATGTTTTCTCATTTTGTTTCTCATAGTTGAGGTCTACCTATGATGTCAATTACAAGCCTCTCTCATCTTTTTAAGTGGGAGAACTTGCACAAATGGTGGCTGACTAAATACTTTTTTCCCCACTGTATATCCTTTGCTGGCAATGACAGAGGTCAAACATTTTCTGTAAGTCTGCACAAGGTTGGCACACACTATTGCTGGTATGTTGGCCCATTCCTCGATGCAGATCTCCTCTAGAGTAGTGATGTTATGGGGCTGTCGCTGGGCAACACGGACTTTCAACTCCCTCCAAAGGTTTTCTATGGGGTTGAGATCTGGAGACTGGCTTGGCCACTCCAGGACCTTGAAATGCTTCTTACAAAGCCACTCCTTCATTGCCCTGGCAGTGTGCTTGGGATCAGTGGCGTAACTAGGAATGGCAGGGCCCCAAGGCGAACATTTGACATGTGGCTCCCCTGAACCACCGCCCCCAACTGCCCCCGGATCGCCCCCTCTAACACCCCCCCTCCTGCACAAACCGCATTCCTGCGCACACTACTATTCCCCATAGTGGCCCCTGCACACAGTATTATGCCCCATAGTGGCACCTGCACACAGTATTATGCCCCATAGTGGCCCTTGCACACATTATTATGCCCTATAGTGGCTCTTGCACACAGTATCATGCCCCATAGTGGCCCCTGCACACAGTATCATGCCCCATAGTGACCCCTGCACACAGTATTATGCCACATAGTGGACCATGAATGAACGATTATTATACTCTGGGGTCTTTTCACGACGTATAATGATGTCGGCTGATGTCTGGGACGTCACCAAACAGGCCCGAAGTCTATCCGAGCACCGAAGAGGTAAGTAACATTGTTTTTTATGTTCCCTCACCTCCCCTGGGCCCCCAATTGTTATATTCCGGGGTCTGAAAAGAACCCGGAGTATAACGATAGCAGTGTTTTGACCCCACGGGGTGAGATCCCGGAGTATAACGATAGCAGTGTTTTGACACTACAGGGTGAGATTTTGCGTGGAGCCCTTGATCGAGGGAGATTATCAGTGGTCTTGTATGTCTTCCATTTTCTAATTATTGCTCCCACAGTTGATTTCTTCACACCAAGCTGCTTGCCTATTGCAGATTCAGTCTGGTGCAGTTCTACAATTTTGTTTCTGGTGTCCTTCCATAGCTCTTTGGTCTTCACCATAGTGGAGTTTGGAGTGTGACTGTTTGATGTTGTTTACAGGTGTCTTTTATACTGATAACAATTTCAATCAGGTGCCATTACTACAGGTAATGAGTGGAGGACAGAGGAGCCTCTTAAAGAAGTTACAGGTCTGTGAGAGCCAGAAATCTTGCTTGTTTGTAGGTGACCAAATACTTATTTTCCACCATAATTTGAAAAAAAATTCTTAAAAAATCAGACAATGTGATTTTCTAGATATGTTTTCTCATTTTGTTTCTCATAGTTGAGGTCTACCTATGATGTCAATTAAAGGCCTCTCTCATCTTTTTAAGTGGGAGAACTTGCACAATTGGTGGCTGACTAAATACTTTTTTTTTCCCACTGTTTATTTTATAATTGGGGGTAGCAGCAGGATGGGGGCTTTGTGTAGGTGAGGACAATGTGGGTCAGGTGCCTGGGATAGTAAGAAGCCAAAGATGTCTGTGTTGCAAACTTTACAGAGACTGGAAGAAGTGGTCATGGCCGTCCAGATAAAAGAGACAGGGAATGTGAACGATTAGTCAGAGACGTCACCGGTAAGTCACTAAATGTTAATGCCCTGTATTCACCTAAATCGTCTGCAGAGCCCTGTGTAGAGCCGCTGTATACCACTATACGCTCACCGTGTACTCATAGTATCGGTATACGAACATGTCCAAGTTGGGGGCCCACTTGGACATGTTCGCTTCCCCTGTGCTGAACCCCTAGCTATGCCTCTGAACAAGGCGTGTGGTGTTACAAATAGAGGTTCTATACCAGATCTAAGTCTGGGGACTCCACCACTCCAAATCAAATGCGTAACTAAGTAGAAAATAGGTCAAGGATAGTGAGGTTCATGTAGCATGTGAAAATCACATCTAGGGAGGGTCCATTAGGCAGCCACTCCATAAGTGGACATCTTGGAGCATAAACGGACACTACAATTGTGTAGGTTCTGTCCCTCTGTCCCATCCTAAGCGTTTCACCAGCATCCTAAATGGTGCTGGATCATCAGGGAGAAATTTACAGTAACCTCTCTGTCTAAGAGGTAAAGAGGAAGTGGTGCAGATGTTCCATTCAGTCCTCCTATATAAAAGTCAGAGCAGCGCCTACTGGGTGGGGACCACAAATGTCATAGCCAATGAGATTGGTCGGAAGGTGGGAACACATGCCGATACTGCCCTCTGCACCATTCACGTACACAACCATTCAGAGGCGGAGAAGCTGTCAAAACATTGCCAAGGAGACCAAAGAGACGTGTGTCTCCACCAAAACAGGTCTGCTTCCCGTTCACGCCGATCACGGTAATTACAGTGCCTTGCGAAAGAATTCGGCCCCCTTGAACTTTTCAACCTTTTGCCACATTTCAGGCTTCAAATATAAGGATATAAAATTAAAAATTTTTGGTGAAAAATCAACAACAAGTGGGACACAATCGTGAAGTGGAACAAAATTTATTGGATATTTTAAACTTTTGTAAAAAATAAAAAACTGAAAAGTGGGGCGTGCCAAATTATTCGGCCCCCTTAAGTTAATACTTTGTAGTGCCACCTTTTGCTGCGATTACAGCTGCAAGTCGCTTGGGGTATGTCTCTATCAGGTTTGTACATCGAGAGACTGAAATTCTTGCCCATTCTTCCTTGGAAAACAGTTTGAGCTCAGTGAGGTTGGATGGAGAGCGTTTGTGAACAGCAGTTTTCAGCTCTTTCCACAGATTCTCGATTGGATTCAGGTCTGGACTTTGACTTGGCCATTCTAACACCTGGATACATTTATTTGTGAACCATTCCATTGTAGATTTTGCTTTATGTTTGGGATCATTGTCTTGTTGGAAGATAAATCTTCGTCCCAGTCTCAGGTCTTTTGCAGACTCCAACAGGTTTTCTTCCAGAATGGTCCTATATTTGGCTCCATCCATCTTCCCATCAATTTTAACCATCTTCCCTGTCCCTGCTGAAGAAAAGCAGGCCCAAAACATGATGCTGCCACCACCATGTTTGACAGTGGGGATGGTGTGTTCAGGGTGATGAGCTGTGTTGCTTTTATGCCAAACATATCGTTTTGCATTGTGGCCAAAAAGTTCAATTTTGGTTTCATCTGACCAGAGCACCTTCTTCCACATGTTTGGTGTGTCTCCCAGGTGGCTTTTGGCAAACTTTAAACGAGTCTTTTTATGGATATCTTTGAGAAATGGCTTTCTTCTTGCCACTCTTCCATAAAGGCCAGATTTGTGCAGTGTACGACTGATCGATTGATTGTTGTCCTATGGACAGATTCTCCCACCTCAGCTGTAGATCTCTGCAATTCATCCAGAGTGATCATGGGCCTCTTGGCTGCTTCTCTGATCAGTCTTCTCCTTGTTTGAGATGAAAGTTTAGAGGGACGGCCGGATCTTGGTAGATTTGCAGTGGTCTGATACTCCTTCCATTTCAATATGATCACTTGCACAGAGCTCCTTGGGATGTTTAAATTTTGGGAAATCTTTTTGTATCCAAATCCGGCTTTAAACTTCTCCACAACAGTATCACGGACCTGCCTGGTGTGTTCCTTGGTCTTCATGATGCTCTCTGCGCTTTAAACAGAACCCTGACACTATCACAGAGCAGGTGCATTTATACGGAGACTTGATTACACACAGGTGGATTATATTTATCATTATCAGTCATTTAGGACAACATTGGATCATTCAGAGATCCTCACTGAACTTCTGGAGTGAGTTTGCTGCACTGAAAGTAAAGGGCCGAATAATATTGCACGCCCCACTTTTCAGTTTTTTATTTTTTACAAAAGTTTAAAATAACCAATAAATTTCGTTCCACTTCACAATTGTGTCCCACTTGTTGTTGATTCTTCACCAAAAAAAATTAAAATTTTATATCTTTATGTTTGAAGCCTGAAATGTGGCAAAAGGTTGAAAAGTTCAAGGGGGCCGAATACTTTCGCAAGGCACTGTGTCTACAAGGTGCTCACAGTATTGCTTATACATGAATGAGTGATCGCATCATAATATAAGTCTCTCCGGGGTATTCTCCATTTGGATCTAGCTATAAGGGACTATTTCACAAGTCCGGCATCGGGGTATCACTTCTCTCCTTTGTGCATCCTATCATCAAGCATAAATGCACAGGAGATGATGGATACACGGGTTGATCTAAATAGTCTCCCGAGCCCAGGTAAAGCAAGAGAACTTAGGTAGCAAGTCCTTAAAGGGGTTTTTCGGGCAAAAAATATTTTTTTAAAAAGGTCTGTTAGTGCTATTAATGGGTTAATAAGTACACACATATACCATTAGCAGTGTTTTGAGTGATTTCTGTGTTTCTTTGGGAGCTCCTGGCAGCTTCCTGCTGTGTAGCTTCCTGTGTACCTACGTCCCTCTCACTGCCCCCCCCCAAACTCTTTCACTCCATTACACCCCCTCCCTGTCTCCCTAGCTATCCCACCCACGACTAGCCCTTCCCAACTAACTAACTCAGCCCACTCCCCCACCGCCTCGTACTTACCTGTCTTCCTCTCTGGGGGATGGCTCCTCCTTTTCACTGTACGCAGGCTTGAAACGCATCTCTTCCACTCTCCTAGAGCATGCACAGACCGGAAGTACCTGTGACGCCTGCACAGTAGAGATGGAGTGCCTCTAGGCACCTCCAAATTGCACAAGTGCTTGCAGAGAGGAAGAGGGTAGGAGCCTTTTCCAGAGAGGAAGAAACGTAATTATTGTTGGGGTTGGGGGGCAGGAGGAAGTAATGGTGACGTTAGGTTTCGGAAACAGGGAAATGAAATGTAACCGGATTATGAGAAAGTGTCCCTGGGACCACCCCAGGAATATGGGTAATTATAGATTTTTTTTTAATATAAGTAAATTAGAAGTTAGGCAGGGGGAGGGGTTTAGTTTAGGGGTTAATTCTTATTTCATCCTGGACAACCCCTTTAAGTTAATAACTGATCCCGAATTTCAACAAAAGGAATCTAATCTTCAACTACATTTTGAACACTTTCAGGAAAACCTGAGTGATAGGAAACATCAACAGTTCTTGAGGGATCTACAAGAATTTAAAGAAATTAGGGCGTATAGCTTCCTTAGAAAATCAAGGGATGCTCTAACTACCGTCCCATAGCCCTTCTGAACTCTGACCTTAAACGCTTCATGAAAATTTTAGCAAATAGGCTTAATACCCTTCCCTAATCCACAAGGACCAGGTGGGTTTCGTTCCCTGTCGTCAGGGTGGAGACAACACTAGAAGGACTGTGGATTTGATAGATGTGGCTAATGGCTCAGCCATGCCTGCCCTTCTTTTGAGTTTAGACGCAAAGAAAGCCTTCGACCATCTAGATTGGTCCTTTATGTTGGCCACTTTGGAAAAATTTGGTTTCTCGGGGGCCTGCCTTTCTGCAGTTAGAGCGCTTTACTCTTTCCCATCAGCAGTAGTTAAGCTCCCACGCGCTACTTCTTTGCCATTCCCTAATTGGAATGGGACTCGTCAGGGTTGCCCTCTCTCTTTGCCTATTTTTGCTCAATGTGTTGAACCCCTAGCTTCTAAGATACAATCTTATCCTGATATTACAGGCATCCCTGTGCGTGACCAGGACTTTAAAATCAGCCTCTTTGCTGATGATGTCCTATTGACAACCTACACACTACCCTCCCTTATGTCAGCTTTGCGGGAAAATGGCTGCCTCTCTGGCTACAAAGTAAACTCCTCAAAGACCGAGGCCCTTCCCCTAAACATTCTGGATTCTGACCTTCGGCTGCTCCGCCATAACTATGACTTCCACTGGAGAGAACGCTCTCTTTGATAACTACAGTAGGTATACAGCTATCCTCTTCCTAGGTTACTTTATACTCCGCTAATTTCCCTCACCTGTTTTATGAGCTTCATTCCCTCTTAGACAAATGGTGTCCCCTACACATTTCCCTTCTTGGCTGTATTGCCGCGGTTAAAATGATGCTTCTCCCCAAGCTCTTATTCTTCTTTGAAACTCTGCCTGTAGCGGTTCCCCTCTCTGAACTGTGCTCCCTTCAGAAGGCACTCCTCCGACTTATTTTGAATGGGAAACGTCATCGCATTCCTCGTTCTGTCATGTTAGCTGGTAGGGCAGATGGGGACCTTCATTCTTCATTACTACCGGAAGGCCCACATACACAGTATTCCATTTTGGGCGGCACCCCAGGCTTACACAAAATGGTTGAAATTGAAAAGCTTTGGTTGGTCAACAGATAGCCCATGGGCCTGATTTCTGATATATATCGCTTATTTTCCTCTTCGGTGGGGCGGACCCCCCCTGACCCATAAGTATATGACTAAGTGGGTGGAACCTTTGGTTAGGCAGATCTCACCTACACAATGGTAGATCATCTGGTCCCACGCAACTAAGTCATCCATGTGTATCACATTTCATGAGACCCAGTATGAATTTTTGATGCACTGGTACCATACCCCAGCCCTCCTTCATACTCTAAACCCCAATATCTCTCCTACCTGCTGGAGGTGTGTCTCTGCAGTGGGCACACTGTGTCATATTTTTTGGGACTGTCCTTTAATATGCACCGTCTGGACTGAAGTTAGGGCTTTACCTGACGCTCTCTTCATACAGGGTGTCCCGCTAGACCCACTTATTTACCTGCATAATTTACCACCCCGACATCTAGGTAAAAAGACATCAAAATTATTCCTGCACCTTTGCACAGCTGCTAAGACGCTTGTAGCTCTCCATTGGAAGAATGTGCATCCTCCTTCGGGCCCTGCTCTATTTGCTTATATTAAAGATGTGCGTAGCCTCGAATATCTTACTGCCACTCTCAATAATACAGTGGAGGCCTTCCAATCCGTCTTGTCTCCATGGGACACATATTGTATCCTTCATGGTCTCTGATTCCTTTTCCACGACTGACCCCTTTCATTCTCTTCCCTTGTCCTTTGTTGTATTTGTCTGCTGTCTTTGTTTCCCCTCGTCTGAGACTGTCACTGGTTATTACCTGTGTTGCTACATTGTTTTATATTGTTCAGTAATTTTATCTTTCTTTCTTGTTGTTCTGTTCAAATTTCTGATCTTGGGCATCTTGGAGCTGTACAGACTCTTGTGGGACTCTTGGATTATAATGATCTAGGAAACATGAGAGCCCCATATAGATTTAAGGTTGAGAAGCTCCAAGATACCACCACCAAGTGAAAATAGTTTGCATATCGGCCAGTCATTGGGGTGGACAATGTCATCATAAACCTTCTGCAAAGGGCTCTTTCTCACCTGGAGAAACCAGGGAACGCGGTGAGAATAATGTTCTTTGATTTCTCCAGTGCTTTTAGCACCATACAGCCGGGGCTACTGAGAGACAAGCTGGCTGTAACATCCTTGCCTGTCCGGGCTTTGACACCATCCTCCGGGTGCACGCTGCGGCACAGGAGGCGTGTCCGGTTGTGATTCCTTTCTTTGGGTTTTTCTTGTATTGTCTGAACACTGTCCTATTCTCTCACCTCCTTAATTGATTTTCCACCACACCCTTCTCCTTAACCTTGCTTTCCCCCTGCTCCACTAAGAGTTAACTTTAGTCTTACCTGTGTGATTGACAGCCTATCCTCCTATCAAGTCTGGGGCGGGTTCTTCCTCCCTATTTATTGTTTGCTCACTTTCCCATTGGCGCCTGCTATTGCATTACGTGTACTGGCTATACTCCTTGTTCTTTGTTACCTGTTCTTCTTATTTCCTGACCACTGGCTTACCTTTGACTTTTCTCTTGGATTGTGATTTTGTACTGCATTGCTCGATTGTTACTGACCCCTTGGCTAGCTGACCTCCGTTTGTTGTTCGTCTTGTCTGTGTTCTGTGTAATCAATTATTATAAGCAGGGAATGTCGACTTGTTGCTGGCTGTCACTTGGACAGATCGGGCAAGTATGCAGGGACATTGGGGGGGGATTCAGCTTAGGGTCCACTGTCTTGTTGTGCCCCTCCCCCCAGAGTTCTCCAGCAGCTACTGGGGAATCGCTCCTCTAGCGATTCCCTTACAATGGCCCTTGTTGGAATGGACCACCACCTCTCCCACTGGATCCTAGACTACCTCACAAACCGACCGTGTGTCAGATACCGTGATCTGTAATACGGGGGCACCTCAGGGTACAGTTCTTGCCCCTTTCCTCTTCACACTGTACTCACTGTACTGCAACTCATCTAGCTGCTACCTACAGAAGTATTTTAATGACTCTGTAATAGTAGACCTCATCACAGATGACGACAGGGAGTACAGAGAACTAAACCAGAATTTTGTGGACTGGACGTTGTGCCAACGGAACCACCTGAGAATTAACACTGGGAAGACCAAGGAGATGGTGGTGGACTTCCGTAAATGCGGATGCCCTCCTAAACCAGTGGACATCCAGGGGACGGGCATAGAGATTGTCAACACCTATAAGTACCTGGGTGTGCTCCTTAATAATAAGCTGGACTGGGCAGATCACATGGAGGTCCTGTACCGGAAGGGCCACAGCAGGCTCTACCTCTTAGGCTGAGAGTCTTTGGACTCCAGGGGGCACTTCTTAGGACTTTTTCAACTCGGTAGTGGCATCAGACATCTTCTTCGGAGTGGCCTGCTGGGGGAACAGTGTATCACTGTAAACTTGACAAGCTGATTAGGAGGGCCAGTTCTGTCCTGCGGAGCCCACTGGACCTGGTGCAGGCAGTGGGTGACAGAAGGATACTGTCTGTGGTTTGCTCCATGCGGGAGAATAACTCCCATCCCATGAATGAGACCGTGATAGTGCTGGGTAGTACAGTCAGTGACTGACTACTTCACCCTAAGTGTGAGAAGGAGCGCTATTGGAAGTCTTTCCTCCCCACTTCGGTCAGGCTGTACAACCAACACCAACCTAAGCGGAGATTAGTCCATACAGAGAACTGAAATATCTTTCTGTCTGGGATATCCCCCCCCACCCCCCTGCTCCTTCTTATCTTCTCTGTCTACTATCAATGAAATGCCTCTACCTTGGAACATTCTTGTATATGTTTTTATCTGTATTTGTATTGTTTATCTTTGCTGCTGTAACACACTGAATTTCCCCATGGTGGGACTATTAAAGGATGATTATTATTATTATTATTATTATTATTATTATATACAAACATAGAGATATCCCTTTCCATGGTATTGATGGAACTGGATAAATTGACATATAATACTTTATCTCCCAACTTTAACCTTAATTTTGTAGAATGACGAGCCCTTAGGACACTTGAGTTGGACTGGACACCACCATGACCATAAAACCCTCCGCCTAGGGCAGGGGAAAGTGGTGACGATGGATTCCTCACAATACACTACTATCTGATGGCACAGTTTTTATAGGGCATTGGACGATGGCCTAATTGACAAAAATGAGTTCAAGTTTCTGTACCCTAGATTCCCGGTGATGTCCACTTTTTATGCTCTCCTGAAAATTCATAAGGGGGTTTCCCCCTTAAGGGAAGGCCTATTATATCAAGCATAGGTGGGCTCACCCGGAATTTAGAGGTGTATACAGACAGAATTCTTAGGACATTTGTGGAGTCCCTCCCCTCGTATATCAGGGATACTTCTGACCTATTAATGAGATTGGACGGCATTACTTCAAGCACTGTACACGTCAATCCATCATGAACAAGGAATTAGGGCTGTTGAATGCTATCTAGAAATGCATGACATCAGACGTATGATTGAACTCCTTAGGTTCTGTCTGACTAACAACTTTTCACGCTCGATTGCCGCATTTACCACAAGCTCAGGGGCACAGCTATGGGCTTTTGCGCCAAGCTATGCTAATTTGCTCCTGGGCTGATGGGAGGCGGTTATCGTGGATTTTATCTGCCTCTAGCTGAGGTACATTGATGATATCTTCATTTTGTAGGGGGAGGACAAGACATTCTCAATTAATTTGTGGGGTGCTTGAATACCAATCCCCTTGGCATTAGATTTACATCCACTTGCAATGAACATGAAATGCCCTTCCTTGATGTTTTGATCACTAAGGATGATTTTGGAATGATGCAAACCAAAGTGTACAGAAAAGAGACAGCAACTAACAGCCTCCTCATTTGGGGGGAGTACCCATCCTATGGCCTTGAAAAGGGGTATCTCTAAAGGCCAATATCTCCGCCTGAGGAGGAACTGTTCCAAATTGTCTGTATTTAAACATCAGGTGAACGACCTTAGATCCAGGTTTAACGATCAGGGTTACCCATATGTCTCTTTAAGGAATGCTTTCCGAAATGTAATCATGACTGATCTCAACTTCTGATCTCAAATAAGACCGACAATTCTGACAACCAAGAAACAAACATGAGAATAATAGGTACCTTTGATAACGCACATTTAGAAGTGAGACAAATCATTGATAAATACTGGGGTATTTTGCTCCAGGATGCGAACTTATGGGAAGTGCTGGGTCAATCACCCCAAAATCATGTACAGTCGTGGTAGGAGTCTGAGGGATAGGCTTGTTCGTAGCCACTTTTTGGGACAAAAACCCCCGGGGACATGGCTAGACCGTAAACCGAGGTAATTTCCCATGTGGCGGTAGTGCTGCATGTGGACAAATTGCAAACTGCAGAGCATATTATATTGCGTGGCGCCACTGTGGGGCATTATTCGGGGGGGAACTAAGGAGCATTATACTAGGGGGCCCTCTGGGGAGTATATTATACTGCGTGGGGCCTACTGTGGAGCAAAATACTGGGGGGGCACTGTGGAGCATTATACTAGCGGGGGCCCTCTGGGGAGCATATTATACTATGGGCCACTGTGGCGATATATACTGGGGGGAAGGGGCAGTGTGGGGAGCCTGTTATACTTTGTGGGGCCACTGTGGAGTTTATTATATTGTGCGGGGCTTCTCAGGAGCATATTATACTCTGTGGTGCCATTGTAGAGCATTATACTGGGGGGGGGGACTGTGGGGAGCATATTATACTGTGGGGGACCACTGTGGAGCATTATACTGGGGGAACCCCTCTGGGCAGTATATTATACTGTGTGGAGGCCATTGTGGAGCATGTTATACTGTGTTAGGCCACTGTGGAGCATTATACTGGCGGGGGCACTGTAGGATGCATATTATACTGTATGGAGCATATTATATTGTGTGGGGCTGCTGGGGAGCCTTATATACCATGTGGGGCCACTATGAGGGGCTCAAGGGAGCATTTTATACTGTGTGGGTCCACTATGGAGCATTATATACCATGTGGGGAAACTGTGGAGGGCTCAGGGGAGCATTTTATACCGTGGAACATTATATACCATGTGGAGCATTATACTGTAGGGGGGGGGACTCAAAATTCCTGCTGGCAGCCCTGTGTGCTATGTCGGCATCACAGTCCCTCACTATAATTTTGAACATACGTGTAGTGCTCCATGGCTATGTCATTCCCCATACAGTACTGTGCATGAACTGGCCATGGAGTTATTGGGGCCTGCACAGTACTATAGGGGTTGACTATACTGGGAACATACTCAGTAACACCTGATAGTCAGCACGTATGTAAGACTTCAGTGAAGGAGCCGTGGTGTAGGCTATTAGCAGCAAGCTGTTGGGTGGGGCCCCAGAACAAGTTCCTCTGGTGGGCCTAAGGCCCTTCAGTCTGAAACTGTATAACGGAGAACTATTATATATAAGGGTGGGTTACTGTATATAATTGGGAAACTTAAATATGAGGGGGCTATTATAAGGGGGCACTATTATTTATAAGACAGGCTATTATTTATAAGGGAGGAACTATTATATATAAGGCATCCATTATAAGAGGTAGCTATAATTTATAAGAGGGGAACTGTTTATAAGGGGAGTATAATTGTTAAGTGGGCTTATTTATAAAGGGGGCTATTAGTGATAATGGGGACTATTATTTATAAGGGTAACTATTATTTATGAGAGGGCTATTATTTATAAGGGAGCAGTATTATTTTTATATAATATGCTCTGCAGATGGCCCCCCAGAATAATAATCCACAGTGACCCCACACAGTATAACATGCTCCAGAATGACCTCCACACAGTATAATATACTGCCCAGAGAGGTTACCCCAGTATAATGCTCCACAGTGGCCCAAAACAGTATAATATGCTCTCCAGAGGGCCCCCCCACAGTATAATGCTCCACGTTGGCCCCACACAGTATAATATGCTCTCCAGAAGGGCCCCCCAGTATAATGCTCCAAAGTGGCCCCAGAGGATATAGCATGCTCTCCAGAGCCCCCCCCCCCACATTATAATGCTCCACAGAGGCCTCATACAGTATAATATGCTATCCAGAGGGCCCCCCCATTAAATGCTTCACAGTGGCCCCACACAGTATAATATGCTATCCAGAGGGACCCCCCAGTATAATGCTCCACAGTGGCCCCACACAATATAATATGCTATCCAGATGGCCCCCTCCCCAGTATAATGCTCCACAGGGGCCCCACACAGTATAATATGCTCTCCAGAGGGCCCCCTCCCCAGCATAATGCTCCACAGGGGCCCCATACAGTATAATGCTCCACAGTGGCCCCACACAATATAATATGCTCTCCAGAGTATAATTATCAAAGGCCCGGGAGAGGTAAGGGAAAATAACAAACAGTTATACTTACTTTGCCTTACCTCTGCTGGGCCACCTCGCGCTGCTCCGCTATCCCCTCAGCGCCTCAGCAGTGATGTCCGGAACACCTGAAGATGACATCGGATGCAAGGACAGGTGAGCAAAAATGTTTGTTATTTTTACTCACCTCGGAAAGGGGCCCTGCGGTACATGACGCTGGGTCCCTGTAAGGGAATCACTAGAGGAGCGATTCCCCAGAAGCTGCTGGAGAACTAGGGGGGAGGGGCACAACGAGACAGTGGACCCTAAGCTGAATCCCCCCACTGTCCCTGGCTAACTTGCCCGATCTGTCCTAGGTGACAGCCAGCAACCACGTCGACAGTCCCTCCTTAAAATAAGTGATCACATAGAACGCAGACAAGATGCACAACAACAAAGGGAGGTCAGCTAGCCAAGGGGTAAGAAACAATCGAGCAATTGCAGCACAGAATCGATATCCAAGAGAATAGTTAAAGTCAAAGCCAGTGGTCAGAAAATCAGGTAACAAGGTAGCAAGGGAAATAATGAAGACAGCAGGCAAAACACAAGTGTAATAACCGGCAGCCATGTGAGGGCTGACAACCTGTTTATAGAAAGTTTGGGACCAGCCCCAGAGCTGATAGGTACACAGGCTGTCAATCACTCAGGCCAGGAAGAGATTAACTCTATGCAGTCCAGAGAGAAATGTTTCTAATTACAAGGGTGTGGTTTTACACAGCAAGAGAACTAGGACCATGTTCAGACTGAGCATCAAGAAGCTTACACAAAGAACAAAATTGAAGACGCCTCCTTCGCCACAGCGTGCGAGCGGAGGGCGGCGCCGAGACCCGAAACGGCAGAGACGTTACAGTACCCCCCTCTTTATGAGGGGCCACCGGACCCTCACCAGATAAACCAGTTTTAATAGGACCCAGTATTTTCTCTGCCTTCAATTCAGGGTCTTTTTGCACAACTACAGACACTGGTGGGCCAGGCAAACATTTTTTATTCACCTGGCATTTCCCACCTTTTGCAGCCGAGACAGTCTCCTCAGTAACACAATTTAAGGTGTGCAAAACAATACAGTGGGATGAGCACTGATCTCCCCATTTTACCAACTCCCTTTTACCCCAATCAAAAATAGGGTTATGGAGGTTCAACCAGGGGAGCCCCAAAATAATATCGGAAGACAGATGCTCCATAACAAAAAAGCTCATGACCTCTGAATGAGCAGAACCAACTTGCAACGTTATTAAGGGGGTCTTGAATCGGACCTTACCCCTGGCCAGTGGGGCAAAATCCGCTCCAGTAACCGCCAGAGGAGTGTCAAGTGGCAAAAGCTCAATGCCTAAAGCTGAGACCAACGAGAATGTGACAAAGTTTGCCGCAGACCCAGAGTCAACTAAGGCCTGGCCAGAAACAGATCTGTCCCCAGAGGACAGAGACACAGATAACAACATCTTATTGTTACTACTGGCAAATACCTGGTTGCCTGAGTGGTTCTTCCGACTACCACTCAGGCACTGAAGTTTTTCCCCTGGTGTGCAGGGTCTGATGGAGCAGTCACGGATGAAATGACCGGAAGTACCACAGTACAGGCAGAGGTTGTTCCTGAGACGATGCTCTTGTCGCATCTTGGCGTCCATAACTCCCAGTTGCATAGGTTCCTCACCAGGAGTCATGGGAGAAATAACAGGGTTTTCAGGAGAGAGTGAGGGAGAGACAGAAAACTTGGAAGAAGCAGACCCTATTCTCTCTTTAACATTTTCCCGGATCCTACGATCAATACGGACAGCCAAAGTCATGGCCTGCTCAAGAGTGGGAGGATCTGGGTAACCAACCCAGAGCTCCTTAACACGGTCACACAGGCCTTGTTTAAAGTGGGCCTTTAGAGCTGACTCACACCAACCTGCAGTCACGCTGCACTTGCGGAATTCTGCGCAATATTCCTCAGCAGAGTGTTTGCCCTGCCGCATAGTGAGGAGTTGCGATTCCGCAAGACCAATGTGGTCTGGCTCAGCATATATAGACCCCAAAGACAAAAAAAAACTTTTCAAAGTCAGTCCACTCCTCAGCCCCAGGAGGGAGTTTAAGGGCCCAAGCCTGTGGATCCCCCTGTAGGAGGGATATAACTATTCCTACCATTTGGGCCTGGGATGCATGTGGATTAATCCGAAAATACAGGCGACATAACTCCCGGAAAGTCTCAAATTTTTCACGATCCCCTGAAAAACGATCCGGGAGTAACATCTTCACCTTAAAAGGGAAAGAAACAGGCGGGGATGCTGCAGCAGCCTCAGTAAGGGTCTGAACCTGGTTAGCAAGCTCAGCTACCAGGACTGCCAAACCTTCCAACTTGGCTGCAAGGCCCTGAATAGGATCCATGCTGACCCTATGGAAGCAATGGCAGAATGTATGGGCCAGTTATTCTGTAAGGGAATCACTAGAGGAGCGATTCCCCAGAAGCTGCTGGAGAACTAGGGGGGAGGGGCACAATGAGACAGTGGACCCTAAGCTGAATCCCCCCACTGTCCCTGGCTAACTTGCCCGATCTGTCCTAGGTGACAGCCAGCAACCACGTCGACAGTCCCTCCTTATAATAAGTGATCACATAGAACGTAGACAAGACGCACAACAACAAAGGGAGGTCAGCTAGCCAAGGGGTAAGAAACAATCGAGCAATTGCAGCACAGAATCGATATCCAAGAGAATAGTCAAAGTCAAAGCCAGTGGTCAGAAAATCAGGTAACAAGGTAGCAAGGGAAATAATGAAGAGAGCAGGCAAAACACAAGTGTAATAACCGGCAGCCATGTGAGGGCTGACAACCTGTTTATAGAAAGTCTGGGACCAGCCCCAGAGCTGATAGGTACACAGGCTGTCAATCACTCAGGCCAGGAAGAGATTAACTCTATGCAGTCCAGAGAGAAATGTTTCTAATTACAAGGGTGTGGTTTTACACAGCAAGAGAACTAGGACCATGTTCAGACTGAGCATCAAGAAGCTTACACAAAGAACAAAATTGAAGACGCCTCCTTCGCCACAGCATGCGAGCGGAGGGCGGCGCCGAGACCCGAAACGGCAGAGACGTTACAGTCCCTTTCTGTTATCGATATGGCCGGTCCTGACTCCGGGATCCGGAGTCATCAGGATCCGGATCCCGGGGGCCCCTTTGGGGTCGGGGCCCTGGGCAATTGCCCAGTTTGCCCCACCCCTAACGCCGGCGCTGGTTATTAGATAACTTCATCTGGGAGTAGCATTATACAGTGGGGAAAAAAAGTATTTATTCAGCCACCAATTGTGCAAGTTCTCCCACTTAAAAAGATGAGAGAGGCCTGTTATTGACATCATAGGTAGACCTCAACTATGAGAGACAAAATGAGAAAACATATCTAGAAAATCACATTGTCTGATTTTTTAAGAATTTATTTGCAAATTATGGTGGAAAATAAGTATTTGGTCACCTACAAACAAGCAAGATTTCTGGCTCTCACAGACCTGTAACTTCTTCTTTAAGAGGCTCGTCTGTCCTCCACTCATTACCTGTAGTAATGGCACCTGTTTGAAATTGTTATCAGTATAAAAGACACCTGTCCACAACCTCAAACAGTCACACTCCAAACTCCACTATGGTGAAGACCAAGAGCTGTGGAAGGACACCAGAAACAAAATTGTAGACCTGCACCAGGCTGGGAAGACTGAATCTGCAATAGGCAAGCAGCTTAGTTTGAGGAAATCAACTGTGGGAGCAATAATTAGAAAATGGAAGACATACAAGACTACTGATAATCTCCCTAGATCAGGGGCTCCACGCAAGATCTCACCCAGTGGGGTCAAAATGATCACAAGAACGGTGAGCAAAAATCCCAGAACCACACAGGGGGACCTAGTGAATGACCTGCAGAAAGCTGGGACTAACGTAACAAAGGATACCATCAGTAACACACTACGCCGCCAGGGACTCATATCCTGCAGTGCCAGTGTCCCACTGCTTAAGCCAGTACATATCCGGGCCCGTCTGAAGTTTACTAGAGAGCATTTGGATGTTCCAGAAGAGTATTGTGAGAATGCCATTTGGGCGGATGAAACCAAAGTAGAACTGTTTGGTAGAAACACAACTCGTCGTGTTTGGAGGAGAGTGAATGCTGAGTTGCATCCAAAGAACACCATACCTACTGTGAAGCATGGGGGTGGCAACATCATGCTTTGGGGCTGTTTCTCTGCAAAGGGACCAGGACGACTGAGCTGTACATGAAAGAATGAATGGAGCCATATATCGTGAGATTTTAAGTGCAAACCTCCTTCCATCAGCAAGGGCATTGAAGATGAAAAGTGGTTGGGTCTTTCAGCATGACAATGATCCCAAGCAAACCGCCAGGGCAACGAAGGAGTGGCTTCGTAAGAAGCATTTCATGGTCCTGGAGAGGCCTAGCCAGTCTCCAGATCTCAACCCCATAGAAAACCTTTGGAGGGAGTTGAAAGTCCGTGTTGCTCAGCGACAGCCCCAAAACATCACTGCTCTAGAGGAAATCTGCATGGAGGAATGGGCCAACAAACCAGCAACAGTGTGTGCCAACCTTGTGAAGACTTACAGAAAACATTTGACATCTGTCATTGCCAACAAAGGATATTTAACAAAGTATTGAGATGAACTTTTGTTATTGACCAAATACTTATTTTCCACCATAATTTGCAAATAAATTCTTTAAAAATCAGACAATTTGATTTTCTGGATTTGTTTTCTCATTTTGTCTCTCATAGTTGAGGTCTACCTATGATGTCAATTACAGGCCTCCCTCATCTTTTTAAGTGGGAGAACTTGCACAATTGGTGGCTGACTAAATACTTTTTTTCCCCACTGTATATACACACCTATCTTAAAGCCTGAGGGGAAAATGTGTTTCTGCCTTATGTTCTCTTGGATATCATTAGGACTGAATATACTACAATTGTAGTGTCCGTTTATGCTCCAAGATGTCCACTTATGGAGTGGCTGCTTAATGGATGCCCCCTAGATGTGATTTTCACACGCTACATGAACCTCACTAACCTTGATCTATTTTCTACTTTGTTACACATTGATTTGGAGTGGTGGAATCCACAGACTTATGCTGCAACCCAGATTGAGGGAACTGGAGGATGGGAGTAGTAGTGGCGGATGACATGCCATCAGCTAGGCCGAGCGCACTCAACCACACTCCCCAGCTCTGCTCCTGGGCCGGACACTGCTGAGGGGGGTCCTGCAGCACTACCTGATGATGGTGCTAGTAGTTTCCCCCGGGGTGCTTTAAGTTGGAGAGGGGACTATTCTACTGTGAGCCAGTGTGATGGTGTTTGGAAGGACCCTGATGGTAAAGCAGGAATGACTCAGGCAGCCAGTTGTGCAGTGAAACAGGATAACACTTTACTCAGCAACTGTGTAAGTACAACAAGCAACTTCCAAAATGTGGGTAGTAGTTTCTCAGTGTCCAACTCCCCAGCCTTGGTCTTAGGAGGGTGCCCAGGGATGATTCAGGCTCTAAGGATAACTCCACTCCAACTATAACTCCTCTGATGTGCCACTCCCAGCTGTAGATACTGGGGACTATAGTGCAGGGTAGTCCTAACAGGGATCTGTTTACCTTTAGATAAGGTGCTGAGTCAACTCCTCCTGTCACAGGGCTCCACTGCTCCTCCTGGCACAGAGTCCAAACGCCTGACAGCCTATCTCCCTTTTCTCAGGGCTGCCTCCAGATGAACCTTGGACAGTATTCTCCTCCTAGAGACTATATCAGGGGTCGGAAACCCCCGGCACGCGTGCCACTCTTGGCACGCGAGGCTTATTTCCCTGGCACGGCAGCGGATTCCTCACCCAGCAGATTCGATCGGACCAAACATGGCCGAAACAAAACTGCTGTTATTATACTGTTGGGTCTCTTCAGACCCCCGAGTATAATAAGCGGAGACTTAGGAGAAGTGATGAAAAATAAAAAACAATGATACTCACCTTGCTCCCTGCGCTACGCGGCGGCTGTGCGATTTGCAGGCGCTTCTGACAGCTGACAGGCCCTCAGGGGTCACGTCCGGCGTCATTACACATAATGATGCGACGTGACCCCAGAGACCCAATCAGCTTTCGCTGACGTTAGGGAGAAGCGCCGAAGAGAACAGAGCAGCTGCGGAGCGTGGAATGGTGAGTACATTGTTTTTTTATGTTTGTCACCTCTCTTGGTCCTGCACTTATTATACTCGTGGGTCTGAAGAGAGCTATGGAACATAATACCGTGTGCAGGGACCGCTATGGGACCTAATACCGTGTGCAGGGACCGCTATGGGACCTAATACCGTGTGCAGGGACTGCTATGGGACCTAATGCCATGTGCAGGGACCGCTATGGGACCTAATACCGTGTACAGGGGCCGCTATGGGACCTAATACCGTGTGCAGGGACCGCTATGGGACCTAATACCTTGTGCAGGGACCACTATGGGACCTAATACCGTGTGCTGGGGTCGCTATGTGACATAATATGGTGTGCAGAGGCCACTATGTGACATAATACGGTGTGCAGAGGCCACTATGTGACATAATACCGTGTGCAGAGGCTGTTATGGGATATAATACCGTGTGCAGGGGCCGCTATGGATGGAACATAATACCGTGTGCTGGGGCCACTATATGACATAATATCGTGTGCTGGGGTCACTATGTGACATAATACCGTGTGCAGAGGCCACTATGTGACATAATACGGCGTGCAGAGGCTGTTATGGGATATAATACCGTGTGCAGGGGCCACTATGTGACATAATATCGTGTGCTGGGGTCACTATGTGACATAATACCGTGTGCAGAGGCCACTATGTGACATAATACGGCATGCAGAGGCTGTTATGGGATATAATACCGTGTGCAGGGGCCACTATGTGACATAATACCGTGTGCTGGGGCCACTATATGACATAATACCGTGTGCAGGGGCCACTATGTGACATAATACGGTGTGCAGAGGCTGTTATGGGATATAATTCCTTGTGCAGGGGCCACTATGGTACATAATACCGTGTGCAGGGGCCGCTATGGGACATTATTCTGTATAACGGTGTGTTTTCTGCATTAAGGATGTGGTTTTGCACAGAAAACACAGGCATTTTTTTTTGTGCAAAAATGCACCATGTGAACGCAGTTTTACATTGAAGTAAAAGTTCCAGTGGCGTAAGACTATATCTGGATCCAGATACATAGTGTGATATCACCATAAGGATGCCGCCATATGGTGCTCCTGGACACTTACATTTACCACTAATTGCGGGATGCACTTGTACTTTCATTGCTTCTAATCGGAAAGTACAGGAGCGTCCCAGGAAATAGCAGTAAACGCATGTGTTCTGAAGCATCTTGTGGCAGCACTTCTGTGTTATGGTTTGTGGTATATGACTTTAGTTTAGAGGTCGTCAGACTTACAATTATTGACCGGCACTCCGAATACATCTTTGATTTTTTAATTAAAATCGGCATGCCGAACAAAAAGGGTTGCCTACCCCTGTGCTACTATTGTAAGATAGTCGAAATACCCCTATACACATTAGAGTAGCCTCTAATCTAAAGTGTTTGGTGAGTGTGATGATTCCACTTAAATATGGCTATAACTCAAAGATGTATTTTGATCTCTGAGTATCGTATCTCCCTCTTAATTCTATTTAATTTAACTGTGCGTAGCTCTAATCCTAGGTGTATGTTTTCAGTGGTGGCAACAATGTAACAATAGGGCTTTGTACTCATCCCAGAATGGCTCCATTGACCATATGTGTGGTAAAGTAATTATTTCACTTTTATTCCATTTTTATTTTATGCGCTGTATATTGTAACTAGTAACTGTTAATGCTTGTATATATCTGCATATCTGTTCTGAACTGCATGTGTTAGATGTTAATACCGACCCATCTAGGGGTTAATAAATATACAAAATTTAGAAAGCTTGTCTTGTATTTATCTTGTGGACCCAGCACTTACTGGCGATGAGTGTGGTTTTTAGTAAAGAAGCCTCAGGTGTGGGCCAACGCGGTGTTGGCGCACTGAGGATCTTTCACAGTGAGCCTTACCGTTTCCTGAATATTCACCTGCAGTCTGCTGTGCCGTTTTAGACCAGGGCTATACTGTGAGGTTTTTTTGTAGCACTACTAATTTTAACTATTGAGCTACAAATACAGTGTAAATTATTGCAATAAGTTTTATGCAATCATGCGGACTGCAGTTGTCACCCACTAGTTAAAAATAATTAGTAGTCATTCAAAAAGGTGAAGTGTAGCTCTGAACTAATATGTGGGGAGGAGGTAGAGAAATTCAGGTCCGAGATAGATACTAAAGCACTTGTTAATAAGCTAAATATTAGATATTTCCTGTATTACAAACACAAAGACACAGAGGTGTAGCTAGGGGTTCAGCACGGGGGGGTGAACATGTCCAAGTGGGCCCCCAACTTGGACATGTTCGTATACCGATACTATCAGTATACGGTGAGCGTATAGTGGTATATAGCGGCTCTACACAGGGATCTGCAGACGATTTAGGTGAATACAGGGCATTAACATTTAGTGACTTACAGGTGACGTCTCTGACTAATCGTTCACATTCCCCATCTCTTTCATCTGGACGGCCATGACCATTTATTCCAGTCTGTAAAGTTTGCAACACAGACATCTTTAGCTCCTCTTATTGATCGCGGTTTTTCCTGCAGCATTTTGCACAGAAATTTTGCAGAGGTTTCCTCTGCGGACTTTCTGCTTCAATTATATCTATAGAGAAACTGCTGTCATTTCTGTAGGTATAACTGACATGCTGTGATTTCCAAAACTGCAACTGTTTTGGAAATCGCAGCGTATCCGCTGCGCATATTTTACTGCAAAGTGGGGATGTCATGGAAGCCCCATGTGGCGAAAACCCACAGAGAAAAACTGTGGCATTTTAGCAAATCCCATCCACACATTGCGGAAAAATATGTGCAGCAGACGCACTGCAATTTCCAAAACCAATGCGGTTTTGGAAATTGCAGCATGTCAAATATACCTATGGAAGCGCTGGCAGTTTCTGTATACGTGTATTAAAAACAGAAAGTCCACAGGGGAATCCTCTGCAGACCTTCTGTGAAAAGCGCTGCGGGAAAAACCACAATGTTACCACTGCGGTTTTTCCTGCAGTGCTTTTTTTTTTTTGCTGGAGCCCGCTACATGGGGCCTTAGTCTTAATAAAGCCCAAGTGCAACTTTCATTAAATTAATTGCCCCCTCATATTATTGCCCTGATTCCCTCTGACATAAACACTGCACCTCTAATGACCCCTTATATCAGTGACCACCCCCTTATACTCATAATGCCTCCTAATATAAATGATGCCCCCTAATGGCCCCTTATATAAATAACCTCCCCCTTGGATTCATAATGCCCCCCAATAACCCTTATATAAATGAACCCCCATTGTCATAATGCCCCCTAATGAATCCTTCCTTTATAGTTATATTTCCCCCTCCTAACCACCCCTTATACTATTACATACCTCCCAACTTTCAAAGGCCAGAAAGAGGGACAAAATATACGGCGTGCTATGCGCACCACAGCAAATTTAGCTCCACCCACTTCAATGTTGACTCCGCTCATTCTCATCTATTTTTCCATGTGCCCCCACACAGTATAATGCTCCTACAGTAACCCTAACATTATATGCCCCCACATTATGTTTTCCTCCAATTTCCCCACAGTATTAAGAGCCTATAATCGTGCCCCAGTTTTAACTGGCGGAAACTAGAGGGGGACATTAAACTGGGTCAGCTGTAGGGTGACATTAACCTATGGGACAGTTGGAGGGTGACATTAAACAGTGAGGGTAGTTGGAGGGGGACATTAAACTGGGGGCAACTAGAGGCAGACATGCCCCCCTCCAGCTACCCCCCACGGTTTAATGTCCTCCTCCGGTTGCCCCCAGTTTAATGTCACCCTCCATCTGCTCCCCCAGATTAATGTCCCACTTTATCTGCCACCAATTTAATTTCCCCCTTCATCTGTCACCAGCTTAATGCCCCCTTCATCTGACCCCAGTTTAATTGCCCCCTCCATCTACCACCAGATTAATGTCCCCCTTTATCTGCCAGCAGTTTAATTGCCCCCTCCATCTACCACCAGATTAATGTCCACCTTTATCTGCCAGCAGTTTAATTGCCCCCTTCATCTGCCTTCAGTTTAACTAACCCCTACATCTGCCCCCAGTTCCCCCCTCTTGCTCACACATGCTGTGTCTTTGTCTCTTCGATCACTCTCTGTTCCCAGCTTTCTGTGTAACATCACAGTCTGTCCCGCAGTATCCAGAATAGCTCCTCCCACACAAGAGTCTAATCACATGGTCATGATGTCATCAAAGGTCCTTTACCCACTAGGATTTAGCATCTACCCTTTACACTACCCTAATAAAGTTTGTTAACAGCAAAACACTTCAGGGGCATAGCGGGGCAAACTGTAAGCTATGCAGGACCGTGGGACAGCTGTGTAAAATCGGGACTCCCCCACTGGGAGCTATGCTATTAATATACCCACACAAAAAAAAAAGTCATACTCACCTATCTGCGATCCTGATGAATGGAGCCGCCGTCGCTTCCTCCCTGTCCACGCACAGGACGTCTGTGTCTGAGCGCAGGTGGCATGATGTTGTGACGTCATCGCGCCACCTGTGCTAAGAAGCAGACATCGGTCTGTGGTCTCAGTGTCTTGTAAACTGCAGGCCTGTATTGGCTTGCGGTTTACAATACCGTTAAGTTGCAGGAAGCGTTTTAACTAGATCGGTGTCTGCAGACACCAATCTAGTTAGAAATAAAGGATGTATTAATGGCGGCCCTGGGGTGGGCCCCAAAGAGTCAGTGGGCCCGGGGCAGCCAACCCCTCTGCCCCCCACCCCCTGCTAGCTGTGCTTCTGAAAGACGTGTTCAAAACCAACATAAAAATACTTTTTAAAAAACAAATATTTCTAATATGAATAATTCTAAAGGAAATAGACAGTTATAGCTATAGTTATAACTGTTAGTATAGAATATGTAAGATTTATGCAGTGCTCTATGATTTATAAGGTTGCAAGAGTTTAATGTGTCACACAAAGTAAATATTACACAGAAAAATAGTTGCTGAGGAAATATTAGGAAAGACCCATTTCCTGTGTGCTAGTGAAGAAACCATTGGCCGGGTCCTGTGATATATTTCAAAATCACTTGTTCCAGCCAGTTCACTGAATTCTCATAGTTGTCATGACAGTGAAAAACCACATACTTGTACAGTAAAACAAAATTACCCTCGAAAGAAATACCACACTCAAAACTGTCACTCAAAACTCCACCCGTCTGTTACCGGATACTACACATATCACTAAAAATGTATGAAGAGAAATAAAGCTATGTTTATCTATGGCAGTGATGGCGAACCTTTTAGAGACCAAGTGCCCAAACTGCAACCCAAAACCCACTAAATTATCGCAAATTTGGCATCTGTTTTTTAGTAACCGTGCAAAGTTATTACAGCCTGTTATAATATCACATGTCTGCTATAAAACAGATACTGTGTGATACAAATAGTGAAGGGCCCCCAGACAGTATAATGCGCTCCACAGTGGCCCCCAGACAGTACAATGCGCTCCGAAGTGGCCCCCAGACAGTATTATATGATCCAGAGTGGCCCCCAGACAGTATTACATGCTCCAGAGTGGCCCCCACTCAGTATTATATGCTCCATAGTGGCCCCCCACACAGTATTATATGCCCACAGTGGCCCCCACACAGTATTATATGCTCCACAGTGGCCCCCACACAGTATTATATGCTCCACAGTGGCCCCCACACAGTATTATATGCTCCACAGTGGCCTCGGCACAGTATGATATGCTCCACAGTGGCTCCCACACAGTATTATATGCTCCACTTTGGGGCCCCACATAGTATTATATACTCCACAGTGGGCCCCCCATACAGTATTATATGCTCCACAGTAGGCCGCCACGCACAGTATTATATGATATGTACCAGAAGTCCCACAAAGAGCAGTCAGGCATCCTCCTTCTTCTGACTGCAGGTGCTGATAACTGATGAGTCAGTGTAAGCTGTGGTCCAGTGGACCCGCGGCCTGCACTGACAGCTTTCAGCTGTATGTGCATTTGCTTGGCTTGCAATGCTTGCTTGGAATTGTTGCAGAAATTTTTGTGACTGTCTCATTTATTTTTATGGGGCTTATAGAAAACTACAGAACAGGATAACTAAACTAAAGGTGCTAGAATTCTTGCTTAACCCTTTGCCAACACATGACATAATAGTACATAATATTCGGCAAGGACTTCCCACAACATGACATACTATTACGTTACATGCATTGTGCCTGCTCAGGAGCTGAGCAAGCACCATGGAGAGCAAGTGTCAGTTGTATGTTACTTAGCTCAGCTCCAATCACATGTCCAAATGAAATCGTGGCGAATCGCGTAACAAAAACAGCTATTTATTGGCTGCAGAGAGCCGGGGTGGGCAGGTTGGCGGCAAAATAGCGGAACCCCTTGGATACTGCGGTCATATTTGACTGTGGCATCCAAGGAGTTAAAAACCCCCGATCGGTTACGGAGCAGGGTGTTAGCTGTCAGTTACAGCTAACACCCTGCTCCATAACCGATCGGGGGTTTTAACACCTTGGATGCAATGGTCAAACATGCCGTGGGTGCTCGCGAAGGGGTTAAAGGGCTGTGACATCACAGGGCTGGCTGCTGATTGGCTGCACGCATGGCATTGTGGGTGATCCCACGTTCCCAGAGTTCCTTGCCCCATGTCCTAACATGTACAGCAGCCATTTTGAACTAAATGTGATTCGTTACCACGAAGTGTGAGTAAATTCAGATTCGATGTGAATCGAATATTTCCTGAAATTTGGATCGAATTCCACTTCGTAAGCTTCGATTCGCTCATCTCTAATCTTAACTAAACTTAAAATAAAAAAAAAATTCAAAACTATGAAAAAAGTATTAATAAATAAAACCCCCAAAATGCCCATATAAAATCATTTACAAATGTAAAAAAATTACATGTTTGGTATTACCACATCCACAACAACCCTTACAATAAAGCTAAAACTTTATTTAATTTGCAGGGTGAACGTTGTAAAAAAATGGAAAAAAGCACCAGAACTAATGATTTTTTTTGCCATCTAGTCTCACAAAATGTGGAATAAAAAGTTATCAAAAAGTTATTTGTAGCCCAAAATGATACCAATATGAAGCACAGATTTTTATTCTGCACACTTAGTAACGCATAATACAATATAAAGGAGCCCTCATTTGGCTATATCACCAGAAAAAAAAAATATATATATAGCTTGTACAATGTGGCAAAATAAAATCACCAAAGCTTTATGACAGAATTGTCTGTGGCAGGAAGGGAAATGTACACCCCAGATTTAGAGATTCCAAGGGAAATACACCAGAATTGACCCCCACGGAATGTCCCCCCAACCCTAGGAGCCAATGTATACTCTGCAGCTTGCATATTCACATTTCACCAGGGACAAAGACTGGGCCCCTCTGCCAGCTCACGACATAAAGCCCTCTTTCCTGGCAACCATATGGTATAACGCCCCATTTACTGGTCCCCACATGGTAAAACACCCCCTTTACTGGCCCCCACAAGATATAAAACAAGATATAAAGTCCCCTTTTCTGGCATCAAATGATTTAAAGTCCCCCTTACCCCCATTATATATTGCCTCCTTATTGGTCCCCATACAGTTTGCTGCCTCCTTTACTAGCATCCACACAGTATAGTACTGTCCCTTTTTTGGCCCCCATTCAACTTTAGGCTGTCACCTGCCCTGGCCCCTCCAGAGTTTGTCCAATTCTGGGAAACCCCTTTAAGAATAATGTCCCACAGTGGCTTTTTGACACAGTATAATGTCCCACAGTGGCCACCTTTCCTCAGTATAATGTCCCACAGCGGCCCCTCCACACAGTATGATGTCCCATAGCGGCCACTCCACATAGTATGATGTCCCATAGCAGCCCTCCACATAGCATATTGTCCCATAGTGGCCCCTCCCACAGTATAATATCTCATAGTGACTTCCATACAGTATAATTTCCCTATAATTTATGTTTAATCTCCTCCTCTGGGCTTCCGCCTATTATACTCTGAGATCTGAGGAGATCCCGGATTACAATAATAGCAGTTCTGTTTCAGACATGTTTGGTTTGAATGAAACCACGGGTCGAATCTCGCAAGGTTCGCCTAGCAAATACTCTAAGTGCCGCGACCCTGCTCACCGATTCCTGCTCCTGCCCACAGTCACTTCCGCTTCCCATTCAGCCTCCAGGAGGTCCCGTGCACTGAGCTGAATAGCGTGTGACGCACGTGGAAGGCTGAAGGGGGAGTGGAGGTGGGCAGGAGAAGGGACCAGTAAGTAATTAGTGGCTGTCACCTGCAGAAGTAATCCAAGGCTATTGAAAAAAAAAAAAAAGCAGCAGGGGTCCTCATAACAGCCTCTATGACTGCTATGATGGCAGTCTAAGCTAATGCTTAAATTCTTTGAGGGGAGCAGTTTTCAAAATAAGGTGACTTCCCAGGGTATTTCATTTTACTGGCACCTAAGGAACTATGCAAATGTGACATGGTGTCCAAAAACCAAACAGCACTCCTTCTCTTCTGCCTTGCTGTGAGCCCAAACAGCAGTTTATGCCCACATGTACGATACTGTAGTACCCAGGATAACCCACTTAATATTGTCATTTATGGGCAGAAACGGCTTTATTTTGCATAGAAGAGAAGTAGCAATATTTGGCTTTTGGAGCACAGATTTAAACGTTTTTTTTTTTTATGCCATACCATTTTTGCAGAGGCCCTGAAATTCCAGTAAAGTTGAATGCAATGACACATGACCCCATTTTGTAAACTGTCCCTCTTATGGAATTTATCTAGGAGTGTAGTGAGCATATTTATCCCCAAGTGTTGCATTAATATATTTTCCAGAAAAGAATGCGCATCTGATGGTGAAAAATGAAAATAGCAATTTTTCCGGAAATATATAATTTCACTGCGCAATATGTTGTGCCCAGCTTGTGTCAGAGACACTACAGAAGCCGTTTGTGGCCGACATATCATGCTTAACAGTTTTTGTTTAAATAATTTTTATTGACAGTCAACATTGAAACCACAAAAGTAATACAGTCATCTAAATTGCAGGGGTTACAAACACAGACACAACTCAACACATAATGAAAGGGCAAAATGGGGGGGGGGGGGGAAGCAGGTCAAACAGAAGGTACCGTAGATGGCCAATGTCATTTGGCAAGGTAGGACAAACCTCTAAAAAGGACTTAACATGGTATTAAGACTACTAAGTTTAGTACAGTGTCGAAAACATAAACCCACACCTTAAAGGTCCAACAATAGTAGAACAAAAGCGCAAATCAACTGGAGAAGTAGTTCGGCTTGGCTAACTGTTCAATTCATCTTACTACCTAACTAACTCACTAACTAAGAGAGCAGTGCGGGCTCACCAACCAACTATCCCACACAGTCCTATACTTAGGAAAGGAAAAATTCCCAAAAGCAATGATTCGTTCGTATGAGTGAGTGGTATTAATGAGTGTCAGGAGGTCTTGCAATGATGGAGGCAATGGTTGTTTCCATTTCCGAGCCATCACCAAAATTTTACATGCCAATTTGCGATGTAGAGGGGGAAGCGCGTCCATCTCCAAATTAAGCATAGCCACCTGGGGGGTAGAGCACCCCAGAAAGCCATCCAGGAGGTCAAAAACCTCCCACCAATATTGAGCAAGACGAGGGCAATCCCAAAAGGTGTGGCGTAATGTACCCACTCCCCCACATAGCCTCCAAAAGAGAGAGGAAAAATTAGGAAACATTTGGTGTATCCGAACCAGGGGGAAATACCACCTAAGAACCACCTTATAAGCCATCTCTACATGAGAGCTACAGGCTAGGGATGTGCAGAATAGAGCAAAGGCTTTCTGCCATTCCTCAGGTGTCCAGGACTTGTCAAGATCCCTCTCCCAGAGACGGATAGGGTAAGTCTTTTGGAATGAGGATCGAGGGTCAATAGAATAATAGATCGGTCTAAGACCTTTTCGTGTTGATCGAAGTAAAAGAAAGATATCAGGGTTGCACCTCACATGTAAGAAGTCATGTTTTTGTAGACAATGTCTCACTTGAAGAAATTTATAAAAGTCGTGTTTGGGCAAATCAAATTCTGCAGACAAAGATACAAATTCTCTTAGGTTACCATCTTGAAAAAGTTGAGATACAAATTGCAAGCCCTTAGCAACCCAGCTCTAAAGACTCAAGGATGGGACCATTATAGAAAACACTGTGAACGGAATAGTGGATCTGTCCAGCAGTTCCGAACTAACCGTGTGAGAATGGGCGTAATTCAAGGCCGCCACTGAGTATTTGGTAAAAGGTGAACAAAAATTCAAAATTGATCCAGAAAGAGGCAAAAAGTATTTCTCGAAACTCTTTAGCAGTAAAACAAGACCTTTCAATGTGCAGCCAATGGAGCTTTTCCTCTCTAGCCAGGCCCCCCACCAACAAGGAGACTAAAGTAGCAATATAATACCCATGTACTGTATGTCAGGAACTCCCAGCTCTCCTAGGTTACTAGCTCTAGTTAGAATTGAGTGGGTGAAGTGGGGCTTCCTGCCTGCCCAGATAAATCTAGTAAGTAAACTGTTGACCAATTTAAAAAAGGAAGGGGGTAAAGCAATAGGCAGGGTACGAAATAGATACAAAAGGCGGGGAAGAAGAAGCATCTTGAAAGCCTTGATTCTACCCAACCAGGAAATCACAGTCAGGCCCATTCAATCCACCTCGGTCTGTAAGGCCCGAAGGAGGGGAGGGTAGTTCGCTAGATACAGTGAAGAATGGGCAGGAGTGAGTAAGATCCCCAAATATTGGATATTGTCAAATCTCCAGTCAAAGGAATATCTCTGCTGAAGTAGGGAAACTTCCCGGTCGGGGAGATGTAACGGGAGATTCTGAGTCTTGGCTATGTTCAATTTATAATAGGACAAGGAGCTAAATAAATCAATTAAGTCAAGAGAGGCTGAAAGAGACGAACATGGGTCGGTTAGGGACAGGATAATGTCGTCAGCATAAAGGGAAATGGTATGAGAGTGGCCCGCCAAAGTTACTCCTCGAACATCAGGATGTGATCGAAGGGCACAAGCCAAGGGCTCAATAGAGAGGATAAATATAAGTGGGGACAAGGGGCAACCCTGTTAGGTACCATTGGTAATTGCAAAATGAGTAGATAGGGCTCCGTTAACAAAAACTCTAGTGGAGGGTGTGGAAAAAAAGGGCAGCTATAGCTGATAAAAACGTACCACCCAGTCCCATCTGTCGTAAAGCCGAGAAGGCGAACGACCAATGGATGCGGTCGAACGCCTTCTCAATGTCGAGCGCCAACATCACAGATGGAAGCCTACCCCTCTCAATATGATGCAAAAGGTTCAGTACTCTCATAGTATTATCAGGGGCCTGTCGACCAGCAACGAAGCCCACTTACTGAGGGGAAACTAAAAGGGGAATCAATGGAGCTAGTCTCTGAGCCAAGAGCTTCACGTATATCTTAACATCAATATTCAATAAGGAGATGGGGCAAAAGTTTTGGGGAAAGTCAGTAGACTTCCCCGGTTTGGGGATTGTGACAATCATGGCCTCCTGGTTCTCTTTGGGAAACGAGCCCGTTAGCATGGCTGAGTAAAGAATTTCGTTAAGTAGGGGAGTAGTATAGAGGTGAAGGTTTTATAGTAATCATTTGTCATACCGTCTGGTCCGGGAGATTTCCTGATGGGCAGAGAAGCAATTACTTCAGCTATCTCCTCCGCGGAGATGGGTCTTTCAAAATGCTGCGCCTGTAGGGGGGAAAGGGAAGAAAGATGGAGGGAATCCAAGAAGGTTGAAATACCTACATCTGTGGGTTGTAAAGTGGAAGGGTCGTCATGGAGGTTATAAAGGCCGGCATAATATCTACTAAATTGGTCCGCAATGTCCGAGGGACTGACCAGTTTCCCTTTAGAGACAGGGTCAAGAAGAAAAGGGATGCAGGACCGAAGGTGTTTTTTTCTTTAGTTTAGCAGTCTACCGCCCAATTCCCCTGTGAATAGTATCTAGTCTTGAGTTTTTTCAAGGATTTTTCATAGTCAAATAACAATAGATCGTGCAGGCGCTGCCTGGCGAGGAAGAGCTACTCTGCATTATACAAGGAGGGAGCAGATTTATTAAGCTACTCTTTCGTTCTAAAGTCCCCCAAGAAGCTAGAGAGCTGGGCCTGACGAGACTTCTTAACCATATGTCCCAGTCTAATGAGCGATCCCTGTATATAGGCTTTATGAGCATTCTACAAGGGAGCAATATCCACTTCAGGTCTGTCATTAGTTACAAAATAATCTCGAAGATCTCTCTCTATAGAAGCTCTATAGGTAGGATGCGAGAGGAGAAAAGAGTTGCATCTCCAAAGATAAGTCAGGGGGAATGACCAGTCTCGGCCACCATAAGAGCGATCGGAGCATGGTCAGACCATTTTATCACATCAATAGTAGATCAAGTGGCTGCTGATAGCCAAAATCTGTCAACCAAAAACATGTCAATTCTAGAGTAACTATTATGTACCTGAGAGTGGTAAGAATAATCTCGTTCAGCACTGTGATGAGCTCGACAGACATCATATAAATCATTAAAATCTAAAAAGGTCTGTAGTGAGGGGCCTCCCCTGCGGGATGAGAAAGACGAATGAATATACTGGTCCACCGTTAAGTTGAAATCACTGCAGAGGAGGATACCTCCTTGCCGAACTCGGGACACTAAACGCATAACTCTATTGAGAAATCGAAGTTGGTGAGTATTAGGTGCGTAGACTGAAACCAAAGTGCAGAGAACATTATTCAAATGACCCACTAAAATCACATATCGACCCTTAGTGTCTATCCTCTCCAACAGTTGGAAACAGACCGTATGTTTAAAGGCAATTAAAACACCCCTAGATTTAGAGGAATAGTGCGATTGAAATATCACAGGAAAGCTAGGATTGCTTATCCTATGGGCATCTTTGCTGAGTAAGTGAGTCTCCTGGACACATAGGATGTCACAGGAGAGAGACCTAGCCTCAGACCAAAGAAAAGATCTTTTGCTAGGGCAATTTAAGCCCATAACATTAAGAGAAGCAAAAGTAATAGCCATGACACACAAGGACAAGCAAGCTCAAAACTGACTTACCACCCCAACGGAGAGAGGCGAGCCCGCACCGCTCTGTATCAACAGAACAGCCATTGTCATCATGTCATAATAACAAAAATAAATTTGTGACCTGCAAAAAAAGGTGAGGGTAGAAACACACAGGGAAAGGGAAAAGACATAAGACAACAAACGAATTATCCACATTCTACTGGAGGCAAGCAACGTTCGCCCGTAAAGAAATGGGGGAATAAACAGTCAGTCTCAAAACTGAGCAGCAGCAGCAGGTAACTGCAGCCAAAGTCAGTACAGGAACAAAAACCAAGTTACCCAACAGATGGAGGTGGAAAACAAGCACTTCAGCGGGCAATCTTCCCGCGTTTCTTAACCGTATGCCACAGTTCTTTGATACGGGAAGGAGCAGCCTTAGGAACATTTTCCAAATCCAGGAGTTGAATATTCCATCTCTTGAGAAATTTATAGCCATCTTCTAAAGACTTTAACACATAGAGATCCTCTTCGTGAGAGACGAGGAGACGGACTGGAAAGCCCCATTTGTACTTGATCTAGTTGTCTCGCAATATGGCTGTAATCGGGGCCAGAATTCGATGTTGTTGTAGAGTAGCGTCTGACAAGTCCGTGTAGATAGAAATGTCCTTGTAGATGTTTGGGAGGGAGTCTTTCTTCCTACTAGATTCCATGAACAGATCTTTAATATGAAAAAAATTTATTTTTGCATTGACATCTCGAGGAATATCATCAGCCAGATGGCGGGGTTTGGGAAGCCGGGGCGATCAATTTATAATGAGGTCTCTCGGGGCAGAATTAGGCAATACAGTTCTGAGAAAGTCCTGCAGGTAGGACACAAGGTCCACATTAGAGACCGATTCAGGAACCCCTCTGAGTTTAACGTTATTCTGCCTAGAATGGTCTTCTAAATCAGCCAATTTCATTTGAAGTTGAGTAATGGCATCCTCGTGCTCATAGTGAGCATCAATGAGTTGGTTATGGGACAAAACAAAGTCACCAAGTTTAGATTCAATATGATGAACTCTACCTCCCAGATCTTGTATGGAGGAAAGAATAGGAGCCACTAAGGAAGCAAAGCTTTGCTGCAACGACCGATGAAGAGTCTGTAACATGGCTTTCATAGAGGATACTGTTACCAGGGCATCTGAAGTCGGCAGACCCTCTAGAAAATCAGGAGGAGGTGAGGTAAGTAGTGGCTCAGGGGAGCCGCATCCTACCTGCCCCACAGGAGAAGGCCCAGAAGACAGACGTTGGCGTTGTTTGAGTGGGCTTCCAGATTCAGGAGAGTCCAGGGAGCGACATGCCCCTGAAGGCCCTCCGGAGTTATGCAGTTGTGCTACTGAGTTCTCTCCATTGGATGAATGGCTAGCAGGAGAGGTTCTGCATATAGAGGAGCCGGAGTGATGGGACACAGGTGGTACTGAACTAGCATGTCTGACACAAACTGGGCACCACATTTTGGGAACTAAAATGACATAGTTTTGGAAAAATTGCAATTTTAATTTTTCACTACCAGTTGTGCATTCATTTCTAGAAATTAAGTTGATACAGCACTCAAGGGTTAAAACTGCTCACTAAAGCCCTTGATAAATTGAGGGGTGCAGTTTACAAAGTGGGATCACTTCTTGGGAAATTCCACTTTACCGGAACTTCCAAGGCTCTGCAAAAGTAATCCTAAAAACCAGTCCCTCTAAATCTAAACTCCAAAAGTTAAAAAACGCTCCTTCTCTTCTGAGCCCTCCCAAACAGTAGTTCACACCTACATACAGTGGGGAAAAAAAGTATTTAGTCAGCCACCAATTGTGCAAGTTCTCCCACTTAAAAAGATGAGGCTGGCCTGTAATTGACTTTATAGGTAGACCTCAACTATGAGAGACAAAATGAGAAAACATATCTAGAAAATCACATTGTCTGATTTTTAAAGAATTTATTTGCAAATTACGGTGGAAAATAAGTATTTGGTCAATAACAAAAGTTCATCTCAATACTTTGTTATATATCCTTTGTTGGCAATGACAGAGGTCAAACGTTTTCTGTAAGTCTTCACAAGGTTGGCACACACTGTTGCTGGTTTGTTGGCCCATTCCTCCATGCAGATTTCCTCTAGAGCAGTGATGGTTTGGGGCTGTCGCTGGGCAACACAGACTTTCAACTCCCTCCAAAGGTTTTCTGTGGGGTTGAGATATGGAGACTAGCTAGGCCACTCCAGGACCTTGAAATGCTTCTTACGAAGCCACTCCTCCGTTGCCCTGGTGGTGTGCTTGGGATCATTGTCATGCTGAAAGACCCAGCCATGTTTCATCTTCAATGCCCTTGCTGATGGAAGGAGGTTTGAACGCAAAATCTCACGATACATGGCCCCATTCATTCTTTCATGTACATGGATCAGTCGTCCTGGTCCCTTTGCAGAGAAACAGCCCCAAAGCATGATGTTGCCACCCCCATGCTTCACAGTAGGTATGGTGTTCTTTGGATGCAACTCAGCATTCACTCTCCTCCAAACACGAGTTGTGTTTCTACCAAACAGTTCTACTTTGGTTTCATCTGCCCATATGGCATTCTCACAATACTCTTCTGGACATCCAAATGCTCTCTAGCAAACTTCAGACGGGCCTGGATATGTACTGGCTTAAGCAGGGGGACACTGGCACTGCAGGATATGAGTCCCTGGCGGCGTAGTGTGTTACTGATGGTATCCTTTGTTACGTTAGTCCCAGCTTTCTGCAGGTCATTCACTAGGTCCCCTCGTGTGGTTCTGGGATTTTTGCTCACCGTTCTTGTGATCATTTTGACCCCACTGGGTGAGCTCTTGCGTGGAGCCCCTGATCTAGGGAGATTATCAGTAGTCTTGTATGTCTTCCATTTTCTAATTATTGCTCCCACAGTTGATTTCCTCAAACTAAGCTGCTTGCCTATTGCAGATTCAGTCTTCCCAGCCTGGTGCAGGTCTACAATTTTGTTTCTGGTGTCCTTCCACAGCTCTTTGGTCTTCACCATAGTGGAGATTGGAGTGTGACTGTTTGAGGTTGTGGACAGGTGTCTTTTATACTGATAACAATTTCAAACAGGTGTCATTACTACAGGTAATGAGTGGAGGACAGAGGAGCCTCCTAAAGAAGAAGTTACAGGTCTGTGAGAGCCAGAAATCTTGCTTGTTTGTAGGTGACCAAATACTTATTTTTCACCATAATTTGCAAATAAATTCATAAAAAAAAGTCAGACAATGTGATTTTCTAGATACGTTTTCTCATTTTGTCTCTCATAGTTGAGGTCTACCTATGATGCCAATTACAGGCCTCTCATCTTTTTAAGTGGGAGAACTTGCACAATTGGTGGCTGACTAAATACTTTTTTTCCCCACTGCATACAACTTTTGTGTACCCAGGGTACAATGTGGACACAAAAATGGAATATTTCTTTAAACAATTCACTTTTCAATTTGCACTTTATTTTTTTTTTTATTACATTTTACATAGTTACATAGTTACATAGTAGATGAGGTTGGATGAAGACATCAGTCCATCAAGTCCAACCTATAACCCTTCAGTCCCCTGCAGTGTTGATCCAGAGGAAGGCAAAAAACCCCATGAGGCTTATGCCAATTGCCCCATTTCATGGGAAAAAATTCCTTCCCGACTCCAATCTGGCAATCAGCATAAAACCCTGGATCAACGTGCTCTTAAAATCTAAAACACATAACCTGTAATGTTGTTCTGTTCGAGAAAGGCATCCAGGCCCTCTTTGAACTTGTTCAATGAATCCACCATCACCACTTCCTGGGGCAGAGAGTTCCATAGCCTTGTTATTCTTACTGTAAAAAAAATCCTCTTCTATGTTGCTGGTGAAACTTTCTCTCCTCCAGTCATAGAGGATGTCCCCTTGTCACTGTCACTGGCCTAGGGGAAAAAAGATCATTAGAAAGTTCTTTGTGCTGTCCCTTCATGTATTTGTACATTGTTATTAGTTCTCCCCGTAGACGTCTTTTCTCTAAACTGAATAACCCCAAGTTTGTTAATCTATTGTTGTACTCCAATCCACCCATTCCCTAATAATTTTGGTTGCCCTTCTTTGCACTCTTTCTAGTTCGATTTTGTCTTTCTTGTATACTGGTGCCCAGAATTGTGCACAATAGTCTAAGTGTGGCCGTACAAGTGATTTGTATAGAGGCATAACTATGTTCTTGTCATGAGAATCTATACCTCTTTTGATGCATCCCATAATTTTATTTGCCTTGGCAGCAGCTGCCTGGCACTGGTCACTAAAGGTAAGCTTATTGTCCACCACAATCCCCAAGTCTTTTTCATTGGCAGTTTTACCCAGTAATTTACTATTAAGTACATAATCATACATTTTATTTTGTCGTCCAAAATGCATAACCTTACATTTGTCAATATTAAACTTCATTTTCCAACTTCCTTAGATCCCCTTGTAATATTCTACTATCCTCCTCATTTTTGATTACCTTACAAAGTTTAGTATCATCTGCAAATATGGACACCCTGCCTTGCAAACAGTCTACCAGGCCATTAATAAAGATATTAAACAGGAGAGGGCCCAATACTGACCCCTGTGGCACCCCACTGGTGACTGTTCCCCAGTCTGAATATTTACCATTAATAAGCACCCTCTGTCTCCTATCAGTGAGCCAGTTGCGAACCCAGATGCATATGTTTTCCCCCAGTCCCAACATTCTCATTTTGCATACCAACCTTTTATGTGGTACAGTATCAAAAGCCTTTGAAAAGTCCAGATACACCACGTCCACTGCATTACCCATGTCTAGTCTTGAACTTACCTCTTCATATAAGATTACATACAGAAAACAAAGGGAATTTCCAAATCCAGGAGAAACATAACTGATAACCAGTAAGAAATAATGAAACACAGTAAGGCCCCAAACGGACTCCCCAAACGGAAACCCGAACGCAGATGTGAACCGGGCCTAAGACAGCAGACTAGGGTAGGAACACAGGGGAAGATATTTGGAGGAAGGGGGGTGGGGAACTCGCAGTATACAGGTATATAGGCATCCCATGGGTTCCATATGGCCTGGGATGCCTCCACTATGTTATTCAATGTCAGCGTTAAGTTTTCCAGGCTGTGAATGTCTTTTCTGCGGATCAGGAGATCAGCTCCTGTTGGAGGGTTAACTGGTTTCCAATACAGTGCTATTAAGGTCTTAGCAGCTGTGCACAAATAAAAGAACAACCTGAAGGACATCTTATCTAATTGTCTACGGGGTTAGGCCGATCCGTGATGATGCAACATTCAAAAATCTCACCATGAGGAAGATAGGAAAAACCTGGGAAAGACAAGACAAAAATTCACTGAATGGAACCCTCCACTCCTGGCCTCCATGTAGGCATCATGGTCAGCAGCTGTTGATGTTTGATGTTTCGATCTCTGCACCTTCCACAGTTGGGGCAGAGGTGAAGGGGGGAGCCCAGCTCCCAGTCAGTTGTCTCTGGTTGAGGAATCGCCAGACATTCACAGAAGGGTTGCAGGTCGGAAAAAGTATGCAGTGTACCTGAAAAAAAGTGAAACAAATATATTATATTGAGTCATTACAAACAGAGTGAACTTTTTCAAGTGTTTATTTATGTTAATTAGAGATGAATCGATTCTGCAGAAGAGGAATTCGATTCGAATTTCAGGAAATCTTCGATTTGCCACGATTCTGGATTTCCTCTCACACTTCGATGCATTGAATTGCATTTCTTTTTTATAAAATGGCCGTCACACATGTTAGGACAAGGGGGGAAGGGACTCTGGGAGCATGGGATCACCCACAATGCCAAGCGTGCAGCTAATCAGCAGCCAGCAGGACCTGTGATGTCACAGCCCTATAAAAACCCTTGGCCATTTTAAGTACAGTCGTTCCACATCACTCTTATTGTAGGGACAGACGTCGGCAGGAGCTAGGGAAAGACTTACAAAACAGATAGAAGTTCAGGGAATGAGGCTGAGCCTTAGAACTGTAGGGAAAGGATAGGGAGGAATTGAGAGAAGAATTTGGGGTGGTTGCAGGGTCATTTACAGCAAGAATTTGCAGCATAATTCACATTGCAGCACTCACTGCCGTTATACTGCTGCTCATTACTCATATCTGTGTCTTCAAGGTGGAACACAACAAGCCTTTTGCAGTGCAGTACAGCAAAAAACAGTGAATTATCATACACTAATATCTGCACGTATCTGTAAAAAAAGCCTTTTTAAATATATATTATATATTTATAAGGGGCTTATTCACTGTTCTTCCAAGACATAACATTATTCAGTACTATTGTGCCAAAGAAAACTGAATTATCATCCAATAATATCTGCACTTATCTGTAATAACGTGGGGAAAGACATAACGACCTTATTCGCCATTTTGTTACCAGTATAAAGTTGCAGGCCATTTTTAAAAACAGTATTGTCAATAAAAATTCAATAATTCTTAGCGGTTATCACTTATTTAAAGGTGTTTATTAGTGTCAAAACACATAAAAAGGACCATATTCGCCATTTTGTTACCAGTATAAAGTTGCAGGCCATTTATCAATAGTATTGTCAATAATTCAAAAATTCTGAGCCACAAATCTTTGCCTTTATCACGCTTTATTTTATTGGTGTTCATTAGTAGGTGAAGAAATAAGGGGCATATTTGCCATTCTCTTCAAAGTAGAAAATAACAGGCCTTTTTGCCCTTTGCAATTAAGTTTTTTCATCGAACAGTATGTCAGACAGAGAAGCGACAGGCCATGCACAGGGGAGGGCCACAGGCCTAAATGTTTCTGGCGCAGGCACAGGTTGCAGCAGAGTAAGGGGACGTGGCAGCAGGAGTCAGTTACAGAGGCCTGAGCTCCCAGTGTCAAGGAGCGGTCGTGTCTTGACCAGCAACCCAACCAGTGGTGAACCTAGCCTCTTTGCTGCCTGAGGCGGACTATAGAAAGACGCCCCCCCCCCAAAAAAAAACAAAAAAAACTGAGTTTCCATGCTACTAGTTTAACACACTGTTATCGTCGCACAATATACACAATACACAAAGTTATAAAACAGTTTTTAAGAATTCTTCTTCCTGTATTACCTCAGTATCAGATCAACAACATGGCATTAACAATGAAAGTAACTTCACACATCTTCTGCTTGGTGGATGGACGAGCCCACGTGGCCCCCATTCTCTATAATAGGAGTGCCGCAGATAGCTGAGTACTGCACTTCGGCTATCTTTGGCACTCCCATTGAAGTGAATGAGAGCCACGCGGGTTCGTCCATCCACCAAGTGACACACCTATATATATGGCTGCAGTCAGGCTGAATTCCCACCTAGTGGGGGGAAAAACCCAATTCTCAGGCTCAGTGGGGGTCTCAGCAGACAGACCCCCATCAATCAGGTATTTATCCTCTATCATTTAGGTGAATACAGGGCAGTAACATTCTGTGACTTACAGGTGACGTCTCTGACTAATCCTTCACATTTCCCTTCTCTTCCCTCTGGACCGCCATGACCACTTCTTCCAGCTGTGACTTGTCTCTGTAAAGGTTGCAACACAGACATCTTTGGCTCCTCACTTTTCCAGGCATCCAACCCACATTGTCCTCACGTACACACCCATCCTGCTGCTACCCCAATTATATAATATATGATATAACCCCCCATAATGAATAATACTCCCAAGTGCATCTTTATATTAATAATGTCCGTGTGTACCCTGTATAAATAGTGCCCCTTATTAATAATACCCCAGGTGTTAACTAATTAAAAGGTTTTCCAGGTCATTAATAAACTAATCAGTGGGGTTCAAAAACCCAGGACCCCCACTGATCAGCTGTTTGAATGGTACCTGTGTAAGCGCCGTGACCGCTTCTCTGTTTACATAGTGTATTTCATCTCATAGCGGCCATGTAATGTAACTGCAGCCTCGTCCTGTACATGTCTACAGTATGTGACAAGGCTACAATTACATCACACGGTCACTATAAACAGACAGCGTATAATATAAACAGGTGCCATAGCCCATGTTTATAGCGCCCCATTTACACACACTATAAAGTTCCACAGCAGCCCCTGCACACAGTATTACACAGTGTTATGGCCCGCAGCGGCCCCTGCACACTGGATTATGCCTCTCAGCGGCCCCTGCACACGGTATTATGCTCCATAGTGGCCCCTGCTCACGGTATTATGCCCCGCATTGGCCACTGCACACGGTATTATGTTCCGCAGCAACTCCTGCACACAGTTTTATGCCCCATATTGGCCCCTGCACTGGTATTATGCTCCATAGTGGCCCCTACACTTGTATTATGCTCTATAGTGGCCCCAGCACACGGTATTATGCTCCATAGTGGCCCCTGCACAGGGTATTATGCTCCATAGTGGCCCCTGCACAGGGTATTATCCTCCATAGTGGCCCTTGCACTGCTATTATGCTCCATAGTGGCCCCTGCACTTGTATTATGCTCTATAGTGGCCCCTGCACTCGGTATTATGCTCTATAGTGGCCCCTGCTCTTGTATTATGCTCCAGAGTGGCCCCTGCACAGGGTATTATGCTCTACAGTGGTCCCTGCACAGGGTATTATGCCCCATAGTGGCCGACCCATGAACTATTATTATACTCTGGGGTCTTTTCAGACCCCAGAGTATAATGATTGGAGACCCAGGGGAGAATACAAACATAAAAACCAGAGTTACTTACCTATCCTGGACACCGGTGCACTCCTTGCAGCTTTCGGCCCTGTTTAATTGCGCACACACGTCACGTGATCAGGCCGGCGACGCGACCTGATGACATCACCACAGGCCTCAAGCCTGCTCGGAGTTACATCGGATCGCAGGAGGTGAGTAACACTGTTTTTTATGTTCCCTCACCAACCCTAGGCCTCTAGTAGTATTTGCGGCCCGCGGCCCAACTTACCGATGCCCGCTGCCGCTCACAGCGGCATCCGCTTCCCTTTCTGCGGCCCATAGCAGAAGGGGAAGCGGGGGCGGCCACGAGCAGACGCGGGGTAGGTAAATAAATAGGCCGTTACCTGCCGGGGATACTCCAACAGGTAACGGCCTATTTATATATATAAAAAAAAAGCTATACTCACCTGCGATGCCTTGATGCAGCCGCCGCCGCCTCCTCCTCTTGTCCGCGACGTCTGTGTCTCAGCGTAGGCGGCGTGATGACGTCATTGTGTCGCCACCTGCGCTGAGATGCAACGTCTTGTAAACCAGCCCAGGACAGGCCGCGCTCAGCTCTGGTTTTTTTTTTTTTTTAAAGCGGCCTGTCCTGGGCTGGTTTACATTAAATAGTAAAATACCGCCCCCCGGACAGTGCCGCCCGAGGCGGCCGCCTCACCTCGCCTCATTAGCGGTGCGCCCCTGAACCCAACGGTTGTAGACTGGTTGACTCAGTCATCCAATTCATCCCAAGTCACATCAGACACCCCCAGCCAAGAGTCTGGCAATATCTGTAAAGCGCTGCGGAATATGATGGCGCTATATAAGTAAACATAATAAATAAATAAAATAAGAGTCAGTGGGTTCATCAGACACAACCCTTAGTTGGCATGGCCCGGCATCAGGCCCTGTGCCCTCACCTGTCCTCAACCTGCATCTGTCCTTTTCTGTTCCCTCAGCTAGAGAACTACTCTATGCTTTGGGCTCAGCTCCACTGTACAGTGAGGAGGAGGTACTAGAGCAGGGGTAGGCAACCTTTTTTGTTCGACGTTCCGATTTTAATTAAAAAATCAAAGATGTATTCGGAGTGCCGGTCAATAATTGTAAGTCTGACGACCTCTAAACTAAAGTCATATACCACAAACCATAACACAGAAGTGCTGCCACAAGATGCTTCAGCACACACGCGTTTACTGCTATTTCCTGGGATGCTCCTGTACTTTCTGATTAGAAGCAATGAAAGTACAAGTGCATCCTGCAATTAGTGGTAAATGTAAGTGGTCAGGAGCACCATATGGCGGCATCCTTATGGTGATATCACACTATGTATCTGGATGCAGATATAGTCTTAGGCCACTGGAACTTTTACTTCAATGTAAAACTGCGTTCACATGGTGCATTTTTGCACAAAAAAAAATGCCGGTGTTTTCTGTGCAAAAACACATCATTCATGCAGAAAACACACCATTATACAGAATAATGTCCCATAGCGGCCCCTGCACACGGTATTATGTACCATAGCGGCCCCTGCACAAGGAATTATATCCCATAACAGCCTCTGAACATGGTATTATGTCACATAGTGGCCCCTGCACACGGTATTATGTCATATAGTGGCCCCAGCACACGGTATTATGTCACATAGTGGCCCCTGCACACGGTATTATATCCCATAACAGCCTCTGCACACCGTATTATGTCACATAGTGGCCTCTGCACACCGTATTATGTCACATAGTGACCCCAGCACACGGTATTATGTCATATAGTGGCCCCAGCACACGGTATTAGATCCCATAGTGGTCCCTGCACATGGTATTAGGTCCCATAGCGGTCCCCGCACACGGTATTAGGTCCCATAGCGGTCCCTGCACACAGTATTAGGTCCCTTAGCAGTACCCGCACACGGTATTAGGTCCCATAGCGGTCCCTGCCGACGGTATTAGGTCCCATAGCGGTCCCCGCACACGATATTAGGTCCCATAGCGGTCCCTGCACACGGTATTATGTCACATAGTGGCCCCTACACACGGTATTATGTCATATAATGGCCCCAGCACACCGTATTATGTCACATAGTGGCCCCTGCACACGGTATTATGTCATATAATGGCCCCAGCACACCGTATTATGTCACATAGTGGCCCCTGCACACCGTATTATGTCACATAGTGACCCCAGCACACGGTATTATGTCATATAGTGGCCCCAGCACACGGTATTAGGTCCCATAGCGGTCCCTGCACACGGTATTAGGTCCAATAGCGCTCCCCACACACGGTATTATGTTCCATAGCTCTCTTCAGACCCCTGAGTATAATAAGTGCAGGACCAAGAGAGGTGACAAACATAAAAAAACAATGCTACTCACCTTTTTCTGCGCTCCGCAGCCGCTCTGTTCTCTTCGGCGCTTCTGCCTGTAGTCAGCGACCGCTGATTGGGTGTCTGGGGTCACGTCGCGTCATTATGTGTAATGACGCCGGACATGACCCCTGATGCCCTGTCAGCTGTCAGAAGAGCCTGCAGATCGCACAGCCGCCGAATAGCGCAGGGAGCAAGGTGAGTATCATTGTTTGTTATGTTTCATCACTTCTCCTAAGTCTCAGCTTATTATACTCGGGGTCTGAAGAGACCCCACAGTATAATAATAGCAGTTTCGTTTCGGCCATGTTTGGTCCAATCAAAGATGCTGGGTGAGGACTGCCATGCCAGGGAAATAAGCCTCGCGTGCCGCTCTTAGCACGCGTGCCAGGGGTTGCCGACCCCTGTACTAGAGGACAGTCAGCAGCTACTGCTCAGCCAAGATGTGGAGGAGACATCCACTGCTTCCTGTGGTAGGTGAGCAAGTAGTGATGAGGAGAGTAGCATGGGAGCTGGTGTTGAGGAGGACATCAGTGACCTGCAGATGTAGCCGATTGTAATTGGGAGCCAGGTGACGAAGGGGCCTCATCGTCACCAGTATAAGAGGGTTGCAGCTTGTGCATGAGGCAGCGGGTGAGTCAGCAGGGTGGCAGCAGTGTGAGGTTGGGAGCTAAACGTGCCTGGGGTAGACCACCAGCTTCGCAGCAACCTACCTGCTGGAAATCAGTGGTGCAGGGGTTCACGGAGGCAGTGGCGGTAGCAGTCAGTTATTGCGGAGTGTTGCGGGTAAAATCACCTACTCGGCGGTGTGGCAGTTTTTTGTAAAGCCGCCGGGGGAGGTGAACATGGCAATATGCTCAATCTGTGGGCAGAAGGTGAAACGTTGCCAAGGTACCAATGTTGGCACCACAGCCCTATGCTAACATATGCAGCGTCACCATAAAGTGGCGTGGGAGAGCTGTGGCTCCAATGTGGTGGCATGCACCCCATTTAAGGCAGTCAAGGCTCCACCACCTCAGCTGAAGGAAGCTGTGTGTCCTTCCCATCATCTGCTGGTTGTGATGCTCCTGCTCCTCCTCCTCCTAGTCAGCTATTACGTCAGCAATCGATCACAGAATCTATATCTAAGAGACAACAGTATGCGTGCAATCATCCAACAATTCAGAAGCTGATTGTGCTCCTGTCCAAGTTGCTGGTGCTGCAGTCACTCCCTTTCCCCTAGGTGGACTCTGCATCTTTCAGAGAACTGATGGCTTGCTCCGAGCCGAGGTGGAGAGTCCCAAGCCGTCATTTCTTTGCCAAGAAGGCAGTACTAGCCCTGCACAAATATGTAGAAGAGAAGGTGGGCTAGTCCTTGAGCCTGTCGGTGTCTGCCAATGTGAACTGCAGCGCTGATGTCATTTGCGGGCCACTGGATTAATGTGGTGCCTGCCCAGACACACCAGCAAATTGGACAGGTGACGCAGTTTCTGCCTCCACGTTCTCACGCCGTTGGTCCTGCAACAATGTCCGCCTCATCCTCCACTGTCTCCTCAGCCTCCACTGCAGGAACAATTCACAGTGCTCCTCCAGCATGCCACATGTGCAGGGCACAGTGGTGTCACACTGTTCTATACCTCGTTTGCCTGGGTGAACAAAGTCACACAGGGGAGGAACTGGGTCACTGTATGTCCTCCTCATGCCGCAGCCACTGGGTCACCGAATGCCCTCCTCATGCCGCAACCACTGGGTCACTGTTTGTCCTCCTCATGATGCTGCCACTGGGTCACTGTATGTCCTCCTCATGCCGCTGCCACTGGGTCACTGTATGGCCTCCTCATGCAGCTGACACTGGGTCACTGTATGCCCTCCTCATGCTTCTGCCAACTTCACATTGTCACCTTGTCACCAGCAACTTGGCCAGGTGGCACTGCTTCCGCTTCCACGTTCTCACACCGTTGAACCTGCAACAATGTCCATCTCATCCTCCACTGTTTCCTCAGCCTCCACTGCAGGGAAAATTCACAGTGCTCCTCCAGTATACCACATGTGCGGGGCACAGCGGTGTCACACTGTTCTACACCTCGTTTGCCTGGGTGAACAAAGTCACACACGGGAGGAACTGGTTCACTGAATGTCCTCCTCATGCCGCAGCCACTGGGTCACTGTATGCCCTCCTCATGTCGCAACCACTGGGTCACTGTATGTCCTCCTCATGTCGCAGCCACTGGGTCACTATATGCCCTCATGCTGCTGCCACTGGGTCACTGCATGCATTCCTCATGCCACTGCCACCTGGTCACTGTATAGCCTTCTCATGATGCAGCCACTGGGTCAATGAATGTCCTCCTCATACTGCAACCACTGGGTCAGTGTAGATCCTCCTCATCCCGCAACCACTGGGTCACTGTATGCCCTCCTTATGCCGCAGCCACTGAGTCACTGTATGCCCTCCTCATGCTGCAGACACTGGGTTACTGTATGCCTTCCTCATGCCGCAACCATTGGGTTGTTATCGAAACCCAAACTGGGTTCAAAATCCTGATCGTCAAGTGGTGCCAAATTATTTATAATCCATATTGAGATATATATATATATATATATATATATATATATATTGTGAGCTCACAGAGAAGGAACTAGCCTGACACACTCAGTCAGTGTTAAGCAAGTTGTGTTTATTAAAAACATAGCATAAGCTTTTATACAGAACAGTAAATAATTATTAATTATAACAGAGCATGCGTGAAAACTGGTGAACCTGATTGACTATTGGCGGGAGGAGGGTCTTGACACCCCCTTACTCATCTCAATAATCAAAGTATATTAGTACTACGAGCTGCGTAATGCAAAGCATGGCTGGGACCTGCTGTTCTACATTGCACATCTGAGGGGAGAAATTGCGCAGCTACGTGCTGGGGGCTGTTTGTGTAAGCAGTGTTAATCTCCAGACTCTTCGAAGGACAGCTCACAGAAAAATTATAAACAAACAAGTCCACTAGGACATGCTGCCCTAGACTGGGTGTCTGGCCTTGCTCTCAGTGTATATCCTTATCATTAGAAGCTGTAAGCTTCTTCTAGTAGATGCATTTCTATAATTGTTAAGAATAGCAAGCTAATGAGAAGATAAAGTGACAGACATTTAATTTCTATAACATATTCCCACCTCTTGTGATTTTTTTAACACAATACATGCCTGTACGTTCAGTTTCTAGAACTGCTGGACTTTAATTCTCTTCACCAGATTCCAGGTCATGTGGACATACTATTGTGTCAAACATCACAACATCCTGACTTCCTGCACACATTGAGTGGGATATACACGTCTGCAGTGGGGTCATATTCACATATGTTCCTTTCTTACAGGTAGTACATTTCTCTACAATACATATGATCAGTCTGTACATTGCATAGACACATAACAGGATTATGGGTGCAAATCCATCAGTCCAATAGTCTTTAGGTTTTCTTCTCAGGATCCATATCATATCCTTTAACAGTTTATTGTCCCATTTGTCTTTAAGAACATTATCCAGTGGGGACACCACCATGACAACAAGGTTTTCCTTGTAGTTTCACAGCTGTACTGGTTGTCACCAGGACCTGGAAGGGACCGTTGAATCGAGGCCCTTCTCACGTGGCTATTTATCTCCATCCAATCTTTGGGTCGTAGCTTATAGGTTCCTTCCACTGACTCACGATCTGGAAGGAAGGAGGAAACTCAAGAGTGTACATTAGTCAAATGTACTTGCCAATCAATCACATAGTCAGTCTGCACACCATACTACATCTGGAACAATTGTGAAAAATACAATCCAAATACTCTAGGGGCTGAGGCCAATCCTTCTGTCAGGAGTGTACCTTACAGAAAGACAAATACAAGTGACAATACTCTCCACTACTCTGGGGACGGTACTGGTAAGGAATACTTGCTGTATGCCTACGGCCTCCATTATTTCTCTCGTTATCTGTCCTGTATAGTGAGTTCCATTATCTCTTTGATGGTCTCGGGGATCCCATACCTGCACACTACTTCTTTCAGTAGTTTATCTGCAGTTCCTTTTGTGATGGCTTTCTGCACCAGAAATGCCTCAGGTCATCCTGAAGAGAGATCAATACACACAAGCACGTACTCATACCTTCTCACCTTTGGTAACTGTATATAGTTAACTGAAACAGGTACAAGGACTTCGGGGTGTGTTTCTAAGAAACCTTTCACCTTCTGGCCTACATTGTGTTTGACACATGTTATGCAGGCTTACACGTATCTGACTGCAGTGATGCTAAATCCTGCAGCTACCCATCATCTGTTCACCAGGTCACATATGGCTACTTCTGAGTGATGCACTTGAGCTGCTTGCGCCATCATTGGGAACAATGCTCTCGGTAACATACTCTCTTACCACTGGCCAACAGGCCTTGTTGATCCTTTTTTTTTTCCTCCTTGCAGTTTCCAAATCTTCTTTTCTTCTGGGCCATTTTGGTCCTGCATTATTTTTAGAACCTGAAAAGAGAGCTGAGAGTTTTGGTCCAGTATGGTGATCCCCTGTGCTGAGGCATGTTCCCTAGGCTTTTCTGCAGCTAGTTTGGTGGCAGCATCTGCCCACACGTTACCGAAAGCCCATCAGGCTTACCCTCAGCCATTTTACACTGTTTCAGTGAGTGCTTTTAGGGGGATTCCGCTTGTTTCACCTCATGTTCAGGGACCATGGCATAGAATAATGGTGTAGAATTTACCATCCTTCCCAAATCGAGAGCCAACTATAAAAGAACTCAAAATCAAGGTTAGCAAAATCAGGGTTAGCAATATGTTCATCAAAGTTTCTTGTGGCATAAAAACATATTGTCAGCAGAAAATACTTGTGCCTTTCTACCCCCTGAACCTATTGGTAACAGGTGAAAAGGGATTTTTAGTGACATGCAGCGTGCAAAAGTGACATGAGGAGGCATAAGTAAGGCACACTGTAGTCTGAGTTGTCCAGCCACTGAAATATACTTAAAATGGACCTGGGACACTCACAAGAATGAATTCATATTATAATCCAATATTACCAAAACTCAAAATCTGCATTAACAATGGTTCTTGGTCTTCCACATTTTTTTTTTTTTTTTAACCTTGTTATAAACAATCTTCATGTATTAAATTACTTTGCGTTCTGACTCTCAAGGACAAAGTCAAGTTCTCTTATCATGCAAGCAGCAGTCCACGCACCGCTGCGCTGTTAAACTCTCCACTTCTCCCACTGTAGAACTACAAAATTCAGCAGAACCTGCAATACATAGTTTTTAAAGGGCAAGTGGCTTGTGTGTGTGGAGTTTTTTTTTCTTTTTCTTTTTTCCTCTACTACTTCTACACACTCCAGAATTACAAACAATTCAATAAGGTTAGTAAATTCTCAGAATATATCAACAGAGAAGGCCCCTGTTCACGTAACAAAAATTATACACAAAAAGACATTACAGCATAGCAGATATGTGAGTGACTTCTAATTCACTTAGTTAGCGTTAAAACACAAAAATTTGTCCGTTTTTTTCCTTAAAAAAAACATTGTCACATAACCGTCTTTTGACTAAACAACGTACACATACATGTTCACAAATTTGGAAATATGGGACACGTTATTCATTTTCTAAGTCTTCATGACAATCTTTCTACAATGGGGGACAATTGGGGCATGGTTCATAACAAAGTAACAAAATGAAACAGATTTTGCTGTCTACATCTAAGGCAGGCAGGTTTGGCCGACTGGTTACCCGTCTATTTAAACAAAAGATGATGCTGAAGCGCTTCCTCCTGCATACAAAACAAACATTGGCACCAAATCCTTTATGTGTTCTCAATTGACTTAAATCAACCCTTGTCCGCTTGAGGGGAACTCCACATGCTGCGCAGAATTTTCTCCAATTAGGGTTTTGTTGACCGCAATCTCTGCAGGTCCAACCTTCTAGACTGCTGTTTGCTGGTGTTTTCTCTGGGTACTTAGGAGATTTTACTACTTTTCGTTCCTCTTTCTGAATCACTTTCTTCAACTCCTTCTCCTTAGAATCACTTTCCTCTTTTTCCCTATTATTCTCACCATCAAAGCACTGATAATAGTACTTATTACCTACTTCTGTCTCGCTACACCCTCCTTCCTGCACTTCCTCTGACACCTTCTGCCACATACATGCTCTATCTATTAACCCGTGGTCTCTTAACCTCTATGTTGTCTCTCTATCTTATCTCACTTTCTTGGTACCTCTCCATTGCATCAGCATCCTCTTTTACTCTTCCAATCTCTGTAACTGGAATTTTTCTATTCTTGGGATCAGCTCCACACCGCCCAGGCAAATTCTCACACACTGAGTGTTAATGAGTGCAGCTCCTTGTTCAGAACCTGGGAAGATATATCCCGGACACACACATTAGCCCCGGGTTGCCAAATTCTCCTCCACCACAATTTAGAGAAGACGGGCAGTGGGGCAACCTATCCTTCAAACTTTCCACATGATCCAGCACATTAATGAACCAAATGGGATGCCAAAAACACAGCACAGAATCTCTTATTGGTGCTGTTATACATTGCTGAAACAAAAGGGCCATTAGTATAATTAACATAACGTGATTGGGTATAAAGTTATAACATAAGTTTTAACACATAACTATTGGATAAAACACGAAGAAGTTTCAGAACATGATGGATAACAGTTTTCAGTAAAGGAGGGGGATGAGCTCTGGGCAGCGCCTGAGAATGGAGCTGCTAGTCAGATCCTGAGGGCTTTTCCAGAAACTTCACCTCATTCCCCATGAATATGTTTATACCATTTACATAGCTATCGGTCTTAGAGGCATGTCTTCACCGTCACGCTTGGCAGTATAACCAACCACCATAGTCCCACTGTCCCAGGCTTGTGTCTCCTTCTAGCAAATGTCTTTGTAAACCAAATTATGTAGATAATACATGAACACATAGATACATAAACACAGCAATATTATTCAGAATATTCCCTGTAATATTCCCATAATCCCTTTGTGCCTTGAATTCTTGCACTAGGGATTAGGCACCTTAGAATAAAGATTCTCAAACCCCGGTGCTGTGGGCTGCTTTGGCGATGGAGTGGGTGAGGGGCCCTTCTCTCCCCTCCATGACCCACCATACCCACGCTGTGGAGATCCACAATCTTTCACTGCCACCTTTTCTGCTCTTTTTGCAGATACCTTATTTCAGTTGAAGATAACAGGCAAGACAATAAATTCACATAACATAGTACAAGACATAATTTCATATGTTTGAATATTTTCTTGAATATTTTATACATATACTGTATATTACACAATATTATACACATATATATTGTCATTGTAGCTTACGTTTCCATTTAACCATAGGCTAACACTTTTATCAAAATATTTTCCCTTTGGGCATAAACAGTCATCATACCCAGGCTGCGGACCCCGATGGCCCAAAGCCAAATTTCACTTTGTAATAATTGACATTTAACAGCTTGTGATTTTCTGCGTGTCCATCACATCAGATACAACGTCCTTGGAGTTACTTGGCAGTCAATTAATGTTTTGGTTATTCCCTGCAGAACGTCTGCACAGCGCTACAACAGAATACAGAAATACAATTCAGGCAGATAGCAGTTAATACTGACACCAAAATTACATATTACTATTTTTGTACAATTTTCAGATATTTTCCAAACCCCACCTTTTGTCATTACAACAGGTGTTCAAAACCACTGAGTTGTACTTCAGGTTACCTTAAAGGAAAACTGCCAGACTTTAGAATTTTCTTCACTGGATTCCAACCAAAAGTTGATCCCCTGTGGAACATCACAATATCCTATTCTTTTTAGGGGACATTTCCTGAAAGCGGATTTAATTTTATAAAAAGCATAAAAGTTGAATCCTGGCATTGATCTAGACAGAATGAATATTACAAATACAGGTTGACGTGTGTATATATATATATATATATATATATATATATATATATATATATAATGCATAATCCTCTAAACATCATACCGATGGTGTACAGTTTTTCTCTTTGCACTATATCAGATTCTTCTGAGTGTTTTGGTAAGGTAAGTAATATCTCACACAGAACTGGGAAGTAAGATGGGTTATATTAGACAATAATACTGAGAAGGGTGACGTCTCCCTTCAAGCCTGATTCTCTGAGTGAGGTGGGGGTGATTCATTATTTCCTGAATTATCATCCCCTTTGACCTTCCTTCTTGGAGCTCTGCACTGCCTTCTCACATGTCCTGGTTTCCCACAATTGAAGCAGTAGATCACCTTTCAATTACCCATCCCATAACAGGGGTCAATGCCAGCCACTGCAGGTTTGCGGGGTCTACTATCCAATTCTACCCCCTGAGAAATTTTACACAAAGTGGCTGGATCCATTGTCCTCCATTCTGGCCTGGATTTTTGTACTGCATTTCTTAATTGCCTTACAAGCCCCTCCATGAAGGCAGAGGCTAACAACCTCACATGTATCTTATCTGCTTAATACCCCATATCTTCCCACCCAGTGCACACTCTCTTGTAGAATTTTTCTACACTTTCCCCTCTGTCCTGTGTCAGGTCTGTCAAATGGACTGATAATTCACTTTGTCTGTCTCTTGCCCATTTCTCCAATTGAGCAACATAGTCTTGTCCTGAAACTTTACAGTAGTTGTCAAATAGTCCTTTTCCATCAACATAACATCACATAACATGGTACTAGTCATTTTAGCTTCAACCAACTGTTTCATGTCATTCCATGTGGCCCCATAACTTGTCTGTCTTGTTGAGCTGTCTGGTCGTCTTTCCTCATGTCTGTCAGAATTGTCACAAATGGGAACTTCTGTCACTATGATTTTCCCGATCTTATCACTTCCAGACTTTGATTTAGTTCTGGTTGTCACTGTGGCCACTACACCTTGGGATGTTTGCTGAGGAGTCACAATAGGATTGTTGGGTGAATGTCCCCTCTGACAGGAGGACCAAATTTATACAATTATCCCTCCAAATGGGATTCTGATTCTGCTGTCCACACGCCAGACACACCCAACCTCCTGGATTATCTACTGAGGATGGTACATCAATATCTACCTCTGATTCTTTGAACACTTTAGACCACATCCTGGCTTGCCCATTCAAGTCACTGTGTTTCAACCACCCCTCGTATTGCTTAACACTTTGCTCCCATTTCTCCGGGTAAAGTCTACTATCTTTTGGCATACCCACCCCCTTCATGAGCTTATGCATACTCTTTATGGCTTCTTTTCCCTCCCTCTGCATCACAATCTCTGCAGGGGTTAAGCCTGGTTTGGGCTTACAACTGGAGGAACCCCCCATCTTTGCTGCTTTTGTGTTTCTATACACAACTATACTCTGGCCAGAGAATTTTCCAGCAAAGGTTACACATTAAAGCCAGACCCAGGACCTAGATTCCTGAACTTTAGACTCCTGAACTTTAGATTACTTTTGTCCAACCAAATATGGGGGTTCTCTCCCTCTCCTACTCTCTCCCAAGCCCAATACCACAAGACATGCAAAAATAAAATCAATTTCAACACTTCTTCCCAATATCTAAGGGTGTTTTCACACATATAAATTCCCTTCTGGTGTTTAGGTATGTGGTCTCTTCTGTTTACCAATTTCTCGAATGCTGTTTCCTTCCAGTGTTCTGGGTGTGGTACAGCAGTATCAGCATTTAACACTACAAATATAATAAGTCCAGTCATCAAAATGTTCTGCCACCAGCTCAGGCACAGTACATACATAATTCATACATGGCATCTATCCAAAACAAGGAACAAGGATCTTTAACAACCATTTGTTACACTCATGACCTTTTCTGACCAGAACAAACCACCTGACAATCACCTTTCATATCTGAGGGAAAAAACAGAATTCTTTTTACAATGGACCAACCAAATGTAACTTCTCTTTTACTTACCACCAACACCCAACATCTTGAGCTGACACACAACGGAAGGGACAGAATTTTATCAAGAAACACTCTTACCGTTTTGCAGCACTGCTATTCTGTCCATTCAGATGTGCCAATAATCTCATGACAGATCTTGGGCTTGGTGGGTTAACGGGTTGGTCCTTGATCTCAGCAGTGCCTCCATCTGTTATCGAAACCCAAACTGGGTTCAAAATCCTGATTGTCAAGTGGTGCCAAATTATTTATAATCCATATTGATATATACAGTACAGACCAAAAGTTTGGACACACCTTCTCATTCCAAGAGTTTTCAGTATTTTCATGACTATAAAAATTATAGATTCACACTGAAGGCATCAAAACTATGAATTAACACATGTGGAATTATATACTTAACAAAAAAGTGTGAAACAACTGAAAATATGTCTTATATTCTAGGTTCTCAAAAGTAGCCACCTTTTGCTTTGATTACTGCTTTGCACACTCTTGGCATTCTCTTAATGAGCTTCAAGAGGTAGTCACCTGAAATGGTCTTCCAACAGTCTTGAAGGAGTTCCCAGAGATGCTTAGCACTTGTTGGCCCTTTTGCCTTCACTCTGCGGTCCAGCTCACCCCAAACCATCTGGATTGGGTTCAGGTCTGGTGACTGTGGAGACCAGGTCATCTGGCGTAGCACCCCATCACTCTCCTTCTTGGTCAAATAGCCCTTACAGTCTGGAGGTGTGTTTGGGGTCATTGTCCTGTTGAAAAATAAATGATGGTCCAACTAAACACAAATCAGATGGAATAGCATGCAGCTGCAAGATGCTGTGGTAACCATGCTGGTTCAGTATTCCTTCAATTTTGAATAAATCCCCAACAGTGTCACCAGCAAAGCCCCCCCACACCATCACACCTCCTCCATGCTTCACGGTGGGAACCAGGCATGTAGAGTCCATTCGTTCACCTTTTCTGCGTCGCACAAAAACACGGTGGTTGGATCCAAAGATCTCAAATTTGGACTCATCAGACCAAAGCACAGATTTCCACAGGTCTAATGTCCATTCCTTGTGTTCTTTAGCCCAAACAAGTCTCTTCTGCTTGTTGCCTGTCCTTAGCAGTGGTTTCCTAGCAGCTATTTTACCATGAAGGCCTGCTGCACACAGTCTCCTCTTAACAGTTGTTGTAGAGATGTGTCTGCTGATAGAACTCTGTGTGGCATTGACCTGATCTCTAATCTGAACTGCTGTTAACCTGCGATTTCTGAGGCTGGTGACTCGGATGAACTTATCCTCCGCAGCAGAGGTGACTCTTGGTCTTCCTTTCCTGGGGCGGTCCTCATGTGAGCCAGTTTCTTTGTAGCGCTTGATGGTTTTGGCCACTGCACTTGGGGACACTTTCAAAGTTTTCCCAATTTTTCGGACTGACTGACCTTCATTTCTTAAAGTAATGATGGCCACTCGTTTTTCTTTACTTAGCTGCTTTTTTCTTGCCATAATACAAATTCTAACACTCCATTCAGTAGGACTATCAGCTGTGTATCCACCTGACTTCTGAACAACACAACTGATGGTCCCAACCCCATTTATAAGGCAAGAAATCCCACTTATTAAACCTGACAGGGCACACCTGTGAAGTGAAAACCATTTCAGGTGACTACCTCTTGAAGCTCATCAAAAGAATGCCAAGAGTGTGCAAAGCAATAATCAAAGCAAAAAGTGGCTACTTTGAAGAACCTAGAATATAAGACATATTTTCAGTTGTTTCACACTTTTTTGTTAAGTATATAATTCCACATGTGTTAATTCATAGTTTTGATGCCTTCAGTGTGAATCTACAATTTTTATAGTCATGAAAATACTGAAAACTCTTGGAATGAGAAGGTGTGTCCAAACTTTTGGTCTGTACTGTATATATTGTGAGCTCACAGAGAAGGAACTAGCCTGACACACTCAGTCGTTGTTAAGCAAGTTGTGTTTATTAAAAACATAGCATAAGCTTTTATACAGAACAGTAAATAATTATTAATTATAACAGAGCATGCGTGAAAACTGGTGAACCTGATTGACTATTGGCGGGAGGAGGGTCTTGACACCCCCTTACTCATCTCAATAATCAAAGTATATTAGTACTACGAGCTGCGTAATGCAAAGCATGGCTGGGACCTGCTGTTCTACATTGCACATCTGAGGGGAGAAATTGCGCAGCTACGCGCTGGGGGCTGTTTGCGTAAGCAGTGTTAATCTCCAGACTCTTCGAAGGACAGCTCACAGAAAGTTTATAAACAAACAAGTCCACTAGGACAGGCTGCCCTAGACTGGGTGTCTGGCCTTGCTCTCAGTATATATCCTTATCATTAGAAGCTGTAAGCTTCTTCTACGAGATGTATTTCTATAATTGTTAAGAATAGCAAGCTAATGAGAAGTTAAAGTGACAGACATTTAATTTCTATAACAGAGTCACTGTAGGCCCTCCTCATGCCGCTGCCACTGGGTCACTGTAGGCCCTCCTCATGCCGCAGCCACTGGGTCACTGTATGCCCTCCTAAGGCTGCTACTACCTCCACATCTGCCACTGGATCACTATATGCCCTCCTCATGCCGCTGCCACTGGGTCACTGTATGGCCTTCTCATGCCGCTGCCACTGGGTCACTGTATGGCCTTCTCATGCCACTGCCACTGGGTCACTGTATGGCCTTCTCATGCTGCTGCCACTGGGTCACTGTATGGCCTTCTCATGCCGCTGCCACTGGGTCACTGTATGGCCTTCTCATGCCGCTGCCACTGAGTCACTGTATGGCCTCCTCATGCCGCAGCCACTGGGTCACTGTATGCCCTCCTAAGGCTGCTACTACCTCCACATCTGCCACTGGATCACTATATGCCCTCCTCATGCCGCTGCCACTGGGTCACTGTATGGCCTTCTCATGCCGCTGCCACTGGGTCACTGTATGGCCTTCTCATGCCACTGCCACTGGGTCACTGTATGGCCTTCTCATGCTGCTGCCACTGGGTCACTGTATGGCCTTCTCATGCCGCTGCCACTGGGTCACTGTATGGCCTTCTCATGCCGCTGCCACCGAGTCACTGTATGCCCTCCTCATGCTGTAGCACTGCTGGGTCATTGTATGTCCTCCTAATGCTGCTGCCACTGGGTCACTGTATGCCCTCTTCATGTCATTTCCAATGGGTCACTGTATGCCCTCCTCATGCTGTAGCCACTGGGTCACTGTATGCCCTCCTAAGGCTGCTACTACCTCCACTTCTGCCATTGGGTTACTGTATGCCCCCCTCATGCCGCTGCCACCACATCACTGAATGCCCTCCTCATGCCGCAACCACTGGATCACTGTATGTCCTCCTCATGCCACTGCCACTGGGTCACTGTATGGCCTCCACATGCCGCTGCTACTGGGTCACTGAATGCCCTCCTCATGCGACAACCACTGGGTCACTGTATGTCCTCCTCATGCCGCAGCCACTGGTTCACTATATATCCTCATGCTGCTTCCACTGGTTCACTGTATGGCCTCCTCATACCGCTGCCCCTGGGTCACTGTATGGCCTCCTCATGTTGCTGCCACTTAGTCACTGAATGCCCTCCTCATACCGCCACCACTGGGTCAGTGTATGCCCTCCTCATGCCGCAGCCACTGGGTCACTGTATGCCCTCCTCATGCTGCTGCCACTGGGTCACTGAATGCCCTCCTCATACCGCAACCACTGGGTCACTGTATGCCCTCCTCATGCCGCAGCCACTGGGTCACTGTATGCCCTCCTCATGCTGCAGACACTGGGTTACTGTATGCCTTCCTCATGCCGCTGCCACTGGTTCACTGACTGCCCTCCTCATGCTGATGCTACTGGGTCACTGTATGTCCTCCTGATGCCGATGCCACTGGGTCACTGTATGTCCTCCTCATGCCGCTGCAACTGCGTCACTGTATGTCCTCCTCATGCTGCAACCACTGGGTCACTATATATCCTTATGCTGCTGCCACTGGGTCACTGTACAGTATGCCCTCCTCATGCCGCTGCCATCGGGTCACTGTATGGCCTCCTCATGCTGCTGACACTGGGTCACTGCATGTCCTCCTCATGCTGCTGCCAACTTCACATTGTCACCTTGTCACCAGCAACTTGGCCAGGTGACGTGGCTTCCACCTCCACGTTCTCATGCCGTTGGTCCTGCAACAATGTCTGCCTCATCCTCCACTGTCTCCTCAGCCTCCACTGCAAGAACAATTCACAGTGCTCCTCCAGCATACCACATGTGCAGGGCACAGTGGTGTCACGCTGTTCTACACCTCGTTTGCCTGGCAAACAAATTCACATAGGGGAGGAACTGCTCCGTGTCCTCAATCAAGAAATCGAATTCTGGCTTTCTCCAAGAGAAATTAAAATTGGAACAATGGTGACTGACAACGGGAAGAACATGGTTTCTGCGTTGCATCAAGGAGGGCTGAGCCATGCACCCTGCATGGCGCACGTGTTCAATCTGGTTGTCAAGCGTTTCCTTAAGTGTTCCACCCATCTGCAAGACATCTTAAAAATGTCAAGGAAACTTTTCATGCACTTCAGCCACTTGTACACCGCCAAGCACACCCTCCTTGAGCTGCAGCGGCAGAACAGCGTCCCACAACATAGGCTGATATGCGATGTTTCCACCCATTGGAATGCAACAATGTCCGCCTCATCCTATACTGTTTCCTCAGCCTCTACTGCAGGGACAATTCACAATGCTCCTCCAGCATACCACATGTGCAGGGCACAGCAGTGTCACACTGTTCTACTCCTCGTTTGCCTGGGCGAACAAAGTCACACGGGGGGGAACTGGGTCACTGTATGTCCTTCTCATGCCGCAACCACTGGGTCACTGTATGTCCTCCTCATGTCGCAGCCAATGGGTCACTATATGTCCTCATGCTGCTGCCACTGAGTCACTGTATGGCCTCCTTATGTTGCTGCCACTGAGTCACTGTATGCTCTCCTCATGCCTCTGACACTAGGTCACTGTATGCCCTCCTCATGCTTCTGCCAACTTCACATTGTCACCTTGTCACTAGCAACTTGGCCAGGTGGCGCTGCATCCGCTTCCACGTTCTCATGCCGTTGGACTTGCAACAATGTCCATCTCATCCTATACTGTTTCCTCAGTCTCCACTGCAGGGACAATTCAGAGTGCACCTCCAGCATACCACATGTGCAGGGCACAGCGGTGTCACACTGTTCTACACTTCGTTTGCCTGGGCGAACAAAGTCACACAGGGGAGGAACTGGGTCACTGTATGTCCTCCTCATGCCGCAGCCACTGGGTCACTGAATGCCATCCTCATGCCGCAACCCCTGGGTCACTGTACAGTATGTCCTCCTCATGCCGCAGCCCCTGGGTCACTATATGTCCTCATGCTGCTGCCACTGGGTCACTGTATGGCCTCCTCATGTTGCTGCCACTGGGTCACTGTATGCCCTCCTCATGCCGCAACCACTGGGTCACTATATGTCCTCCTCATACCGCAGCCACTGGGTCACTATGTCCTCATGCTGCTGCAAGGGTCGGACTGGCCCACCGGTGGGTCCCGAGCCCCGACTATTAGTCCTCATGTCATGGGGGGCCCGATCGGGATCCTGACCATCCCGATCGAGCCCCTGACCAGTGGCGTTACGATCGCGGTCGCAGGTGGCGCGACCGCGACCGGACCCGGCAGGGTACGGGGCCAGCGGCCAGCTGGAGATGGCCGGGGCCCCGGACCACTATGATAGCGGTCGGGGAAAGCCTGGTTCCCCCACCGCTATACATACTGTTATTGGAAAGGGGCCCTGGCATATTGCAGGCCCCTTTCCAATAGATGGCAGCCCAGGGGAGGGGACTGAAAATAATAATCACATATTCTCACCTCTCCTGGGCGCAGCGTCCTCTCCGGCACTCTTCTGTCATGTGACTGAGGCCTGTGATTAGGCCCCGGCGGTCACATGGGGCACGACCGCGTAATGACGTCAGTGCGCCACCACGTGACCGCTGAGGCCCAATCACAGGCCTCAGCAGCGTCGTCGGAAAAGGGCCTGAAGACGCTGAAGATGACAGGATGGAGCGAGGATGCCAAGAAAAGGTAAGGCAAGGTGAGTATGAGAGTTTGTTATTTTTAATCACTTCCCCTGGGCCTCCGATTATTATACTCTGGAGTCTGAGGAGACCCCAAAGTATAATAATAGCACTGAAGTGGAGCGGAGGGGGCTATTGGGCGCATATAATACTGGGTGGGGGCCACCATGGAGCTTATAATACTGGGTGGGGGCCACTGTGGAGCTTATAATACAGGGTGGGGGCCACTGTGGAGCTTATAATACTGGGTGGGGGCCACTGTGGAGCTTATAATACTAGGAGGGGGCCACTGTGGAGCTTATAATACTGGGTGGGGGCCACTATGGAGCTTATAATACTAGGAGGGGGCCACTGTGGAGCTTATAATACTGGGTGGGGGCCACTGTGGAGCTTATAATACTAGGAGGCGGCCACTATGGAGCTTATAATACAGGGTGGGGGCCACTGTGGAGCTTATACTCCATACAGTGGCTCCTTCATTTTTTTTTTTTTAATTACGCAGGGGCAGGTGAAAAAAACAAAACAAAAAACCCCCCCACAAACTTTCTCTCCTGTCCCCAGTGTCTACCAGCGCAGTTCGGTCCTGCAGTTCTGTTGTTTACTTCCAGCTGACGTTCCCTCTGCATGTGACTATCTGTGACGTCACGTGACCCCTGAGGCCAATCAGTGGCCTAAGGGAAGGGACTGGGACGTCACAGCCAGTGAGGAATTCCGGCAAAAAGAAGACAGCGGAGCTGCAGGACCGGACCGTGCTGGGAGGACACCAGAGCACCGGAGACAGGTGAGTATGTTTAGCATGTTTTTTTTTTGGGGGGGGGTAGGGGGGGATTCACCTCCCCCAGACTAATTATAAAAAAGATAAAAATTATACTGGACAATCTCTTTAAAGTGTGGCGCATTAGGGGGGTATATTAAAGGGGTTGTCCAGGCATAATATGTTATGGTTTATCTTCAGGATAGGCCACAGATACCTGATCTGTACGGGGCTGACCCCGGACCGATCAGCTGTATGGAGCCACTTCTGATGCCTGTACTGTACACAATACAGGGCCAGAAGCAGAGAGCTCTGTCCACTGTATAGGGGCTTGGCACCTTCACTGTATCTCAGCACTTATTGAAGTCAGTAGGAGCTGAGCTGCAGTGAAGGCGCCCGGCTGCTATACAGCGGATGGAGCTTTCTGCTTCCGGCCCTGTGTTGTGTACAGAACGGGCGCCGGAAGTGGCTCCGAACAGCTGATGGGGCCGTGTGTCAGCCCTCTACCGATCAGGTATTTATGGCCTATCCAGAGCATAGGCCATAAAAAATATTAACCCTGGACAACCCCTTTAATATGCCCCACACAGTTTAATGTCCCCCCCCACAGGATGTTAGCCCCCATCACTGTTCCCACACAATATAATGACCCCATCACTGTTCCCCATACAGTATGGGGGACCAGTGAAGAGGCCACTATGTGGGGGGACCAGTGAAGTGACCATAGAAAAATTTGGCCCAGACAACCCCTTAAAAGAGGTTGTCCATAAACTGGAGCGACCACTGTGTCGGCCGCCAGGGAGGTGTAAAAATAAGAAAATTTTTAAAAAAGCATACTCGCCTGTCCCCAGCACCCCGTTGTCCCCTCCTGTGTCTGTTCGGTCTCATGGCGGCGCCTCATTTCTGGAAATCCTGTACCTAATTGGTCTTAGCGATCACATGAGGTGCAGGACTCCCAGCAAGGAGTTGCCGGCATGAGACTGAATGGACACTGGCAGTGGACAACGGAGCGCCGGGGACAGGTGAGTATGCTTTTTAATTTACTTATTTTTTACTTTACACGATGATACAACAGCCAGGACCTCTGCAGATCAGCTTTTCAAGGACAGTGCGGCTACAGGTAAAGGTAACAATTCTAGGAGCTATGCTGTTCACTTGCCATACAAGGTGTAGCAGTAGGTTTAGGTAGTGCAGTGGTGCACATGGTATAGTGGGTGAGCAGCATGGCTCCCGGCATGTTATTACCTTTAGCTGCCCTGTGTCGGTACCGCTGATCTGCAGGGGTCCTGATGGTGGGCCCCTAGAAACAATTCCACTGGTGGGCCCTAGACATCCCAGTCCGACACTGGCTGCTGCCACTGGGTCACTGTATGGCCTCCTTATGCCGCTGACACTACTACTACTACTGTCAGTAACACACTACACCGCCAGGGACTCAGATCCTGCAGTGCCAGACGTGTCCCCCCTGCTTAAGCTAGTATATATCCAGGCCCATCTAAAGTTTGCTAGAGAGCATTTGGATATTCCAGAAGAGTATTGGGAGAATGTCATATGGTCAGATGAAACCAAAGTAGAACTGTTTGGTAGAAACACAACTCGTCGTGTTTGGAGGAGAGTGAATGCTGAGTTGCATCCAAAGAACACCATACCTACTGTGAAGCATGGGGGTGGCAACATCATGATTTGTGACTGTTTCTCTGCAAAGGGACCAGGACGACTTATCCGTGTACATGAAAGAATGAATGGGGCCATGCATCGTGAGATTTTGAGTGCAAACCTCCTTCCATCAGCAAGGGCATTGAAGATGAAACATGGCTGGGTCTTTCAGCATGAGAATGACCCCAAGCACACCGCCAGGGCAACGAAGGAGTGGGTTCGTAAGAAGCATTTCAAGGTCCTCGAGAGGCCTAGCCAGTCTCCAGATCTCAACCCCATAGAAATCCTTTGGAGGGAGTTGAAAGTCTGTGTTGCCCAGCGACAGCCCCAAAACATCACTGCTCTAGAGGAGATCTGCATGGAGGAATGGGCCAACAAACCAGCAACAATGTGTGCCAACCTTTTGAAGACTCTGTCATTGCCAACAAAGGATATATAACAAAGTATTGAGATGAACTTTTGTTATTGACCAAATACTTATTTTCCACCATAATTTGCAAATAAATTCTTTAAAAGTCAGACAATGTGATTTTCTGGATTTGTTTTCTCATTTTATCTCTCATAGTTGAGATCTACCTATGATGTCAATTACAGGCCTCTCTCATCTTTTTAAGTGGGAGAACTTGCACAATTGGTGGCTGACTAAATACTTTTTTTTCCCCACTGTATGTATGTGCGTGTGTATGATGATATGTGATCTAATTATGGGTGGTGGTCTAGTAGGTTAAGATATATAATAACATTATGGATTATAAACAAGTGGCTAATGATGTATGGTCTAGTTGTGGATAATGGTCTGATAACTAAAGATATATGGTATGTTTGTAGGTGATGAACAAATGGATTAAAATAGAGAATTCAGTTGGATGTGGTGTATGTGATGTGGGGTAGATGGGCACAATAGTATGGATAGGGAAAACATTTGTATAAATGGAAGTAAATAATGATGCAGTAACTTACCAGAGTGTGGAGATGTGTGAGCTTGAAATCTAAGGGCAAACTAACAGAGGGGCATATATAGGAAGTATGGATGGTGTCAGAGGTGGCAGGTGGAGTCTGTGCAGAGGTCAGGTGCATCGAATAATATAAAATGAGGATTAAAAAAAAAAAAAAAAAAAAAGGAGAGGATAAAACAAAAAAAAAATGAGGATAAAGAAAAAAAAAAAAAAAAGGGAAAATGAGAAGATGAAAGAAGAAGGTGTAATACGGAACAAGAGGGTAGGGGCCCAGGGTGAAAAAGTTAGAAAGATGATTCAACTGTATCATTGAGGCCAAAAGGGACCAAGGTTCTCAGTTTATAAATCCAAAAAGATTCACGTTGTCTAAGTTTAAGATAACAGTTGGGGTCAGATGAAGGAATATGTTCTATCGGAAGGATTGAAATGCAATTAAAATCTTGGTGGTGTTCTATGGAAAAATATAATGATAGATTTTGTATGACTATACCGCCTCCCTTATCAGCAGGACGTATAACTATGCTTGAATTGTCTTTGAAGTTTTTTAGTGCTTTATATTCAGGGTTATCAGGTTTTTTTTTAGATATTTCAAGTTTACGGAATTCGTCATTGACGAGTGAAAAAAAGGTTTCTATGGCTGGGCCTCTATGAAAAGTGGGGTTGAAGTTTGAGAGGGGGTGTACTTCAACTGGTACGGGTGGTAAGGAGTTGTTAGCCATGATGGGTGTAGAGGGTTGTATTTCAGAGGTTTTGGAGAAAGAGAAGTGTCTAGTTCAGGGGTAAGCAACCTTTTTTGTTCGGCGTGCCGATTTTAATAAAAAAATCAAAGATGAGGTACTCGGAGTGCCGGTCAATAATTGTAAGTCTGACGACCCCTAAACTAAAGTCATATATTACAAACCATAACACAGAAGTGTTGCCACAAGATTCTTTAGGACACATGCGTTTACTGCTATTTCCTGGGACGCTCCTGTACTTTCCGATTAGAAGCAATGAAAGTACAAGTGCATCCCGCAATTAGTGGTAAATGTAAGTGTCCAGGAGCACCGTATGGCGACATCCTTATGGTGGAAACTTACTATGTATCTGGATGCAGATATAGTCTTAGGCCACTGGAACTTTTACTTCAATGTAAAACTGCGTTCACATGCACAAAAAAAAATGTGTGTGTTTTCTGTGCAAAAACACATCCTTAATTCAGAAAACACACAGTTATACAGAATAATGTCCCATAGCGGCCCCTGCACATGGTATTATGTCCCATAGCGGCCCCTGCACACGGTATTATGTCATATAGTGGCCCCAGCACATGGTATTAGGTCCCATAGCAGTCCCTGCACACGGTATTAGGTCCCATAGCGGTCCCTGCACACGGTATTAGGTCGCATAGTGGTCCCTGCACACGGTATTAGGTCCCATAGCGGCCCCTGCACACGGTATTAGGTCCCATAGCGGTCCCTGCACACGGTATTAGGACCCATAGCGGTCCCTGCACACTGTATTAGGTCCCATAGCGGTCCCTGCACACTGTATTAGGTCCCATAGCGGTCCCTGCACACGGTATTAGGTCCCATAGCGGTCCCTGCACACAGTATTATGTTCCATAGCTCTCTTCAGACCCCCGAGTATAATAAGTCCAAGAGAGGTGACAAACATAAAAAAACAATGCTACTCACCTTTTTCCATGCTTCGCAGCCACTCTGTTCTCTTCGGCGCTTCTGCCTGTAGTCAGCGACCGTTGATTGAGTCTCTGAGGTCACGTCGCGTCATTATGCGTAATGATGTCAGACGCAGACGTGACCTCTGAGGCCCTGTCAGCTGTCAGAAGCGCCTGCAGATCGCACAGCCGCCGCGTAGCGCAGGGAGCAAGGTGAGTATCATTATTTTTTATGTTTCATCACTTCTCCTAAGTCTCCGCTTATTATACTCAGGGGTCTGAAGAGACCCCACAGTATAATAATAATAACAGTTTCGTTTCGGCCATGTTTGGAACGATCTAAGCTGCTGGGTGAGGACTCCGACGACGTCCCAGGGAAATAAGCCTCGAGTGCCACTCTTGGCACGCGTTCCGGGGATTTCCGAAAATTTGTTCAGGTCCAAAAAGAGTTGGAAACCGTTGGGGGTAGATGTTGGACAAAAGGCAAGGCTTTTACTAAGGAGGCTGGTTTCGTCAGAGTCAAACGTATAACTGGAAAAATTAAATATTTTATTATGATTAGGTGTGAGTTTGGTCAATTCTTGGGTGGCAGATTTTTTCTTTTGGGGTTTTGATTTGTTAGCTCCCCCTCAGCATCCTCTTGGTCTGTTTTTCTTTTTGTTTTTGTGGAGATGCGTCTGTTGGTGGAAAAATAATGTATGATGGTGGTGGAACTGGTAATTGGAGGCAGTATGGTTGTTGTAGATTTGTGGATTGGGAGTTCTTGTGAGATGGGGGGCATGGTGAGTTGGGAAGGAAGAGCTAAAAAAGAATCTATGGAAAAGTTGAAAGAGGATGTGGATGGAACAGCTATTGGCAGCTCAGGTAAAACGGTGGAATGGTTATCAGTTTGGGGTCCAGTGGCAGACTGATCTGTATTGGATTGTAAGCTTGGTGTTAGTGGGGGAGGGTCATCATAGGTAGATAGTTGGGATAGATTGATAAGGTCAGTGGGCATCTGTAGGAGTAATAATTGAGATTCCAATTTGGTTGTTTTAAAAGCATTATGCGGAATATGTCCAGCTGGAAAAGGAAGGTATGAAGATGAAACCTGGTTGGCTGGGGGGACATTGGATTGGGATGGGTGATGAGTAGCTTTGCTATTGAGGTTAGGTAGTGGTGTAACTGGACATATGGTATGGGGGATAGCGTGTAATGGTTCTTTGACAATGAGTTGATCAGATGCCACCTTGTTGGTCGGTGGCTGTGATGATGATGATGGGTTGATGGAAGTTCTTCTTGTAGTATTAGAGCGCGGGGGTTTGGATTTGGAGAGGAGTCTCTTCCTTTTGGAGGATAAAGGGGTCACCAGAGGGATCTGGTGTGGTTAAGAGTTCAAGAGCAGATCAAGGTTCGATGGTGTGTCTATTACTCCTGGTAGGTCTATAGGCTCAATATTGGCAAAGTCTGAGGTGTTAGGATCACCTACAAGTCTGCGGTCCCGCTTAAGTTTCAGGGCTTTCCTTGTGGTAATATCCACCTCCATGTTATGGATCATCTGGTTAATGGCATTGATACGATTTGCAAATTCCGGGTGTTTGTCAAAACCCCCTAATAGTATTAGGATATCATGGCTTTTGGACCTTGTTTCCTCATAAAGGGATGCTCTCTTCTTAATTAGGCATCCCAGAAGGCCATCTGAATAGGATGAGAAAATGGATTCTCGTTCATAATTAAACTGCTGGTCACTGGGGAAGGGGGGTTTGAGGGACCACCTGAGGCCTTTAGGAATAATGTTTTCTTCATGGTAGATCTGGAGGAATTGGTGGTCCAGATAATGGGTTGTCTCAACTTTCAATAGATCCTCTAGACGGAGGAAGAGGTCTCTCATATTCCGAGATTGGTCAGATGTGAAGGGGAGGCCCTGAGTGGATCCCGAATTAGAAGGTTCTTCCAATGACTGCGAGATCAGTCAAGCTCGGTTGGCATCACGGTTTGATAGAAGTTGCAACATTCTCCAAAGGGTTTCTTGGATATATAGGATTAATTCCAAGTTGGAGATTGTGTGGACCTTGATCCAAATGCGGAAATATAGCTCAAAAAAACACAGCAAAACCTGCAACAAAAAAAGCTGCGTTTCCATAACGTGGGGCCTTAGCCTTACACAGGTTTTCCACTCCAGCCTCCATGCTACAGAACTTTCATTCTGCTTTCCTGGACTCTTGTCCAGATGTACATTCATAAAGTGAATGACAAGATAGGGGATAATGCTAATGAATAGTTAAGACTCCAGCAGTCAGACCCATTCTGATCTACAACTTATCCGCTATATTGTGGATAGGGGTATAGTTTGTGTTACACTGGGTTCACACCTGCGCTTGCACTATGTTCGGGGGTTCCATTCCCCTCTCTGCATGAAAAATGCAGAGAGAAAAGCGCTGCAAGCAGGACTTTTCTCTCCACATTTTTACACCCTTTTCAGGCAGAAACCGGGCGGAAACCACACGGACCCCACTATAGTCTATGGGGTCCATGGGTTTCCTAAGGTAACCGCTTTTTTATACAGATTAGATTTCTGTTCGGGGGGTTCCCCAAGCGGACCCCCGGACGGAAACCCGAACACAGATGTGAACCTAGCCTTAGTGGGCAAACCTCTTTAATAGGATATTCTCTTTCATCTTATTAATATGACTGATGTAGTCTAAGCCTATATATGTACAGCATTCCTATTTTTCCCAGTGCAGAAAAAAAAAACCTGATTTTTACTTAAAAGAGCTCTATCTGCAAATATAAATGAAAACATGTATTTTGTGCACAGAATTCAAATTCGTATCAACTAAATGAAAAAACTAAAGTTTCCCTTCATTTCCACAGGGAATAGTCAACATATAGGGCATGCTGTAGATTGTAAATGAGGTTGTCTAAAGCCTTGCATTGTACTGGTTTATCTAAACTAAAATATGGCCACTGTTAAAATATACTGTATTAAAACATGCCAAAGCAAGTTTGTAGGAACATGTTATTTAATATGGCGTGAACTTAGGAGATGAATCATGCCATACACAGCAGGTACCATCTGTGTTATATAGCTACCAGCACTTACAGGATTGGAGATAACCCACAATCGTTCTGTATTGGTCAGTTATCATGGCAGGCAGGTGTCTTGTGAAGACTCCCAGGCCTGCAATTGTAGTAATACTATTAAGCTCTGCTCTGTCAGAGCTTAATAGGAAGATGCCACTGGAGCAATACACTGCAACACTAAAGCATTGCAGTTTATTGTACCGTTGTTTATGATATAATCATATAAAACACTTAAAAAAGTTTTTCAAATATTAACACAAATATTAAACATTCTAAATATTAATATTTTCCGTTTAACATATAAAAAATCAAAGCAAAAAAATATGTATTTCGTTTTGCTGCATTTATCATTTAATGTAAATGCTGTAAAGAAATAAAAATTCACAGTATAAGAATTCCGATTTTTTGACCATCTAATCTACATAAAATTTTTAAAAAATAATGATCAAACAGTTATATGCTTCCAAAAACACCAATACTATAACAGTCCACTCTGCAAAAAACACAAGCCCACACACAACTCCATCAACAGAAAAATAAAAATATTAAGTCACAGGTGTCAGAATATGGTGACACAAACCAAAATTTCTTATTAAAAAGGTGATTAGTTTTTTAAAAGTAGCAAACTGTAAAAAAAAAATACTACAAATTTGTCATCTGTAATTTTACTTCCCCAAAGAATAAAGGTAACACATTATGTTTACCGAAAGTGAATAATGCCATAAAGATAAAACTAAGAAAAACAATGGTGGAATAGTGTTTTTTGTTCTCATTCTACCTCACAAATACATTTTTACAATTTCCCAATACTTTATATGGAAAATTAAAAAAGGCATTAAAGATACAACTTGTACTGCTCAAAACAAGCCCTCACACAGCTATTTCGACAGAGAAAAATAAATATGTTATGGCTATTTGGCTATTAGAAGGTTGTCCTTAAGGGGTTAACAAAGTTCTCTACCTAAATGACCATTTTGTGCAACTCTGTCTTGAGTGGAAGGCCTGAGTAATCTTAAAAGGGAACCAGTTGCCAGGCACTTTTCTTCTGGTCATCTTAAGGTTAAGGCCCCACGTTGCGGAAATGCAGCTTTTTCTGTTGCAGATTTTATTGTAGTTTTTTGAGCCAAAGCCAGGAGTAGATTGAACAAGAGGTAGAATTATAAGAAATTCCTATATATTTCCCATTACTTTTGTAAACATTCTTGACTTTGGCTCAAAAAACTGCAACAAAATCTGCAACAACAAAAAATTGCGTTTCCACAATGTGGGGCCTCAGCCTAAAGAGGTTATTCAGGAATTCAAAATTTATGGTTTATTCTTAGTTTAAACATTTGATATTAGATCCGTAGAGTCACCTGCTGTTTGAAGTGAGTACGACATTTTCCTTCATTGTTTTTTCTGACTGGCACTGCATTGCAGTCTCATTCAGCTGAAGTAAGTGATAATATCTGGCACAGCCAGTGGTATAAGTACCGTCGTGGCAGCCATAGCCGCTGCCACAGGGCCTGGGACCTTAGGGGGCCCAATGGGCTCCTAATGCTTTTTTTTTTAATTAGGCCATTACCTGCTGGAGTAACCCCATCAGGGCCCTATTTACTTACCGATCCCTGCTCCTGCTAACGGCCGCCTCCGCTTCCCCTTCTGTGTCACATATCACGTCAATGGGGCCCCCTGGACGGCAGAAGGGGAAGCGGAGGCGGCTGTGAGCAGGAGCGGGGATCGATAAGTAAGGTCGCGGGCTCGCGGCAAGAGTATTTGTTGGACGAACCCCAACAAACACTACTATTATTATACTCTGGGGTCTCTTTAGATTCCAGAGTATAATGATCGGAGGACATGGGGAGGTGACAAACATAAAAATAGTGTTACTCACCTCTCTTGGGTTCCAGCGCACTCCCTGCTGACTTTGGGCCTTTTTAGTGACGTCACAGACATAATCCATGACTGTGCCAACATTGAATAGTACTATAAACAGCAGGGAGTGCGCCAGAGCAGAGGAGAGGTGAGTAACATTGGTTTTATGTTTGTCATCTCCCCTGGGCCACCAAAAATCTGAAAAGACCCCAGAGTTTAATAATAATATGTGAGTGGGCCAATATGAGACATAATACTGTGCAGAGGGACCACTATGGGGTAATATACTGTGTCGAGGGTCCACGATGGGGCATAATACTGTGTGGAGGGGCTGCTATGGGACATTATACTGTGTGGAGGGGACGCTATGGAACATTATACTGTGTGAAGGGGCTGCTATGGGACATTTTAGTGTGTGGAGGGGCCGCTATGAGACATTATACTGTGTGGAGGGGACGCTGTGGTACATTATACTGTCTGGAGGCCACTTTGGGACATTATAGTCTATGTAAATGGGGTGTTATACTGTGTGGAGGCCAGGAAAGGGGGTGCTTAGCCGTGGGGGGCCCCAGTCTTTGCTAGTTATGAACTTGGGCACAGTCACTTGTAAAAGTACTGAGTTGTATTGGTAAGCTAAAGGGGAAGTGGCCATGGACCCAAACAGTTGATTCACAGGGTTTGGCGGGAATTGGTACCACACCAATCTAATATTAATGGGTTATCCTAAGGAAGGATCATCAGGTTTGAAGTACTAAATAACCCCTTTAGGTTAAAGTCCAACTTTGCGGAAAAGTTGCAATTTTGTCTTTTTTGAGCTAAACCCAGGAGTGGCTACAAAAAGAATGGGAAATTTAAAGGAAGCACTTATACGTCTTCCTTCTACTCAATCCGTTCTTGGCTTTGGCTCAATAAAAACACAGTAAAATCTGCAACAAAAAAGCAGCATTTCCATTATATGGGGCCTTAGCCTTAAGGTTTTATTTAGAGGGTCTCAGTGAGTTACAGATGTGCAGCATCCCAGAGTGCAACTGCTTATATTGTGTTTGTCTTTGTGCCTCTGGGTTATGTTTGTATGTTCTGTCGATATGTTCTGTGTTACATGTAATTTGTTTTGCATCTCTCCCCTGTTAGTTTCCCCCTTGTTCACTCCCTACACTTGGTACAGCCCTGGCCTATCACAGGCCGCTGGGTGGGGTCTGGCAGATGAAAGTCTCCAGAGCAACCATTGGAGCTCAGTTTAGTTATAGTTGAGTGCTGAAGTAGTTTGCAGTGGAGTCAAAGCAAGCCAGCTCTGGACTCTGAGATCCAGTGGTTTCTATACAGCCCCTGAGGAGGAAGATTCAGCCCAAGACTCTTATTGAGACATCCCTAAGAAAGGGAGATTAACTGTCTACCCTTTGGACATTGTGCCAGGAGGAGTGGAGGAGTCCTGTGGCAGGAGCTGTTGTCCGGCACATTCTAAAAGGTAACCTAGCCCTTGCCAGTGGCACTTTGCTGTCAGTAGAAAAAGGAAAACTAGCTTCAAAGCTGTCAAGTAATGCCAGACCTTATTAAAAAAAAAGAGATTGGAAAAGTAGCTGGAGTTGTAACAAAAAAAAAAATTTAAAGGTGTTATCCAGCTTAAAAAAATGATCTGCAAATACATCCACAGCAGTGCTGAATACTCACTGTTCCTTTGTGCACCATTTACTTGGCTTTATTTTACTTGCTGCTCCTTGAATCACTTATTTACATGCAGCGAATCTGTGAACAAACTACATTTTCCATGATTCATCTGCCTGCTCTCACTGTCTACCTCTTTCTTTTCCACTCTCCCCTGCAATGAAATCACAAACTGCTGTGACATTTCGTTTGCTGGCAGCACTGCTCACAGGGAGCGGTAGTGAGCTTGCAAACAAAACGTCACAGCTGAGGTCAATGACCTGAAAATAAATCAGATAAACCGGGAATGAGTACTTCTGATAACCTCCATAGAATCCAAATAATAACCCAACTGGGCAGTGCAGGGCGGAAGGGGGGAATGCGTGAACTGGGCCTGGGCCTCATTGGAAGCAGCTAAGGCATTCAACTCCATTGACTGGCTGTACCTCACTAAGGTCTTCCAAAAATTGGACTTTGGGCCAGGCTTCCAGAAATGGATCTACCTACTGTATGCTGCACCCAAAACTAACATAGCTATCAACAGTTCCATTTCACCAAGTTTCTCTCTCCACAGAGGCATCCGTCAGAGGTGTCACCTCTGCTATTTGCAATGGCGATGGAGCCACAAGCCTCCTATCTGAGATCGGACTGAATTAATGCATGCACAGGGTGAAGAACGTGTCATCTTATTTGCTGATGACCTAATGTTGTTTTTGTCAAATCCGAACTCCTCCCTATACTCGGCGATGTCCTTGATTAACATCTTCGGACACTACTCTGATTTAAAGATCAACTGATCTGTTATGTACCTCTCGCCTACCAGGTTGGCTCCTCGGTATTGGGCTTGCAGATAGACCCGAGCTTCAAGTAGCTGGGAATACATATTACTAAAGATCACAAACAGAGTCTCGCTCTCAATCTTCATCCTATTTTGCTGTACTTTAAGGAGAAGTTCAAGATTTGGGGTGTCTTTAAGACTAGAAGAGGTTGAAAGACCGGCGCCGGAACCCAGGAAAGGTGAGTAACACTGTTTATTATGTTTAATTACCTCCCCTGGGCCTCCAAAAATTATACTCTGGGGTCTGAAGAAGTATAAAAATGAATTGTGCATGGCAAACCCCCAAAATTTCCAGTATGGAAATGTGTGGGCCACTATAGGACATTATACTATGTAGAGGGGCCACTATAGGTCATTATAGTGTGTGGAGTGGCCACATTGAGACATTATACTGTGTGGATGGGCTTCTGATAGACATTACAGTGTGTGGAGGGGCCACTATAGGCGCAGCCTCAAGGAATAAACTGGGGGGTTGGCATTTTTTAAATCGGCTGCATCTTGTAATAGATAGTGATTGATAATTTTTACTCAGCTGTCCACGCTCCTGTCCAGGCCGCCCTCCACTGCTGCCTCTAGGTAGTACTGCACTTACGCCACAACGCTGAAGAGCAGTTCTTCAGCGTTGGCTGCCGCATGCTCTGGAGGTGGCAGCAGCATGGAAAGGTGAGTAAAAATGATCGGTAGCAGCCTATACTGCGGGGAGGGGGATATAATGTGTGTATGTGGGGTGAAGGGAGGTAAAAAAAGGAGATCCTAAACTGTATATATGAGGGAAGGAGGGGGTAAAAAAGTGGATTATATACTGTGTGTGTGGACCATAGAAAGGGAAGATCATATGCTGTGTATGGGGGTGGGGGGTAAAAATAGGGGTCATATACTATGTGGGGGTAAAAGAGGGGCTCATATACTGTGGGGACCATAAGACAGGGGTCATATACTGTGGGGGGCCATAAATAGTATGGTCATATACCATGTGGTGGGCTAAAAAAAGAGGGTCATATACCATGCGGGGGGTCAGATAAAGGGGTTATGTACCGTGAGGGGTCAGAAAAGGGGGATATATACAGTGTGGGTGGGGGTCAGACAAAAGGGGTCATTTACCGTGTTTGGGCCAGAAAAAGGGGGTCATGTATCGTGTGGTGGGCCAAAAAAAAAGGGGTTGTATATCATGTGGAGCCTAAAAAAGTGGGTGTTATACTATGTGGGGGCCAAATAAGGGGATTTTTTGATCTGCCAATGGGGAGGCATGTCCTAATTAGGGGGGCCCCATCACGCAAACAAAGTCGGTTTGGGTATCTTTTTTATTTTGGAGGTGGGGCGCCTTTCTATATTTCGCCTCAGGCAACAGAGAGGCTAGGTTCGCCCCTGACTATAGGACATTATAGTGGGTGGAGGGGCCACTTTGGGACATTATACTCTGTGAGGGCCATTGTGGTAAACATTATACTGTGTGCACTACGGGACATCATTCTTAAAAAAGGTTGTCCAGAAATTGGACGAACTCTGGAGGAGACGGGCAGGTGTAACATTAAGAAGAAAAACATACTCAGATGTCCAGTGTCTGACTCCGCAGCCCGTTCGGTCGCACACTGTGCTTCATTCCACCTGCACCCCATGTGACCACTAAGGCCAATTAGTGGTCTCAGCAGTCGCTGTAGAGGGACCAGTGATGTCACTCCCATATGTCACCAGTCCCTCTACAGCGAGCGTTGAGGTTTCTGATTGGCCTCAGCGGTCACGTGGGGTGCATAGGTTCTGAGGATCCATGTGCGACCCAATGGGCTGTGGAAGCGGACCCCAGTGCCCCAGGGAGTATGTTTTTCTTTTTTTATGTTACACCTGCCCTGGGCAGTTGCCCAAATTACATATAAAGCAGGCAGCCTTGTGTAATAGAAATGTCTGCTTTACATGGAGGGAGAGGCAGCAATCCTGTGTAAATTACAGTTTCAGACATGGTATCTTTCATAGGACTGCTGCCTCTCCCTCCTTGTAAGTCAGTTCTGTGCAAAATTACTTTACACAGGACTGCTTTACATGATTGTGCTGACCCTGCATACTTGTATTTACTCCACCTATTTGCACTGAGCCACCCTATAAAATGGGGCCAGTTTTAATTTTTTCTCCAGGGCCACTTTCAGGTCCCAATCCAACCCTGCATGAGTATATTGTCTGACTTTATTGCAGGCTACCCTGGATCTAACAAATATCTGTTGGTATGTTATGGCATGGTTAGCTGTTCCTATATCCAACTATGATTCCAGCTATTTTTTTTAGCCAAGACTGCATTTTGCTCACCTGTTATCAAATGTCATATTTTTTATTTTTCAGGTAACATGTATAATATGTAGAAATACTGAACTGAATAAGCGTATTTAACATGTTGAATCAGCATATGTCATATGTTTGGGGATACATTCTGGAAACAATTAAAAGTGATTACATTTCCTGTATGTGAGTCACTACGGTATCCACTGCCCCTCCTGCTAGATTATAAACTCTCAATAAAAGGACAAATCTTATCTCCCAGTATGAGTATATACACCTCTTTCTCCACATTTTCATTATTTCCAGATCTCTTATTTGAGGTAAGATGTAATTCATATTTATTTCTAATCTTGTAACACATCTATCATTGACTACTTGAATTTTACTTGACTACATCAACTCGTAACTTAGTGCAACCTCTTGTATTTAATATGTTATACCAAATTTGGATAAATAATGGAGACATAACTCAAACCTTTAAATATGTTAAAGGAAACCTGTCAGGTGGTTTTTCCACCATATATTGGCAGGATCCACCGTATATTGGCAGATGTGCAGGATCAAGTCATTACCTTTTTATTGGTTGTCTCTGCATTCTTCTGTTGCAGCAAAATTAAGTTCTAAATGTTTGAAAGCATAAAAAGTCTTATGTAAACTACCCTAAGTAGTCACAGTGGGTGTGGAGTAGTTTCAGTCTAGTTATGCTGTTCTCCTGCAAATCACTCCTTGTGGACATGGCTGATATCTCGCTCACAGTCAGTTTTATATACAGTACCGCTAGAAAGCTGACAGTGCGCACCTGGGTGTCGGAGATATTGGTGCCATTACTTTCAGCACCGATATCCCTCCACTGTCAGAAGGGCAGGCCTTACAACCTAGCTCCATCGCTGGGCTGTGGGAACCCTCCACTTCCGGACAGTACTCTTCCATAGCCCTATACAGTCCGGGGGCAGGGGCGAAAGTAATGGCACCGATATCTCCAGCACCCAGGAGAATATCGTCAAAGCCGAATCATCTTTCTAGCAGTATATAATACCACCATTCTCCAAGGACCTCTTTAATACAACCTTTTGAGGCAATCACTGCAATCCAGCAATTTCTGTAACTCTCAATGAGACTTTTGCATCTGTTAACAGGAATTTTGGCCCATTCCTTGTGAGCAAACTGCTCCAGCTGTCTCAGGTTTGAGGTTTCTCCAGACTGCACATTTCAGCAACTTCCAGCCCCAAAACATAACGGAGTCTCCTCCGTGTTTCACAGTAGGTACAATATTCTTTTCTTTGCATGCTTAATTTTAGCGTCTGTGAACACAGAGCTGATGTGACATGCCAATGAAATCCAGTCTTGTCTCATCCGACCAAAGGACATTCTCCCAGAAGCTTTGTGGCTTGTCAATATGCATATTGGCAAATTCAAGTCTCGTTTTTGTATGATATTCTTTCAACAGTGGTTTACTCCTTGTTCTTCTACTATTAACCCCTTAAGGACCGGGTCATTTTTCGTTTTTGCATTTTCGTTTTCTCCTCCCCACATTCCAAGAGCCATAACTTTTTCATTTTTCAGTTAACAGACTCACATGATGGCTTATTGTTTGCGAAACAAATTGTACTTTGCAATGGTACCATTCAACATGCTGTGCAATGTACTGGGAAGCTGGAAAAAAATTCAGAATGAGGTGCAATTGGAGAAAAAAATGCATTTGCGCCAACTTCATATGGGTTTAATTTTTACGGCGTTCACTGTGTGGTAAAAATGACATGGTAACTGTACAAACACAGCGATACCAAATTTATATAGTATTTGCAAAGTTTTGATACCTTTTAAAATATGAAAAACTTTGGAAAATAGAAAAAAAAAATTGTGTCGCCATATTGTGACACCTGTAACTTTTTCATATTTACATGTATGGAGCTGGGTAAGGCATCTTTTTATGCGGGACAAAATGATGTTTTTACTGATATCATTTGGGGAAAGATCTGATGGTTTGATCACTTTTTATTCAATTTCTTATAAGAGACAAAGTATTGAAAAAAATGCTATTTGGCTATTTTGATTTTTTTTCGCCGCTATGCCGTTCACCATATGGGATAAATATTTAAATATTTTAATAGTTTGGGCATTTTGGAGTGCGAGGATACCTAATGTGTTTATGTTTACTTTTGTTTATTTACTTTTATATCTGATCTAGGGAAAGGGGGGTGATTTGAACTTTTGTATTTTTTTTATACTTTTACTTTTATGATCAGACCCCCTAGGGGGTCTGATCGCTCATACTATTCACTGCAATACTACTGTATTGCAGTGAATAGCAAGATGCCTAGTTCTGTATGTCACGCTGCCTCTGGCAGCGTGCAATAGATCTAATGCAATGACAAGCATGGGAGCCTTCAATAGGCTCCTGGCTGTCATGGCAACCAATCGCCGCCCTCCGATGACGTTTAGGAGGGCGCCGATCGGTGAAAAATGGTGGGACCGTAGCGTCTAAAGGGTTAACAGCAGCGATCGGTGAAGGCAACTATCGCTGCTGTTAGTGGCGGGTCCTGGCTGTATTATACAGCCTGCATCCGCCCTGTATGAGGAGAGCTCAGCTCCTGAGCCCTCTCCATACATCCCCATGTCACCAATGACGTACAGCTGGTTATTGGTCATTAAGGGGTTAAGTCTACTATGGTAAAGACAGCGATGGATGGTGCGATCTGACACTGATGTACCTTTACCTTGGAGTTCACCTCTAATCTCTTTGGAAATTGTTCTGGGCTCTTTGGTTACCATTCGTATTATCCATCTATTCAATTTGTCATCAATGCGGCCACGTCCAGGGAGGTTGTCTACAATCCTCAGACCTCTGAATAATATCTGCAACTGTAGTAACAGGAGCATACAGCTGTTTGGAGATAGTCTTATAGCTTTTACCTTTAACATGTTAGTCTATAATGTTCTCTCTACTCTCTCCTTAATGCAAAATGACGTGCCGATACGTCATTTTATTGTCACTGCTCAGAAGCTGACACCCTTGTGTGACACTCGCGGTTGGAGCTGGGTCAATCATGACCGCAGCATCCAAGGGGTTACCCTAGCAACCCAGTACCTTTACGACTTCCCCTGCTCTGTCTCAGGGGGGAGACCGTGATGCTTATTCTGCAGCCCAGGGCCTCTTCCATGGTCCCGGGTCTGCAATCAGCACATCAGGTCTTCTGATTCTGTATTTGAGTGTATAACACTGAACCAGTGATCAAAAGATTGCTGGTTCAGATCCAGTAGTAGAAGAAATAAAATATTTAAGTTAAAAAAAAAAAAAATTACAAGTATAAAAAAATAAATAAAACCCCCCCAATAAAATGCCTCTTTTTCCCTTATACAGTAGAAAAACACACAATGCAGTATAAAACACTACATTTTTGGTATCGCTGCATCCGTAACAAACTGTACAATAAAAGTAAACCATTAGTTAACCTGCACGGTAAGAGGTGGGGAAAAAAACGGAGATAAAAACGCTAGAAGTAACAATTTTTGCCATCTCGCCTCAGATAATATGGAATAAAAAGTGATCAAAAAGTCATATATAGCCCAAAATGGTACCAATAAAAAGTAGAGCTTTTCTCGGAAAAAATAAGCCCTCAACCAGCTCCATCAATAGAAAAATAAAAATGTTATGCCTCTAAGAAGATGGCGATGGAAAAATGATAGATTTTTTTTCCCCAAATGGATTTTCATTCTGAAAACACATAAAAAAACTATATAAATTTGGTATTGCCGTAATCATACCAATTCATAGAATAAAGGTAAAATATTATTTATGTTGTATGGCGAAGTTCAAAACAGATTAAACTGTTAAAAAGCAATTTGATTTGATTTTTTTTTTAATCAACCCAGAAAGTGTTAATAAAATTTTGTGTTATCTCAAACCCCGCTACCTAAATGAGAGGAGGGTCTCTGTTTAAAAAAGACCTTTCATGTCCTCATGAAAGTGCGGTTTTATATACCGCTAGGGTCAGAGGGGAGCCGCATCATGGCAGCGCCCATAGTGGTGTATACAGCGCTCACAGTAATAAACCTTCCCTGCCTTCTCTCTGGGAGCTCTGTCTGAAGTTACAGCCGGCTCCCTGTTTCAGCAGCTGCACGATTTCATGCAGCTGCTGAAAACTGCTTCGACGTACCGGTACGTCCTTGCAGAACAAGGAAGCCACTATCCGGATGTAGAAACCCAATGGGTGGTCCAGAAGTGGTTAATGGAAGGGTACAACAGTTTTGTCCACATGTGTAAGTGAAATTAATCATGCTTGGGATAAACACATGTCTGTACTAAAGTTGAAATGGAAATAATGTGAGGGCAAACTTGTTGGAACATGTGGTCTTTTCTGCTGTCCATTTTTTTTATTTTTTTTAATAAATTCTTTATTTATACAATATAACACAAGATCAACAAACTAGTACAAAACGGGCCTCACATAAGCAGGTGCCAATGTACAAACAGTAAAAAAATACAAACAGACACAAATCAGGGAGGAAGGTTATAGACAGGAGGAACTGGTAGTGAGAGCAAGGAAAGTGTTTTTGAAGGGAGGAGTGAGAAGGAGGAGAGAAAAAAAAAGGGGGCAAAGTCAAGGAGTCCCAGCGACCCTACCAACAGAAGAAGACCCAACCAGCATACAGCCTACTCCTTAAGATCTCTATAGTCATTTGAGCCCTGGAAAGGAATCCAGGGGGTCCAGGTCGTGATGAAAGTCTCGTGTGTATTACGGATATCCTCCACTTTGCGGATCCAGTAGAGGAGCGAGGGGGGAGTGGAATATTTCCAGAGTGCAGGAATTCAAGCCATGGCCGCATTAACCAGGGGCTTTAGGGAGGAATGCGGTAGACGTGGAAGGAGTAATCGGAGAGGTGGAGGAGATAGAAGGCCGGTGTCCGAGGGTGGTGATCTGGTATACAGATTTTCACTGCATAGTGATGATCCCAGTGATTCACTGTGTAGGGAAATGCAGTACAGCTTCCCACTTGCATTTTCTGGATCACTGGGATGCAATCAGAAAGAAATGACATATCCTAGCGATAAACTTTTACTTTAAAGGGAGTCTATCATTAAAAAAAAAAAACACTTTTAAGCTAATGGCACTTTAACGGTGTTTAAAAAAGGAGGAACGCCCCGCTACCAAGGAGGAACATCCCGGGTGCTTCGTGAGGATCATTTCCATAATTGAAGAAACAGATTTTTACAGAAATGGCTGGGAGAAGACAACAATGAAAGGTAGGAGAAGAATGGCCTTTTTAAAGGCCATTCCAATGTGCCATTAACTTAAAAGTGTTTTTTTTTAATGATAGATTTCCTTTAAGTAATGACACCAGTACGTACTTAGTCTTTTTTTTCAGCTAAGAGAATATAATTACACCCAGTATATCTAATGTTCTGTGCAGCAGCTGCACAAATCTCTCTGATAGTTTACAATGGGGTATCAGTTTGCGGTCCAAGCTGTTTAGCTCACAGAGCAATGCTTAGACTTAATAAATTGTATTCACTTCCTAGCTATGGCAGGATTAACTATGTACAGGTATGAGTCTCATTAAAGTATGCACAGGACTCTTTACATGGAGGGAGAAGCAGCCATCCTATGTCAATTACCATGTCAGACTGAAACTGTAACTTACACAGGATTGCTGTCTCTCACTCCATGTAAAGCAAAAAATGCAAAAAATAGGCGGCACTCCATAGTAAATAATGAAAATTGTGGGATTATTGCCCCATACAAAAATGTACCGTTTCAGCTCAAGATACTTGATCTTTTTTCAAGCATGTAAAGCAGCCATTTTTGTTACACAGGGCTGCCTGCTTTATATGTAAAGGCAGCAATCCTATGTAAGTATAGTTAAAAGCAGTGGGGTCAGGGTAGGGCTGGGCAATTATGACCTAAATAAAAATTGTGATTAATTGGACATTTGACCTCAATTATGATTAATGGCAATCATTAATGTCATGCCCCTTTTGAATCATGCCACTTTACAGTATGATTAAGTGTTGAGCGAACCCCGCAAGATTCGTTATTCGCTATAATTATTCTGTGATGTCTCTTCAGAACCTACAGTATAACAAGTGGAGGCCCAGGGAATGTGAGGAAACAAAAAACTGTTTTACTCACCACTCCTGCGCTTTGGCGCAAATCCCTGCTGTCTCCAGTGCTTCTGGCTGACATCAGGGACCGCTGATTGGGCCTCAGCGTCACATGGTGTTGTGACACATAGAAGCGCCGAAGACAGCAGAGAGTCGTGTCAGAGCACAGGGGAGGTGAGTAACACTGTTTTGTATGTTTGATCACCTCTCTTGGGCCTTTGCTTATCATATGCTGGGGTCTGAAGAGACCCCACAGTATACTAATAGCAGTTTTGGTAATAACCGAACCGAAATAACCGACGTGAACAAAATTACTTCGGTTATCCAGGATGACGTTTGGTTTTGGTTATTTTCGATCAGAGTGGCAATGACTGTAGGTGCAGCAGCAGCCGCCATTGTAAAAATGTTTTAAAAAAAACTCTGTTGTGAATAATTTGAAACTTGATTTTTTCATTTTCAAAAAAAATTTATCTTTGAGGTTTGTCCAATAAAATTTGATTTATACTCTAACAGTTTGAAAATTTGAACATTATTACTGATTGTCATTTGCACCATTTAGGAATATCAGATAAAAATATAATTTGCATAATAATTTGGGATGTGGTGTACACAATAAATATTATATATTATATTGCATATAATATATTTTTACTATTGTATATAGGTCAATCCAGCGCTTAATTTTACACATGTAGAATACAGATAAAAAAATTAATACATTAATACATATATAATAAATTAACTTGTCATTGTGTCATTGTGTCAATCTCCAGTTCTATAGGTTTATTGTGCTAATTCAAGTTCCTCTTGATGCATCATAATAAAATGTTGCGCTGCAGGTGAGTTTTACATCCACTCTGACAGCCGGACCCGGACGAAACTCTGCTCGCATGCGGCCACCAAAGATGGTACAATTAAAAAAGTGTTTACCTTTATACTTGTGTGATCACTGGTGTCTGCATGCAGGCAGAGTTTTTATATACATATGCAACTGCCACAGCAGTAGAAAGCAGCTACAAGGTATGTGCACTCAGGACTGTACTATGGTTTTTCCAAATGGTGCCATTTTTGTAATTGCTCGGGCTCTGCCTTAGATTCCACCCTATGGGGGTCATGGCCTGATGCTGGAGCAAACCAGATGCACATCTAGCGAACGCCTGCTTCCACCTGTACTTATACACTATATAGGGGTTCCCCTCCAGGTCCCCCCACAGTACATCACTCTCAGAACCCCCACCCCCATACCTCCTGGCATCCATCTGCGGGGTTCCAGAGCTCCCAGATGCCTGTACCAGTCCCGGCTCCAGCCCTTTCTTGTGGCCATTACACGTGTTTAGCCGCCATCTTGCCTGTGGTACTCTGATCTGCAGTCCTTGCTTGTTCGCGAGCTCTGTTGTGAGTGCAATTCCCCAGCCTCCCACACCTGCTGCTGCCTCTTGGCTTCCACCTCCAGCCAGGCCCTTTGACATGCTTCTGCTACGGACCCTGTAGGCTGCTCCTGCTAGGGTCAAAACAACTACTGATCTCAGCATCCTGACCTCCCTGCACGGCACAGCCATCACTTTCACCATTACATAGTGATTTCGGCCGCCTCTCCTGTGACCCTCCAGCAACTTCTCCTGGCACAAACTACTCCAGACAAGTGCTTATGCCGCATCCCAGATGGAGGGAACCAGAGGATGGGAGTATTGGTGGATGAGATGCCACCAGCTAGGCCAAACACACTCAAACAGCTCTGCTCCTAGGACAGCAACCGATGAGGGGGTGCTGCAGCACTACCCGATGGTGGTGGTAGTAGTTCCCCCATGGCGCTTCCAGTTGGAGAGGGGACCTCTCTACTCTGAGCCAGTGTGATGGTATTCGGAAGGGCCCTGATGGTAAGGCAGGAACGACTCAGGAAGGCAGTTATGCAGTTGAAACAGGTTGGTACTTTACTCAGCAACCAAACAGCAATATAACAAGCAGCTTCCAGATGGGGGTTGTAGTTTTACAGTGTCCAACTCGCCCAGCCTTGGTCTTGGGAGGATGCCCAGAGATGTTATACTCCACTTCAACTCTAACTCCTCAGCCTCATCCAGCAGCAGATACTGGAGGCTATACTTCAAGGTAGTTCTGACAGCTGAATCACAGGGGAAACTAAAGGGAAACAACATGGGGAACGCTGCATAACAAAATAAATGCACATGTCACATGGAACACAGAACACAGGTCATACGAACACAACCCAGAGGCACAAAAGATAAACAATAAAAGCAGGATGCACTCTGGGAAGCTGCACTTATGTGGCTTTCCCTCTTGTTGTGCCCTGGACCCGCTCATTCTCCAACATCCCTCGGCTGCTGGACCTCCTTTTCTACACCTGCTACTGTAGTGCCTGTTTTCTTCAGGAAGGACTTATATGTTTGCTCTCTGACATAGGTGGTCATTTTGGACTTTTTGTTTTTATGCTTTGGGCTATAATGCCACCTGGCCTTGCCCGCCATGTTGCGCTGCCTACACCCCTAATGTCTGGTTAACAATTCAGCACTCCATCATGGCTCCCCTGCTAGCACCTACAGCTTGATTACTACTTCTCAGCCGCCCTGCCACCTGCTACCTTGCTAACAGTCCATTCGGTCTCAAAAGCTGAAAACTTGTAAACTGACGGAAGACCCAACAACTTGGCATACTCTGCTTGAACTATAAAGATCTCTCTGTCCTTCTAGATCAGCTGGCGGTGGGTTGCCCCACAATAGTACTACATCACACGCTTTCTCTGACCATGAACCTATGGCGGGTCCTGGGACCACCGACTTGAACCCCTCGGCCCTCTTCACTAAAGTCCAGCAGTTGTTCTCCTCTGAACTTTCTAATCCAATGATCAACTTCACAAAACAGATTCAAGACCTTGGCTCAAGGGTCACAGAAGTGGAAGACAGAATGGATGAAGTTGCCGATGCCATGGAGGAGGATAAATCTCACCTTGATGACTATGCCCAAATATTGGAGGCCATTGATTTGAAACTTGAAGACCTCTAGAATAGATCGAGGAGGGCCAATATCCGTGTTCATCACCACGTTGCGTGAGTCTATCACAACTTTATTCGCAGCCCTACTTCCGCAGGTCGACCCCACCCCGCTTCGTATGGATCATATTCAGTGTGCACTGGGGTACCCTAAGAACCCGAATGTATCTTATCCTCAAGCTGCATTACCAGGAGCTCCAAGCCTAAATTCTGACAATGGTTTGGAACTTGTAAACTCTGCCAGGCATGGGCCAATCGGTGCAGCTCTTTGCAGACCTAGCACCGGCCACTCTGGACAAGCGCAGGGCTATGTGCCCTTTGACTCTGGCACTACGAAAAGCCCAGGTGGAAGAACCGGATCCTGCTGACCCTCTACTCCAACAGCCGTCACGTTCCTGGATGCCGATACACAAGCAGCCACTAACTTCTGTTCAACCCTCGTCAAAGGCCAATGCGCCTCCACAATGAGGCAGACATTAATGTCCCCCTCTAGTTGCCCCCAGTTTAAACTGGGGCACCAGGATAGGGACTTTATACTGTGGGGGCAATTGGAGGGGAACATTATTGTGAACCGAGAGCAAGGCAGGTGGTTTGGACTCCGCAACCAGAAATGAACGCACACGCGGTAGTTCAAGAAAAAAAAAATATATTTACTATAAGTTAATAAAGGCTAGTTAAAGGTAAAATGACAGGGCTAAAGACAAGCAAAATATACAATATAGCATGAACAATTTCAAGGCAAATTCTGCAATGGTTTCTACTTTTACTCTGTCCACTTCTGCAGTATGGACACTGAATGAACAATATACTCAAAACTATCCCTAACTGACCCTGACTTCACATTTGGGTGCACCCCCTTTTCCCCAGTGGTCCAGGTGGACCGCTTACAGTCCGTAGAAGCGCGTGGTGGGGCCCAAAGTCGGTCCTTTCTTTTATAGTGAAGCGTCCTCTCCTCACGGTTATCAGGATCTTGGGAGAAATGAAGTCCTCTTTAACAGACAGGGAAACCAACTGAATGCAATGTAATCCAACAGCAGATTCCACTCAGCACACTGACAGTCCTGCCGAATCCATACACTGAGCTGGGATGTAAACCGGGATTTAGCAGGTGCTGTCCAGTACATCAACAGCACTGCGAGTCTCTATCTGTGGTATCCAAATACACAGTCACAATGTCAGTCTCACTGATCAGCCACTGAGCACAGTTCCTTTCACGTGGACTCACTAGTCCTGTTGTCTCTTTACACTCTGTTTGTCTCTGGACCAAGATACAGCTTAGCTGTACAGAAAAATCTCCACACCAGTTCAATACAACACTTGCCAAGATGGCTGCTGCTCTCTGTCTAGTCACTTCCTGCTTCTCTGCTCACACTCTGTCTGCAGAACAGGCAGGCTGACATAAAAGGGGGGGGGGGGGGGTCTCACTCCAGCATCATGTCACAATTACAATGGCTGCTGTCTTAAAGGAACAGAATCACAGAAATACATTCAACATTAACAGTTTATACAGACAAATAAAGTTTAGGACAACATTGGCTGTCTCTTACATTATAATGTGGGGCATATAATGTTAGAGTGACTGTAATACTGTGAGTGTTATACTGTGCGGGGGCACAAAGAAATTGATGTGAAAGGGCGGAGTCAAAGCATAAGTGGGTGGAGCTAAAAAAAGAAACAAACAATCTGTCCCTCTTATGCCTATTATGCTTAATTGTTTTCCCCTAGTTTCTCTTGGGTGATAAGCATGACAACAATTACCATGTCCCCCCTGCACCTTAGGCGCTACAAGGTTTGTTGCATTCCACCTAACCCCGGAGTGCTCGCCCTAGTTCTGAGTTTTGTGCTGTCCTCTCTATGCGCAAACTGTGCAGCTTTCACTTATTCCCCCTCCCCATGTGCAAGATTATCTCACATAATGTACTGGATTCAATTTCCCCCTGAAGAGTAGTAAGGCGTTTCTCCAGTATAAGAAGTTGAAGCCTGATATTATCTGTATTCAGGAATCCCACTTCACTCCCATCTCTTTCCCTAACTACATTCACTCTCGCTATACCCTTATAGGCCATGCCCACAATCAGTCCAAAAGTAGGGGAATGGCAGTCTTTCTTAGGACTTCTGTTCCCCCAGGGTCGGACTGGCCCACCGTCCCCTGCACTATTCCCCCTCATAGTGGCCCCTGCACTATTCTCCTCCCCCATAGTGGCCTCTGCACTATTCTCCCCCCCATAGTGGCCCCTGCACTATTCTCTCCCTATAGTGGCCTCTGCAATATTCAACCCCTCCTATAGTGGCCCCTGCATAATTCTCCCCCCCATAGTGGCCCCTGCACTCTTCTTTAGCCCATAGTGGCCCCTGCACTATTATCCCCGCCATAGTGGTGCATGCACTATTCTCCCCCCTATAGTGGCCCCTGTACTATTCTTCCCCCCCATACAGTGGCACCTGCACTATTCTCCCCATACAGTGGCCCCTGCACTATTCTCCCCCCCATACAGTGGCCCCTGCACTATTCTCCCTCCATACAGTGGACCCTGCACTATTCTACCCCCCATACAGTGGCCCCTGCACTATTCTCCTCCCCATACAGTGGCCCCTTCACTATTCGCCCCCACCCCCACACACACACACAGTGGCCCCCTCACTCCCCCCATACACTGGCCCCTTCACTGGTTGCCTATACTGTATGGGGACCATTGATTGGACTATTATATTGGGGGGGCAGTGATGGGGGCTAATATCCTGGGGGACATTAAAGGGGTTATCCAGGATAACCTTTTTTTTTTTTAATTAGGCCGGGCAGGTGAAAAAAAAAACCCAAAACTTACTCTTCTGTGCCCATTGTCTCCCAGCGCGATTCGGTCCTACAGCTCTATTGTTTTCTTCCCACTAAACATGACTACCTGTGCCAGTGAGGACTTCCAGCATAAGAAAACAGTGGAGCTGCAGGACTGGACTCTGCTGGGAAGACACCGGAGAACAGGGGACAGGTGAGTAGGTTTTTTTTTGTTTTTTGGGGGGGTATTTTTTCACCTCCCCCAGACTAATAATAAAATAAATAAATAAAAAAATTATGTTGGACAACCTCTATAAAGTGTGAGGCATTATGGGGGTTTATTAAAGGGGTTGTCCAGGCAGAAATTTTATGATTTATCCTCAGGATAGGCCATAAATACCTGATCTGTAGGGGGCTGACCCCGGGCTGATCAGCTGTACGGAGCCACTTCATGCGTCCGCCCTGTACACAATACAGGGCCGGAAGCAGAAAGCTCTGCCCACTGTATATTAGCCGGGCACCTTCACTGCATCTCAGAACATATTGTAGTCAGTGGGAGCTGAGCTGCAGTGAAGGCACCGGGCTGCTGTACAGTGGATGAAGCCTTCTGCTTCCGGCCCTGTGTTGTGTACAGAACGGGCGCCAGAAGTGGCTCTGTACAGCTGATGGGGTCGTGTGTCAGCCCCCTAGCAATCAGGTATTTATGGATAGGCCATAAAAAAAAACTTAACCCTGGACAACCCCATTAATATGCCTCACATAGTGATGTACCCCCCACTGGATGTTAGGCAGCATCACTGCCCCACACAATATCATGTCCCCATCACTGTTCCCCATACAGTATGGGGGACCAGTGCAGAGGCCACTGTATTGGGGGCCATTAAAAAAATTTGTCTCAGACAACCCCTTTAAAGATGTTGTGCATAAATTGGAGAGACCACTGTGGAGGCCAGGGAAGTGTAAAAAAAAAAAAAAAAAAAGAATACTCACCTGTCCCCAGCACCCTGTTATCCCCCGCCTGTGTCTGTTCGGTCTCATGGCGGCGCCTGATTTCTAGAAATCCTGTACCTAATTGGTTTTAGCGGTCACATGAGGTGCAGGACTCCCAGCAAGAAGGCACCGGCACGAGACTGAATGGACATTGGCAGAAGACAACGGAGTATGCTTTTTTTATTTATTTATTTATTTATTTTTATTTTACACCTCCTGCTCGCCACATGGGTTGCTCCAATTCCTGGACAACCTCTTTAAAGGATTTATCCATCTTTCTAATATTGATTGTCCTTAGGATAGGCCTTCTATATTACATCTGCGGGGGAACAACAGCCAGGACCTCTGCAGATCAGCTATTCCAGGACAATGCGGCTACAGATAATGGTAACAATTCTGGTAGCCACGCTGTTCACTTGCCATACAGAGTGTTACTTAGTTTAGTTTAGTTGTAGTTTAGGTAGTGCAGTGGTGCACATCGTATGGCGGGTGAGCAGCATGGCTCCCGACATGTTATTTCCTTTAGCCGACCTGTCTCAGTACCGCTGATTTGCAGGGGTCCTGGTGGTGGGCCCCTAGAAACAATTCCACTGGTGGGCCCTAGACATCCCAGTTCGACACTGTGTTCCCCTATAGATTGATAGTACGATTGTGGACCCACAGGGTTGATATATTATCTTCCAATGTAGCCTCTATGGCCATCACTTATGCCTTGTCAACTCCTATGCTCCCACTGAGTCCCCTGTGACTTTCTTTCATGAGCTGTACAGTCTGTTAGAACAATTCGATTTTTCTAAAATGATATGGTGCGGGGACTTTAACTTTACCATTAATGCTACTCTGCATCTCTCCAACCCCTCTGTGGATAAGCTCTCCTCTACGGATACGCTGTGGATACGCTCTGCCTTACAGTAATCAATGTCGCAGATGCCTGACGTGATTTTAACAGGAAGTGGAGGGGCTAAACGTACTTTTCCCCTGCTCATCTTCACTACACTAGGATAGAATCCTCCTCTCTACCTCACCTATGCTCGCCTTGTACACTGTTTCTGGTCGGACCACGACCTGGTGATGATAGATATTGCTTTCCTCCGCTCTCTGGCTGGCGTTTAAATGAGTCCCTACTGACTGACCCTGGTATTCAGTGGCAGACTGCAGACACCCTTAACAAATTGTTTGCTTTCAACAGAGCCTCGGATACTGAAACTGCTATTAATTGAACGACCCATAAGGCCACAGTCCGCGGTTCCCTTATAGCAGAGGCTTCTCGCTTGAAAAGAGAGAGGAACAAGGTTCAGGGAGACCTGGAGGACAAACCTTCCCTCTATTTAACAAAATGTATTTGAGATGTCAAGTTGCAGCTCAACTCGGGCCTGACGCACTGGACTGAAAAGGTGGTGCTTTAGACCCAGACAAGATTTTATAAATATGCCAATAATCCTGATAAGCTATTGTCCGCTGCATTGAAGGCACTTCAGAGACTCAATGCTATCTATCAAGTGCAGGAACACGGTGGCACTATGACCTCCAACCCCAATTCAATTTATGCTTAATTCTACCAGTTTTACCAAAAGCTCTATTCTACCCCTCTGGAGAAGGCCGCGCTTTGCAATTAAGTAAATGTCCGAGCTGAACACGTCCATTATTTATGGTATTTTTCGGACAAAAAGACACGTCTGACTATAAGATGCACAAAAAAAATATATTTCCTAATTTGGCATTATACTGTGAGGGGTACTAAGAAGCTTTAACCTGTGCTGGGGGGGGGGGGAACTAAGAAGCATCTGCTGAATATCCTCAACTCTATAGAGCCACTGAATCAGTGTGGGAGAAGTGGTAGATTTCCACAAGGCCAGGATGCAAGACCTGGCAGTGTTAACAAAGTGCTTGAGGACTGACCTCCTGTTCATCGTAAAATATCAGATAGATGTAGCAGAAAGGCAAGAGATAAGTTATAAAGATCTGAAAGATTTTTGTGAGTACTCGATGGACTCCATCCCAGAAGTTCCGAACACCTGTACAAGTCCAAAAAATGTGAAGAAGCGCCACACCTCCAACAAAGCAGGGAGGCACTGGGCAATATCTTGTGTAATATTGAGGGGACCCGATACCATCTAGATAATAGTAACTCTGAATGGAAATGCACTGCATGTGACCTCCCAGCCTCCAGTCAGGACCAAAAGGGGCCCGTGACATGCCTGGAGCAAAACACTGGCTGCCTAAAATCGGTGACATAGGTGACGGAGAGAACGAGATCCACTCTTTTGGAAAGAGATACATACAAGCAGTAAGGATGGGCTCTATTGCGGGTGTAACTTTAAAGTTGCATTGGGCATTGAGTCCAATCAGTGGAGCAAGTGGAGAGGTACCCCTCTGTACGTCTGCTCAAGAGATACCCTTTGCTTAGTGGGCCTGTGGTGGCACCAGTCCAACACATATTGAAGGAGGGGAGGCTTCATATTGCCTGCACGTATCTGAGAGACCCAGACCCCCATGAGACTTTGCGAAGAAAAGCAGGGACCAGGACAACCTGGCAGGTTTATTGGCCCATATAAACCTAGTCAAATTGTGCTCGAGTGTTTTAAGGAAAAGGAGGGGGCGTGTATGGAAGAGTTTGAAATAAATAGAGAAGGCGAGAAAGGATATTCATTTTATAGCGCATCACCCAAGCCACGTATAAAGACTCTTAGACCAGTTCTTCAGGGCCATTTTAATCGTCCTCAGCAGGGCAGAGTAATTCTTTGTGAAGAAATACTCTAAGTCACTCAAAATCTATAAACCCAGGCACTTGATAGCTTTTGATGGCCAGAGGAATGGGGAATTAATCATGAGGGAGGGTACAGAGGCCTGAGGCAAGGAGACCTCTGAATTCTGGAAATTGACTTTGAAGTTGGCTATATGCTGGAAAGTTAGAAACTCCTCCCGCAAGAGGACTCGGGGTCTGTTATAAAAGAAGAGAAAGCCATTGGTGTAGGCCGCAATTTTAATGTCTTGAGTGACCATCCTGAAACCGCGTATCCCCTGGTTCAATATGATCTTGCAAAGTATAGACTCCAGTGCCAGCACAATTATCAAAAAGGATAGAGGGCATCCCTGATGCATCTCATTTCTAATTGGGAAGCGGGTGGATAGGACCCCATTAACCCTCATAGAGGCCGATGGAGAACTATAAAGAGAGTAGATCCACAATCTCATGATTGGACCCAGACCAATATGATGGGGTACTAAAAACAAAAGGGGCCAACTCACTCAAAGGCCTTCTCTGTATCTGTTAAGAGAAGGCATAGGGTGAGCCATTTCATCCAGTGGGGTCTTTGCCCTAAAATTTCACTGAGACATGAGTGCTAGACATATCCAAGGAGAAGGGAGCGCCTACAGCCAATGAGGGACTCATTAGAAATAACTTTACAATGGTATCAATTCCTTAAATACCAGCATTATATATAAGATCAAAGGTCCTGATATTTGTGCTTGGTGTGTTGTTGCCCTAAATATGAGTAATATAGATGGAGCCCTGTATGAAATTCTTAATTATTACTGATTTGATCTCTCAATTATGGACAGCATAAACATCTGTATTCCATACATACCAACTTTTCATTGGTCTTTGCGCTCCTAGTGTGTAGCCAAGAAACGAGCGCTAGACAAATCCAAGGGAGAAGAGTGCCTCCAGCCAATGAGTTAAAGGAGAGCACCAAGGGGCTTGTTAAAACCTCAGAGTATTTTTTATAGTACAAGTCTGGAAAGTCATCCAGGCCTGGGGCATTGTGAGGCTACATAGTCTGGGGAGCTAGGGCCACCTCCTCCCCAAAGATAAGCTGCTCAAGGGTCAAAGTCTTTCAGATATTGTTGGATAGACTCCAGTAGAGGTGCTGAGGTGAAATGTTTGGGGCCTGTTGAGAGGTCATATAAGTGCTGATAATATGCCGTAAACTCTGTTGCAATGTATTGATGGTCTGTATGGGTACCAGCCCATAGAAGACTAGTGGGACAAAGTTTTGTGCTCGCTCTTTGTGCATATGACTACATTTGTTACCGTTGTACATCCTACATGAGTGTACTGTGCAGGATGTAAAAGAAGATGGCCAATGGAGCATGTGCTGTTGGCTCTACCCAAACCCGAAGCGGCAGAGCCAACCTCGGGATTACAATCTCGCTGAAGATAAATGCTGCTGATGATGCAGTGAAGAGGAGGAAAAAGAACAGAGTGCATCATCAGAGGGGGCGTGCATACAATGACCAGGACGAGGGAGAGAACAGACAGAAGGGTATGACGCTGCTGTGCTCGGAACAAAGCCCCCTGTGCTCCGTGATCTTCATTTGCATATCAGAAAATATCACTTTTATTCCAAAACAGCTGCCTGCAAAAGAAAAATAAAGGTAGGACTAGAATAGCCTTTATAAAGTCTATTCCAACGTGGGGTTAGTGAAAAATGAGTTTTGTGAATGATAGACTCCCTTTAATAAAACTGCTTGTGCTGCCTGAAATCCCTCCCCTTCCGCCTCCTCCTCGTCTCCATGGGGATGGAGATTGAGGGAGAACCTCTGCATCATAGTAAGGATATCAGTCCTCCTGCCAGAGCTCCTGCTACTGAATTTTCACAAATGGCTTCCACTGAAGCAAGCAAACCTGCAAAAAAGTATGTGTACTTGTGTGTAAATGTGTATATGTAATGTGTATAACGTGTAAATTAGTTTACTGTGTGTGTCATGCATACAGTATACAGTGCATGTTGATAGATAAATATTATACCTGTATATAAACTTGCACTGTATACAGTATATCAGACACACACAGTACACAACTTTACAAATTATACTCATTAATTATTAATTATTATACTATATATTATTAATATTATAACTATACTATATTTAATACTATAAACCGGTGTGTGTATATATATATATATATATATATATATATATAAGTTCTTATGTATGCATAATGTATAAGAATGTATACATAATGTATTATAAAATTATGTTTTATAGTATACTAAATAGTATATTGAGATGGTGTAAGGCTGGGTTTTTCTGATAGAGAACTGGGTATGGTTTATATTGTATATGTTTATATTGTATATGTGGTTATATTTCACCAGTATGTTAAAGGCCATTATATGGGAATCTTCTAGTGTACTGGTCTTTATCATACAGGTGACATGTATAGTAATATGGGCTACTTATAACTGCACTTATACACAGCATGCAGTTCTTCCGCAAAAAAGTGCTGTGTAAATCCAGCCTCAGGCTAAGGCCCCATGTAGTGAAACACAGCTAAAAATCATTGTATTAAAAATTCAGCGAAAACACGCTGCTTTTTTTCACAAACTTTTTCATTTTTTTCTTTGCTGCAGTTTTCTCAGAATTTTTTTCCCCAATTAAATATATTGGAAAAATGCTCACAATTCCGCAGCTAAAATTAACATGCTGTTTGTTTTTTTAAAAATGTGTTTTTGAAAAAACAGATTTTCTGCAGCTTATTCTTTACTGCAATGTGTGGATGAGATCAAATAAATCTCATTCACTTTGCTGTTGCTAAAAAATGCAGCATTTCCGAAACATGAGGCCTTAGCTTCAAGGGGTTTTACCATACTCCATACTCAAAATATATCTCCTGTCCTCAACGTACGTAATAAGTGTCTGACCACTGAGACAAAAATCAACAAGGAAAACAGGGATCCCCTGTACTCCCGTTTAAGTGGTTTAGCATGCGCTCTTGCACTCCTTTCAAAGTATATACAGGTGCATCTCAATAAATTAAAATATCTTTGGAAAGTTTATTTCTTTCAGTAATTAAATTTAAAAAGTGACCTCCTATATTTTCTAGATTCTTTACACACAGAATGTTCTATTTCAAGTGTTTTATTAATGTAAATGTTGATTATGGATTAGAGGTAATGAAAACCAAAATCTAAGAAAAGTTGAATATTGTAAAAAAGTTCAGTTTTGTAAATTCAGTGTGTCACCTGCCAAGGTTTCCTAAGTCTTTAGGCTACGGCCCCACGTTGCGGAAACGCAGCTTTTTTTGTTGCAGATTTTGTTGCGGTTTTTTTTGAGCCAAAGCCAACAATGGCTACTAAAGGAATGGGAAATACAGTGCCTTGTGAAAGTGTTCAGCCCCCTTGAACTTTTCAACCTTTTGCCACATTTCAGGCTTCAAACACAATAATAATAATAATAAATTTTATTTATATAGCACCAACATATTCCGCAGCACTGTACAATTTGTAGGGTTCAAGTACTGACAAAAAAGATACATTACAAAGAAATATTCAATTCACACACTGGGACTGAGGGCCCTGCTCACAAGAGCTTACAATCTATGAGGTAGAGGGGGTGACACAGGAGGTAGCAGGGGCGGCAACAGACGTAGCATTGTTTGTACAATGGTCAGACAATTCTGTAATAGAGGTTACTGTCATTACACATATATAAAGCTGTATGAGCCGTCATCAATCGTGTCTTTTAACGTGCAGACAGTGCCTGGACATATAAAGTTAGTTTGATACGGCATCATATCTTGTGGGGTAATGCAGGAGCGTGAACAGAGGGTATTGTTTTAGGGATTCTAACTACAGAAGGGTTTACATTAGGAGTTGTGATAGGCCTGCCTGAAAAGATATATCTTTAGTTTGCGCTTGAAGCTGTGGAAATTGGGGGGTTAATCTAATAGTCCAGGACAGAGCATTCCAGAGAAGTGGTGCAACTTGGGAGAAGTCTTGTATATGAGCGTGGGAGGTTCTGATAATAGAGGATGTAGGTCATAGGTCATAGGTCATAGTCTTAGGTCATTGAGTGAATGGAGAGTACGGGTTGGACGATAGACAGAGATGAGGGAGGAAATGTAGGGAGGTGCAGCATTATGGAGAGCCTTGTGAATGAGGGTGATAAGTTTGTATTGTATTCTGTATTGAATAGGCAGCCAATGTAGTGAACGGCACAGACCGGAGGCATCGCTATAGCGTCTAGACTGATAGATGAGCCTGGCCGCCGCATTCAGAATAGATTGTAGAGGGGAGAGTTTAGTAAGGGAAAGACTGATTAGTAAGGAGTGACAGTAGTCAAGGCAAGAGTGAATCAAGGCAACAATAAGTGTCTTTAGTGTATTTGTGGTAAGGAAAGGGCGGATTCTGGAGAGGTTTTTGAGGTGGAGATGACATGAGCGTGCGAGTGATTGGATATGGGGGGTGTAGGAAAGGTCTGAGTCAAACAAAACCCCGAAGCAGCGGGCATACTGCCTAGGAGTTATGGTAAGGCCGGAGACTGCAATGGAGATATCAGGGACAGATCTATTAGATGGTGGAAACAGCAGTAATTCAGTCTTTGAGAGATTCAGTTTCAAATAAAGCGAAGACATGATATTTGAGACAGCAGAGAGGCAGTCACTGGTGTTCTGTATTAGTGCAGGGGTGATGTCACGGGATGACATATATAATTGGGTGTCATCAGCATGAAGATGGTACCAGAAGCCAAATCTAGTGATAGTTTGTCCAATGGGGGCTGTGTAGAGGGAGAAGATCAGGGGACCTAGGACCGAGCCCTGAGGAACCCCAACGGCAAGGGGAAGTGGGGAAGAAACAGAGCCCGCAAATGATACACAGAAAGTGCGGTCAGAGAGATAAGAGGAGAACCAGGAGAGAGCAGTGTCTATGAGGCCGACAGAACGAAGCACAGTGAGGAGGAGTTGATGGTCAACAGTGTCAAATGCTGCTGAGAGATATAGAAGAATAAGAAGAGAGCATTCTCCTTTGGATTTAGCCTTCAGGAGATCATTGGAGACTTTTGTGAGGGCCATTTCAGTAGAGTGCAGAATGCGGAAGCCAGATTGTAAGGGGTCAAGAAGAGAGTGAGCAGAAAGATAGCGGATTAAACGAGAATAGACTAAGCGTTCCAAGATTTTGGAGATAAAAGGAAGGTTAGAGACAGGTCGATAGCAGAACAGGACGGGTCAAGGGAGGTTTCTTCAGTAGTGGGGTTATGACAGCATGTTTGAAAGAGGATGGGAAAATTCTAGAAGAGAGAGAGAGAGGTTAAAAATTTTAGTAAGGTAAATCGTGACGGCAGGCAACAGAGACTGGAGAAGGTGTGAGGGGAAAGGGTCACTACTACAGGTTAAAAATATAAAATTTAAATTTTTTGGTGAAGAATCAACAACAAGTGGGACACAATTGTGAAGTGGAATGAAATTTATTGGTTATTTTAAACTTTTGTAAAAAATAAAAAACTGAAAAGTGGGGCATGCAATGTTATTCGGCCCCTTTAGTTTCAGTGCAGCAAACTCACTCCAGAAGTTCAGTGAGGATCTCTGAATGATCCAATGTTGTCCTAAATGACTGATGATGATAAATATAATCCACCTGTGTGTAATCAAGTCTTCGTATAAATGCACCTGCTCTGTGATAGACACAGGGTTCTGTTTAAAGCGCAGAGAGCATCATGAAGACCAAGGAACACACCAGGCAGGTCCGTGATACTGTTGTGGAGAAGTTTAAAGCCAGATTTGGATACAAAAAGATTTCCCAAACTTTAAACATCCCAAGGAGTACTGTGCAAGCAATCATATTGAAATGGAAGGCGTATCAGACCACTGCAAATCTACCAAGACCCGGCCGTCCCTCTAAACTTTCATCTCAAACAAGGAGAAGACTGATCAGAGATGCAGCCAAGAGGCCCATGATCACTCTGGATGAACTGCAGAGATCTACAGCTGAGGTGGGAGAGTCTATCCATAGGACAACAATCAGTCGTACACTGCACAAATCTGGCCTTTATAGAAGAGTGGCAAGAAGAAAGCCATTTCTCAAAGATATCCATAAAAAGTCTCATTTAAAGTTTGCCACAAGCCACCTGGGAGACACACCAAACATGTGGAAGAAGGTGCTCTGGTCAGATTAAACCAAAATCGAACTTTTTGGCCACAATGCAAAACGATATGTTTGGCGTAAAAGCAACACAGCTCATCACCCTGAACACACCATCCCCACTGTCAAACATGGTGGTGGCAGCATCATGGTTTGGGCCTGCTTTTCTTCAGCAGGGACAGGGAAGATGGTTAAAATTGATGGGAAGATGGATGGAGCCAAATACAGGACCATTCTGGAAGAAAACCTGTTGGAGTCTGCAAAAGACCTGAGACTGGGACGGAGATTTATCTTCCAACAAGACAATGATCCCAAACATAAAGCAAAATCTACAATGGAATGGTTCACAAATAAACGTATCCAGGTGTTAGAATGGCCAAGTCAAAGTCCAGACTTGAATCCAATCGAGAATCTGTGGAAAGAGCTGAAAACTGCTGTTCACAAACGCTCTCCCATCCAACCTCACTGAGCTCGAGCTGTTTTCCAAGGAAGAATGGGAAAGAATTTCAGTTTCTCGATGTGCAAAACTGATAGAGACATACCCTAAGCGACTTGCAGCTGTAATCGCAGCAAAAGGTGGCGCTACAAAGTATTAACTTAAGGGGGCCGAATAATTTGGCACGCCCCACTTTTCAGTTTTTTATTTTTTACAAAAGTTTAAAATATCCAATAAATTTCGTTACACTTCACGATTGTGTCCCACTTGTTGTTGATTGTTCACCAAAAAATTTAAATTTTATATCCTTATGTTTGAAGCCTGAAATGTGGCAAAAGGTTGAAAAGTTCAAGGCGGCCGAATACTTTCTTAAGGCACTGTATATAGGAAGTTCCTATACTTCTACCTTCTGCTCCATCCACTCCTGGCTCAAAAAATCGCAACAAAATCTGCAACAAAAAAAGCTGCATTTCCGCAGCCTTAAATGGTCCCTCAGTCTGGTTCTGAATTACTGAAATGAATGAAGGTTTCAAAAATATTCTAATTTATTGAGATGCGCCTGTAGAACCGACAAAGATAGCCAAGTTGATTGCTATAGAAATCCCATGGACTTTGAATAGGGTAGTGGTGTGCATGCTTAACAACCAATCCCTTGACACAAAAGAACATAGGACTCCTGTTCTTGTGATTCATAGTGGTCCAACCTAGATCACATCAGACGCCTATTTCCTATTCTGTGGACAGGTCATAAACTTTGATTATGGAAAAACCTTTTGAGGCTGAAGCTCCAAGTTGCGAGAACGCAGTGTTTTACAGTACCAGCAAAGTGAATGAGATTCTGGATAATCCCATCTACACATTGCAGAAAAAAAAACGCTGTGGAAAAGATGTGTTTTAAAAAAAACGCAATTTTTGAAAAACGCAGCATGCCAATTATACCTGCGGAAATGCTTGCATTTTTCCTAAATATTTAATAAGGGAGAAAATCGGCAGACAAAAACTCAGCAAAAACACAATGAAAAACACTGTTTTTTATCCACAGCATTTTTTTGCTATGTTCTGTAACGTGGGGCCTTAGACCACTGTACATATCACAGTGCCAAAATAGTTTCACCACACACTTACGCAACACATACACAAAGTCATCAATAAAGTTTACATTTGCCTCTGTCCCTGTCCTGTCCATACCTGATCTTTATAGAGTAAAATACGCCGACTGCCTCTCTAATGATATCCGTTACACGCTAAAATAATAATAATAATAAAGTTCCATCAGTCAGATAACACATTTCCACCCATTGAATGTCACCATATGAAATATCAGTTTTTGGCAACTTTCAGATGGGCATAATAGTGGGTATTTTTTATTTTTTTTTGCACCCAGAGTACAAACAAAACAATTGGACTTCCAATAAGTCATCCGATTTAGAATCAAGGCTCTTTAACACCAGTAATGATGACCCGCAGGAACTTCAGAGGTTGCGTCCATAATAAATAAATAAATAAATAAATAAATAAAGTGCCAGTGTTATGCCAATCTGAAACCGGGACTAGTTATCACATTAGTTAGATATAGAGATTATAATTATTCATTACAGTTACAAATTTTATAGGGGGATAGAAAAAGATATTCTTATGTACGCTCCTATTTAATTAGACTGCACAAAACTGGTTGCCACATCTGCGATTTTTGACATTTCTTTTAACACCTGCACCTGTAATTATATATATATTATGTATGAATTCTTCACATCTTGCAGTTTTTTAGAAAGTACATTTTGTTTGCAGAAAGGTGTTGCTTGCTTTGGCAAATTTTTATTTTTGTGCAGTTTTTGCTTGTAATCTCTGTTTGCTGCAAAGTTGCATGAAGGTGGATGTATATATGAAATATTAAGTTATGTTTTTTTATACGGTATGCTGTGCAATATCAAAAAAGTTGATTTTGGTGTCACAGTTTGCTATGTGCAGTTTAGATTTTTAACATATTAGTGAATGATCACAAAATATTGTTTGTCTTCTGTATCAGTGTTATTGAGAGTATGAGCTCTTGTTTTAGTTGATGTTTGCGGTATATATAAATTATGTACATCTTGATCTATTATTTTACATGTATTTTGTGAATGTAAGATTGAATAGGAATTTTAAGTGCACAAAAGTTGTATACAGTGGGGAAAAAAAAGTATTTAGTCAGCCACCAATTGTGCAAGTTCTCCCACTTAAAAAGATGAGGCCGGCCTGTAATTGACATCATAGGTAGACCTCAACTATGAGAGACAAAATGAGAAAACGAATACAGAAAATCACATTGTCTGATTTTTAAAGAATTTATTTGCAAATTATGGTGGAAAATAAGTATTTGGTCAATAACAAAAGTTCATCTCAATACTTTGTTATATATCCTTTGTTGGCAATGACAGAGGTCAAACGTTTTCTGTAAGTCTCCAAAAGGTTGGCACACATTGTTGCTGGTTTGTTGGCCCATTCCTCCATGCAGATCTACTCTAGAGTAGTGATGTTTTGGGGCTGTCGCTGGGCAACACGGACTTTCAACCCCCTCCAAAGGTTTTCTATGGGGTTGAGATCTGGAGCCTGGCTAGGCCACTCCAGGACCTTGAAATGCTTCTTACGAAGCTACTCCTTCGTTGCCCTGGTGGTGTGCTTGGGATCATTGTCATGCTGAAAGACCCAGTCACGTTTCATCTTCAATGCCCCTGCTGATGAAAGGAGGTTTGCATTCAAAATCTCACTATACATGACCCCATTCATTCTTTCATGTACACGGATCAGTCGTCCTGGTCATTTTGCAGAGAAACAGCCCCAAAGCATGATGTTGCCACCCCCATGCTTCACAGTAGGTATGGTGTTCTTTGGATGAAACTCAGCATTCACTCTCCTCCAAACACGACAAATTGTGTTTCTACCAAACAGTTCTACTTTGGTTTCATCTGACCATATGACATTCTCACAATACTCTTCTGGAACATCCAAATGCTCTCTAGCAAACTTCAGATGGGCCCGGATATGTACTGGCTTAAGCAGGGGGACACATTCTGGCACTGCAGGATCTGAGTCCCTGGCGGCGTAGTGTGTTACTGACAGTAGCCTTTGTTACGTTAGTCCCAGCTTTCAGCAGGTCATTTACTAGGTCCCCCCGTGTGCTTCTGGGATTTTTTTCTCACCGTTCTTGTGATCTTGTCAGATCTTGCGTGGAGCCCGTGATCGAGGGAGATTATCAGTGGTCTTGTATGTCTTCCATGTTCTAATTATTGCTCCCACAGTTGATTTCTTCACACCAAGCTGCTTGCCTATTGCAGATTCAGTCTTCCCAGCCTGGTGCAGGTCTACAATTTTGTTTCTGGTGTCCTTCCACAGCTCTTTGGTCTTCACCATAGTGGAGTTTGGAGTGTGACTGTTTGAGGTTGTGGACAGGTGTCTTTTATACTGATAACAATTTCAAACAGGTGCCATTATTACAGGTAATGAGTGGAGGATAGAGGAGCCTCTTAAAGAAGAAGTTACAGGTCTGTGAGAGCCAGAAATCATGATTGTTTGTAGGTGACCAAATACATTTTTTCCACCATAATTTGCAAATAAATTCTTTAGAAATCAGACAATGTGATTTTCTAGTTATGTTTTCTCATTTTGTCTCTCATAGTTGAGATCTACCTATGATGTCAATTACAGGCCTCTCTCATTTTTTTAAGTGGGAGAACTTGCACAATTGGTGGCTGACTAAATACTTTTTTCCCCCACTGTATATGTTTTAGTACAGTTTTTCAATAAATTATTTGTGTTTGTCACAAAGTTAGATGAAGGTGGACATTCCTATTGATAACCCATTGAAACACATGTAATCCCCAGTTTGTCTACTTTCAAGAAATATATAGGATTTAGTAGTGCACTTGCTTTTCACAGTATGTAATCCCTACATTTTATAGGATGATACTTTTGTAACATTTCCAGCTTCAAAACAGATTTTTGTTCCTTCCAGTTCTAGTGATTTTATGAAGATACATTCATACAGGTGTAGGTCTTAGTGATATGAATGAACTTTTCACATGTTGAACTTCTATTTTTAGGAGGTATGGTGTGTATAACTTTTTGTTTGGTTTACACTTTTAGCAACTAATAGAAATTTATTTTCATTTTTTTTTTTTAATAAAACATACATTTTATATGGAAATTGCATGAAGGTGCCTGTTCGTATACAATACCAAGTAGTATTTTGAAAATGCTGCAAGTATCTTGTAAGGGAATCGCTAGAGGAGCGATTCCCCAGTAGCTGCTGGAGAACTCTGGGGGGAGGGGCACAACAAGACAGTGGACCCTAAGCTGAATCCCCCCACTGTCCCTGGCTAACTTTCCCGATCTGTCCTAGGCGACATCCAGCAACCAGTCGACAGTCCCTGCTTACAATAAGTGATACACAGAATGCAGACAGGATGAACACAACAAAGGGAGGTCAGCTAGCCAAGAGGTCGGTAACAAACGAGCAATGCAGTACAAAATCACAATCCAAGAGAAAAGTCAAAAGGGAAGCCAGTGGTTAGGAAATCAGAAGAACAGATAACAAAGAATAAGGAGTATAGCCAGTATGCGTAATGTAATAGCAGGCGCCAATGGGAAAGTGAGCAAACAATAAATAGGGAGGAAGAACCCGCCCCAGACTTGATAGGAGGATAGGCTGTCAATCACACAGTTAAGACTAAAGTTAACTCTTAGTGGAGCAGGGGGAAAGCAAGGTGAAGGAGAAGGGTGTGGTGGAAAATCAATTAAGGAGGTGAGGGAATAGGACAGTGTTCAGACAATACAAGAAAAACCCAAAGGAAGGAATCACAACCGGACACGCCACCTGTGCCGCAGCGTGCGCCCGGAGGATGGTGCCAAAGCCCGGACAGGCAATGATGTTACAGTAACCCCCCTTTTAAGAGGGGGCCTCTGGACCCTCGCCAGATGGACCAGGTTTCGAAGGGTTCTGGCGATGAAAGAGATTAATCAAACATGGTGCATGTAGGTCCCTACCAGAAACCCACTTTCGCTCCTCCGGGCCATAACCCTTCCAGTGCACGAGGTACTGAACAGCATTCTGCACCCGACAGGAATCCAGAATTTTTTTCCCCTTGGACCACCAAAGGTGCAGGTGTACTGGAAGAAGTAAGGACAGTGGAGATATACTTCTTCAAAAGCGACTTGTGGAAGATGTTGTGGATACGAAAAGAACTTGGAAGTTGTAATTTAAAAGATACTGGGTTTATGAGTTCAGAAATGACATAGGGCCCAATGAAGCCTGGTGCAAATTTCCCCGAAGGAACTCTAAGACGCAGATTCCTAGTGGACAACCAGACTCGATCTCCCACTCTGTATTCAGGGCCAGGTAAGCGTCTTTTATTTGCCTACCGCTTTTGATATTCTTGGGCTTTAACCAGGCTCAGACGAGCCTGGGCCCAGACTGTGCACAGTCGCTGATAAGTCTGTTCGGCAGTTGGATTAACTGACTCGGTGCTACGGAGAGAGGAGTACCTGGGGTTAAAACCGTAGTTGCAATAAAACGGAGACATTTTAGTGGTGACGTTAACCCTGTTGTTTATTGCAAACTCTGCTAGAGAAAGAAAGGTTCTCTATTTTTCTTGAGCATCAGACACAAAACACCTTAAGTATTGTTCCAATGTTTGGTTGAATCTCTCTGATCATTGGTCTCAGGGTGGAACGGGGAAGAGAAAGACAGAGAGACCCCCAGAGGACCACAAAATTCCTTCCAGAATCTAGAGACAAATTGTACACCCCGATCAGATACAATATTGTCCGGTACACCATGCAAGCGGAGTATGTGATTAATAAAGAGCGAGGCTAGACGTGGAGCACTTGGAATTTTCTTTAGGGGTACAAAATGACACATTTTGGAGAATCTATCCAGAACAACCAAAATCACAGTCTTCCCTTGGGAACAAGGAAAATCAGTAATAAAGTCCATTGACAAATGGGACCATGGTCTCTTAGGTATAGGAAGGGGATGAAGAAGGCCCTTGGGTAATCTCCTAGGAGTCTTCATCCTAGCACGTCTCACAGGCAGCAACAAATTCACATACGTCTCGAGACCAGGAAGGCCACCAGTAAGAGCGGGAGAGAAGGTATTTAGTCCCATGTCCCGTTAAGGTAGAATAATGAATTTCCTCCAAAACACGAAGACGAAGATTTGGAGGTACAAATAGTTTCCCAGTGGGAGTATTACTGGGAGCAAGATCTTGCGAATTAACCAGTAAAGTAGAAAGATCAGGAGTAATAATGGCGAGAACCACTCCGGGGGACAAGATTTTATCTGGGACATCCTTAGGGGCATCACTGGGACCAAAGCTGCGAGATAGGGCATCTGCCCATACATTTTTAGAGCCTGGACGATAAGTCACCACAAAATTAAAACGTGTGAAGAATAGCGCCCAGCGGGCCTGCCTAGGAGACAGTCGCTTAGCGTTATCCAGATATAGTAGGTTCTTATGATCTGTAAATACTGTGATTGTAACGTCTCTGCCTATTCAGGTCTCTGCACCACCCTCCGCCCGCACACGGCGGCGCAGGAGGCGTGCTTAGTTTGATTCCTCGTGTAAGATTCTTGTATTGTCTGAACACTGTCCTATTCCCTCACCTCCTTAATTGATTTCCCACCACACCCCTCTCCTTCACCTTGGTTTTCCTCTGCTCCACTAATAGTTAATTTTGGCCGTGCCTGTGTGATTGACAGCCTATCCTCCTATCAAGTCTGGGGCGGGTTCTTTCTTCCTATTTATTCTTTGCTCACATTCACAGTGATGCTGGTTATTGCTTCTGCGTACCTGCCTTTACTCCGTGTTGTTTTGTTACCTGTATTCCTATTTCTGATCTCTGGCTTTGTCTGTGACTATTCTTTTGGATTGTTATTTTGTACTGCATTGCTCAACTGTTACTGACCCCTTGGCTAGCCGACCTCCCTTTGTCCGTTGTTTGTCCTATCTGCGTTCTGTGTTGTCACCTATATTTGGTAGGGCCTGTTGACCAGTTGCTGCTGTCGCCTAGGACAGATAGGCAAGTTAGCCAGGGACAGTGGGGGGTTCAGCTTAGGGCTCACTGTCTTGTTGTGCCCCTCCCCCAGGGTTCTGCAGCAGCACTGGGGAATCGCTCCTCTAGCGATTCCCTTACAGTGATCTGGTGTTTGGCCCCCTCGAGAAAATGTCTCCACTCCTCGAATGCCCATTTAATGGCTAGGAGTTCTCGATTACCAATATCATAGTTGCACTGCGCAGGAGAGAATTTCCTCAAGAAGAAGGCCACAGGTTGCAAACATGTAAAATTTTCAGAGCCCTGAGACAACACGGCACCAACCCCTACTTCAGAGGCATCAACCTCAATAATAAATGGGCGATCATAGTCTGGTAGTACTAATACAGGAGCCTCAACAAAACATTTCTTGAGATGTACAAAAGCCTGTTCAGCTTCCGGAGTCCATTTGGTCAAATCGGCACCTTTCTTTGTGAGATCCGTCAACGGCTTCACTATAGTAGAGAAATTCTTAATAAACTTTCGATAATAGTTGGAGAAACCCAAGAAACATTGCAGGGCTTTAAGGTTGGAGGGGCGTTCCCAGTTATTAATAGCTGTAACTTTTAGTGGATCCATACAAAAAGAATAGCAATAACGTAACCGAGGAAGATGACCCTTTGGACTCTGAACAGGCATTTGGACAGTTTGGCAAAGAGACAGTTTTGATGCAACAGTAGCAAAACACTCCTACCATGCTCAATATGTGTGGCCCAATCAGGAGAGAACACTACTGTAGAATGTCATCCAGGTAGACAACCACATAACGGCCAGGAAAGTCTCTAAAGATATTGTTAACAAAATGTTGAAATACTGCAGGTGCATTACACAACCCGAAAGGCATTACCAAATATTCAAAGTGACCATCCGGGGTGTTGAACGCAGTTTTCCATTCATCTCCTTCTCTAATCCGGATCAGATTGTATGCCCCGCAGAGGTCAATTTTAGAAAACCAGCGGGCACCCACAATCTGATTAAAAAGATCAGGGATCAGAGGAAGAGGGTACTGATTTTTAACCGTAATTTTATTTAATTCTCGGTAGTCAATTCCCGCATAGCCTCACGTTCTGGAGCTGAAAGATTGAAGATCCTTCCCTTAGGGTATTTGAAGTCGGGAAGGAGTTCAATAGCATAATCATAAGGTCTATGCGGAGGTAAAACTTCAGCAGATTTAGCATCAAAAACATCATGAAAATCAGACAAAAATTCAGGAAGAAGCGTCTCCTCACTGAGACAGTCGAAGGCATGCAAAGCTATACAATGGGAGGAGCACTAATTCCCCCATTTCACTAACTCTTTTTTGGGCCAATCAAAGGTAGGGTTCAAAGCGGAGAGCCTTCAAAGCGGAGTCACACCAACCTGCTGTTATACTCAACTTCCGAAACTCAGAGCAATAAGTCTCAACGGATAGTTTACCTTGCCGGAGGGTAAGAAGTTGGGACTCGGCAAGTCCAATTTGATCAGGCTCAGCATAAACAACCCCCAAAGACTTAAAAAAATTTTCCAGATCTGTCCACTCCTCTGCCTCAGGGGGGAGCTTAAGGGCCCAAGTCTGTGGATCCCCCTCTAAGAGAGAAATCACCATCCCCACCATCTGAGACTGCGACGCATGGGGGTTGACCCGAAAAATATAACTGACATGATTCCCTGAATGTCTCAAACTTACCTCGGTCTCCTGAAAACCTATCTGGGAGTAACATTTTAACCCTGGGAAGGGAAAAGACAGTAGGTGGTGTAGCAGTGGCCTCAGCTTGATTCTGGGTGAGAGTGTGTACCTGATTGGCCAGCTCAGACACCAAACCTGCTAAACCCGCCATTCGAGTCACAAGGTCCTGCCAGTCAGGAGTAGAAGGGTTAAATTTTTTTCTGGCCTGCTATTCTGTAAGGGAATCGCTAGAGGAGCGATTCCCCAGTAGCTGCTGCAGAACTCTGGGGAGAGGGGCACAACAAGACAGTAGACCCTAAGCTGAATCCCCCACTGTCCCTGGCTAACTTGCCCGATCTGTCCTAGGCGACAGCCAGCAACCAGTCGACAGTCCCTGCTTACAATAAGTGATACACAGAACGCAGACAGGACGAACACAACAAAGGGAGGTCAGCTAGCCAAGGGGTCAGTAACAAACGAGCAATGCAGTTGTAACGTCTCTGCCTGTTCGGATCTCTGCGCCACCCTCAGCTCGCACACAGCAGCGAAGGAGGCGTGCTCAGTTTGATTCCTTGTTTAAGATTCTTGATGCTCAGTCTGAACACTGTCCTAGACAATATAATTGATTTTCTGCCACACCCGTTTCCAGCATCTTGTTTCTTTCGGCTTCTCAATAGTTAATCTCAGCCTTGCCTGTGTGATTGACGGCCAATCCAGTCTGGGGCAGGTCCTGGCTTTCTATAAACAGGTCGTCAACCCTCACATGGGTGCTGGCTATTGATTCTGTCTTGTGACTTGTTCCTTCTAGCTCCTATTCTGCTATTTCCTGTATTCCTATTCCTGACCTCTGGCCTTGACTTTTGACTATTCGCTTGGATTGTGTTTTTGTACTGCATTGCTCGACTGTTACCGAACCCTTGGCTTGCTGACCTCCCTTGTTGTTTGTTTGTTCTGTCTTCGTTCTGTGTTGTCACTTATTCAGAGCAGGGACCGGCTCCGAGTTGTCAGCTGTCACCTAGGACAGTCAGGCAAGAGGCAGGGCCAGTGGGGGGGGGGGGGGTTCAGCTTTAGGGTTCACTGTCTTGTTGTGCCCCTCTCCCCAGGGTTCTGCAGCAGCATTGGGGAATCTCTCCTCTAGCGATTCCCTTACAGCAGTACAAAATCACAATCCAAAAGAAAAGTCAAAGGGAAGCCAGTGGTCAGGAAATCAGAAGAACAGGTAACAAAGAACAAGGAGTATAGCCAGTATGCGTAATACAATAGCAGGCGCCAATGGGAAAGTGAGCAAACAATAAATAGGGAGGAAGAACCCGCCTCAGACTTGATAGGAGGATAGGCTGTCAATCACACAGGTAAGACTAAAGTTAACTCTTAGTGGAGCAGGGGGAAAGCAAGGTGAAGGAGAAGGGTGTGGTGAAAAATCAATTAAGGAGGTGAGGGAATAGGACAGTGTTCAGACAATACAAGAAAAACCCAAAGGAATGAATCACAACCGGACACACCTCCTGCTCCGCAGCGTGCGCCCGGAGGATAGTACCAAAGCCCGGACAGGCAAGGATGTTACATATCTACTTTCAGAAAATATATAGGTATGGGGGAGTTAGTATAATTTTTTAATGTTGCTATTTAGTTTTTTTGTCCATCTTAAAACTGTGAACATTTCCCTGGCTACCAAAGGTGCAAAATATCCGAGACCCCCTGGCAGTGAAAGGGTTAAAGGACTTCTGTTTAACACAATCCATGGTACAGTGCCTTGTGAAAGTATTCGGCACCCTTGAACTTTTTAACCTTTTGCCACATTTCAGGCTTCAAACATAAGGATATAAAATTTAAATTTTTTGGTGAAGAATCAACAACAAGTGGGACATAATCGTGAAGTGGAATGAAATTTATTGGATATTTTAAACTTTTGTAAAAAATAAAAAACTGAAAAGTGGGGCATGCCAAATTATTCGGCCCCCTTAAGTTAATACTTTGTAGCGCCACCTTTTGATGCGATTACAGCTGCAAGTTGCTTGGGTTATGTCTCTATCAGTTTTGCACATCGAGAGACTGAAATTCTTGCCCATTCTTCCTTGGAAAACAGCTCGAGCTCAGTGAGGTTGGATGGAGAGCATTTGTGAAGAGCAGTTTTCAGCTCTTTCCACAGATTCTCGATTGGATTCAGGTCTGGACTTTGACTTGGCCATTCTAACACCTGGATACGTTTATTTGTGAACCATTCCATTGTAGATTTTGCTTTATGTTTGGGATCATTGTCTTGTTGGAAGATAAATCTCCGTCCCAGTCTCAGGTCTTTTGCAGACTCCAACAGGTTTTCTTCCAGAATGGTCCTGTATTTGGCTCCATCCATCTTCCCATCAATTTTAACCATCTTCCCTGTCTGTGCTGAAGAAAAGCAGGCCCAAACCATGATGCTGCCACCACCATGTTTGACAGTGGGGATGGTGTGTTCAGGGTGATGAGCTGTGTTGCTTTTATGCCAAACATATCGTTTTGCATTGTGGCCAAAAAGTTTGATTTTGGTTTAATCTGACCAGAGCACCTTCTTCCACATGTTTGGTGTGTCTCCCAGGTGGCTTGTGGCAAACTTTAAACTAGACTTTTTATGGATATCTTTGAGAAATGGCTTTCTTCTTGCCACTCTTCCATAAAGGCCAGATTTGTGCAGTGTACGACTGATTGTTGTCCTATGGAAAGACTCTCCCACCTCAACTGTAGATCTCTGCAGTTCATCCAGAGTGATCATGGGCCTCTTGGCTGCAACTCTGATCAGTCTTCTCCTTGTTTGAGATGAAAGTTTAGAGGGACGGCCGGGTCTTGGTAGATTTGCAGTGGTATGATACTCATTCCATTTCAATATAATCACTTGCACAGTGCTCCTTGGGATGTTTAAAGTTTGGGAAATCTTTTTGTATCCAAATCCGGCTTTAAACTTCTCCACAACAGTATCACGGACCTGCCTGGTGTGTTCCTTGGTCTTCAAGATGCTCTCTGCGCTTTAAACAGAACCTGAGACTATCACAGAGCAGGTGCATTTATACGGAGACTTGATTACACACAGGTGGATTATATTTATCATCATCAGTCATTTAGGACAACATTGAATCATTCAGAGATCCTCACTGAACTTCTGGAGTGAGTTTGCTGCACTGAAAGTAAAGGGGCCGAATAATATTGCACGCCCCACTTTTCATTTTTTTATTTTTTACAAAAGTTTAAAATATCCAATAAATTTCGTTCCACTTCACAATTGTGTCCCACTTGTTGATTCTTCACCAAAAAATGAGAATTTTATATCTTTATGCTTGAAGCCTGAAATGTGGCAAAAGGTTGAAAAGTTCAAGGGGGCCGAATACTTTCGCAAGGCACTGTACATATCTGCAGTTGCCTTGGTTTGTGTTCAGTAGTGCTTTGCTACATGAGCTGCTTGCTGTGTCATTATATAGAGACCATTCACATGGTGAAAAGTGAAGAGGAATTTGAGGCGATCGAGCATGTCGTTTCTTTTTCCAGCATCTTGAAAATTAATTGTCTGAATTATCCTAAAAGAAGAAAGCAGTGCCCCAAGATGACTGAAATGTTCAAAATGTTGCAACAACTAAGAAAGATAGTTAATTAGAAGTAAATGTTGCAAGGAAAGCCCCTTTGTTCTGGTCAGTTACTTTGAATATAACTCCATGACTCATTAGAAGTAACTCTGCAATGGTTTCAATTCCTTATATACCAGCATTATATAGAAGGTCAAAGTCCTGATATTTGTGTTTGGTGTGTTGTTCCCATAAATATGGTGAATATAGTAGATCAAATCCTGCATGATATTCTTAATAATTACTGATTTGATCTCTGTGACTCTCCATTATGGACAGCATGCACAACTGTATTCCATACATACCTACTTTTCATTGGTTAAAACTGAGCCATTTAAATTGCATCCAAACTTAGCCTCTTTTAAGGTTGGGACAAGCTGAATTTTCCAAGGTTGTTAAAATTTGGGACATTCGAAGCAAATTTGGGAATGTTTGCAACCATTTGTAATCCCATTTTGCTGGAGTGCTGCCACACAACAATCTATACATGTGGGTTTTGTTAAGAATGACACAGCTTATATTTAATGCAGTTTCTGGAAATGTTCCTAGAGTTTTGTTATAGTGCCCTGTGCCACTGTTTGCATATATAACCCCATGCTAGAATTTACAATATAATTCTTAATTTACACATTGTAGGCGTAAAGGTGGTTTCATACTACAGGTTTCTAGTCTTTTCACAGCAACTGCTTAAACCTAAAATACCGTGACCAGAAGTTATAGGTTATTCTGTAAGAAATTATGAATATCTTTAAATACACTGAGTTTTTTTCCTCAACGTTTATTGAACACTTCCATTTTTGCATTTCTGGGTCTGGTGTTTGAAAAACTGTGTTAGTACAAAAAAATAGTAAGATAAAAATACCACCAAAACATAAACAATACATGTGTTTTGTTTTTTTTAATGTAAAAAAAATGTGACAGGATAAAAACTGTGTACTAAACTTTAAACTGGTTTCACTGTTCATACAAATAAGATAGATATAAGCTAAATTCCATATTTGTCCAAGCTTAAATGGCCTCAGTGTGCAGGTTTATTGCATACAGAGAGAAGAAACTGCTGTCAGACACTTTTCTTAGGAAAACACAAAAAATGGCCATATTGAAGTTCAAGATGCAATTTATATCTGTTCTAGAAAAATGTAGCTGACAATATATAGTATGGATTTTTGACACAAATTTGCTGGTGGTTACCCCATGGTTATTTACATTTGCAGTATAGTGGATGGGATTTAAACAACTCTGCATATATACTATTGATAACCACTCACTTATTCCTATCAGAGAGCCAGTTACTTGCCAACTCAGGCCTTAAAAGGGGTTTTCCCATCTCCTTGTCTTAGCAGCTATGCCTGCTGTCTCTTCTCACTTCCTGTTTTCTTCCACAAGTTGGTGAGTGGACTTTGATTGTCTGATGAACATGACACTATGAAGTACCTCAGTAGATATAGCCATTACCTTTACCATGAGAGATTATTTATTATCAATACTAGATATCTAATGTAAATGCAGATCAAATAATATGTACAGTAAATGTATATTACATTATACAGGTTTAGAGAGAAAACCAAAGTTACATGCTACAGAGGAGAGAATGAACATGGAGTAAACTCAATGTGATATTTGTGTTTATGAAGAGATCACATACAGTGTCTGAGCCTTTCTCATCAAACTGCAATTAGCTGAACTGATTGTCCTGTTGGCAGAGCAGTGAGAGAACTCCCCCAGAGAGCAGTGACTCATCATCCATCTTGTCTTATCAGAAATAGGATGTGGACCAAGGAAACAATTTGTAAACAATGGGTGGAATAATCTAACATAGCAGGCAAGCAAAGCAAAATTTGTAAAGCAATGAATGTTGGAATAGTCTTGAATTTACATAAGCTAGCAATATAGACAGGATCCTTCAGATGAGAATACCCTTTTAATGATAATTACATATATCCGTATTTTGCGAATAAGGCCTCTTATACATTTCATATACTTATCCCTTAGTTTCAGTATTCTCATATATAACAACCTTTTGTGCAGTGCAGTATCAAATGCTTTGGAAAAATCAAGATATATGATGTTTACAGCTTCCCCCTCCCTCATAGAAGCTTATCAGATTAGTCTGACAGGACCAATCTTTCATAAACCTATGCTCATCCAGAGTTGTACAGTTAATTATATAGCATAGGATATGATAGAGTAGGATAGCATCTTAGAAATATTTCAAACAATTTAATCACAACTGACGTTAAGGCTAAGGCCCCACTGTGAAGGATCTCGTCCTACCAGAACTCGCTTCTGGCCTACCTGAGATCGCTTCGATTACCTCACACCCACTTTCCGTGAGTGCTGATCCAACAGAGGATAATACGCAAGGCGGGCCTTCTAAATTTTATATATTTATTAACCCCTAAATGGATCGGCACTAGACACTTAACACATACATAGAATACATGCAGCGATGAGCAAGCAGATACAAGTGAAACACAGCATAACACGGTACATAAAATAAAAATGGGAATAACAGAAAGAAAAGAATATATATTACCAACACCAGCTTGTGATGGTTTCTCTGGCCTCCAGGTGGTGAGCCAGGGCACTTATCTTATGAACGTCCAGTAGCAGATGATCCTAGCAGAGCAAAGGGCAGAACCCTTCCGGAACAAGTAGTTAGTCCATTTCTCTGAGCCCATGTGGCAGGCTCAGGGCACAGTCTTGGGCAAAGCATGTGTTGCTTACATGCGGTTACCCCTCGTTCAGGTTCATAGCAGGGCCTCAAGACTAGCTGCTTAGGCTGCATGTCAACCACATGGTCATCACATGGTTGCCTTCCCCCACAGCTGTCTTCTAGGAATTGCACATCGCTAAGGCCACCAGACAAAAGAGACTGGTTAAGCCTGGGCGGAGTCCTTTTGTCTCCCCTGGTCCCCTCCCTGAGTGATGTCACCAGGGGAGGAGCCCCGCCCCCTCTCTACATCTCTTAGAATTAATTTCCGGTATATTTCTTTGCCTGATGTTTATAGAGTCAGGCTGGTAGTATAATGGGGTTCCTGGTGAGATCCCCAATACATAGACTCCAAGATCGACACTCCATCTCCCTTTGGGTAAGGAGATCAGTGCCTGGACCTTTCCTGGGCTTTGAACTGTGACATGTGTATATTCTGAGCGTGCGCCTTGACCTGACGCATCTGGGGAATTTATCAGGGCGACTGTAAGATGTTCCCCAGGCCAGATATTGTCATAAAACCATAAGCCCTTTGAAGTAATGGTGGCACCAGTGTGTCTACCAATGATATGAAGATCGTTTGCATAACATATCCTGTCTAACTGAACCCCCGCTGGGTTAATGAGGGTTGCAGTCTTATGCAGATACAGGCTTTTGACCAAATGGCTGATTGCTTCAGGGACAGGAGAATAGGCCTGTACTAGATAGTCTGACCACATTCCATTTGCCCCACTAGGCTTGATCTCAGGCACCAACCCCCACTGTGCAGTAATATAGACCAATATTGATATCATAAGACCATACCTGTGCCTAATATCATGACACCCACGTAGCGAGCCGTAGCCTAAAAGCACTGTGGGGAAAAACTGCGGCGGAAATGCATTGTGTTTTTTTCCGCAGCGCTTTTCACAGAGAGTCCGCAGAGTTTTCCTTTGCAGACTTTCTGCTTCAATTATACCTGTATGGAAAATTCCAGCGTTTCTGTATATATAATTGACATGCTGCGATTTACAAAAATGCAACGTCTTTTGAAATGGCAGCATGTCCTCTGAAGATAATTTCCTGCAATGTGTGGATGGAATCAGCCAGAATCCATCCACTTTGCAAGTACTGTAAAACGCTTCGTTTATGCTACATGGGGCTCCGGCTTAAAGGGGTTTTCAAGGATAAATCGAAAAGAGAGAGGTAGCTGGGGTAGGTGTAAGAAAAAAAAAAAATAATACTCACCTACTGCGGTCCTCCATTCAGGTGGTGTGTCCCCATTCACTCTGATGGTGGGACTCCGATTGTCAGAAATGTTGAGGCTCATGTGACTGCTGCTGATACGTCACTGGTACCCAACACATGACCAGTCATGTGACATGAGCCTCAGCACTTCTGGGCTCGACCAGCATTGGCACGCACCAGAGGGAACGGGGGATGCATCAGTGGGAGCAGAGAACCAGTGGTAGGAGATTATCACTTCTTTTTTTTTATCTTAACCCATTCTACTACAGTGGATGTCAAATTTTTAAATTTGGTGGCCATTCAGGAGCTGAGCAGCTGCCATAGTCGCGGGGTCTCTCCTGTATACACTGACAAGCAAAAGGGTAACAATGTTGTGAAATTTTGATTTTCAAGCTCCATATCTCACCATCCATTACAGATTTAAACGTGAGACTACCATCATTTTATAGACCAGGGTTTCGGCAACCCGTGGCAAGCGTGGCATATTTTGCTGGCACGGCAGCCAGCACGGGACCTTCAGTTATTAAAAGAAGTGGGAGCGTCTCTTCACTGCTCTGCTACAGCACTGGTCCTACGTCCTATGCTTCCCCTTCTCTTGCTGCCCTCTCTGCCCACCAATGAGGGGTGAGGAAAGCCCAGGAGGCGGAGCACATCACAGCACAAGGACCCTGGCTCACCTAGGAGGAGAAGGAAGAAAGCTCCTGTCGGCAAAGTGAAAGTAAAAAAAAAAACTAACAGGTACATGCTGGGGTTACTATTTCTATTAATGTCAGACACTTGGGGTTATTAATTTAGTTTAATTAACTCCATGTGCCTCACATTAATAGCAATTAACCCCATCATGTCCCTCACATTAAGCCCTGTGTCCTTCATATAAGAGTTACTAATATGTGAGACATATGGAGGTACTAATAAAGGACCTTAATGATGAAGATATTTACTTATAACCTCCATATGTCTCACATATCAGTAACCCTTATGTAAAGCACAAAGGGGTTAATGTGAGGGACATGACATATTAACTGCTATTAATATGAGGCACATGGAGTTGCTAAACTGTAATCTGTACATTTCAATGGGCCCATACACAGAGTCGTTGTTTTTGCGGTTGTGTGTCTGGGCCAAATTGAAGAGCTGCAAATTATGGAGCAGGTCTTATACCTGTCCTGTATCTGTCCTATACATACCCTATATCGGTCTGCATTTTCGGCCCTGCCAATTCATTTTTAATGTATAGGTCAGTGAAAACCACACCCATGCCATTTGTGTGCAGGAGGCCTAAGGCTGAGGCCCCACATTGCGGAAACACAGCGTTTTTGTTGCAGATTTTGCAGCGTTTTTTTTAGCCAAAGCCAAGAATGGCTACAAAAAGAATTGGAAATATAAAGGAAGTTTTTATAATCTCCCTTCTGCTCAATCCACTCCTGGCTTTGGCTCACAAAAAGTATCAAAATCTGCAACAAAAAAAGCTGCGTTTCCGAAATGTGGGGCCTCAGCCTAAGGGTGTTTCGTTTCGGGTGGCGACACACTGTGTACTCAGGTGCGGCTATAGCCAAATCCAGTTCCCGGGCACCAGTGCTGTCACTTTGGGGTAAGTGTGACACTCATTAATTCCTGACTGTGGTTTTGCTGTTACCGCAGAGCCAGGAATTAAAAGTGGCTGAAATTAATCCGCATTTCACTTACAGAAAAGTGAAAGTACCAGCAGCTGGGGACTGGATGCAGTATCCAGGTACATAGTGTGTCACCATCCTACAGGTGTAACCTCATTCTGCTACCAGTTGTATACATTTACCACTAATCGCAGGTTGCACAAGTACTTACACTGCTTCTAATGGAAAAGTACAGGTGTATGCAGGCTAATAGCGGTAAACGCATGAGGCTGGGAGCACAGTATGACAGCTCCCCTATGTTACAGTTTGTGCTATATGACTTTAGTGTAGGTGTTGTTAGCCTTAAAATTATTGCTCAACACCCCGAGGACCTCATCTTTGATTTTTTTTTTTTTTTTATTTAAATCGGCACACCGAACAAAAAAGATTGCCTACCCCTGTTATCATCTTGTCTATCTCATACATAAATTTGACATGCAACTATTTAGCATATGATGAGGTATGCAGATTCTTATCATGTAACTGCATTGTTACTGTTTTGCTCCTGGTGGTGGAAAAATCTTTTTCTTCTTGTATACTACAAATTACAACCTGTTCTTCCAAATAGCTCATGTGTTAGTAGGTTGATTCCCAAGCTAAAGGTCACTGTTTCAGATTGGGGATCAGCCAGGAAGAAAATTTCTCAAGAAAAGAGAAACAGCACCATCCAGCTCATCGATAGCAGTCTTTTGGCCAAGACAATTGGTGCTGGATTGGCCCCCACAGTCTCCAGACCTCAACCCAATCGAAAACTTGTGGGGAGAGTTGAAGAAAAAGCTGCATTCATAACCAAGTGAGTCCACCAGTATGTACAAAAAATTGGGAATGTGTAGAAGAGACCTGAGATCAGATTTCATTCGAGACATGCTTGAATCTGATCGAGAAGGATACAGACAGTGGTGGATTTACAAAATAATAAAAATTTAAATTTAGATTTTTAGGAGCAAAACAGTAACAATGCAGTTACATGACAAGAATCTGCATAACTAATCATATGCTAAATAGTTGCAAGTCAAATTTACGTATGAAATAGCCAAGATGATTGTCTATAAAATGATGGTCATCTCATGAAGCTGTAGTGGATGGTGGGATATGGAGCCTGAAAGTCAAAAGTTCAAAACATTGTTACCCTTTTCCAAAAAACGAAAGAAAAAATACAGGCGGGCACTACACAATGCACTAAATACTAGAGTATATCACTAGAGTACTTATCTGACCAAGAAGGTGCTGAGATTGTCAGTCCGCAGGCACGCTGAAGATATGTGTCTCAATAAATCACAGGAAAGAAGAAGCAGTAGCGGCACACAATCCAGATTTCCGACTCTTTTATTACAAACTTTAAAAGCAAGCATAGCCAGAGACCATGAGACAGCAGCAATGGGCCGTTTCGCATGTACATGCTTCTACAGGCTGGTGACTGGCCTAAATATGCTAAATAGTTACATGTCAAATTTATGTATAAGATAGGCCAAGATGATTGTCTATAAAATGATGGTAGTCTCATTTTCGAAGCTGTAGTAGATGGTGAAATATGGAGCCTGAAAGTCAAAAGTTCAAAATATTGTTACCCTTTTGCTCGTCAGTGTAAACAGAGGAGACCCAGAAGAAATGCCAGCAATTAGTGCCTGCATTGATCGAGGGCATTTTCCCATGGTTATCCAGCCCCGGGACTGAGATCCAGTGCTGGCCATCTGTTACTATGACAGGCTTGTCTCGTACTCAATTCTATTACAGGCTGCTCTATGCAACTATGGAAATTTCAAGAAATTATTAAGTTTTAGATTTTTTTAAGGGGATAAAATGGGGGTGTCAACGGGCAGAGGCATTTACTTGGTCTATACTCTTCTCACAATGGGAATGTTAATCCCTTGTTTTTGTGTATGTATCTCAATGATTTGTTGAGTATGTCATCCTTTGCATTTCATTAGGGGTTATATTATATAGAATATTATTGGTCCCATATAATAGTACTTAATGTGAATACACCTTTGTGGAAATTACCTACTTTATACTATATAACTTAATTTGTAAGGGTATTCCTTTTCTTCTTCATTATGCACTTTAAGATTTATCCAATATACATATATTAACCCCTGGTATAGAATACATTTGTTTTCACTATGAATGCATATTACATGTTCTGAATTTTTGGTATTGCTTCATTTGTATTTAGCTTCTGTCTTTTATGTTGACACCAATAAGTGTACCATTGTTTTTTGTCTTATTCTTCTTTTGTACATGTTATATGTTTTTAATCATGTAATCATGTTCAATAAATTTTGATATATTTTTTATTATTTTGAGTGCTTATCTTTCCTTCTTTTCTTTTTTGTTTTTCTGTTACCTATTGTGGTAAGGAGCACGCTTAATATAGGGCCTTATTTACATTTTTTAGGGACAACACTTGTTGTTTAAAGAACTCTGAGCAGTTCCTTCCCCTTCTATCTGTACTATGTGTTTTTTCTTGTTGATCCATAGAATACAGTTGACACGTCATTTTGGGTGCATAGTTAACGCTATAAAAACAAAACCCATAAGAAAGTTGCCAAAACTTTTTTTCTAATTCCACCCAATACTGAATTTGGGAAATCACTAACCCTTTAATGATCTGCTACACACATCTCTTAATATATTTTGTGCATGTTTGAGAAGTCACTGTGCCAGAAACAGCTTCTCACTGTGCCACAAATAGCTTGTCACTGGAGTATCTATGCCAATTAGAAGCTCGTATAGATGTTCTGGAGCAATAGCACATTAGCTGGGCAGTAAAGGCCCATTCATTCCCCACCCACTTTTTATGAATTGATGAGTGTGGTGAAATTGGGAAAAAAGGCACAATTTTGCATGAAAACAGGCCCTGTATCAAAAATAAGACGTTTAATAAGCCACTTTTACAATAGTAAATATGGATTATCAAGTCTAAAAATACTGTTTTTTTTTTTACTGTTAGGGTGGGTTCACACTACCATTATAATGTCCATTGCTGTCTTCCGTCATAAGATGACAGCAATGGATATTAACTGTTGCAGATAACAGACACAGTCTGCTTCCGTTCCCATTGACACTAATGTAAACAACATGATGGACACTATCTTCCATCATATTTATTTACTTTTGTACCGGCAGATAAAGTTGTGCACACAGGACTTTTTCTTCTGTTACAGAAGTAAACAAACATGACAGAACATAGCGTCTGTCATGTTGTTTTTATTAGTGCCAATGGGAACAGACACAGACTTCGTTTATGTCAGTCTCTGCAACAATTAATGTCTGTTACTGCCATCCTATGATGGAAGACAGCAACAGACATTAACAATGGTAGTGTGAACCCAGCCTTACTTTTATTGAAGTTGTAAAAAATTCACATACATTTTTGAATGTGTTTCTCAATTGACTGACTCTATATCCCCTCTCAGCAGTTATTTCCAAACCTGTTCATGGTAAAATTGCTTTGTCCTTTCTCTTATGAAAACCCAGATTTATGAAATGCTTATTCCATCCTTCCACTTCTGTTTTTTTTTTTTTTTAAACTAGAAGTTGGTGGCTTCCTGTTCAGTGCAATTTCCTAACACAATAACATTGTCATCTCAATTATGTGGGGACAGCTTGCAGTGGCATGGTCAGAAAAAGAAACAAACATCTCAAATCAGCACAGCAGGGATCAAGCTTAAAGGAGAAAACAGTTAAGGTAATACTACATTAGCATCACTGCATTTGCTTTTCTAGAGCTCACTGGAAAATAACAGGATTGTGTGATGTATAGTTGTGATACTAGAAATGATAACATAAAATATTCTAATACTGCGTTATTCTGAGATATCTATCTACCTGTCTATTTTTGTGTAATTTTACTTGCTTCCTATAATCTGTTGAATTGCTTCTATAACGTCTAGGCATAATAATAATAATAATAATACTAAATTGAGACATTGAGATAAATTAGGTTTCTGTAAGTATTTGTACAATTAATTTTATCCATCCATATTATACCACCTAGAAGTTGTACTATTACAAAATGAACTTCCTCTATATTTCGATAGATCCGCTTTTATATTTCATCTTTAGATTGCTTCTATAGATTATTTTTTACCATATAAAAGAAAAACAGCAAAGATCTAAAAAATGGGAATTCCCATTGGTTTGAAGTATCTTTTTTAAATTTTTGTTACTTGATATTCTTTCTCTTAAGCATGAAGAGTTAATTTAGTAAAGCACTTCAGTTGCCCACACAACAATGAAAATAAATAAATTAGCATAATTTAAAAAAAAAAAAAAAAAAAGAGATAGTATTGTGGGTCCATCTTTTGTTAATTAAAAATCACATGTGCATACATGAAGAAGTCCCATCCCATGCATGAGACTGTGATAGCGCTGGGCAGTACTGTCAGTGACCGACTGCTCCACCCTAAGTGGAGAAGGAGCGCTATCGGAAGTCATTCCTCCCCAACGCGGTTAGGCTGTACAACCAACACGGCCTAAGCGGAGATCATTACACACAGAGAACTGAAAAATCCCCCCCTGCTACTTCCTATCTGTCTGTCTGCTATAAATGTAATGCCTCTCACCTTGGAACATTCCTGTACATGTTGTATTTGTATTTGCTTATCTTTGCTGCTGTAACACACTGAATTTCCCCATTGTGGGACTATTAAAGGACTATTATTATTATTATTATTTCACCAGTAAAACTAATGTGGCCAATAACTTCATAGAAAAACTATGGCATTTGACAATAAAACACATGCTGTTTTGTTGCATGGTAATCAGATGTATGACACACCAACACTCAAGTGAACCCAACCTCAAGTTTTTCTGATGAACAGAAAAGCTAATTTTTCATTTTACATAAATGTGTTTGAACAATGCTGAAAATTCTGTGTGTTATAACCTAAGAATACTTAATTGTTAAAAGACAATGAAATGTTGCAGTTTTAAATTGGGCACTCTATTCCTACAAGTAAAGAAGACCATCCTTCTGTATAGCATCATTGCTAGCAGTTTATCTTTCAATGGTCATTATTAGTATGCATGGTAAAAGGGGTTTTCCAGGCTAGAAATACTGATGACCCATCCTCAAGGATATATCATCAATATCAGATTGGTGGGGTTTGACCCTTGGCACTCCCACCGATCAGATGATGTTCTGAAAAACACTTAGATGCAGTCAAGATTAACCAATGCATCTACAGTAAGGGGGTTAACGCCTGCAACTGGAGCTCAGTCTGAGTCTTGGATACAGAAGTAGGAGGTTCTAATAATAGAGGATGTTAGTCTTAGGTCATTGGCCGAACGGAGAGCATGGGTTGGGTGATAGACAAAGATGATGGAGGAAATGTAGAGAGGTGCAACATTATGGAGAACTTTGTGGATGAGGATGATAAATTTATATTGTATTCTATAATGAATAGGCAACCAATGCAATGACTGGCACAGACAGGAGGCATCGGTGTAGCGCTTAGACAGATACAGGGGCATAACTAGCACACACTGGGCCCCACAACAAACTTTTGACTTGGGGCCCCTCCCCCACGGCATAGCGCCCCCTTTCCTGTCCCCCACACAGTATAACGCCCTATTTACACACACTATAATGTCCCAAAGTGGCCCCTTCACACAGTATAATGTCCCATAGTGGCCCCTGCACACAGTATAATGTCCCATAGAGGCTCCTCCATACAGTATAATATCCCATAGCGGCCTCTGCACATAGTATTTGGTCACACAGCAGCCCCTTCACACAGTATAATTTTGCATAGCGGCACCTCCACACTGTAAATTGTCCCATAGTGGCTCCTGCACACAGTATAATGTCCCATTTACACACACTACAATGTCCCAAAGTGGCCCCTTTACACAGTATAATTTTCCATAGTGGCTCCTCCACACAGTATAATGTCACATAGTGGCCCCTGCACACAGTATAATGTCTCATAGCGGCCTCTCCATACAGTATAATGTCCTATAGTGGCCCCTGCACACAGTATTATTTCCCATAGTGGCCCCTCCTCACAGTATTATGACTCATAGTAGCCCCTTCACACAGTATAATGTCTCATAGCTGCCCCTCCATATTGTATAATGTCCTATAGTGACTCCTGCACACAGTATTATTTGCCAAAGTGGCCCCTCCTTGCAGTATAATGTTCCATAATGGCCCCTGCACACAGAATAGTGTCCCATAGCGGCCGCTCCATACAGTATAATATCCCATAGTAGCCCCTCCACACAGTATTATGACCCGTAGTGGCCTCTCCACATAGTATTATGTCCCATAGTGGCCCCTCCACACAGTATGTCCCAGAGTGGCACCTGCACACGGTATACTGTCCCATAGCAGCCCCTCCACACAGTATAATGTCTCATAGTGGCCCCTGCACACAATATTATGTCCCATAGTGGCCCCTGCATACAGTATAATGTCTCACAGAGGCCCCTCCACACAGTATTATGTCCCATTGTGGGCCCAATGGTGTTCGTTCATTCAGCAGAACCAGAAATTTTTGGGGTACACCACCCACAAACTATTATACTCTGGGGTCTTTTTAGACCCCAGAGTATAATGATCAGAGGCCCAGGTGAGGTGAAAAACATAGAAACCAGTGGTACTTACCTCTTCTAGGCTCCGCCACAGTCCTCTTCAACAACATCACAGACGTGGGTTACGCCGGTGCCGTTATGCGTCACGACGCTGGCCAGACCCACGTGACGTCTGTGGCATTACTACAGAGGCTGAAGACTGCTTGAAGTTGCGCCGGAGAGGTAACACTGGTTTTTATGTTTGCTCACCTCCCCTGGGCCTCTGATCATTATACTCTGGGAGATGAAGAGATCCCAATGTATAATGATAGCAGTATTTGTTGTGATTCACCCAACAAATACTCTTGCTGCGGGCCCACTGCATTATTCACCTATCCCTGCTCTTGCTCATGGCCGACCCATCGATGTGATGTGAGACGTATAGGGCAGATTCTGGAGATGTTTTTGAGGTGGAGATGATGTCAGCGTTTGAGTGATTGGATATGGGGGATTAAGGAAAGGTCTCAGTCAAACATAATCCCAAAGTATCGGGCTTGCTGCCTCAGAAATTTGTTAAGACCGCAGACTGAAATGGAAATATCAGGGTTAGGTCTCTTAGTAGATTATGGAAACAGCAGTAGTTCAGTCTTTGACAGATTGAGTTTCAGATTAAGAGAAGACATGATATTAGAGACAGCAAAGAGACAGTCACTGGTGTTCTGTAGAAGTGCAAGGGTGGTTTTATGAGATGAGATATATAGTTAGGTGTTATCAGCATAAAGATGGTACCAGAAGTCAAATCTGATGATGGTCTGTCCAACAGGGGCTGTACAGAGAGAGAGAGAGAAGAGGAGGTGGTTAGGTCTGAGCCCTTCCTCAAGGGGAAGAGACAGAGTCCATAAACAATACACTGAAAGTGTGGTCTGAGTTATCAGGAGAACCAAGAAAGTGCAGTATCTGTGAGGCCGACAGAACACATGTGGAATTGGTGGTCAACAGTGTCAAATGATGCTGAGAGATCCAGAAGAATAAGAAGAGAATAGTCACCATTAGACTTAGTCACCATTAATTATACATTTTATAAAAAAAAAAAATGTATAATTATTATTATAAAAAAACAAATCCCCCTTCCTATTAATGCTCAATTATGTAAACATTTTATTAAAACAATATACTATATTTGATTTCAAAGCATCCATAATGACCCGCGCTATAAAACCAATGCTTTATTTAGTGTGATTGGTGAATGTCATAACAAAAAAGCTGATACGCTACCTTAGAATGTTGTTTTTGGTCACCTTGCCAATAAAAAGGACAGCTCTTTCCTCAAAAAATATACCTTAAAGTTATATGTCCCCCAGAATGTTACCAATAAAAAATGTATCTTGTCTCAGATAAAATAAACCCCTAATTATCTTCATTGATAGAAAAATCAAAAAATTTTAGAAGATGGTGATGTAAAAACTAAATTTTTAAGTGTTCTTATTGTAGAACAATAGTAAAACATAAAAAAATACAGAAAGTGGGTATTGCTGTAATCATATTGACCCACAAAAAAAGGTAACATGCCATACCTTGAATGACTATGTCCTTAAGGGGTTGAAGTAGGTTCACTGTAGACACTTACACTATTTGTAATAGAGGAATTGTGGCAAATTATTAAACCTGGCCATACACATTAGATAGGTTTTGCCCCAAATGCTCTCCATCCTCATACTTATACATGCTTGTCTCTGCCACATGCAAGTGTTTTTAGCACCGTAAGGGGACAAAGCCTCTACGAAAAACATCTGGCAGTGGCTTATCACCCGTGAAGGATACCGCCTTGCCAAGCCGCTTGGCACACCTGCGATCACCCTCCTTACCTCCCACTCACCCCCCGTGAGTGTCTGAGTTCATAGGATAATATGAAATGAGCTTTATAAATTTTATATATTTATTAACCCGAGTGGGTCGGTGCTAGCCGCTAACATATACAGAATACACATCAACACATGGTCAAGCAAATACAGGTGAAAACAAGCATACAGTACAGTACAGTACAAGTCAACAGCATGATGTGTCGTACATGTCTCCCAAGATCAGAACAAGTGTAGAGGGTCTTCTTATACTGGGAAGGGACACCCCAGCTAACCCCTAACTGCCTCCTTGCTGAGTGACAAAAGAATCTAGCCCTTGCTCTCAGTATAAGGCTAGTGTCCAGCTACACCTCCCTTCCAGGTGGCACCCCTCCTCCTTCCCCCCACTGCAGGATCTGGGGAAAGAAGGGTGTTTTCCTGGCTGGTGTAAAGATGTGTGTCTGGGATTGAACTCAGGGTCATTAGCCCTCTCTCCCTCCTTTGATATCTGTTGTCCAGGGGTAATAAACTGGCTGGTCAGAAAGGGTAATCTCCCATGGGATACACATAAAACCACTTAAGCAAATTGACCACCAATGTAAACACAGCTTAAACACAACATTCCTAAAGGTATGTAAGACTAATATGAATAAAGATTAATACATTTCAAAGAAAGATACATAACTGAGGGTCTCTCATCATCACAACCCCTGTGAACTAAAGGATCTGGCATGTGCCCAAACATATGCTGTCTGGGTACAATGGGGAAGCCCACACACATATCAGATGGTTAGTCAGTTCTGATGAAACTGGGGTTATGGCCAACATTAATCCAATGTGCATGGCTTGTTTAAGAAACAGAAATTTCAACAATCAAATCTACTTATTTTATTGTAATATTGTACATATTTGTAAAATGGATTTGTCAATATCTTTGTATGCACTTTAAAGTGTACATCAAGTTATAAACAACTTTTCATAATAGTGTAGGTTAATATAAAAAACCTTGTAAAAGGTGAAAGAAAAAACAAAACAAACAAAAAAAACCAAACACACTCATCTGTCCCTGGTGCTCTGGTGTCTGATACCGCAGTTCGGTCCTGTTGCTTCCAGGGTCCTGTTTCGGTAAAAGTCCTCCACACACGTGACCACTGAGGCCAATCACCTGTCATGTCCCGTGTCCTTTCCTTAGGCTCTTGATTGGTCTCAGTGGTCATGTGCGGCGAGGACTTGTGCCGGAACAAGACCAGTAGGACGGAACTACGGTGGGAGTATGTTTTTTTTTTTTCACCGTTCACCACCTCCTTGCCAAGAATGGTTTATCCTGTACAACCCCCTTAAGCTGTTATACTGATCTTTATCTTCAATCTGACTGCTTGTGTACACTATATCTGCCTCTATCTTCAGCCTCACACATAGAGCTCTATGGAGTAGAGAGGTGTTGAGTAAGATTCTCAAGCCAGCTAGTTAATTGATTTATTGCCCCCATTCTGTGCACTTCTAGCCTCTTATCTACAACCTAGCAGTGTTAAAAAAATAAGGAATAGAAGAGTGTAACAGCAATTATTTTAGTGTTTTATCTGTTCCTCTTTTTATAGACGAATATGGAAAAAATAATTGCCTGAAAAGTGAGAAGAAAACATATTGCTTTAATTAGATATATTACAGAGTTTCTTATATAACCCGTACTATTCATTTATAACTGGATGTACGCTTTAAGAATGAGCAGCTATGAAATATTTATCCTTTTCTTTTTTATTTAAGGTGTAGACAGAAGTCTCTTTGAAGTAGTCTGCAAATATGAATGTAGTGAACATGTCTTCACAAGCAAACATCAGAGAGGACCCATGCACAGTGGATTCAGAATTTCGATACTCCCTATTTACAGTAACATATAGCATTATTTTTGTTACTGGATTCCTTGCCAACTGCTATGTACTATGGGTTTTTTCTAAAGTGTATCCAGCAAAGAGGCTGAGTGAAATTAAAATATTAATGATAAATCTAACTGTTGCTGACCTGCTATTTTTGGTGACTCTGCCTTTATGGATTGTCTATTATAATTACAGAGGGGACTGGATAATGCCGGAATATCTATGCAATGTGGCAGGTTGTTTATTTTTTATCAATACATACTGCTCTGTCGCTTTTCTTGGAGTCATCAGTTACAACAGATATCAAGCTGTTACAAAACCTGTAGAGACTGCCCAGTCTACTTCCAGAGCTAAACTCATATGCATATCGATAAGTGTTTGGATACTTGTATTTTTTGGCTCCTTGTACTTTCTTATTTCTCCTGGCATTAACCAGGTGCAAATCTCTGAAGGTCACAATGTCACTCGATGCTTTGAAGGATATAGCACTGAGAACAGAGACCCTGTGGTTATCATTCACTTTATTTTGCTTGCTGCCTTCTTTGCTATATTCCTCCTTATTTTAGTATGCAACTTAGTGATTTTTAGGACTTTAATCACCCAGTCAGTGCAAGCCAGACAGAGTGCAGAAATGAAGCGTCGTGCTTTGTACATGGTTGCCACGGTTCTAGGTGTATTTGTGATATGCTTTGTCCCACATCACATTGTTCATGGACCCTGGACCCTGACAGTATTGAGACTGTGGCATGAAAATGACTGTGCCTTTCGACAAACATTGAATGATGCCCACCAAGTCACTCTGTGCATCATGAGCTCCAACTGCATGCTTGACCCCATCATCTATTGCTTCCTCACCAAGAAATTCAGGAAGCATCTATCTGAACGCATCCAGAGCATAAGAAGAACCCGTAAGTTTTCCAGAAATACCACTGAAACTAACGTAGATGGCACCCTTCCTCTGAAAGACAAACAGGCTGCTGCATGCGATCTTTAGAATGATGATTGTGATAAAAAAAAAGTTAAAAAACAACTGTTACAGATATGTGACTTACCTAAAAACCACAGCTGTATTTGAAGCTTTTAGTGATCAAACATATAAATATATAAGGAAACTTTAACGAGGACCTATAGTTACAGTAAAGTATATGAAAGCAAAATGTATAAGCAATGACTATGCTTACTTAATCTTTTTTATTGTATAGGTCATTACATTTCCAACATTCACTAAAAAGCTTCTTTGCATTTGGAGTATTTTATTTTTTTTTTTATTAAATGGCTAAATGTACATATCTTGAGCTCTGTCATGGATATTTTTCCATACACCATATTTTTCTGTGTCTTCAGGAGGAGATAAACCCCCAGTGAAGGAAGAAGTCCTGAAAATCAGTGTAGCCCCTATGGATACCTGAAGAAAGTGATGACATTGGTATTTTTTATAAAAATGTGTTTACTCTGTCAAGAACTACATTTAGAAATTACCAATCAAATGGTATCATGTAACAACTGGGACTTGCTTGTGACGATCTACGAAAATGGATTAATCTTATGGAAAGTTTCTTTCTCAGCTGAGGAATATGAACTCTAAAATGGCTGACTTGTCAAATGTGTACAAAGTAGTAGTGTCTGCTGGATGTTATAACTTTAAGGGCCTTAATATCTGCAAGTATTCAGATGAAAGCCATGGCAGCACAGTTCTGTATATTTCTTATAATTATGTTATGTTGTATTTATGATAAAAGCTTTACAGTGGAAATAAAATGTGTGCCATACTTAGGCAGTATTTTGACATATACTTAAACATTAAAGGGTTTTTCCAAATTGGTCACTTATCCCTTATCCACAGGATAATGGATAAGTGTTTGATTGCTGGGGTCTGACCACTGGGACCACCAACAATTAGGAAAATGGGTCCACAAATGTTCTGGCAGTTTCACATAAGCCGTTAATATTAAGTCTTAGACAACCCTTATTAGTGAATGAAGAAGAACTGTAATACCAGACTTAAAAGGTACCTGAGTTTTCATAAAATGTTGAAATATATGAAGGGCCTTGCTGGGCAGCCTGTTCCATGACTGTATAAGCTTTCATATGCAGTGTTATCAGCTGTAGTCTGCCCCCTCCCCTATCCATTATAACTAGTTTGGTTTTTATACATGCACAGTGGCCTGCAAAAGTATTCATACCCCTTGAACTTTTTTACATTTTGTCACCTTACAACCACAAACGTAAATGTATTTTATTGAGTTTTTAAGTGATAGACCAACACAAAATAGCAGATAATTGTGAAGTGGAAAGGAAATGATACATGGTTTTCAAAATTTTAATCAAATAAAAATCTGAAAAGTGTGACGTGCAAAAGTATTCAGCCCCCCTATATCAATACATTGTAGAGCTACCTTTTCCTGCAATTACAGCTGCAAGTCTTTTGGGATATGTCTCTACCAGCTTTGCGCATCTAGAGACTGCGATTTTTGCCCATTCTTCTTTGCAAAATAGCTCAAGCTCAGCCAGATTGGATGGAGAGCGTCTGTGAACAGAAATTTTCATGTCTTGCCACAGATGCTCAATGGGTTTTAGGTCTGGACTTTGACTGGGTCATTCTAACACATAAATATTCTTTGATCTAAACCATTCCACTGTAGCTCTGGCTGTATGTTTAGGGTCATTGTCTTGCTGGAAGGTGAATCTCCTTCCCAGCCTCAAGTCTTTTGCAGCCTCCAACAGGTTTTCTTACAGTATTGCCCTGTATTTAGCTCCATCCACCTTCCCATCAACTCTGACCAGCTTCCCTGTCCCTGCTGAAGAAAAGCATCCCCACAGCATGATGATGCCACCATGTTTCACAGTGGGGATGTTGTTTTCAGTGTGATGAGCAGTTTTACTTTTCCGCCACATATAGCATAGCGCTTTGCATTTAGACCAAAAAGCTCAACTTTGGTCTCATCTAACCATGCACCTTATTCCACGTTTAATGTGTCCCCTATATGGCTTGTGGCAAACGGAACTTCTTACGTCTTTCTTTCAACAAAGGTTTTCTTCTTGCCACTCTTCCATAAAGGCCAGATTTGTGAATTTTATTTGATTAAAATTTTGAAAACCATGTATCATTTTTGTTCCACTTCATAATTATGTGCTACTTTGTGTTGGTCTATCACTTGAAATCTCAATAAAATACACTTAAGTTTGTGGTTGTAAGGTGACAAAATGTGAAAAAGTTCAAGGGGTATGAATACTTTTGCAAGCCACTGTAATTTTGTCAGGAGTAACTGTACAATAGCAAAAAAAAAAAGATTTATAAGAGATCCAGGAACACTGAACTGCAAATATAGGGCAAATACATGTAGGCATGACACAGGAAAAGAACAATCTATCAGCACAGTCTGGAAAGCTGCTTGCTGTTTGTGAATAATATCTTATCTGTAATCACACAAGCAGCCAGAAGAAGATACAAGTACATAGAAGACTTTTCTTACATTGTAAGAGATGCAGAATGTTTAGTCTATTGCACAGAGAAATCAGTTTACAGATGTGCTGTGAGGAGAATCAGTCCCTCCCATCTGCATCCACTATGTGAAAAGAGAAAAGTACCTCCCTCTCCACTCACTGTGGAAGAAACTTCCCTAGTAACGGAGAGAACTGCAAATTGGCTGTAAAGGAGACACTTAGTGACAGGAACTTTAGAGAGGTTTTTCAAGCAGAAAATAGCAACATTGTTAATTAAAATGCATTGTATTTTGGTTCAGAATCACCTTATCTATTAAATGAGAGTAAGTTGTCTGAAAAGTTAGTTACCATTTAAATGGATTTTCTAAGTAAATGACAGGGATGACCTTGGATAGGTCAGAAATATCAGATCGCCGGGGGTCTGACACCTGGATCTCTGGCCAATCACCTGCTCTCACCAGGCGCTATAGAGAACAGCACCGGAAGCAGGTAGCTCTGTTCTTCGTGTAGTGGCTGACCTGAAGTGCATTAACTCATTAAATCCACCACACAGAGAACAGAACTATCTTCTTCTGGCTCTGTTCATTGAGCTTGATAAAACTTCAGAATTATTATTGTAACGTACAATCAAAAGCACAGTCCATATAGAAACTGAACTATATATAAAATTGCAGAGGCTTATTATGGACTGTCTTTTAATTGTTCATTACACTAAAGGTGAAGCTTTAAGGAGAAGTCACAGTTTAATATATTTATCATTTAACCTTAACCAACAGTATACAATTAAAGGTTCAGCTAATTCCAATATTGATAAACACTAAGGAATAAAACTAACATCAAAGGGAACTTAACCAATACACAGGTGTCAAATCCTGAATATCCACAAAACAGGCAAAAATTCAATAATAAATACCAAACCTAATCCCCAGAATGACTTGATATATTAATTGAGTTCCTCATGGTTTCATGGTACTATTATTCCTTGGTGTTTTATCACTATTGGAATTAGTTGAAAGTTTGATGTTATATTGTTGGTTTGCAGTTTTTAGGAAGTTTTAACAGTAACATAATAAAGTTTAAATGTTAAATGAGAAATTTATTGAGCTGCGATTCCTGATTATTCATTTATCATTTGGCAGTTGCCTTCTCACTGTGTCTTTGAAATTTTAAAGGGTTCACACAGAGTTTTTTTCAGGTGGAGGAAAAAAATGGTGATTACTTACCAGTAATTGGATTTTCCAGAACCCACGACAGCACCCAGAGAGAGGATCTGCCCCCAGGGACAGGAAACCTACGGTACAAAAAGGTGGAGCCTCTCCTACCCCTAGTTGTTTTTATAGAAGCAAGAGAGAGACTCCAGTTAACTTGTAACTCATGATCCTAAGGTCAAAACAACATTTTTTTTTTTTTTGCTTGCTACACCCGGTGTCAAACAAAAGTCCATCACCAAGAAAAAAGGGAGGGATAAAGGACGGTGCTGTTGTGGGTTCTGGAAAATCCAATTACCGGTAAATAATTAGCAGTTTTTCCCCATCACCCACGACAGCACCCAGAGAGAATAAAATAGGAAAAAACTAGGGAGGGACCACCGCTTGTAAAAGGAGCTCCATTGTCCAGCCTATAATGGCAAAAAAAGGTAGAAGGTGAAGACCAGGTTGCCGCTTTGCAGATAGATTCTATGGAAGCATCAGCTCTCTCGGCCCAAGAGGTGGCAATCTCCCTAGTGAATGTGCCTTGAGCCCTACTGGGGGGGAAAGGCCCAAAGAACTGTAGGTCAGGGAGATTGGCTAGGTGGGTGAGACTAGCAGACTACATTTAGAGGCCGTCTTCCCTTTGTTGGGACCTGGAAAGAGAACAAAAAGGAAAGTAGATTTCCTCCAGGAGGAAGTAGAGGACAAATACTGGATTAGGCAACGTCTTACATTGAAACAGTGGTATTCCTGCTCTTTAGCATTACTTGGGTTAGCACAGAGGGAGGGGAGAACTATCTCCTAAGATCTATGAAATTTTGAGGCTACTTTAGGCAAAAAAGCTGGGTCTGGTTTAATTAATTACCCTGTCATCTGTAATGACAGTAAAGGGTTGATTAACTGATAGAGCCTGTAATTCCCCTATGCGGTGTGCCGAGGTAAGGGCCACTAAAAGAATAACTTTCAGGGATAAATTTTTAATAGGGATAGAATTCAATGGTTCAAAGGGAGGTCTAATTAAGGCAGACAGAACTAGGTTCAAGTCCCAGGAAGGAATTCTGGACATAACAAAAGTTCTACTTCTAGAGGCTGCCTTGATGAGCCTAATACCCCAGGGATCGTCAGCCAATTTAACGTCTAGCAGAGCACTTAGGCCCGAAATCTGGAAAGCTTAAATTGCTGGTAGAAAGCCCCTTTTCTAGCCCCTTCTGAAGGAACTCTAGAATCTGTTTTCTAGGTATATCCCTAAGCTCCCCTGGAGAGCTGCCTAGAAAATCAAAAAACCGGAACAAAGTCCTAGCATATATTTTAGTAGTGACCGGTTTTCTGCTTTTTAGAAGAGTGGAAATGAGATTCTGAGAAAACCCTTTTGAGGCTAGTAATCTCCGCTCAAATTCCAGGCCCTCAAATGTAAGTGGCTAGACACCGGGTGGAGAATGGGGCCCTGACATAGAAGGAAACAGACACGATCCTTAGCCAGGTAAACCAGGCTCTCCTCGGCCAAAAGGGGGCAATTAGAATGACCATCGCTTAATCCTCCCTGATCTTCCTCAGAATTGCTGGAATGAGAAAGAAGGGAGGAAAAGCGTAAGCTAGATTGAAATCCCACTTGTGGGACAGAGCGTCCACCCCAAAGGGAAATTCCTCTGGGTTTAGGGAAAAAAAATCTCTCCACTTTCTTGTTTTTCATATGGAAAAGAGATCTATTTCTGGGACCCCCCAAACCATGATGATCTCTAAAAAGATGGACGGGTTCAATTGCCACTCGCTCTGATTCAGACTGTGACGGCTCAAGAAATCTGCTCTGAAATTGTCTGACCCCCTGATATGCAGAGCGGACAAGGAGAGAACCAGAGGCTCTGACAGATGTAGAATCTGGGCCACTATTTTCATAAGGGGAAGGGACCTTGTAACCCCTTGCCTGTTTATATATGAAACTGTAGTCATATTGTCGGACATGATCGTTACATGGCGATTCCGAATACCCCAACCTATGGCTTTCAAGGTCTCCAGAACTGCCAATAGTTCCCTCTGATTCGAGGTGGCCTGAGAAAGACTCCTTGACCAGCATCCCTGGAACACCTGATCCCCCATGTGGCACCCCACCCCCAAGGGCTGGCATCCGTGGTAATAATTAGGGGGTCTGAGATCTTCCCTGGAACTCCAATTTCTAGGTGACCCCTGACTAACCACCAACCCAGGGTTTCTCTTGTTGGCTGAGAAACCCACATAAAGTTGTTGAGAATTTTCTCTTCCTGATGCCAGGTTTCCTTACCAAAAACAGATGGGAAAAAAACCCCTGCCTCTCCTCTTCCTGGGGAACTGGAATCAGCACCCCTTTCAAGATTAGGCTCTTCACTTCCAATTCCAGAGCCGATTGAGAGGTTAGGGAAGTCTGAGTTCTGGTAATCTGAAAACTTGAAGGCAGAGGAGAAGAGAACTCCAACTTCAGGCCTACTCCCACCGTATCCAGGATCTAAGGGCTTGATGAAATTTTCCTCCAGGCAGGAAGGAATTTCCTCAGTCTCCCCCCTACCCGGGTCCTGGCATCATTGCCTATTGGGTTTTGGATCTTTATTACGGGATGAGTTTCTATATAAGAATCTCTATTATCTCTGGACTTGACAAATTTCTGCCTACTGTATGCTCCAAAGGGACGAAAAGACCAACGTGTACGACCAGAGGAAGGCACAGGAAAACCTCTCTTTTAATCTGCTGCCTTAGCTAAGATGTCATCCAAAGAGATATTCACCGTCACAAGGCAGGTTGCACAGCCGGGTCTTAGACCCTACATCACCTGTCCAACTCTTCAGCCATATAGCCCTTCTGGCAGAGTTGATCAGGGCAAGGGAGCGAGCTGATAATCTTACAGTGTCCACTGAAGAATCTGCCAAAAAATCTGCAGCTTTTCTAATAGTTGGCAGGGCTGACAGAATCTGCTCTCTTGGGGTCTTATCCCATAATTGATTTTCCAGCTTCCCTAGCCAGATCATAAGGGATCTTGCAGTACAGGCAGCTGCTATATTGGGCTTGAGGGACGCTCCTACTGACTCCCAAGAACGCCTTAGGAAGATTTCTGCTTTCTTGTCTAAGGGATCCTTCAGGGTACCCATGCCGTCGAAAAGGCAGTGCTGACTTCCCGGAGGCTCTGGCTATGGCAACATCAATTTTTGTCCCATTTACCCAAGAAGAGCAAGCTCCCTCTTCAAACGGGTATTTACGCTTAACTCCTCTAGGGATAAAACCCTTCTTGTCCGGTTTTTTCCATTCTCTCTTAATAAGCGATGTAATATTTTTATGGACCGGAAAGTGTCTCCTTTGACGAACCTCCAAACATAATGTCCTGCATAGAAAGGGAGGGTCTAGAGTCCTCAATCTTCATAGTTGCTCGAATGGCTTTGAGCAACTTGTCAGGGTCCTCTACTGGAAAACACGACTGTCCTCCCTCTACATCAGATATGGAGGAAGAATAGGCGTCATCGGATAACTCTCCACTTTCACCCTGAACGGACTCCCCCTCAGAAGGAGTCATGGTCCTGGGTAGAAGAACTGGACTTCTTTTTCTGGCCACTTTTACCTTTAAGGGAACTCCTGACTTCCTCCTGTATCATAGATCTGATACCATGTAAGAATGACCGGGACTCCTCAGCAATAGTTCTATCAATGCATGATGGGCAGAGCTTTTTCTCATAAGAAGAAGAAAGTGTAGCTCTACATATGGCACATTCCTTAATCTTAGATTTAGCCAAGGCTTTTCTAGGTCTATCCTACAAAAGACAGAGGGACCAATTAATCAATAAAAAATAATAAAGAGTTGGCACGCAGCCACTAACATCCCCTAGAATACCGAGGAAGGCTGAGGTGGCCCTTCATCTTGCCCTTCTTCTTGGGGTCTTCCTCTTGACGGTGGCTGCTGGGACTGTGACTGCATCTGTGACTGTAACTGTCGCTGCGACTGTAGTTGTGGCTGTAGCTGCTCTTCCATACTGTAGAGAAGTCTTCTCAGTGCAGGGAGGGCTAGGAACCTGCTCAGCAGCAGCCGTTCCTCAACCTACATTATATGGCCATTCAGCGCTAGGCTACGCCCCTTCCTCCGGAAGCCACAACCTCATTTCTAGCAAACCATGCCCCTTCCATCGAAAGCCACACCCATTGCTTCCGGTCTGGCACCTCCATGTGCCTCCCTGCAGGCCCGGAACTCATAAGGCCTAAAGGAAACACACTCCTTCAGCCTGTATATCGGAACCCCTGTGCCTGGAGCACCAGCGGCTCATAGCTGGGAGTATGGCACCGACTCCAGACCGGGCCACAGCTAACAGCCACCCGTGGAAGAAGAGAGGCAACAGCTACCAGGACCAACTCTTTCCTATGCCATCAGGTAAGTCTGCCTCAAAGCAGGCACGTAGGTCTCCCTCCAGGGACAGGAAACAGGGGTTGGGCTCCACCTTTTTTTATCTTAGGTTTCCTGTCCCTGGGGGCGGATCTCTGAGTGCTGTCGAGTGTGATGGGAAAAAAGCAAGTATACATCAGAATGTCATTAGGTTGTTCTAGTTGTTCTACTATATATATATATATATATATATATATATATATATATATATAACACCCCATCAACAATGTACGGACTGAATTCATTCTCAAGTAATGAGATAATTTAGCATATTACTTTTATATACCCATTATGGCTATGTATAAACAGATATTAGCAGCTAATTATCATAAGCTAAAACGCTGCTTAAATTGTTGTTGACCACAACATGAACAAACTAATGACATGCAGAAATCCGCTTGCTATCATTCCATTTGTACCAGACGGGGAATTTATCAGAAGCATCTACGCCAGTATTCTGGTATAGAAAAGTCTCTGTGGCCCATCAGATTTATTGCAATATATGCCTAAAGCTAGCATAATATAGCTTATTATAGCTCAAATCTACTATAGCAAACTGGAGATTCTGGATCAGCGGGCAGAAGATGCACCTAATTTATTAAGAGGCCAGTGACTCTTAATTAGGCACAACCCCTCCTAGAGCACAAGGGATTAAGACTGGTGTAGGAATACCAACCTTGATAAAATCTGTTCATTGAGTGCAACATCAAATGCTGCCATACTGTTATGGTAGAGTTCCTGGAGCAAATATCAGAAAATAGCAGGATCTGGCTGATAACAAGAGAGCAGTAGAACTAGCTGTTTGAATCTTATACATCGCTGAGAGATCCCAGACAAACAGATGCCTTCACCAGCTTCAGCCAAATGGACTTTGCTGAATTTGTGGTCCAAGTTATCAGCACAGAAACCATATGAGAATTAAATGCCCTACTATCAGAAATCAAACCAGACCCCACAATAAAATTACAAGATCGATCAGAGTCAGGAGGACAAATCATGAGAGAGAACGTCCAGGCCAGTAGTCATCTCAGAAGGAAACGTCTGAGCCAGAGTCAGGAGACAAGTGGTTTGCCGGTGTCAGGCCAGGGGTCGGCTCCTATAGATCATGTCAGAGTCAGAATCAGGTATGAAAGCCAGACAAGGTAAACCAATTGCATGCACCTGGCTGAGAAGGAAGAGAGTTTAAATATGCCTCCCCAGCTGTGTGGAGGGGCTACTATGTGACATTATACTGCGTTCAGGGCCACTATGGGACATTATTCTGTCACTGAGATCTTTGGCATGGATGGGGGGGGGGGCGCACAGTTTCCAAAAAGCCAGGGGCCTGTGGTATCCTTAAAGGGGTATTCCCACAAACATAACCATTTTTAAATTTGTAGATAATTAAAAGTTAAACATTTTTGCAAATATAAGTAATTAAACATTTTGCAGAGTTTTAAAGATTTTCTCTAAATATCTTGTGGTCACAGTCTTGTTGTCTTGATCAGTTGCCAATGGATAAGACCATGAATGCAGGATCTTTCTAAGTTCAGAAAATCAGCAATGCTTTCCTTATTGTGGCCAGAATATCTTCTCATACATGTAGTGTCCCTGCCTGATAACCCAGCTACAATAAGAAAATCATGGCTGGGTTTTTGACAAGTCCCAGACCATATAAAGTTTCTGCATTTGTGGTCGTATCCATTGGCAACCGATCAAGACAACAGACTGTCACCACTAATATAGTTAGAGGAAACCTTTAAAACTCTGCAGAATTTTTAACTACTTATATTTGCAAAAATGTTTAACTTTCAATTATCTACAAATATAGATATGGTTATGATCATGGGAATACCCCTTTAATCTGCCTCGATGGTAAGTAATCAATGCAACTTACCGCTTGCTCCTTAAACATCACTAAATACTGTGGGTATCATTATACTAAATTTGTGGGGGGAGTCTCGGCATATTATCTGTATTATCTGGCTTAGTGGCCAGAGTCAAAACTGCAGGATCTTTAGGAATTTATAGAAAGTATAGATAATAACATGGAAAATGTTTAAAAACCTCACCAAAAGTAGTTTAAAAATATGTTTAACATAAAACTTGATTACAAAACAGTTCATTTTCTGGCAACACATTCCTTTTAAGAGTAAAGTACTGATGTAAGTTATTGTATAGGGAATCCCTCACAAGTTTTTTTCAGAATCGGTTTAGTTGCAACAGTTGTCTGGAGGTATCAGGAAAATACCCTAACCTCAATCGTATCTGGAGAGGGGAGTGCACTGAGAAACTTATAACTAGGAAACTGACATCAGGTATATACGGGAGCATGGAATCAATGCTAGTGACAAGGTCTATTTTGGATAGCAAATGGTAAGAAGTGGAGTAGCCCGAATAATGTGGCTTCACCACAAAAAGTCTTGTAGACCCACCTCTTCCAGAATACTACAGAAATGTAGGGAGAGCTGATGTTGGGATTCTGCCCATATGAAACTTATCCCAGTAGGAGTGAAAGTAAGTATTAAAGTCACCTATTATTAGAACAGGGACCACCAGGGATGAAAGGGGGGGGGGGGGGGAGGATGTCACAAAGGATAACACCTTCTTAAAGGAAATCTGTCAGCAGTTATAAACCTAATCACAGGACCTTGTGGAGGTAATTCTACAGTCTCTTCTTCAGTTTTGGAGCATCATTTTATTGTAAATTGCGTTTTATTCAAGCCAAGGCAAACTAAGTCACACCCCAAAACACTTTCCACCTTATTGGTTTATGAATAAAACTATGATTTTCCTCAACAAGGAGCTCCAAATCACCTCTACAAGGAACCGTGATTACGTTTACAGCGAATGTACTACTGATAGACTTAATTAAACATTTCTTACCAAGGAGGACAGAAGAACAGAACACCTTTGTTAAATTGCAGATGACTGCTTTGAAGGAACATATAATACACAACTATCACCCAACTGGGTGGATAGCAATTATGGTGCAGTCAAAAACTTTGTTAATAAGCAGATTGACATTGAACATGAATGAAGTAACTAGAGTGGTAACGATGACCAACCCAATGTAATCTCCTGAAGTATCTTGAGAATGTTGCAGACAAACCATTAGTGGACACGGAGTGTTCAAATGTGGGTCCACCACTGCTGTAGAAAATTCTGTTCCAATGAGTAACTGTCCCATTCTAACAGAGTTTAAAATATGAGCTGCTAAAAAAATGCAGGTGTAACGTCCTTGCCTGTCCGGGCTTTGGCGCCGTCCTCCGGGCGCACGCTGCGGCGCAGGAGGCGTGCCCGGTTGTGATTCTTTTCTTTGGGTTTTTCTTGTACTGTCTGAACACTGTACTATTCCCTCACCTCCTTAATTGATTTTCCACCACGCCCTTCTCCTTCACCTTGCTATCCCCCTGCTCCACTAAGAGTTAACTTTAGTCCTGCCTTGGTGATTGACAGCCTATCCTCCTATCAAGTCTGAGGCGGGTTCTTTCTCCCTATTTATTGTTTGCCCACTTTCCTATGGGCGCCTGCTATTGCATTTTGCTTACTGGCTATACTTCTTGTTATTTGTTACCTGCTCTTCTGATTTTCTGACCACCTGGCTTACCTTTGACTATTCTCTTGGACTTCGATTCTGTACTGCATTGCTCGTTTGTTACCGACCCCTTGGCTAGCTGACCTCCATTTGTTGTTGTGCGTCTTGTCTTCGTTCTGTGTTATCACTTATTATAAGGAGGGACTGTCACCTAGGACAGATCGGGCAAGTTAGCCAGGGACAGTGGGGGGATTCAGCTTAGGGTCCACTGTCTCGTTGTGCCCCTCCCCCCTAAGTTCTCCAGCAGCTACTGGGGAATCGCTCCTCTAGTGATTCCCTTACAGAATAGCAGGCCATAAAAAAAACAAAAAAAAAACTTTAACCCTTCTACTCATTACTGGCATGGCTTCTTTTCAGGACCTTGTGACTCGAATGGAGCGTTTGGCAGGTTTGGTGTCTGAGCTGGCCAACCAGGTACACACTCTCACCCAGAATCAAGCTGAGGCCGCTGCTACACCACCTGCTGTCATTTCCCTTCCCAGGGTTAAAATGTTACTCCCGGATAGGTTTTCAGGGGACCGAAGTAAATTTGAGACGTTCAGGGAATCATGTCTATTGTATTTTCGGGTCAACCCGCATGCGTTGTAGTCTCAGATGGTGGGGGTGGTCATTTCCCTCTTAGAGGGGGATCCACAGACTTGGGCCCTTAAACTCCCCCCTGAGGCAGAGGAGTGGACAGATCTAGAAAAAATTTTTAAGTCTTTGGGGGCCATTTATGCTGAGCCTGATCAAATTGGACTCGCCGAGTCCCAACTTCTTACCCTCCGGCAAGGTAAACTATCCGCTGAAACTTATTGCTCTGAGTTTCGGAAGTTGAGAAATAACAGCAGGTTGGTGTGACTCCGCTTTGAAAGCTCTTTTTAAACAGGGCCTGAATGATTCAGTGAAGGATGTCTGGGTAGGTCACCCTGATCCCCCTACCTTAGAAAAGGCCATGACCTTAGCCGTCCGCATTGACAGGAGACTCCAGGACAGACGTAAAGAGAGGGTGGGGATTGGTCCCACAAAGTCTTCTGTCTATCCCTCTCTTTCTGTTAAAAAATCTGTTTCTCCTTCTGTCACCCCTGGAGATGAGCCTATGCAGTTGGGAGCACTGGATACCAAGGCTAGACGAGAATATCGTCTCCGGAATCATCTCTGCCTGTATTGCGGCAAACCGGATCATCTCATCCGAGACTGTTGCATCAAACCACGTACACCAGCGGAAAACTTCAGGGCCTGAGTGGTATTCAGAAGAACCACTCAGGCAGTCAGGTATCTTCTGAAAAATCTCACAAATTGATGTTACCTGTGTCTCTGTCCTTTGGGGGCAGATCTGTTTCTGGGCAGGCCCTAGTAGATTCTGGGGCTGCCACTAACTTTGTTAAATTTTCGTTTGTTTCTGCCTTACGTATTGAACTTGTATCATTAGATACTCCTCTGTTGGTTACTGGGGCGGATTTTACTCCACTGGCCAGGGGTAAAATCCGTTTTAAAACCCCCTTACTCTCTTTGCAAGTGGGCTCAATACATACGGAGCTCATGAGTTTTTTTGTTATGGAGGATCTCTCGTCTGATATCATTTTAGGGCTTCCCTGGCTAGACCTCCATAACCCTACCTTTGATTGGCCCAAAAAAGAGTTAGTTAAATGGGGGAATCAGTGCTCCTCCCATTGTATTGCTTTGCATACCTCCGATTGTCTCAGTGAGGAGACACTTCTTCCTGAATTTCTGTCTGATTTTCATGATGTTTTTGATGCTAAAGCTGCTGAAGTTTTACCGCCACATAGACCTTACGATTGTGCTATTGAACTCCTTCCCGACTCCAAATACCCTAAGGGAAGGATCTTCAATCTTTCTGCTCCAGAACGTGAGGCTATGCGGGATTACACTCAGGATAGTCTTCTTAAAGGTCACATCCGTCCGTCTCAGTCTCCCATGGGAGCTGGGTTCTTTTTTGTTAAAAAGAAGGATGGCGGACTGCGACCATGCATTGACTACCGAGAATTAAATAAAATTATGGTTAAAAATCAGTACCCTCTTCCCCTGATCTTTTCAATCAGATTGTGGGTGCCCGCTGGTTTTCTAAAATTGACCTCCGTGGGGCATACAATCTGATCCGGATTAGAGAAGGAGATGAATGGAAAACTGCGTTCAACACCCTGGAAGGTCACTTTGAATATTTGGTAATGCCTTTCGGGTTATGTAATGCACCCGCAGTATTTCAACACTTTGTTAACGATATCTTTAGAGACTTGCTCGGTCGTTATGTGGTTGGCTACCTGGATGATATTCTAGTGTTCTCTCCTGATTGGGCCACACATATTGAGCATGGTAGGAGTGTTTTGCTACTGTTGCGTCAAAACTCTCTCTTTGCCAAACTGTCCAAATGCCTGTACGGAGTCCAAAGGGTCACCTTCCTCGGTTACGTTATTACTCCCGATTCTTTTTGTATGGATCCACTAAAGGTCACGGCTATTAATAACTGAGAACGCCCCTCCAACCTTAAAGCCCTACACCGTTTCTTGGGTTTCTCCAACTATTATCGAAAATTTATTAAGAATTTCTCTTCTATAGTGAAGCCATTAACGGATCTCACAAAGAAAGGTGCCAATGTGACCAAATGGACTCCGGAAGCGGAACAGGCTTTTGTACATCTCAAGAAATGTTTTGTTGAGGCTCCTGTATTAGTACCACCAGACTATGATCGCCCATTTATTATTGAGGTTGATGCCTCTGAAGAGGGGGTTGGTGCCGTGTTGTCTCAGGGCTCTGAAAATTTTACGTGTTTTCAACCTGTAGCCTTCTTCTCGAGGAAATTCTCTCCTACGCAGCGCAACTATGACGTTGGTAATCGAGAACTCCTAGCCATTAAATGGGCATTCGAGGAGTGGAGACATTTCCTCGAGGGGGCCAAACACCAGATCACAGTATTCACTGATCATAAGAACCTACTATATCTGGATAACGCTAAGCGACTGTCTCCTAGGCAGGCCCGCTGGGCGCTATTCTTCACACGTTTTAATTTTGTGGTGACTTATCGTCCAGGCTCTAAAAATGTACGGGCTGATGCCCTATCTCGCAATTTTGGTCCCAGCGGTGCCCCTAAGAATGTCCCAGATAAAATCTTGTCTCCCGGAGTGGTTCTCGCCTTTATTACTCCTGATCTTGCTACTTTAGTGGTTAATTCACAAGATCTTGCTCCCAGTAATACTCCCACTGGGAAACTATTTGTACCTCCAAATATTTGTCTTCGTGTTTTGGAGGAAATTCATTGTTCTACCTTAACGGGACATCCCGGCTTCGCTGGGACTAAATACCTTCTCTCCCGTTCTTACTGGTGGCCGTCCTGGTCTCGTGACGTATGTGAATTTGTTGCTGCCTGTGAGACATGTGCTAAGATGAAGACTCCTAGGAGATTACCCGAGGGCCTTCTTCATCCCCTTCCTATACCTAAGAGACCATGGTCCCATTTGTCAATGGACTTTATTACTGATTTGCCTTGTTCCCAAGGGAAGACTGTGATTTGGGTTGTTGTGCATAGATTCTCCAAAATGTGCCATTTTGTACCCCTAAAGAAAATTCCTAGTGCTCCACGCCTAGCCTCGTTCTTTATTAACCACATACTCCGCTTGCATGGTGTAACAGAAAATATTGTATCTGATCGGGGTGTACAATTTGTCTCTAGATTCTGGAAGGAATTTTGTGGTCGTCTGGGGGTCTCTCTGTCTTTCTCTTCCGCGTTTCACCCGGAGACCAATGGCCAGACAGAGAGATTCAACCAAACTTTGGAACAGTACTTAAGGTGTTTTGTGTCTGATGCTCAAGAAAAATGGAGAACCTTTCTTCCTCTAGCAGAGTTTGCAATAAACAACAGGGTTAACATCACCACTAAAATGTCTCCGTTTTATTGCAACTATGGTTTTAACCCCAGGTACTCCTCTCTCCGTAGCACCGAGTCTGTTAATCCCACTGCTGAACATACTTATCAGCGACTGTGCACAGTCTGGGCCCAGGCTCGTCTGAGCCTGGTTAAAAATCAAGAATATCAAAAACGGCAGGCAAATAAAAGACGCTTGCCTGGCCCTGAATACAGAGTGGGAGATCGAGTCTGGCTGTCCACTAGGAATCTGCGTCTTAGAGTTCCTTCGGGGAAATTTGCACCACGTTACATTGGGCTCTATGTCATTTCTGAACTCATAAACCCAGCATCTTTTAAATTACAACTTCCAAGTTCTTTTCGTATCCACAATGTCTTCCACAAGTCGCTTTTGAAGAAGTATATCTCCCCTGTCCTTACTTCTTCCAGTCCACCTGCGCCGGTGGTGGTCCAAGGGGAACTAGAATATGAAGTAGAAAAAATTCTGGATTCCCGTCGGGTGCAGAATGCTGTTCAGTACCTCGTGCACTGGAAGGGTTATGGCCCGGAAGAGCGAACGTGGGTTTCTGGTAGGGACCTACATGCGCCACACTTAATTAATCTCTTTCATCGCCAGAACCCTTCGAAACCTGTTCCATCTGGCGAGGGTCCAGAGGCCCCTCGTAAAAGGGGGGGGGTACTGTAACGTCCTTGCCTGTCCGGGCTTTGGCGCCGTCCTCCGGGCGCACGCTGTGGCGCAGGAGGCGTGCCCGGTTGTGATTCTTTTCTTTGGGTTTTTCTTGTACTGTCTGAACACTGTCCTATTCCCTCACCTCCTTAATTGATTTTCCACCACGCCCTTCTCCTTCACCTTGCTATCCCCCTGCTCCACTAATAGTTAACTTTAGTCCTGCCTTGGTGATCGACAGCCTATCCTCCTATCAAGTCTGAGGCGGGTTCTTTCTCCCTATTTATTGTTTGCCCACTTTCCTATGGGCGCCTGCTATTGCATTTTGCTTACTGGCTATACTTCTTATTTGTTACCTGCTCTTCTGATTTTCTGACCACCTGGCTTACCTTTGACTATTCTCTTGGACTTCGATTCTGTACTGCATTGCTCGATTGCTACTGACCCCTTGGCTAGCTGACCTCCCTTTGTTGTTGTGCGTCTTGTCTTCGTTCTGTGTTATCACTTATTATAAGGAGGGACTGTTGACGAGTTGCTGGCTGTCACCTAGGACAGATCGGGCAAGTTAGCCAGGGACAGTGGGGGGATTCAGCTTAGGGTCCACTGTCTCGTTGTGCCCCTCCCCCCTAAGTTCTCCAGCAGCTACTGGGGAATCGCTCCTCTAGTGATTCCCTTACAGCAGGGGCATAAGATCTCAGTGAAATTCTTCTCACAGTAGCTGTTCATATGCAGCCAAAACATTTGTATAAGTAGGTTCTAGATCAAATCATTGATGACCATTCTTTTTCTTTCATGAATAGCTCCCAATGGACATCAGCATGCACTAGCTTCTATATTGTCTTGCCGTCTTCCTTAACACCTGTGTGGGCATATTTCACCAGCTGAGCTGCTATCACACAGAGTTTATCTCTAGTGGGAATTTCCACCATCAGAATTATATTGCCTGCACTCTTTTGCTGTTATGGAAGGTGATAATGATCCCTGGAGCCAAATGTGTAGCAACACATACCAGAAGGGCGATGTAGTAATATAATTTAAGTATAGGCCAGAAGAGATGGTTGAAACAGTAGCATTGTTCAGGACAGTGAGAAAGCATCTCACATCATATGTCCGTTAACATGAACATTCAGGCCATGCCCCTAAATCAATTTTATATTTAATGTAGACCCTGCCAACAAGTACAGGTTATACGCATAATGACAGCTAAAGTCCCTCCATTAAAGTACCCCTCATCCTTCTGGTGCCATTAGATTGTCTCCCATAAGTATTTCCAGCCTAGGGCCTCAATGCCAACAAAGCACACTGCCCACAGCAGTGTCATACTTGCCCTCCAGAGTATGAGAGGATCCTCCGGTGAGCTCAGGCTCTAACACAAAAACGGTCCAGCAGAAGACACCCAAATATGAAAGGTACTAAGATCTATTACTAGGTATATTGGAGGGTGGGCTACAGAATTATTTTATCTGGTGGGCCCAAGGTACGTGCAGCAAGCTACCCCGTAAGGCAGCTGTCACTAGTCTCATTGATAGACTTGATGTTCCAGGAGCTTTCCTATGAGTCCTTAAATCTAGAAGGAAAGTGTGCTAAAGCCCCACGTAGTGGGTCGCAGCGAAAGGCGCTGTGGGAAAAACCGCGCCAGAAATGCATTGCAGTTTTTCCAGAAGCTTTTCACAGAAAGTCTGCATAGTTTTCCTCTGTGGACTTTCTACTTCTATTGTACCTATACGGAAACCGCCAACGTTTCCGTAGGTATAATTGACATGCTGTGATTTCCACAGGAGGTTGCCGGGAGATTCTCTATCAATTTAACCCCTTCCCGCTGGTGGCATTTTTTGATTTTTGTTTTTTGACTCCTTGCCTTCCAAACCCCATAGCTTTTTTTTTTTTTTTTTTTTTTACTGTTCACAGAGCTTTGAGGGCTTAATGTTTGTAGGACAAATTGTTCTTTATAACGGCACCATTTATTATCCTGTACACTGTGCTGGGAAGCTGGAAAAAAATTCAGAATGGGGGGGGGGGAAATTGTAAAATTACTGCATTTGCACGACTTTCTTATGGGCTTCGTTTCTACGGCATTCACTTTGCAGCCAAAATGACATGTCACCGGTATTCTATGTTTTGGTACGATTCCGGGGATACTAAATTTATATAGTTTTATTTACATTTGAACCCCTTAACAAAAATACAAATCTTTGCAATAAAAAATAAAAAATGTATTTTTCGCTATAATCTGACACTCGTAACTTTTTTTTTAGATTTCCGTGCATATTATTTTTTTTTGCAGGGCCAGGTGTACTTTTTAGTTATACCATTTTGGGGAATGTCTATTGCTTTGATCACTTTTTATTAAAATTTTTATCAAAGGTGAAAAAATGGCAGTTCGGCACTTTTGATTTTATTTTATTTTTTCCAGCTGCAGCGTCCCTATACAGGAAAAATATTTTTATAAGTTTGGACACAGGGATACCTATCATATACCACTGTGGGGATCATATAATACTGGGTGGGGCCCATTGTGGGGCGCATATAATACAGGGTGGGGGCCACAGTGTGGAGCATATTATACTGTGTGGGGCCACTGTGGGTAGCATATTATACTGTGTGTGGGGGGTGCAATGTAGAGCATATAATGCTGTATGGGGGCCACTGTGGAGCATATAAAGCAGTGTGGGGGCAACTGTTGAGCATATAATACTATCTGGGGCCACTGTTGAGCATATTCTACTGTTTGGGTAACCAGTTCGGGGGGGGGGGCATGTCAAATGATCGCCTTGGTGCCCAGCCATTCCTAGTTCCTGATACCAATATCTTCATAATAGTCCTTACAGTTTAGGAGCGATTCACTGTTGAAAACGCTATTCGGCATTCAGATCACATTGCAGTTCTCAATTACTGACAGTGTTTTTAACCGCTATTTGCTCCGAATTTGTAAGGGATATCATGAAGAGATTCTCATCGTTAAAATGAATCCAAGATCTTCTTAATACTCCTAACGGATCGTGAGATATAGGGCTCTAAAATGTCCTCCCCCCTCCTGTCTCAGGAAGCATGTTAAGAACTGTGGTAGGAGGAGGAGGGGGAGGAGCAGCACTGCAGACTGCACAGAGATGAGAAAATAATCATCATCATCTGTGCATAACCTGTATGTGACCCCAGGGGGGAGATAGCAGGGACTTCTGTCCATGTTATCCCCTATCCTATCAATCAGAATGCATACTATACTTTTGCTCTCTGATTGTCACATAGAGGGATAATGTAATACCCCTCTGAGCCTTACTAGAGGGGTATTCTTCTTTTTTTTTTTTTTTTTTTTTTTTTCAACTGTTTATTTTAAAAGTTTTTGTCATACGGAGAGAATAACAATATACAAGAAAAAATAAGATAACTGAACGTAACAAACATAGGACAGACGGGGATTACTCAGCATTCTCAATAAATTACAAGGCATTAGACAAACTGGCCAGAAATGGCCCCAAAAAGGCCAAGGAATCCGACAACAAACAGGGGCAGACAAGACAGGAGGACAGAAGGGTGACAAAAGGACATCCAGGAAGTAAGGGGACACACAACAGCCAGATCAGAGAGGCCGGGCCACCCAAAACTCATCCCACGGTTTCCAGATCAGGCAGAACCTCTCCTCCTCATTATTAAGAAGGGCCGTCAGGTACTCCAGGGAGCGCGCATCTTTTATCCTAGCATATAACTCCTCCAGGGCCGGGGGGGCCATATGCCGCCAGTGTTTAGCAATCAGACATCTAGCGGAAGTAAGGAGGAGCAACAGGAGCTGGAGAGCGGGCCTGCGCAAAATATCAGGGGGAGGGAGGTTGAGAAGGTAAGTCCTAAGGGACAGGGGAAGGCTAACACCCAGGACCCCTTCCAGGAGAACCTGGACCTGGCGCCAATAGGGCTGGAGCAGGGGGCAGGTCCAAAAGAGATGGAAAGAGGGGTATTCTTATGTAATTCTTATGAACGTATAAATTGCTACAATTTTTATAGGGGGATAGAAAATTATATTTTTATGTAAACTCCTATTTAATTTGCATGTACAAAATTGGTTGGCACATTTCTGCGATTTTTTGGTGTTTCTTTAACACCCACACTTGTAAATATATATATGTGTGGTATGTATGAATTCCTCACATATTGCAGTTTTTTGGAAAGTACATTTTGTTTGCAGAAAGGGACTGCTTGAGCATGCACTTTAGTGGCAAATTTGAATTTTTGTGCAATTTTTGCTTACAATCTGTTTTCTGCAAAGTTGCATGAAGGTGGTTGTATATATGAAATATTAAGCTGTGTTTTTTATATACATAAAAATTCAATTTTGGTATCACAGTCACAGTTTGCTAGCTGCAGTATAGTTTTTTAACATATTAGTGAATAGCTTGTCTTCTGTATCAGCGTTTTTGAGAGTACGAGCTCGTGTTGTAGTTGATGTTTGTGGTATATATAAATTGTGTACACCTTGATCTTTTATTTTAAATGTATTTTGTGTGTGAATGTAAGATTGGAGTTTTAAGTGCAAATATATGTTTTAGTGCATTTTTAAAAAAAATTATTTGTGTTTGTCACAAAGTTATATGAAGGTGGATGTGGCTATCGATAACCAATTGAGACACATGTAATCTTCAGGTTGTCTACTTTCAAAAAATATATAGAGTTTAGAGGTTCACTTGCTTTCCATGGTGTGTAATCCCTACATTTTATAGGATGATACTTTTTTTTTTTTTTTACATTTTCAGCTTCAAAACAGATTTTTGCTCATTCCAGTTCTAGTGATTTTCTGAAGCTATGTGCATGCAGGTGTAGTCCTTAGTGATATGAATGAACTCTGCACATGTTGATATCTTATTTTTAGGAGCTTTAGTGCATATAACTTTTTGTCTGGTTTCCACTTTTAGCAACTAATATACATTTATTTGCATTTTTTTTTTTTTTTTTTTATAAAACATTCACTTTAAATCAAAATTGCATGAAGGTGCTTGTTAGCATACAGTACCAAGTGGTATTCTGACAATGCTGCAGGTGTCTACTATAAGAAAATATATAGGTATGGGGGAGTTGGATGATTTTTAATGTTGCAATTTAGGTTTGAGTTGTCCATCTCAAAAATGAAAATTGCTGTGGCTATCGGAGGTGCAAAATTTCTGGAGACCCCTGGCAGTGAAAGGGTTAAGGGTTGTCTCAGTTTGACATCTAAGTTTCTATTCCCCCAATTTACACCATGATATAATTAGTTGCCTGTAGCTACCACTAGGGTCGCTCACTGCATACGCAAACCCCATCCAGTTGTGAAAATGCTAGAGGAGACCAACAAGTGAACTGCAATGATGATAGTTCACATCACAGAATGTGACATTTCCTTCCCTAAGTGAAAGTAATGAATATGTACGTATACACTGGAGCAGGGAGACAGCTGTACAATATCCATTCCTCCTATTTACCTATACCCCCTAACCTAGTTTTCCCGCCGAATATTACAATATCCCAGCAGTACCAAGCAGCCACTGAAAGTAAGGCGTTCTCTTCCCTGACTGGATACGACATCACGCTCGATGACGTCATCACGCTACTAGCGGACGCTTCCCGCTCCTGGCGGAAGTACCTGTCTGGTTGTTACCTGAAGGAAGGTGGAAAGTTAATTCTTGCCGTTCTTCCGGCGACCGGAGCTCTGGTTGTCCCTTCTTTTCTCCAGAAGGCAGGTAACGTGGAGAGAATTAAGGCAAATGGTGGTGGTGTGGCCGCATGTGCTTGTGTTTATGGTGTGTAGGCCCCGCCTCTTTCGAACACATAAGTTTGGGCCTGGGATAACGAGTGTCTCGCTGCTCTGCTATTTCTGACGTTGTCTTTGATCCTTTTTTCGGGAGCCGTTTTCTCGTGAAATGGTCTTCGTGTCTTTCTTTTGTTTGCTCCCATTATAATCAAAGACGAGAGAGGACCCGAAAAGATTGGGAGCAGCCTGGGGTTATGCTGTATAGTACACTGTTTGGAGAGGTGTGGGAAGTGATTTTGAGGTTAACCATTACAAGCCTCATCGGTTGCTGAAGGCTTTCATGTGCAAATGGTTTCCAAGCAACTAATCGTACTTACTGCAAAACCTGAGCTTCTAATAATCCAGAGTAACCAGACCATGATTCCTATAATAATAATTTCATTTTATTTATATAGCGCCAACATATTTCACAGCACTTCACAAATTGTAGTGTTCAAGTACACAAAAAAAATGATATTACAGAGTAATAGTCAATTCACACAATAGGACTGAGGGCCCTTCTCGCAAGAATTTACAATCTGTGAGGTAGAGGTTTGGTTCACTAGATGTTTAGTAGGAGTAGTGTTGTTTCGGACAAAAAATGCATTCGCTTATTTGACACTTTCCTTTGTTTACTGCTGTGTAGTCCGTTTTTTTTTTTTTCCCTCCTCCAGACTCCTACTTCTTGCTTACTTACCAAGTGTACGTAGGAGATGCATGGTAGGAAGTATGACTGCAGGATGCAACTGTAGAGTTTATCACTATTGTGGTCTGCTTAATGGTAGATGCTTTGTTACAGCTAAAACACAAGATATTGGGAGAATGCTCCAAAATTTCATATTTTATTTAATCAAAACAAAATATATATATGCACACAAAGGGACACTCTATTAAAAATGATAATAGTCAAGGACTACTAGAGGTTCACCCTGAATCACTTCCCAAAAATAGGTTAAGGGGTCGTTCACACTACCACTGGTGGTCAGTAGTGCCCACTGCTATTGTCTGTTTCAAGATTTTAGGAATGGACACTAGCAGAGTCGTCACAATTCTGTTAGAATTTCTGTTCATTTTAATGGGATTTTATCTTGTGACTGTTCGTGTTCGTTATTCACCCAGTCCATCACATGTCCGTTATTTTTCATGGACAAAAAAATCCTACATGCAGGACTTTCGTGTCTGGAAAAAAAAAACCCGGTTTCATGACGAAATGGACCAGTGCTGTCCTTGGCAGACATGTACAGGGCCACACCTGGTTGGTGATTAATAAAAGGAATTAGGTGAAATGGGCCAGGTATTAAATTATCTAGTAGGATGTATGAGCAAGAACCTGTAAAACTGTACTACCTTGAGATAACAGGATCACAATTGGTGAAAAACAGTGCTGTCCAAGAATTGTGCTATCACAAGGCATTATGGGAAAGGAGCTTTCCCATAATGCCTTGTGATATGTAGATGCTAAGTAGAGGGCAAAAGGCAATTAAAATCTCTACACACCTTCACTGGTGCTCTCCTCAATGTGAGAGATTCTTGTCCCCAAGAATTGTGCTGTTTATCAGTCCTATACTTCACATCTAGTTGACAGCAAGGGGTATGTCTGGATACATTTATTAGCTAACACATATACACTACCTTTGCCACACAGTGTGGTTTATTAACTCCTATAAATGTATCAGGCTTCCTGTATTCTGTCTGTCTACACACATGTGACCGTAGTTTTTGTAAGTGTGCTCTGTTTTTTATAACAGCGCAGGGAACCCATTCTTTTCTATGGCCTCATATTACACTGTGTTTGTTCATGTGCCAGTGTGGAGGGACGGTGACCCTTGATGCAAGATCAGTCCTATCCCTATCCGTTTTGTGGTCCAGGCTCATTCAGTGAAATTTGATTACCTCATCACGGTCTCCGCAAATTAATCCTCTGTTTAAGTGCAGGTAGAACCATTAATAAGTAGTAGCTGCAACATCTCTGATAAGTTGAGGTTGACAGGAAACAAAGTAAAAGAAAGCTCTGGCAATGTATTCCAGTGTGCTCTGGTGCCATGCCTCTGTTTTTCCTCTTCAATAGAAGAATCATCTGTGCCTTCTCCCTGTTTTTGTTGTGGTGCCTGTTCTCTGGTCCACTTTGGCTGATTACATCTTCTGTTCCCTATGTCTTCTTTAGTGTCCTTGGTACAGTTGACTTGCATGACTAATTGTTTTCATTAAATTCTCAAACAAATCTGTGGCAAATTGTGTCCACGCAGTACACTCCATAACCTGAATGTGTAAGAAGGTGATGTTTTTAGCATAATTTTTTTTTCTGAAGATATGGTAAAAGGGTTATTTGTTCATCTCATTCCAGCATTTTACATGATTCAACTTCTCTGGCAATATAAAAGGTCTCTTAGGCTCGGTTCACATCTGCGTCTGGTATCCGTCCGCTTGCAAACCATTTTAAGAGAAAAACGGTTTGGTACAAAAAGATTCCAAATGGTTACACAGCAGATACCTGAATCTGTTTTTTTAGACAGATTAGGGTGGGTTCACACTTGTGCCGGAGTCCGTTTGCCGCAAATGCGCCTGAAACTCTCGGGAAACTGTATAGGGACTGGATAGCGAAAGGTTAGCAACGCATTTGTGATTTTAACCCCTTAAGGACCCAGCCCAAAAGTGCGTTAAGGACCAGGCCTCGTTTTTCAAAACTGACATGTCACATTATATGGCAATAACTTTGAGACGTCTTAACTTACACAAGTGATTTTGAGATTGTTTTTTCGTGACACATTGTACTTCATGTTACTGGTAAACACTAATGAATATTTTTGTATTTATTTATAAAAAAAAATAGGAAATTTGATGGAAATTTGGAAAAAAATCGCAATTTTCAAAATGTGAAATGCTCTGCTTTTCAGACAGATAGTCATACCACCCAAATACATTAATACATATTAGCTACCATATCTCTGCTTTATATCGGCATCATCTTTTAATCGTCCTGTAATTTATTTTGGATGTTAGAAGGCTTACAAGTGTAACAGCGATTTTTTTTTTTTTTTTTTTTTTTTTTTTTTTTTTTGCAGATTTACAAGAAAATTTCCCAAACTAATTTTTTAGGGACCACTTCAGTTCTGAAGAGGATTATAATGGCCTATATATTAGAAACCGCCATAAATCACCCCTTTTTCAAAACTGCACCCCTCAAATAATTCAAAATAACATTTGGGAAGTTTGTTAACCCTTTAAGCATTTCACTGGAATTAAAACAATATTGAGGTGAAATTTAGACATTTAATTTTTTTCCCACTAATTTCTTAATTTAGCCCTAAAATTAACACATTCACAAAGGGTTAAAAGAGAAAATGCATCTCAGTTTGTTATGCAATTTCTCCCGAGCACGGAAATACCCAAGATGTGGGTGTAAACTGATGTTTGGGCACACGGAAGGGAAGGAGCGACACTGGGCGTCTGAAAAGCAGATTTTGCTGGAATAGTTTTCAGGTGCAATGTCTCATTTGCAAAGCCCCTAGAGTACCAATACAAAGGAAAACCCCAAAAAGTGACCCCATTTTGGAAACTACACCCCTCACAGAATTCATCAAGGGGTATAGTGAGCATTTTGACCTTACAGCCGTTTCACAGATTTTGCTAACACTGGGATGTATAAATGAAACATTACTAAAATGTCACTTTATCCCCAAAGTTTTCACTTTCATAAGGGGTTAAAGGAGAAAAAGGACCCCACAGTTTGCTAAACAATTTCTCCTGAACACAGCAATATCCCATATGTGGTCGTAATCTGCTGTATGGGTACATGGCAGGGCTCAGAATGGAAAGAGTGCTATTTGGCTTTTGGAGGGCAGATTTTGGTGGAATAGTTTTCAGGTGCCATGTCGCATTTGCAGAGCTCCCAATGTACCAATACAGTGGAAGCCCCCTAAAAGTGACCCCATTTTGAAAACTGCACCCCTCACAGAATATATCAAGGGGTATAGTGAGCATTTTGACCCTACAGCTGTTTCACAGATTTTTATTTACATTGGGACATTAAAATGAAAAATTACTTTTTTTTCCCAATAAACCGTCAATTTAGCCCTAAATTTTTCATTTTCACAACAGGACAAAGGAGAAAAAGCTCCCCAAAGTTCGTTACACAATTTCTCCTGAACACGGCAATACCCCATATGTGGTTGTAATCTGCTGTATGGGTACATGGCGGGGCTCGGAATGGAAAGAGCGCTATTTGGCTTTTGGAGAGCAGATTTTGCTGGAATAGTTTTCAGGTACCATGTCGTATTTGCAGAGCCCCCAAAGTGCCAATACAGTGGAAACCCCCTAAAAGTTACCCCATTTTGGAAACTACACCCCTTATAGAATTTATCTAGGGGTATAGTGAGCATTTTGACCTCACAGCTGTTTCACAGATTTTATTAACATTGGGACATTAAAATGAAAAATTACTTTTTTTTCCAATAAACCGTCAATTTAGCCCCACATTTTTCATTTTCACAAGAGGACAAAGGAGAAAAAGCTCCCCAAAGTTCGTTACACAATTTCTCCTGAACACAGAAATGCCCCATATGTGGTTGTAATCTGCTGTTTTGGTACATGGCAGGGCTCAGAATGGAAAGAGCGCTATTTAGCTTTTGGAGGGCAGATTTTGCTGGAATAGTTTTCGGATGCCATGTCGCATTTGCAGAACCCCTAAAGTACCAATATAATGGAAACCTCTCAAAAGTGACCTCATTTTAGAAACTACACCCCTCAAGGAATGTATCAAGGGGTATGATCATTTAGAGCCTAAAAATGCTTCCCAAAAATTAATGTACAAAGTGAAAATTAAAGTTTTTAAAGAAATATCCAATTTCAGTGCCTAATACGTTGCGGCCACTTTGTGGCATCAGAGACATGAACTCCTAAAACTATTAAGTGGGCTATCCCGGGGACAAAAAAATTATATATGTGGGTATAAACTGCTGCTTGGGCACACAGCAGGGCTCAGAAGGGAAGGAGCACTGTGGTTTTTTTAGCTTTTGGAGTACAGATTTAGAGGGACTTTCTGGTCGCCATGATATTTTTGCAGAGCCCTGGAGGTGCCAGTGAATTGGAACTCCCCAAGAAGTGACCCCATTTTGTAGGGGCAATTTTAGGGTCTCTGCAAATGTGACATGGCGTCCAAAAACCAACAATCTAAATCTGCACTCCAAAAGCACATAGCGCTCCTTCACTTCTGCACCCTGCTGTGTGCCCAAATGGCAGTTTATGCCCACATGTATGACACTGATGTACCCAGGGTAACGTACTTAACAATGCCATATGTGGGTATAAACTGCTGTTTGGGCACAGCCGGGCACAGAAGGGAAAGAGCGCTATTTTGGTTTTTAGAGCACAGTTTGCTTTTTGGACACCATGCCACTTTTGCAGAGCCCATGAATTGTCAGTAAAGTGGAATCCGCAGACATGTCACCCCATTTTTGAAACTATACCTTTCAAGGGATTTATCAAGTGGAGTAGCGAGCATTATTAACCCTTAAGTGTTGCATTCTTTTAATTTCCAAAAATGAATGCGCAGCTGATAATGAAAAGTTAAAAATGAAATTTTTCTATAGATACGCCATTTCAGTGCCCAATATGTTGTGCCCAGTTTATGTCTGCACAGACACACATTCCAAAAACTGGTGAGCGGGGATCCCGGGCACAACAGCTTTTGGAGCGTTCATCTCTGATACAAGCCGGGCACAACATATTACGCACTGAAATCACATATTCCTGGAAAAATTGGCATTTTCACCTTTCATCATCAGCTGCGTATTCATTTACGGATAATAAATTATAGCAACACTTGGGGGTTAAAAATGCTCACTGTACCCCTGGATAAATTCCTTCAGGGGTGCAGTTTCCAAAATGGGGTCACATGTCAGGGGATTCCACTGTACTGGCATTTCAGCTTTTTGGGGTTTTTGTCTTCACATTGTACGAGCTATATTTTCTTTATTTCTCTGGTGATGTAGCCATATGAGGGCTTGTTGTTTGCGGGGTGAGATGTATTTTTAGGTGCTTACAACTTATTAAATAAATTTTATTAACTCTTTCTTGGTGGATTAAAAAACAACTCCATCAATTCTGGCACTGCGTTTTATCTTTTAAATTTTTCACCATGCAGCGTAGAGCGTAAGTAACATGTTACCTTTATTCTGCGGGTCAGTACGATTACGGCGATACCTCATTTATACTGTTTTTTTATGCAATACCAATTTTGCAGAACCAAAACCTATTTGGAGACATAAATCAATTTTTTTTGCATTGCCATCTTCTAAGATGCGTAGCATTTTTATTTTTCAGTTTAGAGAGTTGGTTTAGGGCTTATTTTTTGCGGGACAACCTGTGCTTTTTATTGGTACTGTTTTGGGGTACATATGACTTTTTGATCACTTTTTATGGCATATTTTGTAAGGTGAGATGGCGAAAAATCATTACTTTTGGCAGGTTTTTTTCCGTTTTTTTTTCCCCGACTCTCACCGTGTACATTAAATATGGTTTCAGTTTTATTGTACAGGTTGTTACGGACGCAACGATACCAAATATGTATTGTTTTTATTAATTTTTAGGTTTATTTTTTATATAATTCATTTTATATAGGAAAAGAGAATTTTTGGGGCTTTATTCTTTTATAAATTTTTTTCACATACTTTATTATTTTTTTTTTCACTTTTTTTTACTTTTTCTTGTGTCCCATTAGGACACCTGAGCCAGAGATGCTTTGATATCTGGCTCAGTACTATAGACTGCAAGACACGAGCATACACGTGTCTTGCAGCCTATACAGGAAGTCAGCGCTATGGAAACACAGCGCTGACTTCCTGAGGTCTCGGCAGGATCAACCAGGTAGTGGGGGCTCCAGGCAGCCTGGGGTCACTTGGCAGACCCCAGGCTGCAGATTAGAGATATCGGCACCCCCCGATCTCGCTGGGGGGGGGTGGCAAGACGGCGGAACCCCTTGGATGCCGCGGTCATGTTTGACCGCGGCATCCAAGGGGTTAAAACCTCCGATCGGAACTCAGTTCCGACCGGGGGATATGGAGCAGGATGTTAGCTGTTAGGTGTTAGTACGCCCTGTTGCGCTAAGTACCAAGCGCACAGGACGTAATAGTACGTCCAATGTCGTTAAGGGGTTAAAGCAATGCCCGGGTGTGCAATTACACCCTCTGCACTGTGAATCCAGTTTTTTTCGCTGGAAACAAAATCGGACATGCAGGACTTTGTTTCCAGTGAAAAAAACTGGATTCGCGGCGCAGAGGGTGTGAGCCCACATCCGCGCATTGCTTTAAAACGCAGCAAAACCTACAACAAAAAAAGTTGCTTCTGCAGCTTGGGGCCTTAACAGTATGTTGTTGGTTAAGTGGTCCCAAGGCAGCTGACAGGTTGCCTTCAAAGTGTACCTCAATTTATAAACTACTTTTCATAAATGAATAGTACAGGTACATATGTGAATCTTTATAATCTTATTAAAGGGCTTATCCAGTTTTTTTGAAATATGAGCCAAATAAGGGGCTTACTGAAGAGGGGTGTCATCTGACTGCATTCTGTTGCAGACTTGGTCTTCTACATGGGGCTGAAGCCTGACAGGTTCTTAAAGTATGGATATTTTTTATACGAATGTAGCTCATATTTTTGGGTTTCCTCCAATCCAGAGAGAGGGTTAAGACTCCTATTTGCTTTGAGTTCTTATCTTGACCAAGATTTAGCTAACCATAGATGGATCAAGCAGTATTTCACAGCAGCATATAGAGTATCACCTATGGTCCATTGGTCTCCCTCCCCCCTCCCCCTTCCCTTTAGGATCAGAATACTGTCTTTAAAAGGGCTAACTTTATTCAATTTCATACGTATTATTGAAATTGATTCGGGCCCCTTTAGCTAATGATCCATACTTGACAGTATTGGAAGATAGGGTTATAGTCTGTCCAGATCCTTCCTTTCTACCTAAAGGGGTTCCCATACACTTGCTGTGTGCAGAACGATCTTACAATACCTTGAACTTTTTAAAAATATGACTGCTTAATCCAAGGTCTTTCCCCTAGTGGCCTCCTGGGCAGAGTAGGGGAATGCCTCAGTACAACAGATATGTAGGACTGCACATGGTCCGCTTTCTATACTTTAACTAAACTTTATAGGTTCAATTTGGTAGAAAGGGTCTCTATGCTGTGGCCCCTCCCTAAGTCATTTTTGTTTGGTATGTCCCCTGTGGCTCTGTCGTGGATGGCAATTTGAGAATGTAGAATTAGTACTTGCTGATAACTTGGTTTCTAGGAGACCTCAATGACAGCACCCTTATTTCCCTCCCTTTAATGTGTTTATTGCCTTATGAGGTGATATGTCATGTATATTGTATTTGCATTCATCCCTTAGTTATTTGGAATACACTGAGGTTGGGTGGGGCTTTTTAACCTCTTGTGTGCTTCCTGTCCCTAATAGGGGTGGAGATTTAACCTCCTGTGGTGCTGTCATGGAGGGCTCCTAGAAAATGAATTATTGGTAAGTACTATTGCTACATTTTTGGTCATCTTGCCGCATAAAAAAATGAATAAAAAGTTATCCAAAATTCGTATGTTCCTCAGAATGGTGGTAATAATTAATAATAAAAAAAGCTTGTCTTGTCAAAAAAAAAAACAAACAAAAAAAAAACAGCCCTCTTCCAGCTTGATTGCTGGAAAAATAAACATTAGGCAACACAAAACGTGTTTTTTTTTTTTTTTTTTTTTTGAGAAAAGTGTTCATATAATGTAAAAAATGAGTGTGAACCCCTAGAATGTTAATGTTCTAAGGTGAATGGTGTGAAATTTATAATGTAAGACAGTGGAAATTGGTGTTTTGTTTCATCCCTATTAGAAAGGGTTAAATGTATACCAAAAAGGTACCCTGAAAAATATAATGTATCCTGCAAAATACAGACCCACAAATGCCTAATATTTAAAAAAAAAAAAAAAAAAAAGGTTTGAGGGTTTAAAGTGGTTGTCCAGTTTCAGAAAATTAATATTTTTGTAATGAAAAATTATTCAGTTTTACAATTTTATATACTTTCTGTATCAATTCATTCTGCTTACTTCCAGTGGATAAAAATTAGTCTATGGTCATGTGGACCATAACTTGAAAACATTTGCTAAAACTAGACAAACCCTTTAACCTATTGTACTTCCATTAAGTAGCTAACAGGCTCTAAAGTTCTCCCTAACAGCCCTCTAACTAAGCATTGCCAGGGAGAGGCTGTTCCGTATACACTGGGTCAGATTTACTAATAGTTAGACAGTGTGAACTTAGACTAGACTGTCTGAAAATATGACAGATTTATCAAAGTTCCTGACGCTGGATGATAGTGTGAATCCAGCCACCTTAGGCTGCTGCCACACCATGCTGGTCACCCAGTCCCCATGTGTCTGCTTCCACAGCCAGAGTGGTTGTTCACAGGGTCACCCCTTTGTAACCTTGCACAAATGGGGGGGTTACCAGCAAAGATGTCGGATAGGCAAGTTATCTTCGGCACCCCTGAGACAACTCATCAACACTGGAACAATGATGTGTCCCCAGCCTCATCTCCTCCTCAGCTACCCTGGGATGGTTGGTACTGGTGCCTATCCTGGGGATCTCCTCCAAGGCTTCTCCCCACAGGGTTCTTCCTGGGGTCTTTGCTGCCCTTCCTGTCAGGAGCCCTCAACAGAGAACAGTTTATTCCTGGAGGTAGATCTCTCCTCTTTGGTGACAGAAGACTCCTCCAGCCCTCCTTCTGCCCTACTTTTCCTTTTTCGGCCCCCCAGGTGCTGAGAGTGGTGCATACTTGGCTGCTGCCGCCTTCTACTTTAATCCCTCTTTTCAGTCCCTCCCAGCCTTCAAATTGGTCTTCGGGAGGGTGATACAGCTGCCCTGCAGAACTTTCCTTCTAGGAGCAAAGCACATGCCAAGGGCTATCAGCAGGATCCCCTTGGTGTCAGCACTTCCCCAGCCATTGGGACACAGCTATTAGGTCAGGTAGGCTCCCTGTGAGCCCTCTTTCCTCTGCTAGCATGTCTTCAGGTTTTACTCTGTGGATGGGTCCGTCTTCCTTTCAGAGGTACTATTCTGGCTTTGCTATTGCCAGATTCTGCAATTTGGTTTTATGAAAAACCATGCATTAATCTTACAATAGGTGGTGCTAGTACATATTCCTCTAAAACACAGGCATCAGCCACCCAGGCCGTTGGGCCCACCCTTTAGAGTCTCCCTTCCTCTTGAACTGATCGTCTTTCTTGGGATCTAAATAAATTATCCAGATTTGTGTTGGCCACCTTGGAGCATTTGCCCTCCCCAGGACCTCCAGGAAATGGCACTGCAGGTTTTTTTTCTTCCAACCTAGGGCATACACCACCTCAAAGTTCCTGGCACTCCTCCAGCTGCCCTCTCTGTTGCAGCCCTGTAACTGGTGTCTTCTCTTCCTGGTTTGGCCCAGGTAACAGGAGAGAAAAAAGAGAAGGGGGGGGGGAATCCTCACCGCAGGATGCTGTTGTCTCTGACTATAGTCTGAGCAAGGCACTGATTTGCTCTCTGCCTTGCAGAGCCCCATCAGATCAGTGATGCTCACCCTTCCAAGTACCAGTACCTTCCCACAAGGATTATGCCATTGTTTTCCTTTCTAAATTAGCCCTTGCTCGCTGTAGCCTATATTTTTAAAGAAAAAATTTTCCTTTGCCAATGCTGCTTCCTTTAATGGAAGGTGGATAATATAGTTACATAGTTAGATATCCAGTTCAACCAGCAGATGGGAAAGGATATGACATATATTTCCATAAGTATCAATTCTATTTTTCTCTAAAAAGGCATCTAATCCTTTTTTGAAGCTGTTGGCTGTAAACAGCTCCTTTGATAGGTTATTCCACAGATTAATTGTCCTTATAGTGATGAAGCATTTTCGGCTCTTGTGAATAAACCTTTTTTTTTTCTCCAGGCAGAAGGATTGCCCCCTTGTCTTTTGAAGGGATTTTACATGGAACAGCTTTTCTCCATATTTTTTTGTATGGGCCAATATATACTGGTTTGTCATATATCCTCTTAAAGTTTCTTCTCCAGACTAAAACAGATTTAACTCCTTTTAATCTCTTTTCATAACTGCCCTTTATCACTTTTGTGTCCCTCTATTTTCTTAACTTTTCCTACTCTAGGGCATTCTTTTTATGAACTGGTGCCCACGATTGAACTGCATATTTCAGATGGGGGCTGTACCAATGACTTATAAAGTGGTGATATTATATCCCTGTTCCACATTTCAATACCCCTTATAATGCATGACAATATCCTGCTGGCCTTAAAAGCAGCCATTTGACTTTGCATGCTGTTGTTTAATCTATGCTCTGCAAGTACACCCAGGTCCTTCTCCACCAGTGACGCTCCCAAGTGTACTCCACATGTTGCATGCAGATTATTTTTACCCAGATTATTATTGTTTGTTTATATAGCACCATTAATTCCATGGTGCTTTACATTTGAGGGTTTGTATACGGTACACAAAATATACAAAACAAATATAATACTAAAAGTGACCAACTCGCACAGTTGGCTAGAGGGCCCTGCCCGCAAGGGCTTACAATCTGAGAGAAGAGGGGTAGAGACAGAAGGTGAGGGGTGATGGTGGTGTGGTGACAGTAGTGTTATTAGAGGTTGCAGGCCTTCCTGAATAGGTGAGTCTTCAGGGCCTTCTTGAAGCTTGTGATTGTGGGGGTCAGTCTTATGTGTCATGGTAATGAGTTCCAGAGTATGGGGGATGCACGGGAGAAGTCTTGGAGATGGATGTGTGAAGAGTGAATAACAGCAGAGCGGAGTAGGAGGTCTTTGGAGGATCAGCAGTTACGTGTGGGCAGTTAGCGGGAGATTGGGTCAGAGATATATGGAGGGGAAAGGTTGTGGATGGCTTTGTATGTCAGCATTAGTAATTTGAACTCTATTCGCTGGGCAACGGGTAGCCAGTGAAGGGATTGGCAGAGGGGAGCGGCCGATGAAAAATGGGAGGAAAGGCGTATTAAGTGGGCAGTACAGTTTAAAGTGGACTGGATGGGGATGAGAGTATTCGCTGGAAGGCCATGGAGAAGGGTGTTACAGTAGTCTAAGCAGGAGATTATGAGGGCATGGACTAGCATCTTTGTAGTTTCAGTGGTGAGGAAGAAGCAAATTCGATGGATGTTCTGGAGTTGGAGGCAGCAGGAGGTGTTGAGGGTTTGGATATGCGACTTGAAGGATAGGTCAGAGTCTAAGGTTATCCCAAGGCAGCAGGCCCGTGGGACTGGGGTAAATGTGGTTCCATGAATTTTAATAGATGGATCAGGTAGAGAGGCCGTGCGAAGTGGGCGAAGATGATGAACTCTGTTTTTTCCATGTTGAGTTTTAGAAAGCGGAAGGAAAGAAAGGAGGCTATGGCTGCTAGACACTCTGGAACTCTGAACAACAGAGAGGTAATGTCTGGTGCAGAGAAATATATTTGAGTGTCGTCAGCATAGCAATGGTATTGAAAACTATGAGATTCTATGAGTTGGTCGAGAGTGTAGATGGAGAACAGGAGGGGACCTAGGACAGAGCCTTGGGGGACACCTACAGAAAGAGGACGTGGTGGGGAGGTGTTGTGCGAGTGGCAGACACTGTGCGGTTGGTGAGGTATGAGGAGATCCAGGAAAGGGCCAGGTCTGTGATGCCAAGGGATGAGAGCGTTTCTAACAAGAGGGAGTGGTCGACTGTGTCAAAGGCAGAGGAGAGGACGACAGAGTAGTGACTCTTGTCTTTGGCAGTTAGAAGGTCATTAACTTTACATTTATCTACATTGAGCCTCATTTGCCAAGTGGATGACGTCTGTCCAGCTGTGCTTGTAAACTATGTACATCCCCCCCCCCCGCCCCATAGACTGCACTGTACTACATTCCCTGATCAACTTTGCCTTTACCACAGGATTGCTTAGGTGGAGCTCATGTCTACAGCTATTCGACTACTCCTTGTCTCAGTCGCTGCTTCCTTCAGTGATGCCCTGGCCCAGTTGGCAGACTTGCTATCCAAGTTGCATTTGTGGCTGTAGACTTTACTCTCCCAACTGCTTTAAAGCATCATGGGTCAACCAAGCCCGAACTTTCCTGCCGAGGGCTTATCCTCGGAATGAGGGCTCCTCCTGAACCACCCCCCTATGGTTTCTTGGAATTCAGAGTCTTGGAAAAGCTTACGCATTTTTGTCCTGGAGTCTGTTAGCTGGTTCTTGAGCAACTGTGGATAATGCCATCACTGTCTGAATCCGTTCCTGGGTACCTTGTGCTGCTTCCCTAAGGGTTCTCACTGGTGATGGTGCTAGTCTCTTGGGGAAACCTCAGGAGGACACAATAGACCTTGGCATGCCACAGGTCAAACAACTTCCTTTCTTCCCAGTCAGGAACTTGGCGTCTTCGACGATGGGACAGGTGCTCTGCTTGCGCTGATGACTCCAGAAAACCTTCCCTAAGGCTCAGGCACTCTTGAATTCAGAACTTGGGCCCTTCTCTTCCAAGTCTTCCAATTCAGGTAGATCTTCCCTTGCTTGGGACACCATATTGGGTGGAGGGGTGGCTACTGGACTCTTAGGAGCCTTGACTTGTCTGTAATAACGACACTTTGGCTCAAGCAGTGGTTTAGACAAGATCCTAAATGTAGCTTTCATCCTCTTCTGGGTGGAAGGATTGTGCATTGACTAACTTCCAGGCCATCCACTCCTCTCTTCACCAGGGACTAAGTGTCAATTTCTGGGGGTTTCCGATGATGATGAATATTATTAATATATATATTTTTTTTTTCTCTCAGCTTGCAAGTGAGCCGTTCTGGACCTCAAAAAGCCCTACTGCTTTGTTTGCAGGAGGCAGAGGGAACCTCTGCCCTTGGTAGTAGCGTCTCTGGAGTTGTGTACTCCTGTCTTTCTATTCCTCGGTACCCTTCTCCACATCCCATTTGCCTGGTTCCACCTGCAGTTACTTTCAGGCATCTCCCCAATGCTCTGTTGGCTTTTAGGGCGCTTTCCTACCTAATGGGGCTTGCCGTGGTACTTGTGGACAGTCCCTTGTATGTCCTTCTTTTCCCAGAGAAGGAATTTTCATGCCAGTGTCAGTCAGTCCCCTGCTTTTGCACTGTGGAAACCTCCCCCTTTTTTTCATGAGCTACTAACTAGGCTAGGGATTCATCATTATCCTGTCGCATGATCCTCCTGGTTCCTATACAAGTAGGGCCTTCCTCATATCTTCAGGTACTCTCCTGCTCCTCCTACCTCTGCTTAATACTGCCAAGCAGATGGATTCGTCCTCTTGGATCTTAGTTTTTGCTTGGGCATGTCAGTCCTCTTCCATGTTTAGTTAGGCATCCTCCCTGCACTGGGTATGCCTCCTCTCACCACATTTGTCACACGTCTTTCTGAAATGGAGATCTATTCCGGTCCCACCACAGTCCAGTTGGCATCCCAGGGCACTTGATTGTCGTCCTTCCTGTGTGTTTTTTTTTTTTTTTTTTTTTTGTGTATTCCTAGTGGCCTGACCTATACCCATGGTGCTGTGTCCACAATACATTCAACTAGAAAAATGCAATTTTTAATACCTTTTTTCTTTAAAAAAGTTTTTGTTTTTATATATTGAAGGAAAGGGAGGGGTTATTTGAATCTCTATTTTTATTAGCCTCCTTCCCACCAAGAGGCTTGAATCTGTGGTGAGTTGATATCTTATACCATAGACTTCAAAACTAATGTGTTGCAGTTTGTGGTAAAATCATTACATTACTATTGAGCCAATAATAATATTTCTATGGTTGACCTGGGAGCCTTCAGTAGGAACCCGACTGCCATAGCAACTGATTGGTTCCATTTGGTCTTGTTGCTACATGACGTCTGAGGAGTTTAGTACCCAAAATCAGTGTTTTGTTTGGGGCTCTGCTACCAGATTTCTGCTGTGAGAAAACAGCACAGACCTCCCAGCTACGTCTGCTGGAACAGTTGATCTGTGTCCAAGTGTCGGACTCCCTTAGGTCAGATCCTGTGGATAGGTCATAAGTATGAAGCCTACATTAGGGGCTGTAAAAACCCTTTTAAAGGTATTCTACAATATTAATGGCCCTCACATTACTTGGAAGCTTTTAAAGTGTACAATCCCTCCTCAAGCTGACTAGTGATGATTGCAATCGTATTTACTTCTTTCTCTATTTAGGTCAGTCAATCCATGTTGCTGCTGATGATTGATATCAGTACTTGCAAAGGCTTGCTAGGGAGGGGGAGATGATGGGACTGAGGCTATTTTAGGAAATTGAAGCTCCTCTGATCTGCTCTTAATTATATTGTCACATTCCCTAAAACTCCTTTAAGTGCTTTGTCTGCACGACTTCTACCTCTCTTGCCTACAAACCCTAAAGATTAGGTGTGTTTATAAATGCAAGGATTTTTGTAGGACACATTATCACACAACTTGGATCTACAGTCATGGCCAAAAGTTTTGAGAATGACACAAATATTCTATTTTCACATGATCTGCTTCCCTCTGGTTTTTATGTGTGTTTGTCAGATGTTTTTATCACATACAGAAATATAATTGCATTCATATTATGAGTAACAGAAGCTTATATTGACAGTTAGAATGAGTTAATGCAGCAAGTCAATATTTGCAGTGTTGACCCTTCTTCTTCAGGACCTCTGCAATTCTCCCTGGCATGCTCTCAATCAACTTCTGAACCAAATCCTGACTGATAGCAGTCCATTCTTGCAGAATCAATGCTTTAATTTTGTCTGAATTTGTTGGTTTTTGTTTGTCCACCCGTCTTGATGATTGACCACAAGTTCTCAATGGGATTAAGATCTGGGGAGTTTCCAGGCCATGGACCCAAAATCTCTATGTTTTGTTCCCTGAGCCATTTAGTTATCACCTTTGCTTTATGGCAAGGTGCTCCATCATGCTGGAAAAGGCATTGTTGAGCGCCAAACTGCTCTTGGACGGTTGGGAGAAGTTGCTCTTGGAGGACATTCTGGTACCATTCTTTATTCATGGCTGTGTTTTTAGGCAAGACTGTGAGAGAGCCGATTCCCTTGGCTGAGAAGCAACCCCACACATGAATGGTTTCAGGATGCTTTACAGTTGGCATGAGACAAGACTGGTGGTAGCGCTCACCTCTTCTTCTCCGAATAAGCTGTTTTCCAGATGTTCCAAACAATGGAAAAGGGGATTCATCAGAGAAAATGACTTTACCCCAGTCCTCAGCAGTCCACTCCCTGTACCTTTTGCAGAATATCAGTCTGTCCCTGATGTTTTTTCTGGAGAGAAGTGGCTTCTTTGCTGCCCTCCTTGAGACCAGGCCTTGCTCCAAGAGTCTCCGCCTCACAGTGCGTGCAGATGCACTCACACCTGCCTGCTGCCATTCCTCAGCAAGCTCTGCACTGCTGGTAGCCCGATCCCGCAGCTGAAACACTTTTAAGAGATGGTCCTGCCGCTTGCTGGTCTTTCTTGGGCGCCCTGGAGCCTTTTTGGCACCAATGGAACCTCTCTCCTTGAAGTTCTTGATGATACAATAGATTGATGACTGAGGTGCAATCTTTCTAGCTGCAATACTCTTCCCAGTTAGGCCATTTTTGTGCAGTGCAATGATGACTGCACGTGTTTCTTTAGAGATAACCATGGTTAACAGAAGAGAAACAATGATGGCAAGCACCAGCCTCCTTTTAAAGTGTCCAGTGGTGTCATTCTTACTTAATCATGACAAATTGATCTCCAGCCCTGTCCTCATCAACACCGACACCTGTGTTAATGGCGCAATCACTGAAACGATGTTAGGTGGTCCTTTTAAGGCAGGGCTGCAATGATGTTGAAATGTGTTTTGGGGGATAAAGTACATTTTCTAGGCAAATATTGACTTTGCAAGTAATTGCTGTTAAGCTGATCACTCTTTATAACATTCCGGAGTATATGCAAATTGCCATTAGAAAAACTGAAGCAGTAGACTTTGTAAAAATTAATATTTGTATCATTCTCAAAACTTTTGGCCATGACTGTAGTCAAGCAGTTTCAGGGAGTTTCATGTTCATGCAATGTTCTATTTGTTAGTTCTTACACTTACTGTGTAGTTACCCATACATTTCAGAAATTTTCACAGCTTTTTCTAACTGGTGGTCTTTTTAAATGTTCATTGCCCTTTCAACAATTGTTTTATAAATCAATAGTACAAGTTAATATAAGAAACTTTGCAATATATCTTATCAACATAAAACCTCTCTATCAGGCTCTTTTTATCCTCCCTCCAATATTGCTCAATCACTCTGAAATCTTTGCTGAATCTGTTTTGGTATCCCAGTAGTGGTAAGCCTATATCACCCAATGCGATGCACGTCCCATAGTACCACACCTACTGATACGATAGTGACGAGAATCGGCGGGACGGATCTGGGAGATGGGAGTGTTCACCTCTCCTCATTCCGATTTCCCCCCCCATAGGCTGCTGGCTGTGCCTCTAGTATTACATCTCTATAGCTCACTGTAGCTCTTAGCCTATGTTCCCCCTCAAGACATGTAGTTTACCTACATGGAAACACGTAGGACTTGCGTAGGATTACTTGGCAATGTTAAAACGGGGGCTGACTAGGACTTTAGCAGCCAGGCTACAGACCTTATTCTAGGACCTGGTTTTTGGACATGCTTTATAGTAGAGTGTAACACCCGCAGTTATCAGCCTCCACCCATTTGGGATTATAAGCAGGACATCTGTTGTTTTGGGGAATTGTATATACAGTGGGAAAAAAAAGTATTGTCAGACACCAATTGTGCAAGTTCTCCCACTTAAAAAGATGAGAGAGGACTGTAACTGACATCATAGGTAGATCAACTATGAGACACAAAATGAGAAAACAAATCCAGAAAATCACATTGTCTGTAGTGGTGGCTGACTAAATACTTTTTTTTCCCCACTGTATGTTGCCCTTTTAGTATAAGATCATGCAGTCTACATGCACACTTGGCTTTGCTGGAATAACATGATATTATTCCCTATTTGACTGGTCAGCCTATCCCACATTGCATACAGTATTTTAGAGGTGGTTTACATTTATTCTCCCTGTACAACATAGGGAAATACTGTTTTGCAATAATCGTTTCTAAATGGAGGGGGCTTTATTTACACAACTACCTCAGGGGGGAAAAGTATACCTTCCATCTAGCAGCACATGAACATAACTATATATAAAACAATTATTCATGATTCTCTATATTAATGTGGATAGGTATCCCCTCTAATGGGTTTAACCCTTTCACTGCCAGGGGTCTCCAGAAATTTTGCACCTCCGGTAGCCGGAGCAATTTTCACAGTGTTGAGATGGACAAATAAAACATAAATTGCAACATTAAAAAAAAAAAAAATCATACTAATCCCCCCATAACTATATATTTTCTTAAAGTAGACACCTGCAGCATTGTCAGAATGCCACTTGGTACTGTATTCAAACAGGTACCTTCATGCAATTTTGATTTAAAGTTAAAGTTTTATAATAAAAAAAAAAAAAAAAAAAAAAAAAATGCAAATGTATATTAGTTACTAAAAGTGGAAACCAAACAGTTATTTGCACCAAACCTCCTATAAATAAGAGTTCAACATGTGCAGAGTTCATTCATATCACTAAGGCCTACACCTGCTTGCACATGTTTTCAGAAAATCACTAGAACTGGAAGGAACAAAAATCTGCTTTGAAGCTGGAAATGTTAAAGTATCATCCTATAAAATGTAGGGATTACACACCGTGGAAAGCAAGTGAACCTCTAAACCCTATATATTTTTTGAAAGTAGACAACCTGAAGATTACATTTGTCTCAATGGGTTATCAATAGCCACATTCACCTTCATGTAACTTTGTGACAAACACACAAATAATTTTTTGAAAAAACACACATTTGCACCTAAAACTCCTATTCAATCTTACATTCACACACCAAATACATTTAAGATAAAAGATCAAGGTGTACACAATTTATATATACCGCAAACATCAGCTACAAAGAGCTCGTACTCTCAAAAACGCTGATACAGAAGACAAGCAAGATTTTGCTGCTATTCACTAATACGTTAAAAATCTATACTGCACATAACAAACGATGACTTCGATACCAAAATGTAACTTTTTTGAGATTGCACAGCATACAGTATATAAAAACACAGCTTAATATTTCAAATATACAACCACCTTTTATGCAACTTTGCAGCAAACAGATATTACAAGCAAAAATTGTACAAAAATTCAAATTTGCCACTAAAGTGCATGCTCAAGCTGTCCCTTTCTGCAAACAAAATGCACTTTCCAAAAAACTGCAATATGTGAGGAATTCATAAATACCACACATAGATATAGATATATAGATATATCTATTTACAGGTGCAGATGTTAAACGGCAAAATCACAGAAATGTGCAACCAATTTCGTGCATGCCCCCCCCCCCACCTTCTTCCTACCGCAGTTCTCAAGATACTACCTAAGGCATGAGGGGGGGACATTTTAGAGCCCTATATCTCAGGATTGGTTAGGGCTATGAAGATGATTGTGGATTCATTTTAAAGATGAGAATCTCATCTTTGAAATACCATGGTATCCCTTACAGATTCGGAGCGAATCGCTTTTAAAAACGCTGTCGGGAATTGAGATCTGCAATGGGATTTCAATGCTGAATAGCGTTTTCAACAGTGAATCGCTCAGGATCATCCTGAGATATCGGCATTAGTAGTAAGGACGTATTAGATACGTCCTCGGCTAGGAAAGTGTCACCCTGGGAGGACGTATAGATATGTGGTTGGCAGGCAAAGGGTTAATTGTGTAATTAACAGTAGCCTTCATTATATCGTACAGGTAGCACATTTCCATACTTCTCACACCTGAATGGTTTTACAAAATTCTTTTATTTACACTAATAAGAGTTAAAGGGGTATTCCCACGTACATAACCATTTTAAAATTTGTAGATAATTAAAAGTTTAATTAAGATAATTAAAACATTTTTGCTAATATAAGTAATAAAACATTTTGCAGAGTTTTAAATATTTTCTCTAAATATCTTGTGGTCACAAGTTGTTGTTTTGATCAGTTGCCAGTGGATATGACCATGAATGCAGGACCTTTCTAAGGTTAGAAAATCAGCTATGATTTGCTTATTGTGGTTGGGATATCTTCTGATACATGTAGTGTCCCTGCCTGATAACCCAGCTACAATAATAAAGTCATGGCTGGGTTCCTGACAAGTCCCAGACCATAGAAAGTTTCTGCACTCGTGGTCGTATCCATTGGCAACTGATCAAGACAACAGACAGTCGAACACTAAGATGATCAGAGAAAATCTTTAAAACTCTGCAGAATTTTTAACTACTTATATTTGCCAACATGTTTAACTTTTAATTATCTACAAATATAGATATGGTTTTTTTCATGGGAAACCCCTTTAAGTTTCAGGTGTTAATAATTTACCCTCCCTCTTTTGCTAGTCAGAAAAGTTGCTTGATGTTTGACTAACATGCAATAATACAAGCAGTCAAAAGTAAATACAAGCTCTTATGTAGACTTTTCTTACATTTGTGAACTGTTAGGGTATGTTCACATGGCGGAAAATGGAGAGGAAGAGAAGACTTAGTCTAAGTTACACATATTGTGGGAGTAGGTCCATAATGAATGAAAATAATCACTGTAGCCTCTTTGATCAGTGACGTTAATGGGAGCAGAGATACAGTAACAGCTCCCAGCCACTTTACAGGGCACAAATGTATCTAGATCTGTTCACTGTACCTTATGGGGAACGGATGTATCCCTGAATACTGTGGTGTAACTTGAAGTTCCATTGCAGAAACCCAGAAAAAAGTAATGTACAGTGGACTCTGATCGCGGGCATTGCTGCCTCAAAGCTTCCCCCAAAAGTGTTAAAACTGCCCCAGGGGCCGGCCCGTACCTCTCAAACTGCAGACCTGTTCCCGCGGCAGCCGGGTTTCTACTGAAGGCTCCCAGACCTATCATAGGAACATTACTATTGAGGCTGGTCAGACCAACCTCAATAGTAATGTACAGAATCTCCCATAGACTGCAATACGGGTAATATTGCAGTGTATGGGATCTGCAATCAAATGATTGCAGGTTCAAACCCCCTGGGGGGGGCTAATTAAATTAAAAAAAAAAAAACTAAAAGTTCTAAATCGCCCCCTTTCCCTAGAATACATATAAAAGTAGAAAATTACCGTGAAACACTTTAGGTCTCCCTGTGTCCAAAAATGCCCGGTCTTCAAACTTCAAAATATTTTTCCTGTAGGAAAAAAAAAATCAAAAGTGCCGAACTGCTGTTTTTTCACTGTTTTTTTTGAATAAAATTTGATCTAAGAAATAGACATTCCCCAAAATGGTATAACTAAAAAGTACATCTGGCCCCGCAAAAATGATGCCCTATGCATCTCCGTACAGCTGCGGGGCCACCTGTCAATACAGCCCTGCAGCTGTTGCAAAACTACAACTCCCATTAAATATTTTCATTTTTTTTTTTTTCTTTTTTCTTCAAAATTATTTCCTCTATTTTCCACTTCTAAAACCTAGGTGCGTTTTATGGTCCAGTGCGTCTTATAGTCTGAAAAATACGGTAATGAAAAATACACAATTGCTATCACCACATCTGTTACAACCCCTAAAATTAGTACATTTATTCTACATGATAAACACCATAAACATTAAGATGCCTGAATTGATGTTTTCTGATCATGTCACCTCTCAAAAACAAAGTAATAAAAAAAAAAAAAAATCTTAGTACCCACAAAATATAAGTTTTCAAAAACTACATTGAAATAAAATGTAAAAAGTAACGTGGGAATGCAGAATGGGATAAAAATTACTAATTCAAGGCCAAAATGTGTTAGATCGCTAAAGGGTTAAAATGCACATAAGGCACCAGAGTTGTCAATAATGTTTATTTGAGCCATAAATTCAAAATCTACAATAAAAAGTGACCATTTCAGGAGAGTTTTTGCAGTTTTAATGTGACTTGGGGGGGTTAAATAGTTTTATTTTGATTGTATTTGAGCAGGTTTGAAATCATGCTTCTGCATTTGGTAATACACTGAAAATATATGCTGTGTTAAATTTCCTAATGCAGTTCTGGTGGTTGGGTAAATACTTTGCCTTTTTACATAGCTGTATTTTTACTTGTTTGTGATTTTTTCCACAGCAAGCAAAAACTTTATGTTTCCGCAACATTTGATCTTGGCCTAAAGGTTAAAAACATGGAAGAAGTGACACTCGCTAGTTCTCCAACACTTACTAGGTCCTTGCTCATCCTAGTCCCTAGACACACAGGAAATGCATGTATGAAAGGCCAGTAAGCAGAGACTGGTGTTGGACTAGTGAGTGTTGTTTCCTTTTGAGGTTAGGTTTGGTTGTGTGTGTTGTGTATTTTTTTTTTTTTTTTTTTTCATAGAAACAAAAAAAAAAAAAATGTAAAAATGTAATATACCCTATATGTCTGTCACACTGCTATAGGCTTTAAAATATATATATTTTTTCTTTTATACTACAGAGAATTTCATTTGCTTAAAGAATACTGAAGCCATGGAGAATGGACAGGAAATGCCAGAACAACCGGTAACCATTTTTCTTCTCTTTAGTAAATGAATATGAGGCATGCCCTTTTACTGCTAAGGACATAGGTAATAAATCAGGTTGATTGATGCAGCTAGGTTACAGAGAATACAGTTTAGGTCTTAGTATCCTTTTAAATGGAATCAGTCAGCAGGAAAATTTTAATCCATGTAATCCCAGTTTCTTGTAGTGCTCTTTGCACACTTTCCAAATATGTCTTTGTTAATGAGCATTGCAGCCCCCTTATAAAGAAGATTGCTGTTTTATTCATATGCAGATTAGGTGGAAAGTGCCTTTTGGGTGTTTTCCCTGGGCTTCTTCCATTGCTTTTTGTATTATAAGTTTTTCACTGTCCATCATGCAACATAAATAACATGTTACCTTTTATTCTGTTGGCTTGTATGATTATGGTGATATTAAATAGGTATAGGTTTTTTGTTTTACTACCATATCACGGTGTAAAAAAAAAAAAAAAACTTGTAAAATTTAAAAAATTGTTTGCTTTTTCCTTTCACAGAGCTGTGTGATGGCTTATTTTGTACAGGATGAGTGTTTGTTGGAATAATTTTGATACATTAATTTTTACTATAAAATTCAACTGTATGCTAATGAATATTAAATTGAAATCTCTGGTTTACAGGTTAGCAGGCAAGGGTTGAAAAGAAGGATTTTTCAATGCCCTTTTGTCGTCTTACTTCTAGGTTCACACATTCAAAATTATATATATATATATATATATATACACACACACACACCCCCCCCCCCCCCCCCCAATTCCAATGAAGTTGGGACGTTGTGTAAAACATAAATAAAAACAGAATACGATTATTTGCAAATCCTTTTCAACCTATATTCAACTGAATACACTAAAAAGACAAGATATTTAATGTTCAAACGGATAAACTTTGTTTTTTTTTTTACAAATATTCACTCATTTTGAATTTGATGCCTGCATCACGTTCCAAAAAACCTGGGACAGGGGCAACAAAAGACTGGGAAAGTTGGGAACTGTTCAAAAAAACACCTGTTTGGAGCATTCCAGAGGTCAACAGGTTAATTGGAATCAGGTGAGTGTCACGATTTGGTATAAACGGAGCATCCCCGAAAGACCATTTACCAGGGCTGTGGAGTCGGAGTCGGTGCCTATTTTGGTGGAGTCGGAGTCGGTATAAAATGGACCGACTCCGACTCCCAAAATATATAATAAATTGGTACAGTTAGTAGTACAATGCAGTATGTGCTGAATATATTTTCACAAGAATTTGGGAAAATGATGAAATGTTGAAAATGATGAAATGTCCTGTTAAAGGTCTGTTCTATTCCTCATATAATGATGGGACTGAGTTCTGAGTGAACCTATAAGGTTTAGCAGTGCTAGGGCTGTGGAGTCGGAGTCGTGGAGTCGGAGTCGGTGCCTATTTTGGTGGAGTCGGAGTCAGGGGAAATTGAGGAGTCGGAGTCGGGGCTTTGGCGTACCGACTCCACAGCCCTGCCATTTACAAGCAAGGATGGGGCGAGGTTCACCACTTTGTGAACAACTGTGTGAGCAAATATTCCAACAGTTTAAGAACAATGTTTCTCAACGTACAGTTGCAAGGAATTTAGGGATTTTATCATCTACAGTCCATGATATCATCAAAAGATTCAGAGAACCTGGACAAATCTGCAAGTAATCAGCAAGGCCGAAAACCAACATTAAATGCCCGTGACCTTCCACCCCTCAGGTGGCACTGTATTAAAAACCGACATCATTCTGTAACGGATATTACCACATGGGCTCAGGAACACTTCAGAAAACCATTGTCAGTGAACACAGTTCGTCGCTACATCTACAAGTGCAAGTTAAAACTCTACCATGTAAAGCAAAAGCTTATCTGGGCCTGAACTCATCTGAGATGAGCTGCACAAAGTGGAAAAGTGTCCTGTGGTCTGACCACTCCACATTTCAAATTTGTTTTTAGAAATCATGGATGTCATGTCCTCCGGGCCAAAGAGGAAAAGGACTGTCCGGATTGTTGTTAGCGCAAAGTTCAAAAGCCAGCATCTCTGATGTTATGAGGGTGTGAGTGCCCATGGCATGGGTAACTTGCACATCTGTGAAGGCACCATTAATGCTGAAAGGTACTTACAGGTTTTGGAGTGACATATGCTGCCATGCAAAGGACATCCCTGCTTATTTCAGCAAGACAATGCCAAGCTACATTCTGAATGTGTTATAACAGTGTGGCTTTGTAGTAAAAGAGTGCGGGTACTAGACTGGCCTGCCTGCAGTCCAGACCTGTCTCCCATTGAAAATGTGTGGTGCAATGTGAAGCGCAAAATACGACAACAGAGACCCGAGACTGTTCAGCAACTGAAGTTGTACATCAAGCTAGAATGGGAGAGAATTCCACCTACAAAGCTTCAACAATTCATGTCCTCAGTTCCCAAACGCTTATTGAGTATTGTTAAAAGGAAAGGTTATGTAACACAGTGGTAAACAGGACCCTGTCCCAGCTTTTTTGGAACGTGTTGCAGGCATCAAATTCAGAATGAGTGAATACTTGCAAAAAAAAAAAAAAGTTTATCCGTTTGAACGTTAAATATCTTGTCTTTGTAGTGTATTTAATTGAATATAGGTTGAAAAGGATTTGTAAATCATCGTATTTTGTTTTTGTTTTACACAGTGTCCCAACTTCATTGGAATTGGGGTTGTACATAGCTAGCTAGATAGATGTGTGTGTGTGTGTGTGTGTGTGTGTTTTTTTAAACATTTGTTTTACTTGAATTTTTGTATTGCAGTGTATTATACCTGTCAGTATTAGGCATGGGACACATACTGTGAAATTAAGTAGCTCATTCTCCTGTAAGCTGCAGTAGCAATAAGCGCCCAAAATTACCTGCATTGTAAAGATTGAAAGCAGCAGATGAAAACAGTGACAATAATTGACATACTGCAGTTCTAAAACCTGCCTATCAGACTCTACCTCTGGATGGGGCTAATAATCCAGTGTATGTAGGATGTAGGCGCACTTCCTTGTTAAATGTTGCTCTTGTGTTCAAAAAGGCACACTTAATATTACACAAAATTCACCACACCACAATTGATTCCAATGCTGTCTGACATGACTGACCTGGTTACGCTGTTCATATTCTGGAGTGTATTTGCACCTTTTTTAAAAGGCACAAGTAATGAATACAAGGAAAAATGAAAAACTTTGGCCACACCCCCTTCCCCTTACAAAATTCAGTGGCGAGGGCTGCATAACATTTGGGGGGGGGGGGGGGAGACACAAATGCGTCATAAATAAAGCAAAAAACTATGGGAAATGGGACCAAATTACTCAAAAAATGGTGCAAATGGCTTGATAAGTGAGCGGTTTGTAATTCCCAGATTGAACTTGGCTGTGTGAATTGAACTCTCTGCATCATAGTGTGTTATGTAGTGAGCTCTAGAATGGCCAAAATGCTACTGGTCCAAACTTACATAAAGCCATCACTGCATCATAACACACTATGCAGTGAGTTCAGTTCAGACAGCCGAGTTCAGTACAGGAAATACAACCTACACACGGACTGTTTTACATGGACTGGACTCGGTCTTATGAATGTGATCTCATAATTGATCCTTTCACAAAGCTGCAAATGTCTATGGTGCAAGATGTGACTGCTGAAAGCACTGGCTGCAGTAGATATGTGCTGGCCTCTTGAAAGTGGGTAGGTAACACATGAGGTGAGCTGCATGGACAAGGGGCTAAAGATATAAGTGGTCTAGATTGCTTACTTTTGCATATTCTGAAATTTGTGCCTCTGTTGCAGAGATATTCAATTTTCCCTTCTGTGTTGCTGGTTTATTATGCTTCACCATGCTGACAGACTCCCTTTTAAAAGTGGCAAATGGCAGGTTTTCTTAAATAAATAAATAAAATAAACAACTTGTACAGTTCTTTATTATTCTGTCTTTTGATTAAAAAAAAAAATTCTCATTCCACCTTCTCCAACATTTTTATACAGCAGAGAACAATAATATAATAAAGCAACATAAGGCACATATTTAAGATTACATGATATAACAAAAAACATCATAGTGTATACGCTCATTGATGAACTCTTGGGGGTCCCCAAGCGGACTCCCGGAACAGAAACCCGAACGCTGATGTGAACCGGGCCTAAATTGCCATAGTCTTTTCTCTTTGCAAGTATTCTTATCTAACCCTAGCATATTTCTTATTCCAAATTAAAGAACAAAACAAACTATTAACCTCATAGTAATAACCTAACGGGATACACATGGGGGTATTATGCAAAATGTACAATAGTTGGGGCATTAAAACCATTTTAAGGAGGTTACATCGCCCAACCAGCGGTAATGACAGGCGACAGTAGGCGACTATCTTGTTCCCAGGTCTGTCCAACAGGGTGAGAAGTGAAGTCTAATAAAATAAAGTAGGTCATGCAGTTACTTAAACCCCTTCCCGACATCTGCCGTAATAGTACGACAGATGTCGGGTATTATAAAAATGACTGCCTCTCAGGAGCTAAATGGCCGCCATAGCCACCGGCGTATTATACAGCAACGACAGTGTGCTAATGCCCGCGATCATCAGTGCCTGCAACGATCGTGGACATTAAGGCACCCGGCGCCTTGGTCACAGTTGACCAAGCCGCTATTTTCCTGGCAGCACATGGGCGCCACCATTTTGGCAAGGATTGCCGGCACCTGGAACGAGATGCAAGGCTAGTGATCCGTTGCCATGACAGCAGAGAGCCTATTGAAGGCTCCCAGGCTTGTCTGGCATTCATTTGTATGGGCAGGCTGCTTTAGTCCTGTTATACAAATGCTGGTATTTTGCAATGCTTTGAAATGCATTAGCATTATAATGTATGCCATTAGTGGTCAGACCCCCTAAGTGTTCTAATAGGTATTTAAAAAAAAAAATAAAATCATCCCCCTTTCCCTAGAATACATATAAAAGTAGAAAATTACTGTGGAACACACACATTGAAAACACCCAGTCTACAAACTTATAAAAATATTTTTCTCGTATGAAGAATGTCGTAGCCAAACCGCTGTTTTTGCTTTTTCGTCTCTGATAATTTTAATAAAAAGTGATCAAAGCAATAGACTTTCCCCAAAATGGTATAACTTTAGAAAAAAAAAAACTCCCTATGCTTCCTGTACATGGAAATATAAGAAAGTTACGGGTGTCAGAATATGGTAACTTTTAAGAGTTGAAAAATTATTTTTTTTTGGATTTTTAAGGTGTTAAAATGTAAATAAAACTATATAAACTTGTTATCCCCGAAATCGTAGCAAAATCTGGAATACAGGTGACGTAATTTTGGCTGCACAGTGAACGCCGTAAAAACAAAGCCCATAAAGTTACACACATGCAATTTTTTTTCCTCCAATTCCACCTCATTCTGAATTCTTTTTCCAGCTTCCCAGTACATTGTACAGAATAATATGAAGAACAATTTGTCCCACAAACATTAAGTCCTTATATGGCTAATATCAATCGGGAGGAGGACATATTTGTCCCAATTAAGAGCCCTGACCATCGCTCAAACTGCTATATAATGTCCATTACTGGGCCCAGGGACATCTCCATATTACCCAAATATAAAAAGGTATAGTTTGCATAAAGCGAAACACGTTGCTTTATCTCTCCACATCTGAAACCAGTGATGGCAGGGGATGTTCATACCCAGGCACAGCAGTGGCTCCATAGCAAGCGCAATAGAGTAGGGGCGCTAGGGGGGCAACCGTGCCTAACGACAGTACAGCTTTGCCTGTACTTGAGCCACCAGACTCGTGTATAACAACTATACATATTTTACAAATCTGGGTCCAAACCTCAACTAAATCAATAACTTCCAGAGGTAATCCCATTAAATGCTGTCATCGCCTTGGCAGTGTCTAAGGACAGCACAGTCTCACCTTCCCTTCTTTCAGACAGATGCATATTTAAAGAGAGTCTCCAGAGGTTAACCGCTATAGCCTGGTTAGGCATACTGTGGCATGCAAAAGTTTGGACATCCCTGGTTATTGTGAACAGTTACGCAAGTTGAAGATGAAATCATCTTTAAAAGGCATAAAGTTAAAGATTAAGGTCAGACAAAAAAATGGTACCACAATGGTGCCTCTAGAAGGTGTTTCATAAACACATGATGATAATGGTCAGGGACCAGAAACCTGAGAGAGTAGTAATCTTTCTAGTTGTATAGGCTGCTGCTCTACCCTGGGACCCTTGTCTGCTTGGACAACGGTAATCACATATGGGAAAAGGAAGAAAAAAACGGGGTGTAACCAGAGGGTAGTAAAATGCAGATTGATTTCTATTCCACTTTAATACTTGTTACAACGTTGGGCAAACGTCGTCTTCAGGCCAACTACAGTGGGGAAAAAAAGTATTTAGTCAGCCACCAATTGTGCAAGTTCTCCCACTTAAAAAGATGAGAGAGACCTGTAATTGTTATCATAGGTAGATCTCAACTATGAGAGACAAAATGAGAAAACATATCTAGAAAATCACAGTCTGATTTTTTTAAGAATTTATTTGCAAATTATGGTGGAAAATACAGTCATATGAAAAAGTTTGGGCACCCCTATTAATCTTAATCATTTTTAGTTCTAAATATTTGGGTGTTTGCAACAGCCATTTCAATTTGATATATCTAATAACTGATGGACACAGTAATATTTCAGGATTGAAATGAGGTTTATTGTACTAACAGAAAATGTGCAATATGCATTAAACCAAAATTTGACCGGTGCAAAAATTTGGGTACCCTTATCATTTTATTGATTTGAATACTCCTAACTACTTTTTACTGACTTACTGAAGCACAAAATTGGTTTTGTAACCTCACTGAGCTTTGAACTTCATAGCCAGGTGTATCCAATCATGAGAAAAGGTATTTAAGGTGGCCAATTGCAAGTTGTTCTCCTATTTGAATCTCCTCTGAAGAGTGGCATCATGGGCTCCTCAAAACAACTCTCAAATGATCTGAAAACAAAGATTGTTCAACATAGTTGTTTAGGGGAAGGATACAAAAAGTTGTCTCAGAGATTTAACCTGTCAGTTTCCACTGTGAGGAACATAGTAAGGAAATGGAAGACCACAAGGACAGTTCTTGTTAAGCCCGGAAGTGGCAGGCCAAGAAAAATATCAGAAAGGCAGAGAAGAAGAATGGTGAGAACAGTCAAGGACAATCCACAGACCACCTCCAAAGAGCTGCAGCATCATCTTGCTGCAGATGGTGTCACTGTGCATCGGTCAACAATACAGCACACTTTGCACAAGGAGAAGCTGTATGGGAGAGTGATGCGAAAGAAGCCGTTTCTGAAAGCACGCCACAAACAGTCGCCTGAGGTATGCAAAAGCACATTTGGACAAGCCAGCTTCATTTTGGAAGAAGGTCCTGTGGACTGATGAAACAAAGATTGAGTTGTTTGGTCATACAAAAAGGCGTTATGCATGGCGTCCAAAAAACATAGCATTCCAAGAAAAACACTTGCTACCCACTGTAAAATTTGGAGGAGGTTCCATCATGCTTTGGGGCTGTGTGGCCAATGCCGGCACCAGGAATCTTGTTAAAGTTGAGGGTCGCATGGATTCAACTCAGTATCAGCAGATTCTTGAGAATAATGTACAAGAATCAGTGACGAATTTGAAGTTACGCCGGGGATGGATATTTCAGCAAGACAATGATCCAAAACACAGCTCCAAATCTACTCAGGCATTCATGCAGAGGAACAATTACAATGTTCTGGAATGGCCATCCCAGTCCCCAGACCTGAATATCATTGAACATCTGTGGGATAATTTGAAGCGGGCTGTCCATGCTCGGCGACCATCAAACTTAACTGAACTGGAATTGTTTTGTAAAGAGGAATGGTCAAAAATACCTTCATCCAGGATCCAGGAACTGATTAAAAGCTACAGGAAGCGACTAGAGGCTGTTATTTTTGCAAAAGGAGGATCTACTAAATATTAATGTCACTTTTCTGTTGAGGTGCCCATACTTTTGCAGCGGTCAAATTTTGGTTTAATGCATATTGCACATTTTCTGTTAGTACAATAAACCTCATTTCAATCCTGAAATATTACTGTGTCCATCAGTTATTAGATATATCAAATTGAAATGGCTGTTGCAAACACCCAAATATTTAGAACTAAAAATGATTAAGATTAATAGGGGTGCCCAAACTTTTTCATATGACTAAGTATTTGGTCACCTACAAACAAGCAAGATTTCTGGCTCTCACAGACCTGTAACTTCTTCTTTAAGAGGCTCCTCTGTCCTCTACTCATTACCTGTAGTAATGGCACCTGTTTGAAATTGTTATCAGTATAAAAGACACCTGTCCACAACCTCAAACAGTCACACTCCAAACTCCACTATGGTGAAGACCAAAGAGCTGTGGAAGGACACCAGAAACAAAATTGTAGACCTGCATCAGAATGGGAAGACTGAATCTGCAATAGGCAAGCAGCTTGGTGTGAAGAAATCAACTGTGGGAGCAATAATTAGAAAATGGAAGACATACAAGACCACTGATCATCTCCCTCGATTAGGGGTTCCACGCAAGATCTCACCCCGTGGGGTCAAAATGATCACAAGAACGGTGAGCAAAAATCCCAGAACCACACAGGGGGACCTAGTGAGTGACCTGCAGAAAGCTGGGACTAACATAACAAAGGCTACCGTCAGTAACACACTACGCCACCAGGGACTCAGATCCTGCAGTGCCAGACATGTCCCCCTGCTTAAGCCAGTACATATCCGGGCCCGTCTGACTTTTGCTAGAGAGCATTTGTATGTTCCAGAAGAGTATTGGGAGAATGTCATATGGTCAGATGAAACCAAAGTAGAAGTGTTTGGTAGAAAAACAACTCGTCGTTTTTGGAGGAGAGTGAATGCTGAGTTGCATCCAAACACCATACCTACTGTGAAGCATGGGGGTGGCAACATCATGCTTTGGGGCTGTTTCTCTGCAAAGAGACCAGGACGACTGATCCGTGTACATGAAAGAATGAATGGGGCCATGTATCGTAAGATTTTGAGTGCAAACCTCCTTCCATCAGCAAGGGCATTGAAGATGAACCTTTGGCTGGGTCTTTCAGCATGACAGTAATCCCAAGCACACCGACATGGCAACGAAGGAGTGGCTTCGTAAGAAGCATTTCAAGATCCTGGAGTGGCCTAGCCAGTTTCCAGATCTCAACCCAATAGAAAACCTTTTGATGGAGTTGAAAGTCCGTGTTGCCCAGCGACAGCCCCAAAACATCACTGCTCTAGAGGAGATCTGCATGGAGGAATGGGCCAACATACCAGCAACAGTGTGTTCCAACCTTGTGAAGACTTACAGAAAACGTTTTACCTCTGTCATTGCCAACAAAGGATATATAACAAAGTATTAAGATTAACTTTTGTTATTGACCAAATACTTATTTTTCACCATAATTGCAAATAAATTCTTAAAAAATCAGACTGATTTTTCTGGATTTGTTTTCTCATTTTGTCTCTCATAGTTGAGGTCTACCTATGATGTCAATTACGGGCCTCTCTCATCTTTTTAAGTGGGAGAACTTGCACAATTGGTGGCTGACTAAATACTTTTTTTTCCCCACTGTGCATAATAACACAGAAGGTGTGTGTGTGTGTGTGTGTGTGTATATATATAAATAACATGAATTTTTAGCAAAAATGTATATGAACACAAAATTCATGTGTGATAAAATAGGCAAAAATGGACATGCGCAACTATATAAAAAACTAATGCGGAAATAGTCATGTAAATGTAAAGATATTTCATAAAGTCATGCGATAATGCAATAGAAATACTGATGAAGAGGTAGTGATAGTTGCAAAATATATATGCAAAGTATATAAATACATTTTTTAAAATGAAATACTAAGTGTTAAGTGATTTAAATTAACTGGATATTGGCATAGGTAATAGTAGATTTGAGAAAACATAACTAGTAAAGAAAAAAAAATGCATAGCTACATGAATAACATGTATTTATGCATTTTACCATGAATTATCATGTTAGATAATTCATGATAAAAGAATGGGGGCATAATTATAACGTATGAGGATTCTATAGGGGTATGGATGTGAAAGATAGATCTGTAAAATGAGACAGTGATACGAGTGTATGTAACTGGGGCCATGCTGGGAAGTGGTTAAATAGCAGACTGTGCGGGTAGCGTGATGAATGCTGGCACCTGTGCTGTGAAGGAGGAAATGGCATGGAATACATGAGATGGTATGAATCTTAAGACTTTTCCAAGGAAGAATGGATGAAAATCCTTCAAACAAGAATTAAGACTCTTGGCTGGCTACAAAAAGCATTTACAAGCTGTGATACTTGCCAAAGGGGGTGCTACTATGTACTGACCATCCAGGGTGCCCAAACTTGTGCATCGGGCCGTTTTTAATTTTTTATTTTGAAAATCTAAAAAAAAATTTTATTACAAAAAATACATTGGGAATGTGTCATCTTTAATGTTATACCTTTTGAAGATCATTTTATCTTCAACTTGCTTAACTGTGCACAATAACAGTGTCCAAACTTTTACATGCCACTGTAAATCCTGTCTGCTCACTGTGAAACCACCTCAGTAATAACCTTAGAGAGCCTATTTGACAATGTTTTGGCAAATAATTTGACGTCTGTCGGAGTCTGACAGCTCTGGGTCTTTGCGCAGATTGGGTATCACTACTATTATAGGCTCTCTCATTGAACCAGGGAGAACCCTTTGTGTAATTGCATGCTCTAAAACTGTTGAGATATGGGAGAGATTGTAGAACCAGAGGCAGTCAGCTTCTGGTGCCTTCTCAATGGGGACAGCTTGAAGTGCCTCCTCGAGCCTTAGAGGCCACTCCAGCAACTCCCTAGCTGTTGGCGACAACGAAGGGAGAGGGATCCCTGACAAAGTTTTCCAGGGCATTTTTACACCCCCATGGGTGTAGAGAGATATAATTGGGTATAAAACATTCAGAATGCCCTCCCCATCATGTAGCACGTGACCAGCGGGAGAATGCAGTTGAGTTATGTGAGCCAAACCCCTCTCAGATTTAACTATGGTCACCAGTAAATGGCCAGCTGCGTCTCTCTCCTCCAAAATAATGTTGTTTTAGGAAGTATCTTTTATTCCTGTATATGAATAGCATATGGTCACTTAATACTTTCTGAGCCCTCTCCCACTCTCGTCCATTCCCATCAGATGGGTTAATTACATATTGACTCTGTGTGGACTACTGCCTTCTTGAGTCTCAGTAACTTCTCTAGTACAGGATTTGCAGTCAGATACGAGTCAAATCAGGGTATCTCTCACATAAGCTTTCATGAAATCTCAGACATATGCCAGGGAAGCTGAGCCCACATTATATGCAAAGTATTGCGCATCATTGACCACATCTCCCACCTGTGGCAGCCATAACGGGTTCAGTCTCCATAACCTTTCTCTCCCACTTTCCGTTGGCCCATCTGCAGTTGTACCTGCAAAGTGGAGTGGTCAAACTCTTCTAGCATGTATATGGCCATAACAATAAATAGACCTTCCCAGATGACACTCTTAAGACGTACATATCGGCCATCCGTGTCATTTACGAGATCCCTACGGTCAAAGGGAATATCTTTTTGAACTAAAATGATGACTCCACGGGCATGTGTAGAATACAGCGAATGACCCTGTGAACCCACCCAGGCCCGTTACAGCAACTGAGGGTTCTCCTAAATCGTATACGTTTCTGTCAAACAAACAATGGCTGGTTGAAACGGTTTCAGCCACTGGAGGACAGCATACAGTTTGTTCGTCTCTCCAAGATCTCTTACTTTTCATTCTATAACAGTTAACGTGCCATATTGACCACCATGCTAATAACTTCAGGGCAGATATAGCAATAGGAGTGGTTAGCAGGCTGTCAGCACAGTTACGGTGAAGGTCCTGGAAATATAGATGACTCTTGACTAGAGAAAAAAAAGTGACTTAAAGAGGACCTTTCACATCGTCATGTATATGCTGTTTTACATACTGCTCGAAAGCGGACAGCGCGCTGAATTCAGCGCACTGCCAGCTTTACTGGTATGTGCCCCGGGGCTTGAGATATCGGCGGTCTTAGTTTCACAGTTCTCAGTCAGAAGGGCGTTCCTGACAGTCTAGCTGGGCAGTGAGGAACGCCCTCCCTGACAGTTCTCGTTCATAGACTGGGAGGGGACGTTCCTCACAGCTCAGCGTCATCGCTGTACAGTACAGCGAACTGTGAAATTTAGACCCTGATATCTCCAGCCCCGGGGCATATAACAGGAAATCCGGCAGTGCTCTGAATTCAGCGCGCTGTTGACTTTCTAGCGGTTTGTAAATCAGCATGTACATGAGGATGTGGAAGGTGGAAGAAACACAGTATATAACAGATAATTTCCCTGCATATCAGGAGGTGAAGCTGTAACTCCTCCTGAAGTAACTGGGTATGAGGGGTGCTCTTGGAAATAAGGTTAATCAAACAATTGAACAGCAGTAGGTCCCCTGCTCGTTAGACAGGGGAATGAAGATCCCAGTTAGGTCACTGCAGCTACATAATCTGGCCAAGCTATGCAAGTCCTGTAGTAGCATCTTCAGTAAGGAGATGTATACCCTCTTATCTTGTGATGCCACTCTGTAACTCTTCGCTGTTTTTCAGTAGTATCCAGCCACATCATGGCTTCTTTTGGTATGTCAAAGTAGTGGCTTTCACCTAGTGCAGTCACTCTGTTGTGCAGGATACAGCATTGTATAGGGAATGTGCAAGGTTTAGAGGCTCCTTCTCTTTATATCCAAATATTGAGCTCTGAGCTTCTGCACCTCTAGTGGAAAAGTCCGGATATATAGAGATTCTTCAACCGCCTTTCTCCAGATTGGGGTGGTCATGAGCCTTCCTTAGAATGTTGTCTCTGTCTTTAAAGTGTAGATGTTTGACAAGAATAGGGCGTGCCCCAGCAGGCAATGGTCTCGTAGGTACCCTGTGTGCTTTTGTGCAAATGGTGAAAGCATGTTTTTGTCGAGTCTCTTGCACCCATGTTTCAAAAAAAGCCATTAACCTCTCCATCCTCAGCTTTTTTGTGGACTCCCACCAGTCTTATATTATTGCAATATTTTCTGATCTCAAGATCGTCAACTTTATCAATTCATAGATGAATATTATGAATCGAGCATTTCATGTAATGGTAGAATTTGGTCCTTTTTATAGCAGCCTTATTTCCTCCTCTCTGAGTCTTTCTCAGGCTTTGTTTATGTTTTGGCAGATCAGCATGATTTCTTCCCTCAGGCTGCCCTTGTGGGACTCTAGACTGGTGTTGCACTGAGAGACTGCAGCCAGTACATCCCTTAGTGCCAGTACCTGGCACCAAAGTAGGAGAGGTTTGCTAAGTTTCACTCATCGTCAAGGAGCCCGCGATCATATTGTTGTGGTTGAGGTCGTATGGCGGCTGGCACCATAATGGTCACCGGAGCAAAGTCTTTTTCCAGTGAAGTTCCCTCCGATTGCACTTCTCCATACACAGATGAGTGGGTCATTGTGTACATACTTTTCTAGGCAGGAAATGATGTTGTCTTTAGCCGTGGTATCCATCATCTGCGTCATATTGCCCACCTTAATGTCTCCTCCATTGTGGTCTCTTAGCACCACCAGACCAGGTAATGAAGTTCAAAACTAATGCACAGGTGTCAGGCAAGGCTCCGGGTCACAAAACACTTTTTAGGCTTTTTTTTTTTTTTTTCTTACTGAGGATGTACGCTTGAAGCAGGTTAATTGTCAGGATATGAGCGGGAGCTACTCTACACACGTTCTCTCACATGCAGATCCAGGTTATGCACCCATTTTTGGAGGCTTTTATACCACGTCTGTCACACCAAACCAGCCACTTTCGCTCTGCTCTGCACTGATGAGGGACAAAATCCCAAAACAGCGCTATATGCAGATGAGTGATACTGGCTTGGCTAATATCCCTTTTGCTTTCTCAAGACTCAGTGGGTCAAAAGCAAATTGTTTTGTTACATCCAATAGAGGGCGCTTGAGCTTCTCAGCTCTTTTTCCCTTTATGCCTTGTGACTCTACATTTTTGTCAGGAAAAGTGGATATGGTTTATCTGGAGTAACATTTTACACTGCATTTATAAAATGGACCTTTTTCAGAAAGATGCAAGAAAAAAAAAAAAATGGGTAGCATAAATTTTCTGATTGTAATCACAAGTTCCATTAGGTGAATTTTCTAGAAGACTTAATTTTGTTCCTTTTTAGTAAATTAGGCACTCAAAATACAAAGTCATATTTGAAAGAAAAAAAAGTGCATGGCAAAAAGGCACAAATGACAGATGACCCCCACTGAGTATTTTTCCACCTGAAAGAGATCCTTGAAGAGGACTTTTCATGTCTTCATCAATGTGCTTTTATATACTGCTAGAAAGCAGACAGCGTGCTGAATTCCAGGCACTGTCTGCTTTCCCGGTTTGCTCCCCGGTGCTGGAGATATCTGTGCTGTTAATTTCAGTGCGTGTATATAATGTATGAAATGCTGCAGGTACTACTATATAATATATAGATTTAGATTTAGTTATATTAATATTGTGGTATCTGCAGCATTTCTTATAATGTGGAACTGACCACTGTCTGTAGAAAGAAGCCATGCAGTTGATTCCCCATGCTCTTACCAGCACAGAAGGCACATGTTCTCTTTATCGACTCTGCACATGTCATTATACAAATTAATCTCCTAGTGTATCAGTTGCTTAAAAACGTGTACAATTTAATGAAATATCTGTAAATGCTGTTGAAGTTGGTAATTCGATGTTAGTTAACTCAAGGCTGATGTTGAAGCCAGGTCGGTAGATGTATCCTGATACAGGTTCCAAATAAATAGATTGGGTTTCTGCAGGCTGACAGTCATCATATGTGCTAGATATCTCCTCCTTTAGTTCTTTGAGAGGGTAGTGCCCCATGATCTATGCGATACGGCAATAGTCACATTCAGTCCTCGGCCTGCCAGTGTTTTTACTTCTCAGCAAGGCTAGGTGTACACTGCACAGATGTAGGGTAGTTTGGCGTGAAGGCTCTGGCAACTTTTCTCATATTTTCCATCTCTACATTCCAAAATTCATAACTTGTTTATTTTTCTGTTGACATTAGGCATATTAGCGCTCATTCTTTGCGGAATGAGTTGTACTTTTAGTTAGCACCATTTTGATTAGCTTTAACTATTTTTACGAAAATAAACTTGCTTGGAGGCTATAAAATACTCTATACTTGGGTGAATTCTTACTCACATGTTGACCCATAAGGTAATATTGGAGGGCACTGCTTCTTATAAAAACATGGAAATTTATTTGTCTCCATGAAAAGTGGATACAGAAAAAACTTACAGAATAATATCAGTTATTGTCTATCAGGCTTATCATTGAAGAAGTCCATAGTTAGCTTTCCTTTTTAGTATGGAGGTTATCAGCCTGAAACTTAATTTGGCCTTGGATGTTCATCTGTCTCTTCACACATGTCTCAATACGATAGAGTGACGGACCCGGATTGTGTCTATCAATTGCAGAGGGTGTATCCCACCATCCACAAACTCTTTGCCACTCTATATGGATAACATCAATATAACTTACACCCTTGACACGCCCATTTGTCCTAAGATAGAAAAGTGTAGTCATCAATATAGAATTAATCCTTAATGCCATGAATATTGTAATCCAATAATTAAGAGGCACTGTATTCTTATGTCCATAACATGTTACTTTTTTGTTTTGTTGAGTTAAGCTAGGTTCACACCTAATCTGCGTAAAAAAACGCTTACCCGCGGATCCCATAGACTGTAATAGGGTCAACCGGGTTTCTGCCCGAAAAGGGCGAAAAATGCGGAGAGAAAAGTGCTGCCAATTGCTGTCTTCACAATCTTTGCTCTAATTTTGCTTACTATCCTCCTTTTTTTTTTTTTTTTTAAATCAGACTTATACATATCGCAGCAAAATTGTATTGTGCGACATCACGTTGCATTAAAGTTGTGCAATTAATGTGGCCTAGTCTAATAGAGAAATAGCCTGGAATTAAGAGGTTCTCCAGTTTCTGGTAAGTATTGAAAGACAATTATTATTGTTTATAGAATAAAAAGTTGTACAATTTTCCAAAATACTTTATTCCTCACAGGTTTTAAGATTTCTGCTTGCTGTCGTCCATAGTACATACTTCGTGACTAAAAATCTCTCCATGGTTATTTGATGGACACACTGGTGCTCAGCTCGTTAGTCATGCCTCAGTAATTGGACATCCATCTGAGCTATGCACCTGTGTATCTCACATGACCATGGACCATATATTATGTGAGCCATGGTCTGACTTTTACCCACTTTGGGTAACAGCATAATGAGACCGGTCGGGTAAATGGAGTGCAGATCGGCTGGGGTATAAGTTCTGTGTAGGAAATTTAGAGAGGTCTCTGCTGGTGCCAGAGGATATGAAAGGCCCTATTTAAACCTACCCACTCTCCACAAGGCTAAGACTCCATTCAGATTACGTTTTTCTGCTGTCCGTTCAACAGATCCCTTTAACCCCTTAACGACCTTGGACGTACTATTACGTCTTGGGCGCCAGGTACTTCAGATAGTGAGCAGGCGGCATTGGGAGCCGGTGTTAGCTGTAACTGACAGCTAACACCCTGCTCCATAACCCCTGGTTATCTTGGGTTTTAACCCCTTGGATGCCACGGTCAAACATGACCGCGGCATCCAAGGGGTTCCGCCATGTTGCCGCCCCCCCTCCCCCAACCGACACACCCCACCACAAGATCGGGAGGGTGCCGATATATCTATTATCTGCAGCCCAGGGTCTGGCCAGTGACCCCAGGCTGCCTGGAGCCCCCAATACCTGGTTGATCCTTCTGGAACCGCAGGAAGTCAGCCTATGCGTCTGCAAAGGCTGACTTCCTGTGTAGACTGCAATACACATTTATACTTGTGTATTGCAGTCTATAGTACTGAACCAGCGATCAGAGCATTGCTGGTTCAGGTGTCCTTATAAGACATGTTTAAAAAAAAAAAAATAATAATTATTATTATAATATAAATTATTAAAGTTATAAAGCCCTAAAAATTCTCTCTTCCTATATAAAAAGAATTCTATAAAAAAAAAAAAAAAAACATACATATATGGTATCGCAATTTATTTAACGTATATGGTGAACGTTGGGAAAAAACGCTGGAAATTGTTTTTCACCGTCTCGCCTTACAAAATATGCTATAAAAAGTGATCAAAAAGTCATATGTACCCCAAAAAAGCACCAATAAAAAGTACAGGTTGTCCCGCAAAAAAGAAGCCCTCAACCAACTCTGTGAACCAAAAAATAAAAATTTAACACCTATCAGAAGATGGCGATGCAAAAATAATTGATTTCCTTCCCCAAATTGGTTTTTGTTGTGCAAAATTAGTATCGCATACAAAAACAATATAAATGAGGTATCACCGTAATCGTACAGACCCTCAGAATAAAGGTAAATTTGCCCCATTTTGTAGGGGCAATTTTAGGGTCTCTGCAAATGTGACATGGCGTCGGGATACCAAACATCTGAATCTGCACTCCAAAAGTCACATAGCGCTCCTTCACATCTGCCCCCTGCTGTGTACCCAAACTGCAGTTTATGCCCACATGTATGACACTGGTGTACCCAGGATAATGTACTTAATGTCATATATGTGAGTATAAACTGCTGTTTGGGCACAGAAGGGAAGGAGTGCTATTTGGTTTTTGGACACCATTGCACGTTTGCAGAGCTGAAACCCTGACATGCCACCCCATTTTGGAAACTACACCCCTGAAGGATTTTATCCAGGGGTACAGTGAGCCTTTTAACTCCCCAAGCATTGCTATAATTTATTATCCATAAATGAATATGCAGCTGATGATGGAAGGTGAAAATGACAATTTTTCCAGGAATATGTCATTTCAGTGCATAATATGTTGTGCCCGGCTTGCATCAGAGACGAATGCTCCAAAAGCTGTCGTGCCCGGGATCCACGCTTAACAGTTTTTGGAATGTGTGTCTGTACAGACATAAGCTGGGCACAACATATCGGGCACTGAAATGGCATATCTATGGAAAAATTTCATTTTTAACTTTGTATTATCAGGAAATTAAATGAATGCAACGCTTAAGGGTTAACAATGCTCGCTACTCCACTTGATAAATCCCTTGAAGGGTGTAGTTTCCAAAATGTAGTGACATGTCTGCAGATTCCACTTTACTGATAGTTCAGGGGATCTGCAAAAGTGGCATGGTGTCCGAAAACCAAACTGTGCTCCAAAAACCAAAATAGCGCTCCTTCCCTTTTGTGCCTGGCTGTGCCCACATAGCAGTTTATACCCACATATGACATTAAGTACGTTATCCTGGGTACACCAGTGTTATACATGTGGGCATAAACTGCCATTTGGGCACACAGCAGGGCGCAGATGTGAAGGAGCGCTATGTGCTTTTGGAGAGACCCTAAAATTGCCCCTACAAAATGGGGTCACTTCTTGGGGATTTTCAGTTTACTAGCACCTCTAGGGCTTAGCAAAAACATGGCGTCCAGAAAGTTCCTTTAAATCTATGCTCCAAAAGCTAAAAAAGCTCAGTCCTCCTTCCCTTCTGAGCCTTGCGGTGTTGCCAAGCAGCAGTTTACACCCACATATATAATTTATTTTTTTTTTGTCCCCGGGATAGCCCACTTAATAGTTTTAGGAGTGCATGTCTCTGATGCCACAAAGTGGCCGCAATGTATTAGGCACTGAAATTATATATTTCTTTAAAAACCTCAGTTTTCATTTTGCACATTAACTTTTGGGAAGTATTTTTAGGATCAAAACGATAATACCCCTTGATACATTCCTTTAGAGGTGTAGTTTCTAAAATCGGGTCATTTTTGAGGGGTTTCCATTGTATTGGTACTTTAGGGGCTCTGCAAATGCGACATGGCACCTGAAAACTATTCCAGCAACATCTGTCCTTCTAAAGCTAAATAGCGCTCTTTCCATTCTAAGCCCCGCCATTTTCCCTTACAGCAGATTGCAACCACATATGGGGCATTTCTGTGTTCAGAAGAAATTGTGTAACAAATTTTGGGGTGTTTTTTTCTTCAACCACTTGAAAAAATTAAAAATATGGCGCTAAATGGACAGTTTATTGGGGGGAAAAAAAAGTAATTTTTCATTTTTACGTCCCAATGTTAATCTGTGAAACAGCTGTGAGGTCAATTTTAGGGAAGCATTTTTAGGCTCAAAATGATAATACCCCTAGATAAATTCTATGAGAGGTGTAGTTTCCAAAATGGGGTCGCTTTTTGGGTGTTTCTATTGTACTGGTACTTTAGGAGCTCTGCAAATGCGACATGGCACCCAAAAACTATTCCAGCAAAATCTGCCCTCCAAAAGCCGAATAGTGCTCTTTCCATTCTGAGCTCCACCATGTACCCAACCAGCAGATTACAACCACATATGGGGCGTTTCTTTGTTCAGGAGAAATTGTGTAATGAACTTTGGGGTGCTTTTTATCCTTTTGTCCTCTTGTGAAAATGAAAAATTTGGGGCTAAATTGACGGTTTATTGGGGGGAAAAAAGGCTCAAAATGCTTATATCCCTTGATGTGTTCTGTGAGGGGTGTAGTTTCCGAAATGGGGTCACTTTTAAGGGGGTTTCCATTGTATTGGTACTTTGAAGACTCTGCAAATGCAACATGGCACCTAAAAACTATTCCAGCAAAATCTGCCCTCCAAAAACAAAATAGCACTCTTTCCATTCCGAGCCCCACCATGTACCCATACAGAAGATTACGACCACATGTGGGATATTGCTGTGTTCAGGAGCAAATGTTTAACAAACTATGGGGTGTTTTTTTCTCCTTTAACCCCTTGGGAAAATGAAATCTTTGGGGATAACGTGACATTTTAGTAATTTTTCATTTACACATCCCAATGTTAGTAAAATCTGTGAAACGGCTGTGGGGTCAAAATGCTCACTATTCCTCTTGATGAATTCTGTGAGGGTTGTAGTTTCTAAAAACCTGAAAACTATTCCAGCAAAATCTGCTTTTCAAACGTTCAGTGGCGCTCCTTTCCTTTCCTTGCTTTGCCATGTGCCGATACACTGGGGAAAAAAAGTATTTAGTCAGCCACCAATTGTGCAAGTTCTCCCAAAGATGAGAGAGGCCCGTAATTGACATCATAGGTAGACCTCAACTATAAGAGAAAACATGAGAAAGCATATCTAGAAAATCACATTGTCTGATTTTTTTTTTTTTTTTTAAGAATTTATTTGCAAATAATGGTGGAAAAATAAGTAGTTGGTCACCTACAAACAAGCAAGATTTCTGGCTCTCACAGATCTGTAACTTCTTCTTTAAGATTCTCCTCTGTCCTCCACTCATTACCTGTAGTAATGGCACCTGTTTGACATTGTTATCAGTATAAAAGACACCTTTCCACAACCTCAAACAGTCACACTCCAAACTCCACTATGGTGAAGACCAAAGAGCTGTGGAAGGACACCAGAAACAAAATTGTAGACCTGCACCAGGCTGGGAAGACTGAATCTGCAATAGGCAAGCAGTTTGGTGTGAAGAAATCAACTGTGGGAGCAATAATTAGAAAATGGAAGACATACAAGACCACTGATAATCTCCCTCGATTCGGGGCCTCACGCAAGATCTCACCCCGTGGGGTCAAAATGATCACAAGAACGGTGAGCAAAAATTCCAGAACCACATGGGGGGGACCTAGTGAATGACCTGCAGAAAGCTGGGACTAACGTAACAAAGGCTACCGTCAGTAACACACTACGCCGCCAGGGACTCAGGTCCTGCAGTGCCAGACGTGTCCCCCTGCTTAAGCCAGTACATATCCGGGCCCGTCTGACTTTTGCTAGAGAGCATTTGTATGTTCCAGAAGAGTTGGGAGAATGTCATATGGTCAGATGAACCCAAAGTAGAACTGTTTGGTAGAAACACAACTCGTCGTGTTTGGAGGAGAGTGAATGCTGAGTTGCATCCAAAGAACACCATACCTACTGTGAAGCATGGGGGAGGCAACATCATGCTTTGGGGCTGTTTCTCTGCAAAGAGACCAGGATGACTGATCCGTGTACATGAAAGAATGAATTGGGGCCATGTATCGTAAGATTTTGAGTGCAAACCTCCTTCCATCAGCAAAGACATTGAAGATGAAACGTGGCTGGGTCTTTCAGCATGACAATGATCTCAAGCACACCGCCAGGGCAATGAAGGAGTGGCTTTGTAAGAAGCATTTCAAGGTCCTGGAGAGGCCTAGCCAGTCTCCAGATCTCAACCCCATAGAAAACCTTTGGAGGGAGTTGAAAGTCCGTCTTGCCCAGCGACATCCCCAAAACATCACTGCTCTAGAGGAGATCTGCATGGAGGAATGGGACAACATACCAGCAACAGTGTGTGCCAACCTTGTGAAGACTTACAGAAAACGTTTTACCTCTGTCATTGTCAACAAAGGATATATAACAAAGTATTGAGATGAAATTTTGTTATTGACCAAATACTTTGGTATAAATAAATATTTTCTACCATAATTTGCAAATAAATTCTTTAAAAATCAGACAATGTGATTTTCTGGATTTGTTTTCTCATTTTGTCTCTCATAGTTGAGGTCTACCTATGATGTCAATTACAGGCCGGCCTCATCTTTTTAAGTGGGAGAACTTGCACAATTGGTGGCTGACTAAATACTTTTTTCCCCACTGTGCATCAGTTTACACCCACATGTGGGGTATATCTGTGCTCGGGAGAAATTGCATAACAAATGGTGAGTTGCATTTTCTCCTTTTAACCCTTTGTGAATGTGTTTAATTTTAGGGCTAAATGAATTTATTAGTGGAAAAAATTAAATGTCTAAATTTCACCTCCATATTGTCTTAATTCTTGTGAAATGCTTAAAGGGTTAACAAACATCCCAAATGCTATTTTGAATTAAGGGGTGCAGTTTTGAAAATGGACTGATTTATGGGGGTTTCTAATATATAGGCCTTTATAATCCCTTTCAGATCTGAAGTGGTCCCTAAAAAAACGAGTTTGGGAAATTTTCTTGTAAATCTGGAAAATCACTGTTTTACTAAGCCTTCTAATGTCCAAAATAAAATACAGGATGATTAAGATGATGCCAATATATAGCAGAGATATGATAGATAATTATTAATGTATTTGGGTGGTATGACTGTTTGAAAAGCAGAACATTTCACATTTTGAAAATTGCAATTATTTCCAAATTTCCATCAAATTTCCTAACATATATATATATATATATATATATATATATATATAAATGTTTTTTTTTAATAAATACAAAAATATTGATTAGTGTTTACCACTAACATGAAGAACAAAGTGTCACATGTCAGTTTTGAAAAACGAGACCTGGTCTTTAACTTTTGGGCTGTGTCCTTAAGGGGTTAAAGGGGGTAGTAAAATAGTAAATGGTAAAAGCAGATACAAATGTGCATCTGTTTTTACATTAACACAAGAAAAAAAAAATTGTTGAATAGAGCCATCCCTTATAGTGCAGTGATGAATACTGGTGAGTGGAGAGATGGGCGAATCTCACGAGATTCGTTTTAACAATCTGAGGTTTGTCTCCCTGGTTCCTTTCAGGTGGGGTGAAAATAACAGGTATACTTTTGCGTTGCTGGTCCCCTGGCATCCTCTTTTGGCCTCTCCAGCTCCTGGACGAAATCATGTGTCTTGGGGTCACCGCTGAGGCCTGTGATAACACCTGATTGGTGACCCTGAGGTGTGTGACGTCATCCTGAGGCCTTTAACTGGGCCTCCACCTTTTTTACATTCTGTGGTCTCCTCAGACCACAGGTGTAAAATTTCAAGCAGTTGCAAACAGATGCGGCAAAAATTAAATTTTTTGCAGATCCATAATATATATATTTATATGTTCTCAAATTAGAATATCAATTTTTTTTTTTTTTTTTTTTTAATTCAATTGAAAAAGTGAAACAAATATATTATATTGAGTCATTAAAAACGGAGTGAACTTTTTCAAGTGTTTGTTAATATTGATGATTATGGCTTACAACCAAGGAAAACCCAAAAGTCATTCTCAGAAAATTAGATTATAATATAAGACCAACTGTAAAAAAAAAATATTTAACACAGAAATGTTGGCCAAATGAAAAGTATGTATAGTAAATGCACTTAATACTTGGTCGGGGCTCCTTTTGCATGAATAACTGCATCAATGCGGCATGGCATGGATCAGACTGTGGTACTGCAGAGGTGTTATTGAAGCCCAGGTTGCTTTGATAGCAGCCTTCAGCTCGTCTACATTGTTGGGTCTTTTGTCTCATCTTCCTCTTGACAATATCCCATAGATTCTCTATAGGGTTAAGGTCAGGCAAGTTTATTAAACCAGGTATTGGTACTTTTGGCAGTGTGGACAGGTGCCAAGTCCTGTTGGAAAATGAAAATTCCACCTCCTAAAAGCTTGTCGGTGGAGGGAAGCATGAAGTGCTCTAGAATTTCCTGGTAGACGGCTGCGCTGACTTTGGTCTTGATAAAACACAGTGGACCTACACCAGCAGATGACATGGCTCCCCAAACCATCACTGATTGTGGAAACTTCACACTAAAGCTCAAGCAGCTTTGATTGTGTGGCTCTCCACTCTTTGTCCAGACTCTGCAAAATTTATTTTCATCTGAAAACACCTTTGACCACTGAGCAACAGTCCAGTTCTTTCTCTCCTTGGCCCAGGTAAGACGATTCTGGCGTTGTCTATTGGTCATGAGTGGCTTGACACATGGAATGCGACACTTATAGCCCATGTCCTGGATACGTCTGTGTGGTGGCTGTTGAAGCATTGACTCCAGCAGCAGCAGTCCAATCCCTGTGAATCTCCCCCAAATTTTTGAATGGTCTTTTCTTAACAATCCTATCAAGACTGCGGTTATCCTGGTTGCTTGTGCACCTTTTTCTACCACACTTTTTCCTTCCACTCAACTTTCCATTAATATGCTTTGATACATCACTCTGTGAACAGCCAGCTTCTTTAGCAATGACCTTTTGTGATTTACCCTCCTTGTGGAGTGTGTCAATGACTGCCTTCTGGACATCTGTCAAGTCAGCAGTCTTCCCCATGATTGTGTCACCTACTGAACCAGACTAAGGCTGAGGCCCCACATTGCAGAAATGCAGCTTTTTTTGCTGCATTTTTTCGAGCCAAAGCCAAGAATGTCTACAAATGAATGGGAACTATATAGGAAGCTCTTACACTTCTATCTTCTGCTCATTCCACTCCTGGCTTTGGCTCAAAAACAAAAAGCTGCGTTTCCGCAACGTAGGGCTTCAGCCTACGGGACCTTTTTAAATGCTTAGGAAGTCTTTGCAGGTGTTTTGGGTTAATTATTCTAATTTTCTGAGATGACTTTTGTGTTTTCTGTGTGTGTGTGTGTGTGTGTGTGTGTGTGTGTGTGTGTGTGTGTGTGTGTGTACAGTGGGGGGAAAAAAGTATTTAGTCAGCCACCAATTGTGCAAGTTCTCCCACTTAAAAAGATGATTGACATCATAGGTAGACCTCAACTATGAGAGGCAAAATGAGAAAACAAATCCAGAAAATCACATTGTCTGATTTTTAAAGAATTTATTTGCAAATTATGGTGGAAAATAAGTATTTGGTCAATAACAAAAGTTCATCTCAATACTTTGTTATATATCCTTTGTTGGCAATGACAGAGGTCAAATGTTTTCTGTAAGTCTTCACAAGGTTGGCACACACTGTTGCTGGTATGTTGGCCCATTCCTCCATGCAGATCTCCACTAGAGCAGTGATGTTTTTTTGGGTCTGTCGCTGGGCAACACGGACTTTCAACTCCCTCCAAAGGTTTTCTATGGGGTGAGATCTGGAGACTTGGCTAGGCCACTCCAGGACCTTGAAATGCACTCCCCCCCCCCCCCCCCCCCCCCCCCCCCCCCCCGGCCCCTCGCCCCCCCCCCACCCCCCCCCCCCCCCCCCCCCCCCCCCCCCCCCCCCCCTCCCGGGGGGGGGCCCCCCCCCCCCCCCCCCCCCCCCCCCCCCCCCCCCCCCCCCTCCCCCCCCCCCCACCCCCCGCCCCCCCCCCCCCACCACCACCCCCCCCCCCCCCCCCCCCCCCCCCCCCCCCCCCCCCCCCCCCCGGGGGTGTCCTCTGCCCCCCCCCCCCCCCCCCCCCCCCCCCCCCCCCACCACGGGTCGTCCCCCCACCCCCCCCCCCTTCCTTCCCCCCCCCCCCCCCCCCCCCCCCCCCCCCCCCCCCCCCCCCCCCCCCCCCCCCCCCCCCACCCCACCCCCCCGCCCCCCCCCAGCCACCCCCACCCCCAAAAATTTTAACACCAACACAATTTTTTTTTTTCCCTCCTCTCCCCCCCCCCGTTTTTTTTTTTTTTTTTTCAGTTTTTTTTCTCACACAAAAAAATATATTCACTTTTTTTTTTTATGTAACAAAACCTTATTTTAACAGAAAGAGTTAATCCACCAAGCCAATATTTGCAGTGTTGCCCCTTCTTCTTCAGGACCTCTGCAATTCTCCCTGGCATGCTCTCAATCAACTTCTGAACCAAATCCTGACTGATAGCAGTCCATTCTTGCAGAATCAATGCTTTAATTTTGTCTGAATTTGTTGGTTTTTGTTTGTCCACCCGTCTCTTGATGATTGACCACAAGTTCTCAATGGGATTAAGATCTGGGGAGTTTCCAGGCCATGGACCCAAAATCTCTGTTTTGTTCCCTGAGCCATTTAGTTATCACCTTTGCTTTATGGCAAGGTGCTCCATCATGCTGGAAAAGGCATTGCTGAGCGCCAAACTGCTCTTGGACGGTTGGGAGAAGTTGCTCTTGGAGGACATTCTGGTACCATTCTTTATTCATGGCTGTGTTTTTAGGCAAGACTGTGAGAGAGCCGATTCCCTTGGCTGAGAAGCAACCCCACACATGAATGGTTTCAGGATGCTTTACAGTTGGCATGAGACAAGACTGGTGGTAGCGCTCACCTCTTCTTCTCCGAATAAGCTGTTTTCCAGATGTTCCAAACAATCGAAAAGGGGATTCATCAGAGAAAATGACTTTACCCCAGTCCTCAGCAGTCCACTCCCTGTACCTTTTGCAGAATATCAGTCTGTCCCTGATGTTTTTTCTGGAGAGAAGTGGCTTCTTTGCTGCCCTCCTTGAGACCAGGCCTTGCTCCAAGAGTCTCCGCCTCACAGTGCGTGCAGATGCACTCACACCTGCCTGCTGCCATTCCTCAGCAAGCTCTGCACTGCTGGTAGCCCGATCCCGCAGCTGAAACACTTTTAAGAGACGGTCCTGCCGCTTGCTGGTCTTTCTTGGGCGCCCTGGAGCCTTTTTGGCACCAATGGAACCTCTCTCCTTGAAGTTCTTGATGATGCGATAGATTGTTGACTGAGGTGCAATCTTTCTAGCTGCAATACTCTACCCAGTTAGGCCATTTTTGTGCAGTGCAATGATGACTGCACGTGTTTCTTTAGAGATAACCATGGTTAACAGAAGAGAAACAATGATGGCTAGCACCAGCCTCCTTTTAAAGTGTCCAGTGGTGTCATTCTTAATCATTACAGATTGATCTCCAGCCCTGTCCTCATCAACACCCACACCTGTGTTAATGGAGCAATCACTGAAACGATGTTAGGTGGTCCTTTTAAGGCAGGGCTGCAATGATGTTGAAATGTGTTTTGGGGGATAAAGTTCATTTTCTAGGCAAATATTGACTTTGCAAGTAATTGCTGTTAAGCTGATCACTCTTTATAACATTCTGGAGTATATGCAAATTGCCATTAGAAAAACTGAAGCAGTAGACTTTGTAAAAATTAATATTTGTATCATTCTCAAAACTTTTGGCCATGACTGTACTGGCTTAAGCAGGGGGACGCGTCTGGCACTGCAGGATCTGAGTCCCTGGTGGCATAGTGTGTTACTTACGGTAGCCTTTGTCATGTTTGTCCCAGCTTTCTGCAGTTTATTCACTAGGTCTCCCCGTGTGGTTCTGGGATTTTTTCTCACCGTTCTTGTGATCATTTTGACCCCACGGGGTGAGATCTTGCGTGGAGCCCCTGATCGAGGAAGATTATCAGTATGTCGTCTTTTTTCTAATTATTGCTCCCACAGTTGATTTCTTCACACCAAGCTGCTTGCCTATTGCAGATTCAGTCTTCCCAGCCTGGTACAGGTCTACAATTTTGTTTCTGTTATCCTTCCACAGCTCTTTGGTCCTCACCATAGTGGAGTTTGGAGTGTGACTGTTTGAGGTTGCGGACAGGTGTCTTTTATACTGATAACAATGTCAAACAGGCGCCATTACTACAGGTAATGAGTGGAGGACAGAGGAGCCTCTTAAAGAAGAAGTTACAGGTCTGAGAGAGCCAGAAATCTTACTTGTTTGTAGGTGACCAAATACTTATTTTCCACCATAATTAGCAAATACATTCTTAAATCAGACAATGTGATTTTCTAGATATGTTTTCTCATTTTGTCTCTCATAGTTGAGGTCTACCTATGATGTCAATTACAGGCCTCTCATCTTTTTAAGTGGGAGAACTTGCACAATTGGAGGATGACTAAATACTTTTTTTTCCCCACTGTATATGTGTGTGTATATATACAGGTGCATCTCAATAAATTAGAATATCTTTGAAATGTTTGGTTTTTTTTTTTTTTAAACTCGTTTTATTGAAAATTGCGTATCAGACACAAGAAAAGAAATCAAAACAAATACATAACATGTTGCACACCAAAAAACGAGAATTTCAATGTAAATTCACTCAACGCACCACATCCCACCTCGCCAGGTCCTCGTCCCATCCGGACCATATAACGTAGACTCGGTACAGAAAGAATATAATCAGGACATGCGTAATACTGTATACATCAGTTATCATGTACAAAACATGCAGTCAATAAGTCAAGGGTAACAACAAGGATACACTCCAAAATGAGAGGTCATGGATACTCCCGGTGACTCGCACCCCTCACGGCATGAGTAAATTAATGGCAGAGCGCAATGAGGGAGCCGTATATTGGGTTACCGGAGAATTGCACCATGTTCCCCACACCTTATGGAATTTCTGAGGGCACCCTCTCCCTTTATACACAATCTGGTTATAAGGAAGAACAGTATTAACAAGTTTCTTCCACTGAGATACTGATGGGGGTTTCGGAGCCATCTATCGCAGTGCGATAGCTTTCCTAGCATAAAATAAAGACTCCCTCAAAAGGATTCTAACATGGTGTTGCCATATTTCTTCATCTAATACGCCGAAAAGGCATATCTCTGGGGTTAATGGTATAGGTTTAGCCAGAACTTCCGCCAGGAGATCCACGACCCCTTTCCAAAAACATTGTATGATCGGACATTCCCAAATCATATGCCAAAAGTCTGCCTGTGGACAAAGACACCTAAGGCATCCGGGGTTGGGCAGACGTCCCATTTTGTATAGACGGGAAGGTGTCAAGTAACATTGGTGTAGAATATACGTTTGAATCAGTTTGTTGTTAGCTGAAGGTGACACATGTTGAGGAGATTCAAGGATATCTTGAAACATCTCATCTGTGAGAGTTGGGATATTTATGCTCCACCGCGTCAAGGCCGGGGCGTCCAAAGTGGACACCTTGGCCTGTATCAGATGTGCATATAAAGTAGATATCAAACCCCCAGGGCCCTGTGAGCGAAGTATGCCGATAAGCGGATACTCAGATATATTGTCCAATCGATCCGGGAACTGAGAAGAAAGTGCATGTCTAATCTGTAGATATCTAAAGAACTGCGTTCTAGGGATGCCATAGGAGGAGCTTAGCGAGTCAAACGTTTTAAAAACCCCTTGTATGTACAGGTCACTAAGAGAGGACACGCCATACTGCGACCAGGCCCGGGCGCCAGGCAGGGCAAATAACGTCGGCAGACCAGGGTTGTGCCAAAGCGGGGTCTCCGCAGGTATATCAGAATAAGTGGACACCTTTTTCGCCTGACGCCAGACCTGTCCCGCCAGGGCATGGATGGGCAACAATTTCCCCCTAAACAAGGCCGGGTGTTCCAACACCGGCCACAGATTATGCAGACCCAGGTGGTGAGCCAGATGTGCCTCGGACCTCGGTAGGGGATCAGATGAGAGCCACTTCCTAATAAAACGGAGCTGTCCTGCCAGGTAGTAAAGAAACAGATCAGGGAGTGATGTGCCCCCGAGCTGCTTTGGTCGTTGTAGAGATGACAACCTAAGCTTAGATCTAGAGTTTCCCCATATAAAGGAGATAATGAGGGAGTCCATTTGTTTAAAAAATCTAAGGGGCACGGACACAGCAGAATGGCTTATAGCATATAGACATTTGGGTAGTACTATCATTTTAACTAGGTTGATTCTACCAGCCACCGACAAAGGCAGTGTAGCCCAAAGATTAAACTTAACCCTAAAGTGCGAGATGAGCGGAAAGATGTTCTGTTCCAAAAAACACCTATGGTCCCTAGATATAAAGATGCCCAGATATTTGCAGGTTGAGACTGTAGTCAATCCACATACCACATTCCCCTCAGCTACACTTGACGCACGGCCAATATGCATGTATGAGGACTTAGTCCAATTGGTCCGTAGGCCAGAATAATTACCAAATTCGTCAATTATAGCCATGGCTCTGGGCAGAGACCGGGAGGGGTCGCTCATAAACAGGAGTAAGTCATCGGCATATAGTGCTGTTCTCTCCTCCCGGGTGCCTATCACTATGCCTTTATATATGGGGTCATTCCGAAGCAGTATTGCCAAGGGTTCCACCGCCAGAGCAAACAGTAGCGGTGACAATGGACATCCTTGTCTTGTACCCCTACCCAAAGGAAAGTAGGAAGACAACGCGCCATTAATGGACAGCGCCGCTCTAGGGGAACAGTATAGAAGGGAAATCCAGGTAACAAACCCCTCTCCAAATCCGTATCCTCGCAACACCTGCAATAGAAAAGGCCACTCGACAGAGTCGAACGCCTTTGTTGCATCTAAAGAAGCCATCGCCCAGTCATGTGAGGATGATGCCCCAATCTGAGTTATCACCTGAGCCCTTCTAAGATTATCCGATGTGGATTTTCCAGGCATAAAGCCTGTCTGATCCGGATGGACAAGGTCGAGAACAACAGAATTTAGCCTTTTCGCCAACATTTTAGTAAGGAGTTTATAATCTATATTAAGCAGTGATATAGGCCTATAAGAGCCACAGTCCAGCGGATCCTTGTCAGGCTTAAGTAACAGGATAATGGTGGAGTCATAAAAGGACTCCGGGAGACTGCGACCCACAAAGGCAGCGTTATAACAGTCAAGCAACACCGGGAGAAGCAGGCCCCCATACTGGGCATAAACCTCCACCGGGATGCCGTCCGGACCCGGCGATTTGCCCCTTGCCATATCTGCCAGGGCACCCGATAGCTCCTCTAGCGTAAAAGGGGAATCTAAAAATTCACGTTGGTCTTCTGACAATGTAGGAAGGGGGATCAAGCCCAAATAGGTGGCAAGCTCTCCGTCAGTGACTCTAAGCTTGGAGAGGTATAACTCACTGTAATACCTATAAAATCTGTCACTAATGGCCAAGCTATTGGACAGTACCTCCCCCGTCTCTGAATGTACTCGTAGTATTGCAGGTGAGGCTGTGTTTTGATGTATCAGTTGAGCTAGAAAGCTGCTCGACTGGTTGCCGAGTTCGTAAAACTTCTGTTTGCTAAAAAACAGAGACCTACGTGCCTTGTCATGCAGTATATGCAGATATTGTCTACCCGTCTGCAACCATTGAGACCTAGCCTCATCAGTTGGATTAGCCACGTATGCGGCTTCGAGCGAGGCACACTGGGTCGCCAAAGTGGTCTCCAACAGCGAGGATTCCCTCTTTACAAAGGAAATGGAGGACTTAATACAACCCCTAAGATATGCCTTCATAGTTTCCCATAAGAGGAGCGGAGAAGTGTTTGGGGAATTAATGGTCAAAAACGTCTGAAGTTGATCAGGTATTCGATCATGTGGTACAAATAGTTTCAACCAAAATGGGTGGATTCGCCAACCCTGTCGTGGCTTAGCAGCCGTACTACTATTTAATTGGACCAACAACGGGGAATGATCAGACACTGCCCTGGGTAAATAGGATATGGTCTGCAACAAAGAATATGCTTTAGTATTTCCAAAAGCATGGTCAATCCTGGACAGAGTATGTCTGTTGGCAGAGTGACAGGAAAAGGTGCGGGCCTCCGGAAACCGGACCCGCCACAAATCCAACCACCCCAATTCACGGATCACTCCGGCCATTGTAGTAGGGCGAGGCAGAGAGGGGGGAACCTGGCTGCGGAGAACCGATCCAATGCAATATCCATAACTTTGTTAAAGTCACCCAAACATAATGCAATAGCCCCCGGGAATCGGGTCGCAAACTGCGCAGCCTGCTGGAGCACAGCAAGATCAGACGCCGGTGGCAAGTACACACCCAGGATAACATACAGGACAGAGTCAACCCAGGCCTGGACAAAAACGTATTGTCCCTCGGGGTCCCTTACAATGAGGCCTGGCTCCCACCTGAGTCTACGATGCACCAAGATGGACACCCCCCTGGAATAGGAAGTGTGTGTAGAGTGAGCCGCCCACTGAACCCATGGCTTCTGAAGTCGCCTGGAATTGTCTGGAACCAAATGAGTTTCCTGAAGGCATATGAGGTGTGGGTCAGCCCTCCTAATCTGAGAGAAAACCAACGACCTCTTTCGTGGGCTACCCAGGCCCCTCACATTCCAAGATAGTACACTAAAGGACGCCATGGTCGTCTAAGAGTGTAATGTAATCATGGCAATTCAGGACCCCAAAAGTGACCCGCCTATGAGTGTGTAGCGCGTGGCTAAGTGAAACACAAAGTGGTGTGCAGCAACCTAAGAACCATATACAAACGAAATGAACCATTACACCCCTAAAGGGTGTGAGACATACTACTGGCATAAACAAACAATATTTGTTAAATTAACCGTGGCTACAATTAACGGGGGAAGAAGTGCACCCACAGTGGTTGGTATACGGGGCACTGTCTTAAAGGTATGGATAATCACTAGGCTAGGAGATATACTATTCAACAGAGCCAGGTTCACATGAGTAAATGAGATACACCGGCGCCCCGGGGGTCGCCAGCCCAGGTAACTATAAGACTACAGGATACTATAATAACAGAACCGCACTTTTCATAAAACTACTTATGCAATAAACAAGAGCATCCCGTAATACATAAGTCCTTATGTATGGTCCGATCGGACCTCTCACCACACGCCGTCAGGATCATCGTCTCGGAGATCGAGGAAGAAGAGATAGCCAGTCCTCCACATCCCTCGGTGAAGTAAAGAAAAGGGACCTGCCGTCATGGACGACCCGAAGACGTGCTGGGTAAATCATGGAGTATTGTATAGCCTTTTCTCTCAACCGCCTCTTAACGGCCACGAAGGATGCTCGGGTCTTCTGGAGAACCGCCGAGAAATCTGGAAACATGGCCACTGCTGCTCCGTTGTACTTAAGCTCGCCGGCCTGGCGCGCAGCCCGCAACGCCGTATCCCGATCCGTGCTGTTAATCAGACGGGCCAACAAGGGTCGAGGAGGTGCGCCCTGAGGCGGCGGTTTAGCCGGAACCCTATGGGCCCGTTCCACTGCAAATATTGGTGAGAAGTGAGCCTCCGGCAGGACATTTTTCAGCCACCCCTCCACAAAGGCCCGAGGATCTTCACCCTCCGCCCGCTCCGGCAGGCCCAGGATACGGAGGTTGTTTCGTCGCAATCTATTCTCCAAGTCATCCGCACGCTGGGTCCACAAACTTGCAGCTCTCTCCAGCTCCTGGAGTTTGTCAGGAAGTGGGTTAACAGTGTCCTCTACCTGAGAGACCCGATCCTCCACCTCACACACCCTGCCTCGCAAGGTCTGAAAGTCCTGACGGAGCAGGCCCAGGTCGATTTTTACCTCCTCAATTTTCCCGGTCAGCGAGGAAGTGCCGGCATGGATCGCCTCCAGTAGCTGTCCAGTAACTTGCTTTAAAGTGGGCTCGGGGTCCTCCTCTGGAAGGGCAGGAGAGGCTGCCTCAAGCGATGGTGATGTAGAAGAGGATGCTGCCCTGGAGAACCCCCTCAGGCGATCAGAGACAGAGGTTGATTGCGGGCGACTCATTTTAGAGAGTCGGCGGCCGCTCTTCCTGCGTTCCGTACGGGTGGATATGTTGGCAGAGGAGGAGGTGTGATTGTAGCAAGACCAGGCCGGCCCCAGAGGATTATAGACAAGGTCTCTGGCTAATAGCAGTTGCACAGTAGGAGCCTCTATGTCAGGCCACCAGGGCCAATAAGCCAGCCGAGGACAGACAGTAACTCAACAGTCCAATAGTATCGATGGCAACAGACTCTGGATTATAAGCGATGTCTCCAAGAGAGAGCCGTCAGCAGAGTAATGAAATAAATAGATTGCCAGGAGGAACTAAGAGGGAACGGATGGCAACTCAGCGATCCAATAGTGCCGATAGCAACAGTCACTGGATTATAAGTAAGGCCTCCAAGAAGGCCAGTAGCGAAGTGATGGAGTAGATAGATTGCCAGGAGGAACTAGAGGAGGACAGATGGTAACTCAACAGTCCAATAGCACATACAGCAACCGTCACTGGATTATAAGTAAAGCCTTCCAGAGAAGCAGTCAGCAGGACGATAAATCGTACAGAGGCACACACCTTCAATGGGTCAGAGACAGTTGATGGCTGCCACAGATATTGCCTTGCACTACTGCCCAGAGGAGCCAGGGGATGGTCCTATCGTGCCCAGCAGCAAGCAGGAGAGAGGAATGCCGGCTCCCAAACTTCCAGGCAGGGAACCATAGAAGGAACCGTCAGAGATAGGCTCAGCTCGCCAGGAACGCCAGACTCAGCGCCCCCTCATCAGCAGATGGCCAAACCGGTCAGGGTTAAAATGGCCACCCGCCACGTGGAGAGAGGGGAGACCGCCGTCCGGGTGCCAGCAGGACCAGCGGCCCCAGCGGTGCCTGCACAGCCCAGGCCGGCCCACGAGCGCAGCCCCAGAACAGCAGCTCCACCCCAGCTCCAGGCCACAGCAGCGCGGGACAGAGCGGCTCCGGCAGCGGCGGTGGGAGTGTATGGCCGCCGGCCACGTGTAGCGATCACCGACTACTACCCAACGGAGAAGGACACCGGCAGAACGGGAGCTCTGGAACCAGGAGGAGGGCCTCAGAAGTGCGTTCCAGCGGACAGCGAACCCGGGCACCGGTAAGCAAGGATGGATTTCAGGATGGATAAGCGGCTCTAGCCGGAGCTCCGATCACATGCGACCGTCCATGTCGTGCGCTAGCCACGCCCCCCTGAAATGTTTGTTTTTAAGCAATTAAATTTAAGTGACCTCCTATATTTTCTAGATTCTTTACACACAGATTGTTCTATTTCAAGTGTTTTATTTCTGTAAATGTTGATTATAGATTACAGGTAATGAAAACCAAAATCTAAGAAAATTAGAATATTGTAAAAAAAAAGTTCAGTATTGTAAATTCAGTGTGTCACCTGCCAAGGTTTCCTAAGTCTATAAATGGTCCCTCAGTCTGGTTCAGTAGGACACACAATCATGGAAGACGCTGATTATGAATTGAATTAATGAAATGAACATTTCAAAGCTAATCTAATTTATTGAGATGCACCTGTGTGTGTATAATAAATAAAAAAAAAATATATAAACGTATGTGTATATTCTGTGCTATACGTGCTCCCTTGGAAACCCATAGGAATCGAAGAACATCCCTATGTAGTGCCTGCAGTTCTCCCAGTTTAAGAGGGATAGGAGGGGGGTGTAGAAAGATATGGTAATTTGGGGGAGAATTACCAGTTTCACTGTGTGAATTCCACCATCCCAGGATAGATAGAGTAAATTCCTCTTGGTCAGGCCCTTCCTAATTATTTTATATAGCTTTGGAAAGCTTGCAGAATTCAGTTTATCAATGAAATCAGTTAAGTGTATGCCTAGGTACAGTTTCTGGAATGCTGGGAGATCTTACAATATAAAACCTCTCATTTCGCCAGAAGTCCATATCCTTTGGAAAAAGTTGGAGGGTATTCAGGGGCTTTGTAAGCGTTAGTCAAATCAATGTTGTAAAGACTGGCCTTATAGACCATAGCCTCAATAGCCACGCTCACTATGTCGGAGTTGTTCCAGATAAGAACTGCTAATGGCTCTATCTAGCAAAAAGCATCAATGAAAGCAGACAGACATCCCTGTTTAGTTCCCTGTCTAATAGTGTAGGTAATTTCAAATAGAGAGCTTGCAAAGAACTAACAAAAGCACCTGAAAATCCCATCTGCTGTAATGCTATGAAAGGTCTCTTCATTATCTAAACCCAATACAGTCAACTGAGTTGAGCTGGTGTTGGCCCAGTGTATCAAATTGAGAATCATTTGAACCCATTATCTGGGGTTTGTCTTCTGGGTATAAAGCCAGACTGGTCTCTGTGGGCCAAGGCTGGCAACAACCTGTTTAGCCAATTAGCTAAAGCTGAAGTAAAGATTTTGGAATCTAAGTTGATCAAGGAAATAGGGCAGCAGTTGACTGGTAAAAAGGGGTCTTTATAGGGTTTAGGGATTAAAACAGTCATAACGTCCAGGAAGGCTAGGTGTGGAAGGCCCTGGAGAAGAATGTGAACTTGTTATAATAGAAAGCTAAAAGTCCATTTTGGCCTTTTTAGTTCTTAACACCCTCAACCATCTCACTTTCCACAAGTGCATTTAACATGTTCCTATCTGCTTGTAATGGGGTGTAGATGGGAATTTTAGGCAGAAATGTTGAGAGATCTTTGGCAAGGGTGGGGAGTTTCTGAATATAACCTAGGATACAAAGTGTGAAAGGTGTAAATATTAGCAGGGTGAGGTGTGGTGTGTTGTGGTTTGACTTGAATGCTTTGGACCTGATTAATTTTGTGTTGGTCACAAAGCTTGTGTGTTTTGTAATCAATGAGGCTTATTAGGCCCATTTGTAGTACTTTGCCTCTGTCCAGCAGCTCACTTTTTTTTTTTTTTTTTTAGTATGACTCATCAAGACAGCATAGAGTTTGTTTTTTTTTAGTTTGGTATCCTTTATCGCCTTGTAGAGGTATAATGAAGGCTGTCTCTGGACATAGCTAGATAATGTCAGAATGTAGGAACTCATTCAGTTGCCTTTTAACCCTTTCCCGCTTCAGGCAATTTTTTTTTTTTTTGACTCCCCGCCTTCCAAACCCCATAACTTTATTTTTTCATTCACAAAGCCATATGACGGCTTAATGTTTACGGGAAAATTTGTACTCTATACCATGGTACCATTTGTACTGGGAAGCTGGAAAAAAAAATCAGAATGGGGTGGAATTGGAGAGAGAGTACATTTGTGTGACTTTCTTACAGGCTTCATTTTTATGGCGTTCTCTGTGTAGCTAAAATGACGTGTCACATGTATTCTATTTTGGGATGATTGCGGGGATACCAGATTTTATATAGCTTTATTTACATTTTAACCCGTAACAAAAATTCTAAAATTTGCAAAAAAATAAAAATTTTCTTTAAAGTCGCAATATTTCCGGACACAGGCATACCTAATTGTGTGTGTGTGTTTTTCACAGTGATATTTTTTTTTTTTTTTTTGTATTCTAGGGAAAGGGGGGGGGGGATTCAATATTTTAATTCCTTTTTAAGATATATATATGTATATATATATATATATATATATATATATATATATATAGTGTGTGTGTGTGTACATACATACAGTACAGACCAAAAGTTTGGACACACCTTCTCATTCCAAGAGTTTTCTGTATTTTCATGACTATAAAAATTGCAGATTCACACTGAAGGCATCAAAACTATGAATTAGCACATGTGGAATTATATACTTAACAAAAAAGTGTGAAACTGAAAATATATCGTATATTCTAGGTTCTTCAAAGTAGCCACCTTTTGCTTTGATTACTGCTTTGCACACTCTTGGCATTCTCTTGATGAGCTTCAAGAGGTAGTCACCTGAAATGGGTTTCACTTCACAGGTGTGCCCTGTCAGGTTTAATAAGTGGGATTTCTTGCCTTATAAATGGGGTTGGAACCATCAGTTGTGTTGTTTAGAAGTCAGGTGGATACACAGCTGATAATCCTACTGAATGGAGTGTTAGAATTTGTATTATGGCAAGAAAAAAGCAGCTAAGTAAAGAAAAACGAGTGGCCATCATTACTTTAAGAAATGAAGGTCAGTCCGAAAAATTGGGGAAAACTTTGAAAGTGTCCCCAAGTGCAGTGGCCAAAACCATCAAGTGGTACAAAGAAACTGGCTCACATGAGGACCGCCCCAGGAAAGGAAGACCAAGAGTCACCTCTGCTGCAGAGGATAAGTTCATCCGAGTCACCAGCCTCAGAAATCGCAGGTTAACAGCAGCTCAGATTAGAGACCAGGTCAATGCCACACAGAGTTCTAGCAGCAGACACATCTCTACAACAACTGTTAAGAGGAGACTGTGTGCAGCAGGCCTTCATGGTAAAATAGCTGCTAGGAAACCACTGCTAAGGACAGGCAACAAGCAGAAGAGACTTGTTTGGGCTAAAGAACACAAGGAATGGACATTAGACCTGTGGAAATCTGTGCTTTGGTCTGATGAGTCCAAATTTGAGATCTTTGGTTCCAACCACCGTGTCTTTGTGCGACGCAGAAAAGGTGAATGAATGGACTCTACATGCCTGGTTCCCACCGTGAAGCATGGAGGAGGAGGTGTGATGGTGTGGGGGTGCTTTGCTGGTGACACTGTTGGGGATTTATTCAAAATTGAAGGAATACTGAACCAGCATGGTTACCACAGCATCTTGCAGCGGCATGCTATTCCATCCGGTTTGCGTTTAGTTGGACCATCATTTATTTTTCAACAGGACAGGGACCCCAAACACACCTCCAGACTGTGTAAGGGCTATTTGACCAAGAAGGAGAGTGATGACCTGGCCTCCACAGTCACCAGACCTGAACCCAATCGAGATGGTTTGGGGTGAGCTGGACCGCAGAGTGAAGGCAAAAGGGCCAACAAGTGCTAAGCATCTCTGGGAACGCCTTCAAGACTGTTGGAAGACCATTTCAGGTGACTACCACTTGAAGCTCATCAAGAGAATGCCAAGAGTGTGCAAAGCAGTAATCAAAGAAAAAGGTGGCTACTTCGAAGAACCTAGAATATAAGACATATTTTCAGTTGTTTCACACTTTTTTGTTAAGTATATAATTCCACATGTGTTATTTCATAGTTTTGATGCCTTTAGTGTGAATCTACAATTTTTATAGTCATGAAAATACAGAAAACTCTTGGAACGAGAAGGTTTGTCCAAACTTTTGGTCTGTACTGTATATATTTTTTTCTTTGACTGTAATTAGACACCTGGGGGTCTAATCAATAATGCAATGTATTACAAGGTTAATGCTTTACAAAATACCTGCATTTATATGACAGGCTACATAGAGCTGCCTGTCTTACAAATAAATGCCAGACAAGCCTGGGAGCCATCAATAGGCTCCCTGCTGTCATGGCAATGGATCACCGTCCCTGGATCTCAGTCAGCTTTGTCCAAGGCGCCCAGGGGCCTTCATGCTCGCAAACAGTAGCAAGGGCCCACTAGCCCCCAAAGATCGCGGGCCCGGCTGCTACAGCAGTAGTTATTCCATTGATAACAGCCTATTCGATTGATTCTGCAAGTTCTGTCTGTCAGCCTCATCAGATATCTCGCTAGTTTTGGACTCTACATCTGAGACTTTCTGTCCAAATTCTTGTACTTGCTGAGAAATATCAGTCAGTGTCTGGAGGAGCTTCCGTGTAACTCTCCTCTCCTGAGCTCTGGTGCTGATCTCCCTGCGTCTTCTGTTCACAGAGACGTCTGAATGACGCAAAATAATGGTGGTTTAACATAAAGTGACCTCCTATATGTTCTAGATTCTTTACACAGAGTGTTCTTTTTTTTCAAGTGTTTTATTTCTGTAAATGTTGATTATGGATTACAGGTAATGAAATCCAAATCTAAGAAAATTAGAATATTGTAAAAAAGTTCAGTATTGTAAATTCAGTGTGTCACCTGCCAAGGTTTCCTAAACCTTTAAATGGTCCCTCAGTCTGGTTCAGTAGGACACACAATCATGGAAGACGCTGATTATGAATTGAATTACTGAATCACTGAAATGAATGAACGTTTCAAAAATATTCTAATTTATTATGATGCGCCTGTATACTTTGGGTTCTGAAGAGACCCCAGAGTATAAGGGTTCGTGGGTGGCGATTGTGCAATAGTGCCGGCTTGATTTTAGTCACCTTTGCTTTATAAGACACACTGACTTTTTCTGACTATTCTGAATAAAATTATAAAGCGAAAAATACAGTAGCTTGCCTATGGTGTTTGAACCATAGGGGGGGTTCACTTTATTGCAGTATATAATGTACTTTTGTTACACCCAATCAACAGAAGTTCAGTGTATATATAGGGCAGGACAGTGGCTTAGTGGTTGGCACTGTTGCCTGGGTCGAATCTAGACAAGGACCGCATTTGCATGAGGTTTATGTTCTTCCCATGTTTTCATGGGTTTCCTCCGGTTACTTCGGTTTCCTTCCACTTCAAAGACATACTAATAGGAAATTTAGATTGTGAGCCCTACTTGGGACATTGAGTGAGGTGCACAGTGGAGACACATTGATTTTGTCTATTACCAGTCTCAATAGTTACAGCAAATCTACAGTTGTATTGCAGTCTATGGGACATGCAATCAAAAGATTGCAGTTCGATAAAATATATATAATAATCACGTGGACAAAATTGTTGGTAGCCCTCATTTAATGAAAGAAAAACCCACAATGGTCTCAGAAATAACTTGAATCTGACAAAACTGGAGTTTGCCAAACTACAGACATGGCCAAAAGTTTTGAGAATGACACAAATATTATATTTTCACATGATCTGCTGCCCTCTGGTTTTTATGTGTGTTTGTCAGATGTTTTTATCACATACAGAAATATAATTGCATTCATATTATGAGTAACAGAAGCTTATATTGACAGTTAGAATGAGTTAATGCAGCAAGTCAATATTTGCAGTGTTGACCCTTCTTCTTCCGGACCTCTGCAATTCTCCCTGGCATGCTCTCAATCAACTTCTGGACCAAATCCTGACTGATAGCAGTCCATTTTTGCAGAATCAATGCTTTAATTTTGTCTGAATTTGTTGGTTTTTGTTTGTCCACCCGTCTCTTGATGATTGACCACAAGTTCTCAATGGGATTAAGATCTGGGGAGTTTCCAGGCCATGGACCCAAAATCTCTATGTTTTGTTCCCTGAGCCATTTAGTTATCACCTTTGCTTTATGGCAAGGTGCTCCATCATGCTGGAAAAGGCATTGTTGAGCGCCAAACTGCTCTTGGACGGTTGGGAGAAGTTGCTCTTGGAGGACATTCTGGTACCATTCTTTATTCATGGCTGTGTTTTTAGGCAAGACTGTGAGAGAGCCGATTCCCTTGGCTGAGAAGCAACCCCACACATGAATGGTTTCAGGATGCTTTACAGTTGGCATGAGACAAGACTGGTGGTAGCGCTCACCTCTTCTTCTCCAAATAAGCTGTTTTCCAGATGTTCCAAACAATCGAAAAGGGGATTCATCAGAGAAAATGACTTTACCCCAGTCCTCAGCAGTCCACTCCCTGTACCTTTTGCAGAATATCAGTCTGTCCCTGATGTTTTTTCTGGAGAGAAGTGGCTTCTTTGCTGCCCTCCTTGAGACCAGGCCTTGCTCCAAGAGTCTCCGCCTCACAGTGCGTGCAGATGCACTCACACCTGCCTGCTGCCATTCCTCAGCAAGCTCTGCACTGCTGGTAGCCCGATCCCGCAGCTGAAACACTTTTAAGAGACGGTCCTGACGCTTGCTGGTCTTTCTTGGGCGCCCTGGAGCCTTTTTGGCACCAATGGAACCTCTCTCCTTGAAGTTCTTGATGATGCGATAGATTGTTGACTGAGGTGCAATCTTTCTAGCTGCAATACTCTACCCAGTTAGGCCATTTTTGTGCAGTGCAATGATGACTGCACGTGTTTCTTTAGAGATAACCATGGTTAACAGAAGAGAAACAATGATGGCAAGCACCAGCCTCCTTTTAAAGTGTCCAGTGGTGTCATTCTTAATCATTACAGATTGATCTCCAGCCCTGTCCTCATCAACACCCACACCTGTGTTAATGGAGCAATCACTGAAACGATGTTAGGTGGTCCTTTTAAGGCAGGGCTGCAATGATGTTGAAATGTGTTTTGGGGGATAAAGTTCATTTTCTAGGCAAATATTGACTTTGCAAGAAATTGCTGTTAAGCTGATCACTCTTTATAACATTCTGGAGTATATGCAAATTGCCATTAGAAAAACTGAAGCAGTAGACTTTGTAAAAATTAATATTTGTATCATTCTCAAAACTTTTGGCCATGACTACATGCTGACAAGCCACAAAGATTCTGGGAGAATGTCTTATGGACAGATGAGACAAAAATCGAAATTTTTCGCAAGGCACATCAGCTCTATGTTCACAGATGGATGAAGCATATCTTGAAAAGAACACTGTCCCTACTGTGAAACATGGAGGAGGCTCTATTATGTTTTGGGGTTGCTTTGCTGCATCTGGCACAGGGTGTCTTGAATCTGTGCAGGGTACAATGAAATCTCAAGACTATCAAGGGATTCTAGAGAGAAATGTGCTGCCCAGTGTCAGAAAGCTTGGTCTCAGTCACAGGTCAATGCAACAGGCTAATGACCCATAACACGCAGCTAAAAACACACAAGAATGGCTAAGAGGAAAACATTGGACTATTCTGAAGTGGCCTTCTATGACCCCTGACCTAAATCCTATTGAGCATCTTTGGAAGGAGCTGAAACATGCCGTCTGGAAAAGGCACCCTTCAAACCCGAGACAACTGGAGCAGTTTGCTCATGAGGAGTGGGCCAAAATACCTGTTGAGAGGTGAAGAAGTCTCATTGACAGTTACAGGAATTGTTTATTGCAGTGATTGCCTCAAAAAGTTGTGCAACAAAATATTAAGTTAAGGGAACCATCATTTCTGTCCAGGCCTGTTTCATGAGTTTTCTTTTTTTAAAAATTCTGTTGAAGCATGGTTGAAAAGCAATGCCTGACTTTAATTTGTTCATTTTCATAGAATTTTTATATATTATTACTTTTGTCAGATTCAAGTTATTTCTGTGACCATTTTTCTTTCATTGAACGAGGGGTACCAACAATTTTGTCCACGTGTGTGTATGTGTGTATATATATATATATATATATATATATATATATATGGGTATGTATGTGTGTGTGTGTGTGTGTGTGTGTGTGTATATATAATAATATATTTGGTAAAATAGAGGCCAGCTTACCCCGGAGTCCTTCTTATGGTTCTTTCCACGCACTAAATAGAAATAGAAGTTGGAGTGCTCCTCCGTAGGTAAATTCCAATCCAAAAATTAATTTCTAGCATGGAGCGTTTTCCATATTAAACTTCGTCTTTAGTCACACCACTAAAATGACATCAGCAAGGAACTGAAGTTACAGATGATGTACAATTTGTTACACAAACATTAAGCCCTCATATGGTAAAAAATCAGGTAAAAATCTGTCACTGACTCCCATGGAAATGAGTAGGAGGGAGAGCCAGGCATCTTTTGATGAGTATTTTGAGGCAGCATCTCCTCAAAATCCTCCTGCAAAAAAACTGTTGGAGATTTCCCTTATAAGGGTAAGTCCACAATCAGTTGGTGATGTCACTTAAAGGGACCCGGTCTTCAGAACCCAGCATATCAACCCAGCAGAATCGAACTATGTTTTCCCCTTGTGAATTGATCTCTCCAATGTTGAGATCGCTGTTTTTGGAGCAAGAAGGTCATTGACACTTATGTCTTTGGAGCAATGACGACACCCTTGTTTCTTTAAAAATGCTCATTTGCAAATCGATAAAAACTGCAATATCTCAGCGACAGAGGCAACAGTTCACAAGTGAAAAACATAGTTAGGTTGACCTGAATCAGACTCCATTTAAGTGAAAACTTTGACAGCCCCAGCAATGACTGGGACTGTATGGCAGCAGCTATAAGAGTCCTAGTCTCTGCAAGAAACCATTCACCCAAGCATGTAGGTTCTTACTATAGATCCTATATCTGCCACATTCAGATGAAATGAAGGTAGGAATCCCGGTTTGTGAAATTTTGGAAACAAATAAAATATACTGTAACAGGATTATGAACTTTAATAAAATCAGCCTGGTGTCTTGTAAACACTCACAAATGACATTGTCTTTAGGTAGATAGCACACTCCTCTTTTGTAATGGTGGGTGCAAATTCCCAAGCGGACTGTTTGGACTCCCCACAGTTAGAATATTGAATACGAAGGAGTGGGACAGCACTCTGAGCACCATAGAAAGTAAACAGCTGAAAAAAATATCATCCAGTTTTTACATAACTCGCAGTAATAGTCAGATCTAGAAAATCCAATTCAGAAGTTGGGGTGTGTGTGTGTATAGCAATAACAAATGTAGTGCAATGTTTCGGGCAAGACTGCCCCTCCTCAGGCTGAGCATGTCCAGGTTGAAGTTCCAGAGGGCTGAAATAGGCTGATGAGGACACTCCAGGGAAAGGTCCAGGTGTAAATGCCTGTTTTGCAGGATTCCCATGCACTGGACAGAATAGGTAATTGCTAGAAAGTTTGACTCTCATGCCGACTCCTTGAAAAAATTTTTTAGCTTGGTTAAATGTTACCAGGCCTTACCAGACTTGTTGAAAAGGGGTTTTTTAGAGAAAAAAATGTATTGCCAATGAGCAAGGCATGAGAAAATGAAAAAAAAAAAAAAAAAAAAAAAAAAGCTCCACATACCTCCAATTGTCCAGCAATCTCCTTCTGCTCCATTCTGTCATATCTCAGTCCTTGCTATTGCCTTGTGTGTTATGTCTCAACAAACAAGAAATGCATGCTACGGTGTATATGAAATGTAAGGAACAGAATTGGGTAGCATTAGGCTACGTCAGATGTGTAAGGCTTTATACCAAGACATGAAGGAGAAAAAAATGCATCCAATAGACTTTTACTTCCTTTTTTTAATATACTCATCAGAGAGAGATTATAATAAAATGTAGTTTTTCTGTTTGAATTATAAAAAAAAAAAAAAATGTATATACCGAGAGAGTTTGTTTGTTTTTTATTCAGATAGACAAACTGTGCATCTCTGAATTTGGGGAGAAAATTTCCATAGCAGTTATGTGGATTAACTGATGATCGTTCTCAAATTTCTTTCCAGCAATACTACTTAAGCCACAGCCATCACTTGTGTGCAGCTATAGACACACGTTACCTACTGTGGAGACTCATCTGAAGACAGTTTTTTAGTAGCTGCCTTCATACTACTTTGTGGGTTTTTTGAAAATATGCTATAGATTGATATGTGGAAATGGGTTAAAACATCGGAAAATTTATATTGCATCTTCTAATATGATTTTAATCTTATCAGACATGAAGGCTATCACTTTCATGAAAAATTGTGTATGGCATGTTTTTTTGTGTTTTTTTTTTCACAATGTATAATAACTGATAAAAAAAAATTTTTTTTCCCCCAGGTTAAAAAAGCCAAAATGCAGGATGTGGGAGAGGAAACTACGAGGTTGGTAAATGTGACAGGTGTTCTTTATTTTCAGTCTTTTATGGTTGGTTCTTTCAGTTCAGGTGTAAGGATGTGTTAAAAATATAATTATATACATTAGTATGCATTGTATATTTTGTTTTTTAAACAATATTATAATGTAATGTTTGTGTTATGGTGGCGTAATACTTAGATTCTACAGATGCTGATGTTATAGTTTTTAAAAGAAATAAATATTACAAACTGTGCACATTTAACGTTTTATGAAATATGACTTATCCTTTCTAGTTATTCAAATTACACACAGCCGTAACAGCTTTAGAGCCTCTGTTTGTGCTCAAGGAATTTACAGTCAGTTTGCTTGTTAGTCTGACTTGCTGATCACACAATTAGTGCATCATATCTATCAATTGTGTTTCATGTGAACCGTTTGCTGAGACATCAGTACAACTACTGTAAATTTATTATGGTCCTTTTTACGGAGTAATGGTTAACAGCATTATGATTTTTACTGCTGAGATCTAGGATTTGTGCTCTGTGGGCAAGCTTGGGTAAAGTCATCTTCATTGTTTGTATATGCCTGGCAAGTAATGTACACCTCTGTATAGAAAAAAATGTTTTTAGCAGAACATTCATATCTATACAGCGCTGCTCGGGGACATTGCAGAGAGATAATAAACAGATTGTAAGGAAATGTAACACTGTTGCCAAGTAAAATGATATTCCCATAACCTTTCTGAATAATCTTCCTAATCCTTTAAAACTGCAAGACTTGAAATTTTGTTAAAGAAGCAGTTTGGACTTTGTTTACATTGCACCTTTTGTCAGAAATATATGTCCAGAGGATTGCCTGATATGTATCTCCAATGGAAGGCTGCATGCGCTATTACACTATAGGCTTGCTGCCTAGAGTGCATGTCACCTTTTTTTATTTTTTTATTTAACATTTCCAGTTTTTTATGTAAAATCTGAGTGATCCAACAATTGGGAACAGTTTCCAGTCCATGAAGGGCAGGTGGTTAACTAAAAAAAAAAAAAAAAAAAAAAAAAAAATCTAGTAAATATGAGTGAAAACTAGCATAACTCATAACAAAACAGCACAAATTGCAAATCCATATTTGTGTTTTCATATGGCAGTGTGAATAAATCTTTACCCTGTTTCAGAGTTAACTTTAATACATATTTGAAGTTTCTATTTTAGAGCTGACATCTTCCCAGTATAAGGTAGCATTTTCTTGTAAATACTAAAATATGATTCTTTAAATGTAGCTCATAATTTTTTCCTCTATTGTTTTTAAGGCAAGTCACTAACAGTGAAAGCAACACTCAGAAGGGAGAACTGTCTTCTAACCATACAATTTCCAATGAAAGTAAGTAAAAAAAAAAAAAAAAAAAATTCAAGAGATATATAACCTTCCATTCCACCTCAAAAGAGTAGAGCGACTGTAAAAATACTGATGCTGTCTTTAATGAGCAACAAATTTACACTTTCTGAGGCTTATAGGAAAATATTTGCTTTGTATCAGTGCAAGAGGAGAAAACCCTGCTGTGGCATGAGCCAATGAAATTTGGTTTCTGTCAGGATTTTCTGCTGCCTGTTTAATGTGGTATGACCTTCATGGCTCTTTATGCATGGCTGGCTCCTCTCCTAGCAGTTGCTGGTTCTTCATCTTTACAAAGCATACAGTTTTTACATTATGGGAGGTCACTTGGGAGTCCTAGTGTTGTAGAAGCATACAAAAGTGCAGTAATCTAAAGGACACCTTTAAAGTGCTAGACCTGTTACCAGTCAAAGTTGTTCTTAAGTTCACCAAGTTATATTTGACTTTTTACTGGTGATCAGCTTCTGTACAAGATAAGAGTAAATCAAAGTTTTTGCACCATTAAAGGCAGGGCTGTGGAGTCGGAGTCGGTGCCTATTTTGGTGGAGTCGGAGTCAGGGGAAATTGAGGATAAGGAGTCGGAGTCAGGGCTTTGGCGTACCGACTCCACAGCCCTGCTCAGAATGCATGTTGCATTTGCAGAGCCCTTAAAGTACCAGTAAAATGGAAACCCCACAAGAGTGACCCCAATTTAGAAACTACACCCTCAAGGAGTTTCTTAAGGGGTATCATTTTGACCCCAAGAATGCTTCCCAAAAATTAATGTAGAAATGTGAAAATGTACTTTTTTAAAAAAAAAATATGCAATTTCAGTGTCCAATATGTTGCGCACACTGTGTGGCATCAGAGACACACACACTTCTAAAACGTGTAAATCGGCTATCCCAGGTTAAAAAAAAAAAAAAAAAAAAAAAAAAATATATATATATATATATATATATATATATATATATATATACACATACATACATACATACATACATACACAGTATATATGTGTGTAAACTGCTGCTTGGGCAGACAGCTCAGATGGGAAGGAGTACTGCGCTTTTTAGCTTTTGGAGTATAGATTTAAAAGGACTTTTTGGATTCCATGTTTTTGTAGAGCCCTGAAGGTGCCAGTAAATTGGAATTCCCCAAGAAGTGACCCCATTTTGTAGGGGCAGTTTTAGGTTCCCTGCATTCATGACACGGCGTCCAAAAGCACATAGCGCTCCTTCACATCTGCACCCTGCTGTGTGCTTAAACGCTTATGCCCACATATATGACAATATTGCACACTATTTTGGTTTTTGGACGTCATGCCACTATTGCAGAGTCCCTGAATTGCCAGTAAAGTGGAATCCACAAACATATGACCATTTTGGAAACTACCACTGAAGGGATTTATCAAGTGGCTTAGCAAGCATTTTTAACCCTCGAACCTTGCATTAAGTTAATTTCCAGAAATGAATGCACAGCTGATAATGAAAAGTGAAAATTGCAATTTTGCTAGAGATACGCCATTTCAGCACCCAATATGTTGTGTCCAGCTTGCGTGGGCAGACACACACACTCCAAAAACTCCTAAGCGGGCATCCCGGAAACAACAGCTTTTGGAGCATTAGTCCGATACAAGCTGGACACTACATATTATGCACTGAAATTACGTATTCCTGGAAAAATTGCCATTTTCACATTTCAACATCAGCTGCGTAATCATTTATGGAAAATAAATTATAGCAACAGTTGGGGGTTACAAATGCTCACTGTACCCATGGATAAATTCCTTCAAGGGTGTAGTTTCCAAAATGGGGTCACATGTCAGGATATTCCACTTAACTGGCATTTCAGAAGCTCTGCAAAAGTGTCATGGCGTCCATAAACCAAACCGTCTAAATCTGTGCTCCAAAATCCAAATAACTCTTTTTCCATCTGTGTTTGGCTGTGCCCAAACAGCAGATTATACCCACGTATGACATCAAGTACATTATCCTGGGTATACCAGTGTCATACATGTGGGCATAAACTGCAGTTTGAGTACACAGCAGGGCGCAGAAGGGAAGGAGCGCTATGTGACTTTTGGAGTGCAGATTTAGATGTTTGGTATCTGGACGCTATATCATGCTTGAGGTACCAGAAAAGTGGACTCTCCATTTTGAAAACTGCACCCCTAAATGAATTTATCAAGAGGTGTAGTGAGCATTAATATCCCAGACGTGAATGCACAAAGGATGGTGAAAAGTGAATATGTAAGCTGTCTGGAATACATTGGAAATACCAAATTCCCTACTATTTTCCCAGTAGCTCCTATGATTTATTTAATTTTTTTTGGGGGGGGAAGGTGGGGGGGTATCACTTCTGGTTTCTTTTCCCTTGTAAGCTTATAAATCCCCTTCCTGCTGCAGACAAGTTGTGTTCTAATGATTTGGCGATTTTTTTGGGGGGTTTTGTTTTCACATTGTTATATATTTTTTATTTATATGGTGATGTAGCCATGTGAGGGCTTGTGTTTTTTGTGGTAGGAGATGCATTTTGTAATGACACCATTTTTGGCGCCTATACCTTATTGACTTTTTTTTTTTAACTCTTTCTTTGTGGATTAAAAAAAAAACCATCAACTCTGGCATAGATTTTTACCTTTTATTTTTTTTGCTGTGATGCATAAGTAACAAGTTTCCTTTTTTGCGGGATAACTTGTGCTTTTTATTGGTACGGTTTTGGGGTACATATGACTTTCTGATCACTTTTTATAGGGATAGATGGCGATAATTTATTTCTGGTGTTTTTTTTCAACCAGGGGAAGAGGTATCACTCTCCTATTATCAGAAAGAAGCATACTTGCAATTTAACTCATTATATGCTGCAGTCAATGTTGATTATTTTAACTTTTTTCTGTAAAACTGACCCCCCCACCCCCTCAAATGCCAGAATTGATGTTTTCTGATCATCTCACTTCTCAAAAATAAAATAAAAACTGATCAAAAAGTCTTAAGTACCCACAAAATACAAGCTCTCGTAAAGCTAACTTGAAATAAAATGTAAAAAGTTATGAACACGGGAACGTAGAGAAAAATAAAATGTTACTGGTTTAAGGTTAAAATGTTAGATTGCTAAAGGGTTAAAACACACAAAATCACCGGAGTTTTGTCAGTAATATTGTTTTCAATCATAAATTCAAAATCTGTAATAACAAAGTCACAATTTCGGGAGTGTTTTTGCAATTTTAACCCCTAGGCGCACCAAGACGTAACTGTATGTCGTGGAGAGAGCTTCATTAGTGCACCAGGATGTACAGTTACGTCGCAGCTCCCAGGGATTTTTTTATTTATTTATTTTTTAACAGGGAGAATGGCTGGGTATTGGGATATCAGCTGTTGCTGGCAGCTGAGACTCCCATGTGACCGAGGGACGACTACAAGCCTCCCCTCTATGGTGAGACCCACCATTCACAGTGAAGCTATACACAGTACTGATCCCCGGAACAGGGAGATTGGAGTATCATCTGCTCTTTCATAAAATTTCCTGTATTTTTCATAAACAAAACATATTGACCCAGATTTACAACAAACACGAAGTACAATGTGTCACGAAAAAACATTCTTAAGCTAAGGCCCCATGTTGCGGAAACGCAGCTTTTTTTTGTTGCGGATTTTGTTGCGTTTTTTTGAGCCAAAGCCAGGTGTGGATTGAGCAGAAGGTAGAAGTATAAGAGCTTAATATATATTTCACATTCCTTTTGTTCTGGGCTTTGGCTCAAAACACCACAACAAAACCTGCAACAACAAAAAAAGCTGCGTTTCCGCAACGTGGGGCCTCAGCCTTAAAATCACCTGGAAAAGTTAAAGCGTTCCAAAGTTATCACCACAAAGTGACATGTCAGATTTGAAAAATGGGGCTGTGTCAAAGTTCAACACTGGCTGTGACGCCAAGGGGTTAATGTGACTGTTAGGAGGATAAGCAGACTGAATGATAGCGAAGAGAAGAGATCTAGGAATTGATACAGAAAGTGTATATGTGAATATGGTACAACTTTTAAATTATATAAAAAACATTTGTCTCTCAATATTGGTCAATATTGATAGCAGTTTTGGATCAGATGTGTTTGGTCTGAGCGACACGATTTAGATCTTAATCGCCCAGGCATAGCAGTAGATATAGTACAGTTTTTAGTCTCCCAAGAGACGCTGTGCTGATGGCATCATGGGATTGATAGAGAACGGAAATATAAAAGACACTAATATGCCTGATCAGGAACTGAGGAGAATCTGGATTATAAGGATAAGAGTACATGAAAGAAGCCTGGAAAATCAGGGGATGGATGCAGGGAGAGGGAAAAAAGGGCTTTTGCTAGAGTGCTCCTTTAATCAGGGCTGTGGAGTCGGAGTCTGTGCCTATTTTGGTGGAGTCGGAGTCAGTATAAAATGGACCGACTCCGACTCCCAAAATATATAATAAATTGGTACAGTTAGTAGTACAATGCAGTATGTGCTGAATATATTTTCATAAGAATTTGGGAAAATGATGAAATGTCCTGTAAAGGTCTGTTCTATTCCTCATATAATGATGGGACTGAGTTCTGAGTGAACCTATAAGGTTTAGCACCATTATCTGGAGTAAGCAAAAGATACAAGTGTTGTGATTGTGAGGACTGAAAAGCTTGACTTTATCTGTAATTGTGCTGGAGACCCACCCACAGCCCGAGGACACAGAGTGACTGCTGAGCCCCACCATGTACCCATACAGCAGTTTGCAATCACGTATGGGGCATTTTTGTGTTCAGGAGAAATTGTGTAACAAAGTGGTTTGTTTTTTCTTCTTTAATCCTTTGTAAAAATTAAAAATATGGTGCTCAATGGACGGTTTATTGGAGAGGAAAAAAAAAAGTAATTTTTCAATTTTATGTTACAATACTAATAAAATCTGTGAAACAGCTGTGGGGTCAAAACGCTGCCTATACTCCTTGATAAATTCTGTTAGGGGTGTAGTTTCCAAAATGGGGTCACTTTTTAGGGATTTCCATTGTGTTGGTGCTCTAGGGGCTCTGTAATTGAGACATGACACAGTGAAGGATCTTGCTTCGCCAGGCCTCTTGACCTACCTTCTTAACCTTCCGCTCACGCCCGTGAGTGGCCCGGGTTCATAGGATAATATGAAGCGAGCTTTATAAATTTTATATATTTATTAACCCGAGTGGGTCGGTACTGGCCACTAACATATACAGAAATACACATCAATGGATTGTCAAGCAAATACAGGTAAAAGCACAATATAGTACAGAAAATAAAATGGGAATAAAACATAGTAAAATACCAGAACAAGTTAGTAGTCTCTAGGCCTTAGCAGGTTTTGGTGTAGGGTGCTTTCTTCAGTAGTAAAGCCTGTCTGCTCACATGGCTTCCAGCATAAGATCTGTAAGGCCTCACTGGTAGGCCTCAGGGCACATGCTTAAGTCCACAGTACGACACGTCCTCACATCTTTCCCAGGATAACAACTCCCTTTGTTCCCTAGGTGAGACCATATAACTATCCCCAGTCTCCTCCCTGAGTGATGTCACTAGGAGGGGAAGTCCCGTCTTCCATCTTGAAATCCCAATAACTATGATTTGTCATATTTCCTTGCCTGATGACTGTAGGGTCAGGCAAGGAGTGTGATAGGGCTTGTGGCTAGATCCCCATTGTGTAGACACCAAGAATGACACCCCATTCACCTTTGGGTAATGAGTAATCAGTGTCTGAACCTTTTCCATGCGCCCCTTGGTACCGAGTTTCAATTTGGGGCCCTCGTCTCTGCATGGTGCACCCGAGGAATTTATCGGTGCGACGATAGGCGGTTCCACTGGGGAAATATTGTCATAAAACTATATTCCCTTTGTACTGTGGCCGGCTCCAGGCAGACTGCTTTCTGTTTGCTTAAGGCTATGTTCACACACAGTTTTTTGCAGGCGGATTTTGATGCGGAATCCGCCTGCAAAAACGCCTCCCATTCATTTCAATGTGAATCAGTAGCAGATTTTTTTTCCTCTATCTGAATTTTTTTCCGCTAGCGGGAAAAAAAAGCGACATGACCTATCTTCAGGTGGATTTCGCCTTGAAAAACCCATTGAAGTCAATGGGAGGTGGAAAAACCGCTAGCCTTTTTTTGATGTTTTTGCAAAAAGTGCCTCAAAAACCGCTAGCATTCTTTAAAGAGAAGTTTCCAGGTCCATACAGTGTGCTGGAGCAAAAAAACAGCGTCAAAAAACCATTTCCTAATTCCTGAAGCAGATTTTTTTTCAGCTTGCAAAAAACTCAGTGGTAACATATCCTTAAGTTCTTCCAGCCATGGCCATGGGGGGAGGGGGAGAGAGATATTCTATAATATCCCCTTCAGAACTGAAGTGGTCCCTAAGAAATTAGTTCCATCAAATTTCCTAATTTGTATGTATTTATTTAAAAAAAAACATCTCAAAATTATTGCCATATAAAGTGACACGTCTGTTTTGAAAAATGAGGTTGTGCCCATAAGGTACATTTAGGCTAAGGCCCCATGTAGTGGGCCGCAGAGAAAAAGTGCTGCGGGAAAAACCGCGGCAGAAACGCATCGTGGTTATTCCCACAGTGCTTTTCACAGAAATTCCGGTGTTTTCCTGTGCAGACTTTCTGCTTCCGTTATACCCAGGGCTGCTTTAATTATAGTACCAATGGTGCACTTGCACTGGTCCCTATTGTACTGAGGGCCCCATCGGGCATACCTCCCAACTGTCCCGGATTCCGGGTCTTGTCCCTATCGGCGAGAGGTATGTCCCGGTGTCAACTCACCTGCGTCCTCTGCGGACGCAGATGAGTTAAATACAATGGTGAAGCAGGAGCTATCCGCAGACAGTTCCTGCTTCATCGCTCTGTTTGAAGCACAGCCCTGTGTGCTCCGTTCCTGGGAGCTGTAGGCACGATGTGATGACGTCACTCACATCGCGCCTGCAGCTCCCTGAACAGTCCAGGAGAAGAGACTTCACAGAGCGGCAGGGGAGCGAGGAAAGGTGAGTATCAGTGTTTTATTATGTTAAACTGGTGGCAGATGAAGGGGGAGCATTAAAGGGATTCTATCATTGGGAAACCCTATTTTCAATAACAGCACGTTGGAGTAGCCTTTAGAAAGACTATTCTTCTCCTACCTTTATTTTTCTGCTCTGCGTCGCCATTTTGGAAAATTTTCTTCTTTCTTCTTTATGCAAATTAGTCTTCAGAAAGCAAAGGGGGCGTCCCTGTGCTCACGTAACAAGCTCTTCGGAAGATCCAGCGCAGCCTCTCCACAGCGTCAGAACCCGCTCATTGTGTCTGTTCGGGATCCCAGACAGACACGATGGGCAGGTGCTGACGCTGCAGAGAGGCGGCGCTGGATCTTCCGAAGAGCGTGTGACGTGAGCACAGGGGACGCCCCCTGTGCTTTCTGAGGACAGGGGGAGTGCTCCCTGTGCTTTCTGAAAAATAATTTGCATAAAGAAGAAAATTCTCCAAAATGGCGGCACGGAGCAGTAAAATAGGTAGGAGAAGAATAGTCTTTCTAAAGGTTATTCTGACGTGCTGTTAGTGAAAATAGGGTTTCCCAATGATAGAATCCCTTTAATGCCCCCCTCATCTGTCCCCAGTTTATTGCCCCCCTCCCCTTCATCTGTCCCCATTTTAAACTGGGGACAGATGGAGGGGGTTGATATTAAACTGGGGGGAGATGAAGAGGAACATTAAACTGGGTGCAGATGAAGGGGGACATTAAACTGTCCCTGTCCTGTCCATAACTGATCTTTATAGAGTAAAATACAATGGTCGCCTCTCTAGCAATATCCGTTACACGCTAAAATAATAGCAGTAACGATTATTACTAGAGATGAACGTATAAAAGGTTTCTGACAGGTGGAAAGTTCCATCAGTCACACAACACATTTTCACACATTGAATGTCACCATATAAGTGTTTGGCAGCTTTCGGATCGGTATAATAGCAGGTGGTGATGGGGAGGGGGCCCACTTATGAAGCCTTTGCACTGGGCCCACCAATGTGTTAAAACGGCCCTGATTATACCTGTAGGAAAACCGCCAGCATTTCTTTAAGTACTGTATAATTGACATGCTGCAGTTTCCAAAAACGCAACAGTTTTGGAAATCACAGCATTTCTGCTGCGCATATTTTTCTGCAATGTGTGGATGGGATTCGTTATAATTCCATCCACTTTGCATGGACTGTAAACTGCAGGGTTTATGCCGTGTGGGGCCCTGGCCTTAGGCTGTGTTTTTAATGGGTTAAAGCCTTAAAAGCAAGACCAAAATCGCAGCTTTGGGCCCCATCAGCTCTGGTGTTAAAGGTGTTTAAAGTTCAATCCCTGAACGTGTCCTACTTGGGGTGAACTGTAATGCCCCGAGTCCTACTCGTTCAGAACTGTAGGGGGTTAATTTCTGTGGTTAAAAATCAGTCCATGGTCATGTGATGGACACACAGGTGCACAACTCATTAGGCAATCGTCTGATTACTGTGCTGTGACTATAATGGGCTGTGCACCTGTGTGTCCGTCACATGACCATGGACTGGATTTTAACCACTGAGGGTAAAGAGTTAATGACAGTACGCAGCGATGTAGAAATCGTGAGGAATTGATAGGAATTGAGAGTATATTAGAAAATTATAACTTTTTTACTATACAAACAATAACATTTTTGTCTCAATATTGATCTGAAATCAGCCAACCCCTCTAACTCCTATAGATTTTTCTCTTCAGATTGAGTCATGTGACGTGCCAGTAATCAGGAATCATTACCATGAATGGTGTTTATCCCTAATTATCAGCTTGTGTATTTAAAATAAATAAATAAAAATGATATAGTAGAAACTGTCAGTGTTACATACTTGTGAATGAAATCTCTGCACTGGTGGAGCAGTCCTATATTTTATTTGAAATACAATTTACATTTTTGAACCCTTAGATACAAAATAGGATGGCTGCTGGTATTTTTTATACATCTGGCAGGAGCAATCAGATTTGAGCAATACATTAAAATGTCTTTTTTTTTTTTTCCCCTGTATAGCAGTTCTTCCCTGTGCTGACTACATCCCTCGTACCCCTGGTGACTATACTACCCAATTATATCCTTCAAAGTAAGTTATTTCTTTTATCACAAACCTATTTCAGCTAGTATGTATTTTATTTATTTTTTTACTCGTTGCATGTTTGAGAATTTAAATTTTCATCAAAATCTGTTAAACTGATCAGTTTAAAATTGGTTGGTTTTGATTATTTTTTTTTCCATGACTTAATCGATAAAGCATAACTTGAGTCCCATTGCTTCTCAATCACAATGTTAAGCACTTATTGAGGTATTCCAGTTTTGGCAAAGAAAATACAGTTTAAAGGGCTCTATGGTGTAGTCACTCTCGTGGGAGACCTTATTATTTGAACACATTCTAGCTCAGTAAGACACCAGTACTGTTTGACACAGGCTTTTTGTGAAGTCCATCTAGCCTTTCGAAGGATGGTAGCCGAGCCGTGCACTTCTCAAGAAATGAGCTTTAATTTTGTGACTGTTTAATACCTGCAAATTTCGTAGTTTCCAAGAATCCAAATTGTAAGGGTATGTTCACGTGGAATTTCTCGCTGATTCTATTTCAAAATCCGCAGCAAAATGCACCATGCACCATGACCCATAATTTCCAAAAAGTTGTGAGAAAGTAAGCATCCTGCTCAGCCATATAACCATCAGTGTGAGCTGTTCCTCTGATTTGGTTTATTCCTCTGAGTGTAATCCGTGGGTGGAAGAGGAAGAGGAATTTGAGGCTGAGGTCCTGTTTCCGCCATGGGAACATACCCTACATATATATAATTTTACTTACACACACACACACAATCTTTATCTCCCTGCTGTTTTAGAGCTGGGGAAAATCAGCCTGACATCAGCTTTGCTTCCTTTTCCTGTGTGTATTGTATTCTGTGTAAATATACCATAAAACAAACCAACACTTTTCAGTCACTTCTTGTGATCATTGTCCAGCACATCCTCCCACCTTTTTTTTTTTTTTTTAATGACTTCAATAGAATTGTGGAGAAACTTGTCCATGTGAGGACATTCAAGAGAATCAGAATATTGACTTCATGTGGTTGTCTCTTCTTGTAACATAGAAACAGCATATGTGTGTATATTATTATTATTATTATTATTATTATTATTATTATTATTATTATTATTATTATTATCATCATCATTATTAATAATATATTTATAATGTATATTAATAATACAAATAATAATACTCAGAAAAATGGGTCAAAGAATGAGGATATGTAAAGTTCATTCTGCAGATCGCCAGGCAGTACCTGATCTTGTTCACCAATTAAAGAAAGAGGATCTTTCACGTCCTCCACCAATTCCATCTCTTCATCATTCAATAGGCACTGATTCTGGCACAGTTGAAATTTTTTCTCTAGACCCCACAGTTCCAGAGCAATCATTGTTTCAGCACCTAATATGCTAATTTGACTCCCTACTGTCAGTGGTAGGGAATGCAGACAGTCTGGAACTGCCCACCTGACAGTAGGGAACCATATTGGCATTTTGGGTGCCGAAACTAAAAAATGATTGCTTAGGAATGGTGGGGGCTAGAGAAAAAAAAAATTCCAACTGCACCAGAATGACTGGAGTATTGCGTATTGAACAATGCAGAGAGTTGATGATGGCAGCAGTGGTGAAATGTCCTCTTTTAACAGATGTTCTGGAAAGCTTCCATAAATCGATGTCCCTTGGTGAAAATGGAAAGCCACTCTTCCTTATTGCAGTTAGCGTGAATAAATATATATTTAATATTTATATATTACCGTTTGGGGTCACCCAGACAATTTTGTGTTTTCCATGAAAACTCACACTTTTATTTATCAAATGAGTTGCAAAATGAATAGAAAATTGACATTGACAAGGTTAGAAATAATGATTTTTATTTGAAATAATAATTTTCTCCTTCAAACTTTGCTCTCGTCAAAGAATGCTGTATTTGCAGCAATTACAGCATTGCAGACCTTTGGCATTCTAGCTGTTAATTTGCTGAGGTAATCTGGAGAAATTTCACCCCCTGCTTCCACACATTGGATTGGCTTGATGGGCACTTTTTGCGTACCATACGGTCAAGCTGCTCCCACAACAACTCAATGGGGTTGAGATCTGATAGCTGCGCTGGCCACTCCATTACAGATAGAATACCAGCTGCCTGCTTCTTCCCTAAATAGTTCTTGCATAATTTGGAGGTGTGCTTTGGGTCATTGTCCTGTTGTAGGATGAAATTGGCTCCAATCAAGCGCTGTCCACAGGGTATGGCATGGCGTTGCAAAATGGAGTGATAGCCTTCCTTATTCAAAATCCCTTTTACCTTGTACAAATCTCCCACTTTACGTGCGTCAGGCACTCTTCCAACATCTTTTCATTTGTTCTGCGTCTCACAAATGTTCTTCTGTGTGATCCAAACACCTCAAACTTCGATTCGTCTGTCAATAACACTTTTTTCCAGTCTTCCTCTGTCCAATGTCTGTGTTCTTTTGCCCATATTAATCTTTTCCTTTTATTAGCCAGTCTCAGATATGGCTTTTTCTTGGCCACTCGGCCCTGAAGGCCAGCATCCCCGAGTCGCCTCTTCACTGTAGACGTTGACACTGGCGTTTTGCGGGTACTATTTAATGAAGCTGCCAGTTGAGGACCTGTGAGGTGTCGATTTCTCAAACCAGAGACTCTAATATACTTGTCTTGTTGCTCAGTTGTGCAGCGGGCCTCCCACTTCTCTTTCTACTCTGGTTAGAGCCTGTTTGTGCTGTCCTCTGAAGGGAAATCTTCAGTTTCTTGGCAATTTCTCACATGGAATAGCCTTCATTTATAAGAAAAAGAATAGACTGTCGAGTTTCATATGAAAGTTCTCTTTTTCTGGCCATTTTGAGAGTTTAATCGAACCAACAAATGTAATGCTCCAAACTCTCAACTAGCTTTATAGCTTCTCTAACCAGCAAAACTGTTTTCAGCTGTGCTAACATACTTGCACAAGGGTTTTCTAAACATCCATTAGCCTTCTCACACAGTTAGCAAACACAATGTACCATTAGAACACTGGAGTGATGGTTGCTGGAAATGGCCTCTATACACCTATGTAGATAGTGCATTAAAAACCGGACGTTTGCAGCTAGAATAGTCATTTACCACATTAACAATGTATAGAGTGTATTTCTAATTGAAAAAACTGCTTTTCTTTCAAAAATAAGGAAATTTCTAAATTACCCTAAACTTTTGAACGGTATTATGTGTGTGTGTGTGTGTGTGTGTATATATATATATATATATATATATATATATATATATATATATATATAATTTTTTTTTAATATACAGAAACAGATGTTATGGTTCCTCTGCCAAATGGCGGCTTTTGTATAGGAGTCAACAGAAAATGAGTTTGCCTTTTTTTTTTTTTTCTTATTACATTAATAGAACATTATTTTGTATGGGTGCTCAAGATAAAGTGATATACTGTGTTATGCTTAGTACAGGGATTAAAGAGCACCTGTTAAGGGGATTTGGAAAACTAAACCACCCACAAGTCCTCATTGTTTTTATAGTGTTTTTTTTTTTTTTTTTTTTTTTTGTAGGTACAGATAGCTTTACCAAAGGGCAATTTGGGACACTAAACCCCCAGTCCATAAGGACCTATAACTGGTTTAGTGACCCAAATCAACCTGATGGGTTCTCTTTAACAAAAGTGAAGCATGGCTTATTGGTGATACCGTATGTTAGTATTCTTATGCTATGCACCACCCCTTCTCATAAATTGTGTTACTTGTAACATTACAAATGAAAATGTAAATCACAGTATGAAATATTCCTTGCTCAAGCTGAAGAGGTACAATTTTATACTGTTCTTTTTCTCTGTTGCTCTAGGCCATATACACACATTCTTTCTGTACCTGTAGCAGAATCAATGTCCAATTATAGTGGGCAGACTCCGTATCAGTCTTTGCAGCCATCTCAGTCGTATACAGCCTACCCTCAAGCATCTCAAACCTATGGTCTCCCTCCATTTGGTAAGTTCACTTGCAGATGTCAACTCACTATAATGCTTGTTTAGACAACCCCTTTCTTTTTTCAGGGTCTGAGATACGTTGTTAAACTGTCTCAAAGCAACACCCCTCATTCCTATTCTCAGGGTTTATGGATGTCTTTGAGAATAACTGTATCAGCTGCTATTCTGCATTAATGTCTCTTGTCCTTGCCAGTATGTGTTAGTGTTTAGTATATGTAATTTAATATATAGATAGATATATAGACATAGATAGATATATATATATATATAATATTATCTATAATACATATATACATGTGTGTATATGTATCTTTAATACATATACTACACACTCACACTCACTCCTTTTATAAGGTATCCATGATGTAAGTTTTCATTTTTTGACACCTAGCTGTGTTTAACCCCTTTGACTAAGCTATTTGAGGTTTATTTTAAAGGTTCAGGACACAGTTAGTTAGTTTTTTTAAAAAATCTGGTACATGTTGCTTTATCAAAGATTATTTCCGAATGTTTTAACATGTTGAAGTAATTCTGGCATTGTTTTTTCATCACATATTGTACTTTCGTTTGAGGAAACATTTAGACCAATTTGGTTTACGTTTGCATATTCAGAAGCTTCAACTTTTTTGAGGTTGGGGGCAAGAACAGAACAAATTTTGATCTTCCCTACCACTTGTACACTCTGTCGTAAAGCAAGCATCCTGACCATTTTTATATGTATCTAATTTAGATCTGTGTAATCGTATGTGTTCTACATATTTACTTTTTCATATAGTTTTACATATTAAAAAAAAAATTTACAGTATCAAACTGAGTACAATATTGCTAATACTTTTGTAAAAAAAAAAAAGTTTTTTTCGTTTTGTTTTTTGTTTTTTTTTACATCAAACACTAAAACCATAACTGAAACTAGTACGCACAAATATACTGATGAACTGACAATGAATGACTGTCAATCTGAGACAATGTTAACTAAATTACTAACTGCACAGCAGATTGTGGTGGGAGGAAGCAAGCAGCAGTCAGGATTAACTCCATAGAATGGCCGGACAGGGACAGACAGCCTGCATCTCTTCATTCCTCACACAGCACTGCTGCATCCCCTTCATTCCATAAACATGTAAGGGATAAAGAGGCTACAGTGTTCTTGTGTAAGGTAAGTAGGGATGTGGTGCATCATAGAGATGCATGGCCTTTTACCACACAAAGAGAGTGCAGTGTCGTGCACTATTTTGTCAAGCTGTGTGTGTTTTTTTGTTTTGTTTTTTTCTTCACCGACACAAAATATTATCAGAACCAGGGCCTGGTGCTTTGTGTCAGGCTTTCACTATAACATGCTCTCGTTGCGGAGTGTGTACGTGCACGATAATCGGGGTGATAGCCAGTAAGGGAGCTATCGGAGACACTTGCTCTGTTTAGCATGGCAGTGACAGTTATTACTATTGATTTAACTGTACACAGGGGTTAAAATCTTTTTGCTGTGAAGGTGCAAAGTATTATAGAAAGTTGCGTAACTTTCAGAATGTAATAGTTTAGAGGTTTTCCCACCAAAGATCTTTGTTTTATCCACAAGATATTCCATAAATGTCTGATAAATAAGGCTCTCACTGCTGGCAAGCTGGCTATGCTGTTTCCTTTTTAGAGAAGTTAGGCTAAGGCCCCATGTAGCGGGCTGCAGCAAGAAAGTGCTGCAAGAAAAACTGGCAGCAACACATTGTGTTTTTTTCCTGCAGCACTTTTCACAGAAAATCCTCAGAAAATCTGACTTTCTGCCTCAGTTATATCTATAGGGAAACTGCTGGCTGTAGGTATATTTGACATGCTGCGAATTCCAGAACCATGACCGTTTTGGAAATCTCAGCTTGTCTCCTGCGTTTATTTTTCCGCTATGTGTGGATGGGAAACTGTAAAACACCATGTGGCGGAAAAAAAAAAAAACTCGTCATTTAACAGTCACAGCAAAGTGGATGGGATTCTAGCGGATCCCATCCCCACTTTGCAGAAAAATACATTCAGCGGACACGCTTCAATTTCCCTAAACCGTTGCGGTTTCCCTATAGGTATAATGGAAGCAGAAAGTCCTCACGAAACCTCTGCAGACTTTCTGTGAAAAGCGCCGCGGGAAAAACCGTGATGCGTTGCTGCCGCATTATTTTCCACAGCACTTTTTTGGGGCCTTAGCCTGAAGTTCCTGCTGCTAGGTGTCTTTTTTTTTTTTTTTTTTTTTTTTCTTTTCTAATTTGTCGTTCACACTATTACTAGGAAAGGTCCATCTTTAGAAATCAACAAGCTCAATACGGGAACACACAAAGTAGAGGGTGGAGGGGTCATGTCTCTCTTCACAGCTTCTGCATGTTTATACACAGGTCTGCTGCTCTGTGCTCCTTCTATGCACCAGGAATCTGCAGCTGCTTACAGTGAGTGTAAGAGTAGCAGCACACGAGGTCCGTGTGTTAGTCAGGTTTACTGGCTTGAACTTCGTGCTAGGAGCGGGATTCCTAGCATCCTAGTTATCTAGATGCTAGGAGTCCCTGCCTCCCAGCGACATACTGTCCCATACTCTAATTGATACGGGACAGTATGTCGCTGGGAGGCAGGGACTACTAGCATCCTAGTTACTTATGATGCTAGAAGTTCCGCTCCAAGCAGGATGTTCAAGCCAGTAAATCTGGCTAACACACGCACCGTGTTTCACGGGTGGCACACGCACCGTGTTTCACGGGTGGCACATGCATCGGTCGTGTATTGCTGCCCTTAGGGAGCATCTGTCTATTAACTAGCTGTTTGTGTTATTGGTGATGAGATGTTGGTCATAGACAGCAAGTATCTTTTCAGATTTATCTTTTTAGCTGTATCATAACCTGGATTTGGTGTTGGTGTTTAATGTACTGGAATCTCTTGTATTCACTTGGACTTTCTCAGCTACTTGCTATTTTACAGTTACGTTTGATAAAATTAAATTTATTGAAATCAGTAATAGTAATAATGCATGGGGGGCAGACTGCTCTGTATTGCAAACACCCCTGCCTCAGAGAGAAATGCAAAATATGCTGCAGCCATAATGGGGGATATTGGGAGCAGAAATACTGATTGGAAACCATGTCTAAAGGCATATACATGGTGTCGGGGGTTAAGTTCCCCCGGAATGGATGTCACCGTAATCCTAATTAAATAAAGAATAATATCGAGCTTGAGGAAAACAAACTACAGACACGCCCAGGAGTCTAGTAAGAATGATTTCGTTTATTGTATAGTTCATACAAGTTTTAAAGGCAAGTTGGTTACACAACAGTCATGTGACCAATGTACATATTTGGTCTTTCCGGTTCCGCTGCTAAACAGATTTGTTCAGTTTCTTATAACAACATCTCTCCTTGAATTTTGTGGATGTTTCCCCTTATCTTTTCCTGAGAACAACAGTACTGTTGAATGCCGTCCCAGTGTCTGCTTCCTAGCTTATCTTCTAAACTGTGCAGGCTATCTGCAGACTATTTCATTCTCTGTGTATAGAGTGTATAGAATATAATACAAATTATATTTTAACCCTCACAATTCCCCCATTTTAGGACTTTATTTTTAATCAAGTTCAATGAATACCTTCACACTGTTTGTGTGCCATCTTTGATGGATTCTCCATTGAAGAGGTTAAAAATAACATCCTATCTTACATATTGGTTAACTGTATTCCATTTCCTTCTCAGCGCTTCAACTTTCTTGCAATGTGAAGTGTGTATCCAGGTAGGTTTTCCCTCCAACTTTACTGAGGTGGCAGTTGTCAGCAATATCTGGAAGGGGCCATCATATCTGGGTTCAAGAGATTTCCTGGTGTGTCTTTTTATAACTACCCAATCTTCAGGCTGCAGATTATGGGTACCTGTAAGATCGGAAGGGTCTGGAATAGAAGAAAACACTTGATCGTGTTTTACTTTTAATTTTTGACACAGATTTTGTACATAGCTGGCAATGCTGTCATAGTTAAGCTGTAATGTCTGAGGGAAGTACAATCCTGTTTTTGGGTGCACTTCCAAACAATATTTCAAATGGTGACAACCCTGTCCTCCTGTTAGGAGTAGTTCTTACTGAATATAAGGCTAGAGACAGGCATTCAGGCCAGGGCTTTCCTGTCTCTGCCATGGCTTTCTGAGTCTTCAACTTGAGTGTACCTTTCCACTTTGCCTGAACTCTGAGGATGGTAGGGTGTGTGGAAAGCTTGCTCAATCCCTAGTGCAGACATTATTTCTTTCACTATCTCACCTGTGAAATGTGTACCTCTGTCAGACTCAATCACCTCGGGCACTCCAAACCTGCACACAAGCTCGGACATCAGTTTCTTGGCAGTTGCTTGTGCGGTTGCTTTGCTCACAGGGTAGGCCTCAGGCCATCCTGAAAACAAATCCACACAGACCAATACATACTCGTATGTTCCAGACTTAGGCAACTGTATGTAATCTATCTGTATCCTCTGAAATGGGTACAGGGATTTTGGTGTACACTTGGTGGGTGTTTTAACTACCTGTCCTGGGTTGTGTAGAGCACATATGTGACATGCTTTTACGTGATTACTAGCAGCTCTTCCAAAACCTGGGGCAAACCATAATTTACCCACTAATGACTCCATGGCATTTCGAGAGGCATGCACCTTACCGTGGGCCGAGCCAGCCATCTGGGGGTAGACTGCTGCGGGCAGACATAATCGATCCCCCATTTTCCACATACCATCACCTTCTGTAGCACCTGCTTTCTTACATCTTTCAGTTTCCACACTGGTAACCTTTGAGTACAGCCCTTTTGGGTCTGCTAGGTCAATGTCCATTTTGCTCACCTGGTTGGGACCCCTTCTGGCCAGTAGTGCTGCAGCCTTGGCTGCTCTGTCAGCTCTCTCATTTCCACGGCTTTCAGGGTCCCTTCCTTTTGCGTGAGCTCTGACTTTCACAATTGCCAGCTGCTTTGGGAGCAGTATGGCCTCCATCAGTCGACTTACCACATCTCCATCTTTAATTGGCTTGCCCTGGGCTGTTAGGAAGTTCCTTGACCTCCATATCGGTCCATAATCATGTGCGATGCCAAAAGCATACCTGGAGTCAGTGTATATGTTGGCTGTTCTACCTTTGGCTATCTTACAAGCCTCCATAAGGGCTTTAAGCTCAGCTTCTTGGGCTGACATGTGTGGTGGAAGAGCTTCTTGGACCATAATGTCATGTTCAGTGACTACAGCATACCCTGTAACAAATTTGCCTTCATCTGTCAGATACCTTGAGCCGTCCACAAACATCTCATAATCAGGATTTTGTAATGGCACATCCGTGACATGGTCAAATCCCACTGTTTCCTGTGACATAAGAGCCACGCAATCATGTTCATGCTGGCTGTCAAACAGTTCTTCTTCAGAGAGGGAGTTTAAAAATAACTCATCTTCCACTCCCCCTTTTGAATCATGAACTCCTACAGGAAGAAGAGTTGCAGGATTCAACGTTAAACAGCGTTGAAAAGAGATGTTTGAGGAGGACTGCAGGGCAAATTCCATTTTGCACTGCCGTGCCAAAGAAAGGTGACGTCTGTCTACCTGTGTGAGGATAGCATGGATATCATGAGGTGTATACACAACCAATGAATGATCTAGGACAATGTCTGAGCTCTTGTCAAGCAATGCTTGTACTGAGAGGACAACCCGCACACAGGAGGGGGTTACAGCATCTAACCGTGAGCTGTAATAGGCCACAGGGCGTTTCTTATCCCCGTGTTGTTGTGTGAGAACTGCAGTTGCATGTCCCATCATCTCAGTCACGTAGAGCTGAAAATGTTTCTGATAGTCAGGTAGGCCTAAGGCCGGAGCACTGACCATCTGCAACTTCAGCTGGTAAAACGCATCCAAGGCCTCAGGTGTGAGGCTGAATGGCTTTGAAGAGAGGCTATCGTACAGAGGTTGCATGGTCAGAGATGCAGATCTGATCCATGGCCCACAGTAGTATACCAATCCCAAAAAGGTACGTAGCTGAGCATGAGAGGTTGGCACCTACATGCCTCTCACCACCTTGGTCCTCTCATCTGACAGGTGCTTGGTACCCTGGCCAAGACAGCGTCCCAAAAACAACACTTTTTGTTTGCAAAATTGCAACTTATCCTTGCTGGCCTTGCAGCCGTTCTGGCAGAGGAAACACAACAGGCTGATGGTCGCTGCTTCACAGGTTGATTTGTCTGGAGCACAGAGAAGAAGGTCATTAACATATTGTAACAAAACAACATCATTACGTGGTGGATACCAAGTACTCATGATTAGTGTAAGACATCGTGTGAATTGGTTAGGACTGTTTTGCGCCCCTTGTGGTAGTACTGTCCAGGTGTACTGTTTTCCCCTAAATGTGAATGCAAACAAATACTGGCAATCGGGGTGCAAAGGTACGGAAGGGAAAAAAAAAAAAAAAAAAACATTGCAAAGATCTATAGCGCTGTAATAAGTGGTTCCAGTAGGGACAGCTGATAACAGGGTATGTGGATTGGGCACTACAGGTGTTTCAAGTAATGTCACTTTGTTCAATTCCCTGAGATCATGAACCATACGGTATGTGTCTGGTTCTCCCTTCTTGCCTTTTTTCTTTACTGGGAAAAGAGGAGTGTTAGCTACAGAAGTGCATTCCTTCAATGCCTCTGCCTTCACTAATTCTACTATTGTTACTGCTATGGCATCCTCTTGGGCATGAGTCAAAGGATATTGTTTAATCCTTGGTGGCTGAGCTCCAGGTTTCAGGGTTACCATAACAGGGGGTACATCCAATTTACCTAAATCTGTTTTCCCAGTTGCCCATAATGCTGTTGGCACTTGGGATAACAGTACATTTTCTTCTTCAGTAAGGACAAAAATACAACTTGGTGTACTTAACTCAGCAGATAACAAGCATAAAATCTCATGATTGGTATGTGTGACTTTTACATATGCTTCCCCTGATGGATGCAGCATGATATTACAACCTAATACTCCCATCACATCTGTACCAAGAATGTTATCTGATGTATCAGAGACTAGATACCTAGTGAGTATCCTGCTACCCTGAAATGAAGTTTCTACAGGATCAGTTTGATCTAAAGTGACTGGTAGCCCTGATACCCCTTGAACCACCTGGCTGTCTCCTGAGAGTGGTAATTTGAATGTGCCGGCATCCTGTTTGCTCACACATGATTTTGTTGCCCCATTGTCTATCAAAAATGGCACCTCCTTTCCATTAATCAATACAGGTTGAAAAATCTGAATTCCCCTATCCTGTGAGGACAAAAGGGACACTGGGGCGGGAGGGCCTGTCTTTCCCTGATACTTTACACCACTGTACTCTCAAGGACAAAATCATGCAAGCAGCCGCCCACGCACCACTGCGCTGTTAAACCCTCCACTTCTCCCAATGTTTCAGAAAGCATGGTATAGTACAAGACATAATTTCATATGTTTGAATATTTTCTTGAATATTTTACACATATATATTACACAGTATTATACACATATATATTGTCATTGTACCTTACTTTGCCATTTAACCTTAGGCTAACACTTTTATCAGAATATTTTCCCTTTGGGCATAAATAGTCATCATACACAGGCTGCGGACCCCGGAGGCCCAAAGCCAAGTTTCACTTTGTAATATTTGACATGTAACATTATTGGGTAACACAGCATCATGTTCAGCTTGTGATTTTCTGCGTGCGCATCACATCAGATACAACGTCCTTGGAGTTACTTGGCAGTCAATTAATGTTTTGGTTATTCCCTGCAGAACATCTGCAGAGCGCTACAACAGAATACAGGAATACAATTCAAGCAGATAGCAGTTAATACTGACACCAAAATTACATATTACTATTTTTGTACAATTTTCAAATATTTTCCGAACCCCACCTTTTGTCATTACCACAGGTGTTCAAAACCCCTGAGTTGTACTTCAGGTTACCATAAGGGCAAACTGCCAGACTTTAGAATTTTCTTCACTGGATTCCAACCAAAAGTTGAACCCCTGTGGAACATCACAATATCCTTGTTTCTTCTTTTTAGGGGACATTTCCTGAAAGTGGATTTAATTTTACAAAAAGCATAAAAGTTGAATCCTGGCATTGATATAAACCGAATGAATATTACAAATACAGGTTGATATATATATATATATATATATATATATATATATATATATATATATGTAATACATAATCCAATAAACATCATACCGATGGTGGACAGTTTTTCTCTTTGCACTATATCAGATTCTCTGAGTATTTTGTTAAAGTAAGTAATATTTCATACAGAACTGGGAGATAAGATGGGTTATATTAAACAATAATACTGAGAAGGGTGCTGTCTACCTTCAAGCCTGATTCTCGGAGTGAGGTGGGGGTGATTCATTATTTCCTGAACTATCATCCCCTTATCCTATTCTATTGCTTCTTTCTATCAGGGCATATATACCTCTTTGCAACTTATTATCTTGAATCAATCCCGCATGGTCTAATCTTCACTGATCCCAAAATTTACTGTCTACCAACCTAGTTTTGCGTATTCCTGCTCTTTTTTAGGATTGTCTTTACCTGTGCGGCTACTTCTTTCCCTTCCCCTATTTCTATTAGTTCACATGGGGTGTACCATATCTTAGAGGGTCCCATCCCCATCTTGGCTGGTAGCTAATCAGCCGATGAGTCTCTCACTCCTCTAGGGCAACCTTGAGACAATAGAGGGTCACTTATGACTACTTAGTGAGAACTCCCAGACAGACTCTTCTGTCTTCTATGAACTACTTGTGCAAGTTCAGGAGTAGTGCTCAGGGCAATGCCTAATGGCTTCCACAGGCTCAACTTTCTGTCTGTGTCCCCTTACCAAAACACTCTCAAATCACTGCACGCACTTCGCGCGGATTCTACTAAGTCCTTCGTGCTACTACTCAGGTCCCATTCGACCTTGACCGTCCAGGCACGGCTGGAGGCTAGTGTTCCAAAACAAGGACTTTTCAGTCACTCTGTGCTTCTCAGTTCGGAACCTTGTCCGCAACTCTAAACTCTAGGGGTTAAGAATAGAGAACTTTTCCCCATTCTTTGCAGCCTTATATATCTTATAACACAGGTAAGATACAAACATCAATAGGAAGGTAAGACAGACAGCAAAGAAAGCAATTTCTACATCATTTACAGGTGACATGTCCCTTTTAGGTTCTTCCGTACTATTTAATTGGCGTCGAGATGTCATATAAACATGCAGCAGCTTACCTCACTCATCGATACAGAGAATAGACACACAGGAACCTCAGATATACTAATTGGCAAGATAAGGTCTTACCTCACAGTACTGTTTTTATCTATCTGAGGTCCTCTGGTCCCGTCCTCAAGTCGATCGGTGAGTGGGTCGGCACTCTATCGGCTGCACATCAGACGATCTCGTTGCCCCACGATGGTTCACCAATTTCTGTCGGGGGTTAAGTTCCCCCCGGGATGGATGTCACCGTAATCCTAATTAAATAAAGAATAATATCGAGCTCGGGAAAACAAACTACAGACACGCCCAGGAGTCTAGTAAGAATGATTTCGTTTATTGTATAGTTCATACAAGTTTTAAAGGCAAGTTGGTTACACAACAGTCATGTGACCAATGTACATATTTGGTCTTTCCGGTTCCGCTGCTAAACAGATTTGTTCAGTTTCTCATAACAACATCTCTCCGTGGATGTTTCCCCTTATCTTTTCCTGAGAACAACAGTACTGTTGAATGCCGTCCCAGTGTCTGCTTCCTATCTTATCTTCTAAACTGTGCAGGCTATCTGCAGACTATTTCATTCTCTGTGTATAGAATATAATACAAATTATATTTTAACCCTCACACATGGAGAGAACGGATTGCCCGGAAAGATCCTGCACATATTTCAACTTTTCATGAAAACTCAGGTACACTTTAACTCAGGAATAGAGGACAACATGGGAACATGCTCACACATCCAGTTGAAATTTTGTATTTTTACCTCTGTAATGTAACCTGTGAAAAAGAAAAAAAAAAAAAAATTAAAAAAATAAGAAAAACTAGTGTAAATTTTACTAATATGCAGTTTTATTGTAATGTTAATCTCTCTGACTTTTCATGTTCAGGTGCTTTGTGGCCAGGTATTAAGTCTGAAAGTGGATTAGTCCAGGCACCAAATCCTACTACAGTACTGACAAGCTCTTCAGGAGTTACCAGTAGCCAGTCCAGCCCTGTACTATACTCCTATCCTGCCCAAGGTAAAATATAATCTACTATAGTCGTGCTACTTTTCAAAAACAAAAGCATAGTGTTGATAAGTTATCAGGCTTAAAGGGGTTATCCACTTTTCTAATACTGATGGCCGGCCCAGAGGATTGGCCTTCAGTTTTGGATATCTGCTGGGATCCTCGCAAATCAGCTGTTCTGGGATAGCATGGCTCCTGCTAATGTTTGCATGCTGGGATCTGTGCTACTGTACAGTGTGTAGCGGCAGGTTTATGTTTTACAGTAGTGTCCAATAAAGTCTGTGGGACAAGGCTGCAGTACCTAAACCTGTCTATCCTAAGGACAGGCCATCAATATTAGAAAGGTAGATGGCTCTCTTCAGGGATTCAAGGTTTTATGCTGACCAAGCTGAGGTCAGTAGAAGTAGATCCTGGTTACAGCAGTATGTCATTCGTTTTCTTGCAATGGTTTTCACAAGATCACTGTTTCTCAGTTGTGGCACTGGTGTCCTCCCAGTGATTTTGTGTGCATTCTGAAGTCCTTAATATTCATGAGCTCACTCACTGCTGATTGACAGCTTTCCCCCTATTCAAAGTATAGGGGGACAACTATCAGTAGTGGGAGGGCTGGGGTAGCCCACTCTTTGTAAAGGATTCATTGCTCATGTTGCACTGAATAAATGGTTTTTATGAAAACAAGTGACATAGTGCTGAAATCTGGGTGTCTTTAGCAGAAATTGCTTACATAAAATTTGAGAAATGCAAATGACATCTATAATTGGGTTAATGCTATATTTTTCTGTATGTATGTGGAGCTGTACTACAATCATATGTGTTTTTTGTGTGGGTTTTTTTTTTCTTTTGTGAAAGAATGTGCTGCACATGTATGCAGGTCCCAACTGTTAGACACGTTAGACTATTTATATAATACCTTTTCTGTGGTTGGGAAATTCATTCTGCACTTTACTACATAATCTTTCATGGAAAGGTACAGTGCAATGGTTGTCTGTACCAACCAATAAGACTAGTACTTTAATTTTCAAAGGGCCTTGGACCAGTAACAAGTGGATTGGTTGCTGTGGGCACCTACTTCATTTTTCCTTTTTACCAATGAAGTTAAAAAGCAATGAAGGATGGTTTATGACTGAAAACTTTAATATGTCCCCAAAACAAATAACTCTTGAAGTGAAATGTCAGCTGCCAGGTGATCTTCCTCACTACGGTGGGATGGACTCACACTTTTTATACCCCGGCAATGCTGGGGTATAGTATGTGGTATATATTATAGCTCAGCTAAACCTTCTTTTTTTTTTTTTTTTTTTTTTCTCCTATAATGACAATGTATCTCAATTTTTATATAGCATATACTCACTCACATTTTCAATTGTGTTTTTTAGCTACTGCTGCAAATGTAATTTCCAGTACATCTCCTGTAGCAAATATTACAGTTCCAACAGTTTCCAGCATCTCAAGCCAGGTAATTTCTTGTAACACAAAGTTACGTTACTATTTTCTGTATGTTGGCCTTCTGATTTTACTCTTAGCCGGGCCCCACGCAGTGTAAACTGCAACGTTTTACAGTTACTGCAAAGTGGATGGGATTCTAGCGAATTCCATCCACACATTGCGGAAAAATAAGTGCAGCAAACACGCTGTGGTTTTGGAAAACGCAGCATGTCAATAATACCTAAGGAAACGCCGGAAGTTTCCCTAAAGGTATAATGGAAGCAGAAAGTCCACAGAGGAAACCTGTCAACAGCACTGCGGGAAAAACCGTGATGCATTGCCGCTGCGTAAGGACTTGGCCTTAAAGGGCTTTTCCCAACCTACATGTTTGTTTGTTTTTTTGTGTTTTTTTTTAAACAACTTGAATAACCATGAAGGTAAACCATCTACACTGTACCTATGACTTCACCCACCTCCTATGTGCCCTTTTTCAAGATCTGTACCCCAATAGCATAATTACATTTTTAGCCAGTGTGTGTGTGGTCCTTACTATGGTGCGTGTGACTATCTGCTTACTAGTGAAAACTACATTTCCCAGGTGCACCTTGCTCTGTGTAATTCCTAACTGTCCATTATTCTTGAGAGAAATCATTTATGCACTGCATATGCTCCATCCGTTAGGACAGCACATGTATGGTTATGTAGTCCTGATCTAATAAGCAGCTATAGAGAAGTCAAAGAGAAACTGAGCATGCTTGTCTTGTTTGAAGATGGACTATAGGTTGTATTGGCAGCAGTGCTCAAACAAAAAAAGTCGGGATTTCATTGGGCTATTTCTGGTGACACATACACTTCTAATTGTTTTCAATGTGTGACAGTGGTATTTTGTAAAGTACTTTTGTAAAGTACTTTTATCTCCAGTAAAGAGGAAGTCAGATTTTGGATCTAGTGGCAAAAGTTGGAAATTAAATAAATATATAATTTTAATAGATAATAACAACATATAATATTTTAAACAATACCAAATATTCTTAAAAATAAGCTTAACATAACGTCATTTATGTGACACATTAATTTGTAATGGCATATTCCCTTTCCAAGATGGCGCCGCTGAAGTGGCTGCCTGTTAGGCAGCTCTGAGACTCTCTCTCTCTTATTTTTTCTTTCTCTGTCTGTTTTTTATCTCTCTACTTAATGGACTTTACACTATGAAGAAATGAAGAAACAAAGACTTGGAATTGGACCTTTGTGATACTTTTTTTCTTGTTTTTATCTGTCTTTTTGTCCTGCTGAAATGGGGACTCTTGTGTCTGCAGGCATTTCTTTTGTCTACACAAGAGAGAAATTACTGCAGCTTAGAGTCACAACAACAGGGCTGCATACCATTTGCCCACCCATCCCCCAAGAACTCTGGAGAAAGAAAAAGCAGGGGAGGGGCTGCAGAGCAGGAACTCTTCAGAGGATTAAAAAGAGGCGTTACCGACCACCTGTTCCCTCCATCATTATGGGCAATGTGAGATCTCTTGCAAACAAGATGGATGAACTAACAGCGCTCACCAGGCACCATCAGGAGTTTCAGGTGTGCAGCATGATGCTACTTACAGAGACTTGGCTCACTGAAGTTACTCCTGACTCTCTGGTCTCCTTGGATGGTTTTAAACTCCTTCGGGCAGACAGGACAAGGGAGAGCGGTAAGAGGAAAGGAGGGGGGCTGGCAATGTTTGTGAATAATAGATGGTGCAATCCTAGGCACATTGTGATTAAGGAGCAAACTTGCTGTAAGGACATTGAACTATTAGCTGTGAGCATGAGACCTTTCTATCTACCAAGGGAACTATCACATGTCATCGTGATAGCTGCATAGTCCCCCCCCTCTGCGAAAGCTGATGCTGCCTGCGAGGTCCTACAAGCCACGCTGAGCCAGTTACAGTCTCAGCACCCCCAGGCCCTCCTTCTTGTGTCTGGCGATTTCAACCATGCCTCTCCATCATCCACACTTCCCAGTTTCACACAGTATGTAACCTGCCACACAAGAGACAACAAAACACTGGACTTGTTCTTTGCCAACGTGAGGGAGGCATATAACTCATCAGCCCTACCGCCCCTGGGAAGATCGGATCACAACCTAGTACATCTCCGACCTGTGTACAAGCCACTTGTACGTAGAGAACCAGCTGTCACCCGCACAGTGAGGATATGGTCCGAGGAGAGTGATGAGGCTCTGAGGGATTGTTTTGACACAACCGCATGGGAAGTTTTGCAGGATTCGTATGGAGAAGATACAGTCATATGAAAAAGTTTGGGCACCCCTATTAATCTTAATCATTTTTAGTTCTAAATATTTGGGTGTTTGCAATAGCCATTTCAATTTGATATATCTAATAACTGATGGACACAATAATATTTCAGGATTGAAATGAGGTTTATTGTACTAACAGAAAATGTGCAATATGCATTAAAACAAAATTTGACCGGTGCAAAAGTATGGGCACCTCAATAGAAAAGTGACATTAATATTTAGTAGATCCTCCTTTTGCAAAAATAACAGCCTCTTGTCGCTTCCAATAGCTTTTAATCAGTTCCTGGATCCTGGATGAAGGTATTTTTGACCATTCCTCTTTACAAAACAATTCCAGTTCAGTTAAGTTTGATGGTCGCCGAGCATGGACAGCCCGCTTCAAATTATCCCACAGATGTTCAATGATATTCAGGTCTGGGGACTGGGATGGCCATTCCAGAACATTGTAATTGTTCCTCTGCATGAATGCCTGAGTAGATTTGGAGCTGTGTTTTGGATCATTGTCTTGCTGAAATATCCATCCCCGGCGTAACTTCAAATTCGTCACTGATTCTTGTACATTATTCTCAAGAATCTGCCGATACTGAGTTGAATCCATGCGACCCTCAACTTTAACAAGATTCCCCGTGTCGGCATTGGCCACACAGCCCCAAAGCATGATGGAACCTCCACCAAATTTTACAGTGGGTAGCAAGTGTTTTTCTTGGAATGCTGTGTTTTTTGGACGCCATGCATAACGCCTTTTTGTATGACCAAACAACTCAATCTTTGTTTCATCAGTCCACAGGACCTTCTTCCAAAATGAAGGTGGCTTGTCCAAATGTGCTTTTGCATACCTCAGGCGACTCTGTTTGTGGTGTGCTTTCAGAAACGGCTTCTCTCGCATCACTCTCCCATACAGCTTCTCCTTGTGCAAAGTGTGCTGTATTGTTGACCGATGCACAGTGACACCATCTGCAGCAAGATGATGCTGCAGCTCTTTGGAGGTGGTCTGTGGATTGTCCTTGACTGTTCTCACCATTCTTCTTCTCTGCCTTTCTGATATTTTTCTTGGCCTGCCACTTCTGGGCTTAACAAGAACTGTCCCTGTGGTCTTCCATTTCCTTACTATGTTCCTCACAGTGGAAACTGACAGGTTAAATCTCTGAGACAACTTTTTGTATCCTTCCCCTGAACAACTATGTTGAACAATCTTTGTTTTCAGATCATTTGAGAGTTGTTTTGAGGAGCCCATGATGCCACTCTTCAGAGGAGATTCAAACAGGAGAACAACTTGCAATTGGCCACCTTAAATACCTTTTCTCATGATTGGATACACCTGGCTATGAAGTTCAAAGCTCAGTGAGGTTACAAAACCAATTTTGTGCTTCAGTAAGTCAGTAAAAAGTAGTTAGGAGTATTCAAATCAATAAAATAAGGGTACCCAAATTTTTTCACCGGTCAAATTTTGGTTTAATGCATATTGCACATTTTCTGTTAAACAATAAACCTCATTTCAATCCTGAAATATTACTGTGTCCATCAGTTATTAGATATATCAAATTGAAATGGCTGTTGCAAACACCCAAATATTTAGAACTAAAAATGATTAAGATTAATAGGGGTGCCCAAACTTTTTCATATGACTGTATAGAAGGACTCACACACTGCATAACGGACTACATTAATTTTTGTGTGGACAACACAGTACCCACAAAAGTGGTGAGGTGCTTCTCCAACAACAAACCATGGATTAACTCTGATATAAAAACACTACTTAAGGAGAAAAAGATGGCATTCAGGACAAGAGATAAGGAGGGGTTGAGGGAAGTACAAAAGGAGCTGAGGCATCTAATCAGGCAAGGAAAATCCAGTTATAAGGAAAAAATGGAAAAGCAAATGGAAAGAAAAGACATAAGGGGGGGTCTGGGAGGGGCTTAAGTCAATTTCGGGTCATAAACAGTCGGTCTGCCAGATTGAGGCAGATGTTAACTGGCTTAATGAACTAAACCTATTCTTCAACAGATTTGATCACACACCAGCTCCTCCCACCCCAGAATGTCCTTCAGCTCCCCTCACCACAATGACTTCACCCCATGTGGCTACTTCCCAACAGACCAGTAAATCCAGAAATCTGTCTTTATCTGACCACAGTCTGACCTTCACACGGGCCCAGGTGAGGAAGGAGATGAAAAAGATCAAGGCGAGGAAAGCCGCAGGGCCAGATGACATCAGTGCAAGGCTAATTAAGACTTGTGGGGACCAGCTGTGTGGTATAATTACATATATGTATAATATGAGCCTGAGGCAGGAAATAGTCCCTGAATTATGGAAATCTTCTTGTGTGGTACCAGTTCCAAAGAAACCTCACCCTATGGACCTCAACGACTACAGACCTGTAGCACTGACATCCCACTTGATGAAGATCTTAGAGAGATTGGTTCTCACACATCTTCGCCCTCTAGTGAGCCCCGCTATGGACCCTCTCCAGTTTGCTTATCGACCGGGCATTGGGGTAGATGATGCCATCATCCACCTTCTGCACAGGGCTCTGTCTCACCTGGAAAAACCAGGGAACACGGTGAGAATAATGTTCTTTGATTTCTCCAGTGCTTTTAACACCATACAGCCCAGGTTACTGAGAGACAAGCTGGGCCTTGCTGGAGTGGACCACCACCTCTCCAACTGGATCCTAGACTACCTCACAAATCGACCTCAATACGTGAGAGCCCAAGACTGTGTGTCAGGTACCGTGATCTGTAATACGAGGGCACCTCAGGGTACGGTTCTCGCCCCTTTCCTCTTCACACTGTACACTGCTGATTTTAGGTGCAACTCATCCAGCTGCTACCTACAGAAGTATTCTGACGACTCTGCAATAGTAGGCCTCATCACAGACGATGATGACAAGGAGTACAGAGAACTGAACCGTTTTTTTGTGGACTGGTGCCACCAGAACCACCTGAAGATTAACGCGGGGAAGACCAAGGAGATGGTGGTGGACTTCCGTAAAGGCAGATGCCCTCCAAAACCAGTGGACATCCTGGGGACGGGCATCGAGATTGTGAACACCTATAAGTACCTGGGTCTGCTCCTTAATAATAAGCTGGACTGGGCAGATCATATGGAGGCCCTGTACAGGAAGGGCCACAGCAGGCTCTACCTGCTTAGGAAGCTGAGAGCCTTTGGAATCCGGGGGGCACTTCTTAGGACTTTCTTCAACTCGGTAGTGGCATCAGCCATCTTCTTTGGAGTGGCCTGCTGGGGGAGCAGTATATCAACCAGGGACAGAAATAAACTTGACAAGCTGATTAGAAGGGCCAGCTCTGTCCTGGGGAGCCCACTGGACCCAGTGCAGGTGGTGGGTGACAGAAGGATACTGTCCGTGGTGAGCTCCATGCGGGAGAATAACTCCCATCCCATGCATGAGACTGTGATCGCGCTGGGCAGTACTGTCAGTGACCGACTGCTCCACCCTAGGTGTGAGAAGGAGCGCTATCGGAAGTCTTTCCTCCCCACCGCGGTTAGGCTGTACAACCAACACCGACCTAAGCGGAGATCATTACATACAGAGAACTGAAATATCTCTCTGCCTGTTAAATCCCCCCCCCCCCCCTCTGCTACGTCCTATCTGTCTGTCTGCTATTAATGTAATGCCTCTCACCTTGGAACATTCCTGTACATGTTGTATTTGTATTTGTATCTGCTTATCTTATCTTTGCTGCTGTAACACACTGAATTTCCCCACTGTGGGACTATTAAAGGACTATTATTAAAAGGACATTTCACCAATTCCACCAGTGCAAGTTCTTAGTATTAATAGCTGCTGCTCCACTGATTCCAGCACAGTTGAAATTTTCTCTTTAGCCCCCACCTTTCCCGAGAAACAAGCAGAGTTAGTTTTGGTGCCTGATATGCTATTTAGACTCTGTAATATCAGAAGGGCAGTGTTGAGCAGAGGCATATGATTTGGAGCTCCAATCGGAGGCAGCCAGTGTAAGAGCTCAGAATCACACTCCTTGTCTGCTCCTGCCTGACCCCGCCCCCTTCACAGTCCAGTCTTGCTCTAATCTGGCTTGTTAGAGCAAGACTGGACTGAGTTCTCAAATTACTGCTAACAATAAAAGTCTGTGGAGGTGGGAGGCGTAAGCAGGAGCTGAGTAAGAGATGAGAAGTCACTGACAGATGCTGTAGGAGCTAAATGAAAAATTTTTTATTTCACTCCAAGAACTTTATTGACATCATAAGAACTTCTATATAATGTCCTCAATAAATGTGCAGCTGCATGTGAGTGAGAATAAGTTAAATGAAAAACATTATTTTTAAGAATTTTTTTTTATACACGTTATGATGGATAAAATAAATAAATAAATGTACTAAATCTTGCAGTTTTAACTGCCTTTAAAGCTAATAACAGACTAACATTTTCCAGTGAAGTTCTGTTTCCCTGTTTCTGTAAACGGAACGTCACCTATTCTAAACTCCCACCCCATCATACATACATGTGTTACAGTCTGGATCTTCTGGGCATGGGACATCACTTCCTTCAGGTGGGGCCAGCTGCTCCTCTTCTTGACGTCTGCCGCTGCCTGCGCAATAGAGCTGGAGTGCACAGGCAGCGGCAGATGTCAAGAAGAGGAGGCGCTGGCTCCCCTGAAGGAAGTGATGTCCCGTGCCCAGAAGATCCAGACAGTAAGACAGGTCAGTATGATGGGGTGGGGGAAGTGGGTTTGAGTTAGTTGGGAAGGGCTAGTAGTGGGCGGGCTAGCTCGGGAGACAGGGAGGGAGTAAGAGAGGGAGGTAGTGTGAGTCAGCTCTGAGTGAAGCGCAATTCATCATGATAGTTATAGGAAAACCAAACAGGAAGCTATCCATGTAAACAAATGTAGAAGATGCCAGAAGCTCCCAGAGAAATCCAGAAATGACTGAAAACACTGCTAAAGGTATTTGGTTGCATTTATTAACCTATTAGTAGAACTAACTGACCTTTTTTGAAAAATGTTTTTTGCCAGAAAAACCCCTTTAATAGAAAGGGAAAGCAACACACATTACTAACAGTTCTAGTTCAAGATTTTCTTTGTATCTGTGGATGGATGCACACTTAGTGATGACTTGCCTGCACTGATAGATATTTAGGGTCTGATTCTTCATTGTAAAGAGAATTTCAACACTCTGAGAAATTAAATCTGTATTCCAACAATCTGACTCTTACTCTCTACTATATGATCTGATCATTGATTTAGATCATGTAGGGACAGCTTTAGTTTAGTTTTTTATTATATGCATCCAGGATATTCATTAATTAGGCTTTCTTTTCTTCAAGGAATATCCCACATATACAATCCTTGGACAGAATCAGTATCAACAATGCTATCCAAGTCAAAATTTCACATCAACTACTGCTGGCACTGCAGAGAACAACATGGGGACTCCAGAATTTCAAGAGAATAAAACTGACTCCACATCCCCTGCACAGGCCACTCAGAGAACAGTTTCTGGTTTGTATATACTACATATACTTCTGTGGTTTTAGATTATAGATACAACACATTTGGTGTTTAGGATGTGTCCTTGAAGAATTTGGATTCCTTTTCACAGAATTATTTTGATTGTTCATTTGTTTCTTAAAACACTACCTTTAAAGGGATTCTATCATTGGGAAACCCATTTTTCACTAACACCATGTCGGAATAGCCTTTAGAAAGACTATTTGTCTCCTACCTTTTATTTTTCTGCTCCACGCAGCAGTTTCTGAGAATTTTGGTTTTTCTTCTTTATGCAAATGAGTCTTCAGAAAGTACAGGGGGCGATCCCCCTGTGCTCAAAGACAACTCTCTTCCGAAGATCCAGCGCCACCTCGCTCTTCTTCTGCTGATGCTTCTCCGCCGCGTCATCAGTCTCAGAGTCTCTGTTCAAATTCTGAGCATGCTCAGTCAGCTCTGCCATTTCACGTTGGACAGAGCCGACTTCGCATGTCCAGCCAGCCATTCTCATGTGGATTTGGATCCCGAACAGAGACTCGGCAGCTGATGACGTAAAAATCATTTTTTTCCCCTCTCCCACGACCGCACCAGAGAGAGAGAGGATCCACCCCCAGGGACAGGAAATCTACCAAATAAAAAAAACAGGTGGAGCCTCTCCCCCCTTCAGTAGTTTCCTGCTCCCGGAGGGAGACCTACTTGCCTGGGTGTTGTCGGATACCCGGGGGAGGTAGTTACATGGTGGTGCAGAAACAAAGGATGACTCTGGTTGGGGTCCTCTCCCTGACCCCCGATTCTTAAAGAGACTGCAGGGGGCTGTCTTCTGCAGGGAAAAGGACAGTCCTTTCCCACACCGTTCCCTGTGCCAGGTCTTCTACGTTCCGGAGGTATCTGGTGGAGCAGAGGAGGATGTTGTGCGCAGGGTCCATCCGGTTCGGGAGGTGCCAGCAGCGTCGAGTCCCCTTCCTGCCGGGTGTGCGGAGTCTGTGCACCGGTGAGAGGGAGGAAAGATGACAGCGGTGCTCTTGTCTGAGAGCTAAGTTCCTGTGGGGGCCACCGAAAGTGGTGTGGGTAGAAGCTGCAGGATCTTTTCTGCATCAGGACCTGGTGCTGCTGGAAGTCGGGTTCGGCTTCCGGCAGAAGTGAGGAGGCTGGATAGGAAGTAGCCAGAGGCGCCAAGCAGATGGAGCGAAGAGGCGGGGATATAATAATCATCATACTCTGCAGCCAGATCCAAAGGCCACGGTGGGAACCAGGAGGCAGCCCCATCCTTCCCAGTTTCGGTACTGTTGGGATATGTAAATGACTGTGGGCCGCTCCTTTATTTGTCATTTTTTTATGGGAACTTTCTGATATGGTGTCTTATTCAGGATAGGCCCAGGATGGCCCTGGCTAAGTTAATGAATGAGTGTGTTCATTAAGCAGAACTAAATTGGGCCTGGCTTTTGATAAGAAGTTATGCCCAGCCTGCATTGAACTCACTATTGCGGAAGAGTCCCCGTCTTTGCTGCCATGGTATCAGGGTCGTAGTGCAGGAAGAAGTAAGGAACTGCCTTAAAGGGGTTATTCACTTTTAGACCAATATTGACACAAATGTTATTGTTTATGTAATAAAAATTTGTACAATTTACCAATATACTTTCTATAACAATTCCTCAGTTTTCTAGATCTCTGCTTGCTGTCATTCATTCTATTACTTTTAGTGGATAAAATTCTGACCATGGTCATGTGATTTACGGTCCATGGTCATGTGATTTACGGTCCATGGTCATGTGATGAGCACACAGCTGCAGAACTCGTTATAGTCACAGCACAGTAATCAGACATCTGCCTGGTAACAAGCTGTGCACCTGTGTCCATCACGTGACCATGAACCGTAATCAGATGACCATGGTCAGATTTTTATCCACTTGCAGTAAGCAGAATGAATGACAGCAAGCAGAGATCTAGAAAACTGTGAGGAATAGGTGCAGAAAGTATATTGTAAAATTGTATATCTTTTTATTATACAATCAAAAACATGTCTTTCAGTATTGGTCTGAAAGTGGCCAACCCCTTTAAGTTTAAATTCAGTGGGAAGAGAAAATCTGGCCCCTCCGCTAGCCGTGAGAGAGCATCATCTTCAAATGGGGTATCCTTTAGTGATGAGTGGCAAACTCTCTGCTGGGTCCTCCACCACCACCTCCTCCTCAGAGAGGGAAGGAAGTAAATCCTTGTTTTCCAGTAAAACACACAGAAACTGTTAAATGCAATTAGAGCAGTGGTTCTCAACCTTTCTAATGCCGTGACCCCGCAATACAGTTTCTCATGTTGCGGTGACCCCAAACCAAAAAATCATTTTGGTGGCTACTTCAAAACTGTAATTTTGCTACAGTTATGATTCGGAATGTAAATACCTGATATGCATTATGTATTCTAATTGCTACAAATCAAACATAATTTAAACATAGTGATCTACCCCCTACACAGGTAATGTTATTAACTATGGGGAAATTGAGAATTATTACAGTAATAGTGCCCCCCATATGAGTAATCTTATTACCTGTGTGGCGTCACTATAACTGTAATAGCCCCTCATATACAGACCAAAAACAAAATAGATGCCACATGGCCATTGTTCATATAAATATATCGCTTAACAGTGGCAATAGCCTGACTTCACATAAAGACAGAGAGCAGTAATGGCCAAGCTTCTGGTTAATATGGGCTTGAGTCATATTATAATATTTACCGTATTTTTCGGACTATAAGACGCACCGGACTATAAGACGCACCTAGGTTTTAGAGGAGGAAAATAGGGAAAAATATTTTAAGACAAAAAAAATGTGGTAAAATGTCTAATATATGGAAGTTGTAGTTTTGCAACAGCTGCAAGGTCACATTGACAGGTGGCCCTGCAGCTGTACGGGGAGGAATAGGGCGTCTTTTTTTGCAGAGCCAGATGTACTTTTTAGTTATGCCATTTTGGGGAATGTCTATTGCTTTGATCACTTTTTATTCAAATCAGAGGCGAAACAGCAAAAAATATGACGGTTTGGCACTTTTGATTTTTTTTTCCCGCTCTGATGTTCACCCTACAAGAAAAATATTTTTATAAGGTTGTAGACCGGACATTTTCGGACACAGGGATAGCTAATGTGTATGTGTTTCACAGTAATTTTGTACTTTTATATGTATTCTAGAAAAAGTGGGTGAGTTAGAACTTTTTTTTTTTATTTTATTTTTTTTTTTTTACTATTTTATTAGCCCCCCCTCCCTTCATGGGGCTAATAGTGTATTGCAGTCTATGGGAGATTCTGTACATTACTACTGAGACTGGTCATAGACCAGTCTCAGTAGTAGTATCCCAGTGACAGGCCTGGGAGCCTTCATAAGGCTCCAGGCTGTCACCAGAACAGGTTTACTCCCGCGATCTCGCCGAGCGGGGAGTCTACCTGCAACTTAACAGGTATGGGGCTGGTGGGGACCGGGGGCAGTTTTTAAAGCCCGGGGGGGGGGGGGGGGGGGCTGCTCACAGATACAGTAGTAATGCCCGCGGTCAGACTCTGATCGCGGGCATTAGCTACTGGACTCCGCTGTACAGCGGAGGCCCAGTTGCTATGGTGACCGCTCTGCAGCAGAGCAGCCGCCATCATTGTAACAGACCCGGCATCCGCGTATGCGCACAGGCATTCAGTTTGGAACGCACATCCATAACGACGTGCGTTCCAGCTGAATAGCGCGACTTCTCAGCGGCTAAAGCCATCGGAAATATGTATTTTCCGATGGCTTTAGGCGACCCCTGTGTTTTGGTCATTCGACCCCCGCCGGGGTCGCGACCCACAGGTTGAGAACCGCTGAATTAGAGCAACTATGGGGATTGAAGACACTAGGCTTTCCTGTTTTGTCCAGGACATCATGTTTAGGGGGTCTTGAATCTTGTCACCATAGACATAGTTTCCGATCCACAAGAGTATCTCTTCACTTACTGAAAGTGAATGGAAAAAGTCAGATAAGAAGGACTTCAGTCCTCGAGGGTGAAACGCAAGTGCACGTTTTGAAGAAGTAGTCTTTTACTTCTGGGATTCGGTGACTAGGCTGGATGTAGCCATATATAGGGCCTTAAAGAGATCAGCTCTGCTCTTTTGAAGACTTTTTTGAGGGAACCGTTGGACAAGAAAGCAGGCAGTTTTCTTAGGCGCACTTGGGAGTCTGGTGGGGTGGGGCACAGGCTATGGCACAGGCTAATTCCACTAGACGTGCAATCTGATTAAAGAGTTGGTCCGGGAATGTGGCTTCTAAAGCAAGATTATGCAACCTTAAGTGTGACGGGAAGTTTGGCCTTTCCCTGAATAACATTGTGGACAAGGCAGCAGACAAAAAGTGCTTCCCAGCCCCAGCTGCAGGCAACGTGCGTAAGCCCTTTCGTAGATCTAAAAGGGGCAGAGATACTTCAAACGGATCAAGAGGCTGGTCGAGCCAGAGAAGAAGACAGGTTTCATGTTCCAGCCCCCTGATATAGAGACTAAAAGCCCTCGAAACAATGATGCCAGGTGGGAGGAAGATTGAAGTATTTTCTCACAGCTTGGGTGAACATCTCCCTAAGTTCCTGGGTCTGAGAGACAGTTGGAAACAGGCTGTGCCTGGAATTCCTCTCCATCTCCCCCAACCCCCCTTGAAGGTTCCAGGTTACGAAAACTCTGCCTACTGCCTCCGGTCAGTTGGCCCTAGAGTTGGAGGTTCTGAGTTTAACAAAAAAGAAGGTGCTGGTGCCGGTTCCCCTATCAGAGGTGGAGGAGGGTTATTATTCACATTTTTTCCTGGTAAGGAAGCCGGAGAGATCCTCAAGAACCATTATAAACTTAAAGGGGTTAAATCTGTTTCTAATTCCCAAGAAATTCAAGATGGTGAAAGTCAAATCTGCCATAAACCTGTTATTCCTCAATTGCTTGATGGCGGTGGTAGATTTGAAGGACGCCTATTATGTCAAAAGGCAACTATAAACTGGGGTGACAGTAAAGCGCCTGTACAGCGCACTGGAAGTTGCCTGTGATGCCCATAAATCTGAGAGCCTGAGCAAGACCAACAGGCCTTTCCAATATTAAGGGGCAGGAGAGAAATAGGCGTGCGTTCAGAGTCGACCAAGTGAAAAACATTGCAAAGCTTTCGAGCATCGTCTGTGGCCTGTCAGTTTGGTCAGAATGAATCAATGATGAGAGTAACAAACTTTTTCCTCTATCCTTGTTTCCCAACTGAATCTAAGTTCAGGAGTGATATGGGCCTGTGATTGTTGGGTGTGGTGCTGTCTTTATTAGGTTTAGATATTACTGTGTTAGACACAGCAGGGTTAAAGGGTCTGTGTTTTTCATATTGTCCATGTGGAGCCCCTCTCTCTTGAGGATGTTCAGACCCTCCCTCAGAACGGATGAGGTATTCCTTGTTGAGGGAGTGGGTAATGTGGAAGGGGAATCCCCAATGATATCTGATTTGAGCATTCTGGGGAGCCATGGTGACCGGGCACATGGTCCTGCGCCTATTGCTAGGTCGGCAAACAGTTGGAGGCATACCAGGCAAAGGCTGGGTATTTTGGACAGCAGACAGAACTTGATCACACAGTTCCGAATAAAGTAATTTGAGATTGATATCCCTAGGTAAATGGGGGTTTTAAGGGCGCCTGCGGGCTCTGTGAATACGGTTCATGCATAGTTCAGCCGATCAGCTTGTGGTAGCAGGGCCAAAAATAGGAGGCATTATCTGTATACTCTCTCTTGGGCACGTTTTCCAGGTCTTCCAATTTATGTTCCATAGACTCCATTCTGAGCATAGTCATCCAGATCAGTTTTATCCTTGTCATGGGCATCAGCGACCTTATCCATCCTGTCTTCTACTTCCAACACTATGGAGCCCAGGTCATGAATTTGCTTAATGATATCAGCGACCGCTTTGGACAATTCAGATGAGAAGAGTGCAGCAGGTTCCATATCGGCCATTCCGGTATCAAGTGGAGGGAGAGGTAGATGGGGGAGGTTGTGCTACAATGGGGGGAGCCACCCTCCAAAATACCAGACTGGCATGGGGACTGGAACCGCTCCGGGAGAGTGCGCCCGGACATAGTCATCCCTGTGTTTCCGTTGTTTACATTTCTGAGATTGGGTTGTCTTCATATATCACAGACACGCAAGGGAGCAATAGACAGAGTCTTTACTGATGGCAGATGTGGGTTATAAAAGCTGTGGCGGTTGGCTGGGTCCTTAGTCAGACATGAGTGTAGGTAGCACGAGGCAGCATGCAGCCAATGGAAGCTCAGATGCAGAAGGCAGAGTATTGCAGCTTTAGCAGAGAATGGAGGAGAGACCACACTTATGACTCATATTCCATAGGCAATATAATGATGGTCAGTTATACTGTAGTTTGTGTACTGAAGTCTCGTGGTGAGAGGGAGACAGTAGATGAAGTAATTGGAACATATAAATTTGTAAGCTCTTGTACAATATCTGAAGCAGGGAGTTCCAAGATGACTGGGTGCTGCTCAGCGATTGAATGGGGGGAGATGCTGGTGGGATTTGCCTGCCACTAACTCACTAAAGAACAGCAGCTGCTAGGGGATGAGAGATCCTGGACGGAGGCAGCATAAAGTGCCACCGTTTTGTTTTTTCCAGGGGAGTGAGCTATAGGGCTCTTAGAGGCAGGAGCCCTTTCAGCGGCAAGCCCAGCAAGGTGATGTCACAATCTTCTTCTGTTTCTGTCCGGCCACACTAAATTTAATAGGTGCTGGCAAGCTGTAATCTCCGAGGATTGAGGCCTGGGAGGTGAAGAGCCCCATCCAGCGAGATGCAGGGAGGCCTCCGGTGAATAGGCACTGTAAAGGTCTGCACCGACTGTATAAACCCACACTGAGGGAGAAAGGGGGTTCCAATATCCGGATAGTAGGTAGGTCCCAATGGAAGGCAGTTATAGGTGCGCCTCAATCCAATGATCCTCAGCTAAGGGCATCAGGGAGCCTCCATAGGTAGGTAGAGATCTGAGGCTTGTTGGGAGCTGCTGTTTCTGTTCCCAGAAGCAGTCGGCGTTGAGGATTCCACGCAGCAGGTAGGCCCTATTCAGAAGACTTTTTGAGGCAGCAGGTCACACGCTGAGACAGCCATCAAGGCAAGCACAGGGACTTGGGGGAAATCCCGGGGTGTGTCTGAGTAGGTTTGGTATGAGTGGCTATCAGTGGAGTACTTTTTAACGGTGCAATAGTGGGAGCTTTCACTCCGTTCTTTCACAACAGACTGCGGCAGAACGACATTTTTGGAAAGTGTAGAAGCAGCCCTACAATATCCTGTCATTATTTTGACACATTTTCCAGCTGACAGACTCCCTTTAACATAGTGTTCCTAAATTCTGGAAATCCTTGTCTGAGAGATTGATGTAGCTTCTTATCAATAATCTTTTTTACACTTCTTTATAGGAGATGCCAATGCCACTGCAGTACAAGGGATGATGAGAGCAATGAGTAGCAAAGAGTCAGAGGAACAGAGTAAGAAGAATGTAACAGTAAAGAATAGAGGGAAGGGTAAGAAAACTGATGCCTCATCACCACAACACAGCGATCTTGAGGTAAGTTAATGTTGCTGTAGCCAAAAAAAAAAAAATTCTAGTGAATGTAGTCTGCGAATGGCTAATGTTATGTGTGGTAATAAGGTTTATGAATAGTGACTGGATATCTCCTTTATATAATAAAACTTTTATAGCAAGGGAATGAACTGCATTAATAGTCTGTATACATAAGTTGTATAAGACTCTTGTGCCATATTTTTGCACTTCGTTGACTCTAAAAGAAAATGGAAAAAAAAAAGTTTTGAAAAATTGTGAAGCTGTACAACTAAGCGGCCTTTCACATCATGTTATAGAAGTCAGCCTGACTGATACATTTTAATAAGGTAAACATCTATAAAAACGTATCAGCGGACCCATTGCCTGCAATAAAAAAATAAATAAAAATCCGTTATGGTCTCTGTATGCCCCTGTCCGTTATTTCAAATGGACAGAAAAACGTGTACTACCATGTATGAACTGCCATGCTTTTCTGTCCTTTAACAACAGATCCGCGACAGTTCGTTTTCAATTTACTGTAGTTTTCTATGTAAACGAATGCAAGCGTTCACCCCTGAAGAAGGAACCCTCCCCATTAGCCATAACCCCACCCCTCTTTTTCGTGCTGAAACCGCGCAGCAGGGTCTTGTAGGAAGTAGAAGCTAACTCTCCATAAGGTAAGCCCAATTCCCCTCCTCCCCAAACCCGTCCTACCTGAAATGACCTCCCTTCCCTGGTCTCAGCATGAATGATCCTGCCATTTGTGACCCCCATTAGAGAAATGGCTGCCGCTCCTCCCCCATCTCTCGCCACTCGTGTGTCCCTGCTCTTGAATGTCTCCAGCGTCACCCCAGTCCTATCTTCTTCTCCCCTGCCACGAGTGCCGCCCCTCAGCGGCAGCCATTTCTCTAATGGGGGTGACAAATGGCAGGATCATTCATGCTGGGACCAGGGGTGGGGGGAAGGGGTAGCAGTCTTTAGGGGCAGCACACGTGGTGGTGGGCAATCAATTGCTAATGGTTGCCTCCACCCACGTGTGCTACCCCTAATGGTATTAGGTGAAGCACATGTGTGGGGTAGGAGAGGAGCTGTCTCCCAAGCACTTCAAGTGACAGAACAATTTTTTTTTTTTTCCCCTGCTGTAATTTGGAGTGCATGGGGACAGCTCCTTTGTCACCCCTCCCCCCACATGTGCTTCACCTAATACCATTAGGGGTATCATATGTGTGGGTATAGCAGACGTGAGAATGTGCCTAATACCATCAGGGGTAGCACATGTGGGGGAGGGCAGCCATTAGAGTAGCACACATTGTGGGGCCAATCAATCACTAATGTCTGCCCCCCACATGTGCTACCCCTGATGGTATTAGGTGAAGCACACATGGGGGGTAGCCGAGGATCTGTCCCCATGCACTCCAAGTCACAGCACAAATAACAAAAACAAATTTGTTAAAAATAGGTGAAGCACATGTGGGGGGTGGCAGAGGTAAACATAAAAAACTGATCCGTTTTTTTTTTTTTTTGTTTTGTTTTGTTTTTTTAAGCAAAAAACTGATGCAAACAGATGCACATCCGTTAACAGATCAGTTTTTTTTTTGATGCGTGAATTGACATCAGTTTGCATCAGTTTTTTGATTAAAATAATGGATCCGTTAAACTGACTTGAAAAACATGATGTGAAAGTCGCCTAAGATGAATTATACTTTCAAAAAATACATTTGAAAGGTTGTATGAGATGACCAAAAAGGGTCTTTTTATTTTTCCCAGAAACTGCGCCAGTTTTATTCATGGGTTGTGTTTTGTAACTCAACCCTGTTTAGTAGGATTAATGCCAGAGTGACGCGGTTTCTGGGGAGATGAAAAGCAAACCCAATTATTCCTGTCTTGTACAACCCCCTTAACTAGACCACAAACTTGTCATATAATAAAAGCGCTGTCATAAAGTCTGCTCTCAGGTGCTATGTTACACTGGTTTAGGCTACACTTTAAAAGCAAATTTTGATGACATGATGGATGAAAAAGTTGCACAACTATGTTGGAGGCATTGTTGTCACAAGTTGCCTGCTACATTTCTGCTCTAGGTAAACATTGAAGTCATACAATTTTTCAGTCCTTGTCACATTACCAAAAGTCACAATGAAACTTACAGGGCAGCCTCCTTAAAGAGGACCCTTCACCAACTCCAGTTATTTCCATCTGTTTTACAACTGCTGCTCCACTGATTCCAGAGCATTTGGAATTTTTCTATAGTCCTCACCATACCCACGCAATAAGTGCTGTTAGTTTTGGTGCCTTATATGCTTTTTAGGATCTGTCAATTGGGCAGTGTCAGACCTGAGCAGACAAGAGGGCTTGATTCCAAGCTCTGACACTATCTACCTCTGATTGGAGCTCAGCATAACACCTCTTGTCTGCTCCTACCTGACAGTACAGAGCCTAAATAGCATATTGGGCACCAAAACGAACAGCATTGATTGCTTGGGAATGGTGGGGGCTACAGAAAATTTTCCAACTGTGTCAAACAGTGGAGCAGCACCTAAAAAAGATGCAGAGATGGAGTTTGTGGAGGTGGTGAAAGGTCCTTTTTTAAGGAGATGTAGTGCCCCTTCTATCTAAAATCACAATTGACAGAAGCCAAAATAATTGTTAGGATGGTGTAAATTCATGGATAGCAATGCATGTTTTTTTGTGGTTATAACCTCACATATGAATGGTAGAATTTGACAGCTTATTACACTTAATACAATGTACAAATTTCAGCCGTAAAGAATATAAGCAACCCTTTTATCAACTAGGATAATTCATCTATACACTATTGGTCACTGTTGTATTCGGTGCTGCTGTGTCTATTTCAATGTGTGTGTTAGTTGCATTTCATCAACGTCTGTCAGATATAGTATTAAATTGCAATGTTGTGATATTTGTACATGTCTCATCTAAGTGGTGTGTGTTTTTTTTTTTTGTTTGTTTTTTTTTGTTTGCTTTGCTTTCTAAGCCTGAGCTTATGATTAGGTCACTTCTGCTGCTTTGCTACTCATGGTTTCATTTTTATCAGTATGACTGTTCTCAAAAACTCCAAAGCTTGTGTTGCATATATTTCTCTTTGTTTCCCCAGCGTGTTTTTTTGTGGGACTTGGATGAGACCATTATCATCTTTCACTCTCTGCTCACCGGTTCATATGCACAAAAGTATGGAAAGGTACAGACTTCAGGATCCATTCTTGAACGCAAGCACCTGTGTAATCTAGTCTGCCTTTAAAGAAGACCTTTTGTGTCCTCTTACATTGGCTGTGTTATATACCGCTGGAAAGCTGACAGCTTTGCCGGTATGTGCCCTGGTTGTAGAGATATCAGTGAAGTTCATTTCAGCACCAATATCATTGCACTGTCGGAGTGTCCGCCTTCACAGCTCAGCGTCATTGCTGAGGGGTGAGGAATGTTCTACCTGACAGTACAAGGCTAATGAAATGTACCATCGGGGGAGGGGCGTTCCTCATTACCCAGCAATTGTCGCCAAGCTGAGAGGCTGGCTCCTCTGACAGTACAGTGATATTGGTGCCAAAACGAACGGCATCAATATCTCTGCAAAAGGGACACATAGCGGATATAGCTGAATGTTAAAGGACATGAAAGATCCTCTTTTAGCAAATTAAATACACATAACTTTCTGCTCTATTAAAAAGTCTGATATGAGAATACCTATGTGTCTTTATAATCCTGACCACCTCAGGCAGTCAAACAGCCAAAACGCAGTTGTTCTACATGCTTTCGTGACTCCCCTAGAAGCAAGTAGGAGTGCAGCTTAGCATTGACACGATGTAGCTCACTTTCAATTGTGTGAGAGTTGTGATAACAGCCGAACACTGCTGTGCTACAGTTTACCTAACTCTAGCTCATAAAGAGATGATGAATATTGTCACCTCTTGGGATTCCAACAGTCAAGTACCAAAATGAAAAAGAATCCTGTCCTAACAGTTAAAAAGTAAATTTGTTATAAATACCTTTGAAAAATATTTTCTCATGAGTCAACAAAAACATGTGATGTAGTAATTAAAGGTAGAACAGTCTTACCAATTAGTCGGTAAATAGTGAACAGAGGGGACAAAAGTTAGGTCTTTACAGTGGATCATGGGGTCCTACACGTAGGGAAAACTGAGAAATATCCCTAGCAGTGGCTTGACCCACATTGGCTCCCCTATTTACCGGGGGTTGAGCCTTGGAAGCAAGCTATTATTGGTCAGACTGCTCTATGCTCTCAAAATTCCCTGATGAGTACCCAGTTTAGGGTCAAAACTCATCCGGCTGGAGAATCAATAGGGTTTATCTAGGGATAATTGTGGGAGTCTTGGATCCGGGGTTAATGGTCACTCCACTTTCCTTACACATAGGACCCCATGCTAGGACAGGATTTTTTTTTTCTTTTTCATTTTGTTTCCTTAACTCATGGTGTAGTATCCAGGATTTTTAGCTATATCTCAGCTGAGAAGGGAATACTCTCTTAAAAGTTCGTAATATACTTTGACTTGTTCATAGGTTGTGTATGTAGGTAGATAGGACATGTCATACCCAAAGAGGTTTCCAGTAGGGGTTCCAATAGAAGCCTTACTGATCCCCCCCCCACATTACTGTTTAATACTTCCCAGGTCTTCCACTGCTCATCCATTTGCTAGTGTTGACCCGACTCAGCTGTGTATTTCCTGCAAGTCGAGGGATTATGAAGTGGAGAGCAATGGCAGAGTCAGCCATCGTCAGAAAAGCAATGGTGGGGTAGTGCCCAGTGAGATGCCACTTCTTTACTGCTATCACTCTTTGGTTACCCATTCTGTCATTTATTTTAGAAAAGGGACAGAATGGGTTAAGAATAAAGAGAACAAATACCTCACTGGTTCCCACACCACTTCTATTCTCTTACTGCCCGGGTCCATCTTGAGGTGGGAAATGTTGCTCAACTTGCCTAAGACGGGTCACCTTCTGTGACTGGGTGAGCAGTCCTTTATGGTCCCTCTCGACAGACCAAAAAGTAGAGGCCCATGGAAGCATTGGAATATCAGTGCTGAGGGATTGGTAAGGTGAGTCATGCTTTTTTTTTTTTTTCTTTTTCTTTTTTTTTTTAAAAAAAACATTCTGCTGCTTTTCTAGATTTAAAGGAGTTCTCTGGGACTTTAAAACAAAAAATTCTTAAGGATAGGCCAGAAAGAAATGAACAGTAGTATTTGTTTGTGGTATTGCTCTAACGGGCTCATGTAGACAGCTGCCATACTAAACCCCTGCAGTTTTACTGAACCTTTTAGATTAAGAAAGGGTTCTGTGTTGTTTTTAGTTTAGTGGAGCTGGGGAGTATTTCTAGGTGTTGCAGCTGAAGTAGGCACACTTAAATGCATAATCATTATTGCTGATGAGGCTTGGTATTCTTTTCTATTGTAGATTATTCCTCATTGAAATAAAGTATTAGGTTGTACACCAATGTAGCTATTTGTACATATCTAAGGCTACAGTGGGGTAAAAAAGTATTTAGTCAGCCACCAATTGTGCAAGTTCTCGCACTTAAAAAGATGAGGCCTGTAATTGACATCATAGGTAGACCTCAACTATGAGACACAAAATGAGAAAACATATCTAGAAAATCACATTGTCTGATTTTTTTTAATGAATTTATTTGCAAATTATGGTGGAAAATAAGTATTTGGTCACCTACAAACAAGCATGATTTCTGGCTCTCACAGACCTGTAACTTCTTTAAGAGGCTCCTCTATCCTCCACTCATTACCTGTAGTAATGGCACCGGTTTGACATTGTTATCAGTATAAAAGACATCTGTCCACAACCTCAAACAGTCACACTCCAAACTCCACTATGGTGAAGACCAAAGAGCTGTGGAAGGACACCAGAAACAAAATTGTAGACCTGCACCAGACTGGGAATACTGAATCTGCAATAGGCAAGCAGCTTGGTGTGAAGAAATCAACTGTGCGAGCAATAATTAGAAAATGGAAGACATACAAGACCACTGATAATCTCCCTCGATCAGGAGCTCCATGCAAGATCTCACCCCATGGGGTCAAAATGATCACAAGAACGGTGAGCAAAAATCCCAGAACCACACGGGGGGACCTAGTGAATGACCTGCAGAAAGCTGGGACTAACGTAACAAAGGCTACTGTCAGTAACACACTACGCCGCCAGGGACTCAGATCCTGCAGTGCCAGACGTGTTACCCTGCTTAAGCCAGTACATATCCGGGCCCATCTGAAGTTTGCTAGAGAACATTTGGATGTTCCAGAAGAGTATTGGGAGAATGTCAGATGAAACCAAAGTAGAACTGTTTGGTAGAAACCCAACTCGTCGTGTTTGGAGGAGAGTGAATGCTGAGTTGCATCCAAAGAACACCATACCTACTGTGAAGCATTGGGGTGGCAACATCATGCTTTTGGGCTGTATCTCTGCAAAGGGACCAGGACGACTGATCCGTGTACATGAAAGAATGAATGGGGCCATGTATCGTGAGATTTTGAGTGCAAACCTCCTTCCATCAGCATTGAAGATGTAACGTGGTTGGGTCTTTCAGCATGACAATGATCTCAAGCACACCGCCAGGGCAATGAAGGAGTGGCTTCGTAAGAAGCATTTCAAGGTCCTGGAGAGGCCCAAAACATCACTGCTCTAGAGGAGATCTGCATGGAGGAATGGGCCAACAAACCAGCAACAATGTGTGCCAACCTTTTGGAGACTTACAGAAAACGTTTGACCTCTGTCATTGCCAACAAAGGATATATAACAAAGTATTGAGATGAACTTTTGTTATTGACCAAATACTTATTTTCCACCATAATTTGCAAATAAATTCTTTAAAAATCAGACAATGTGATTTTCTAGATATGTTTTCTTATTTTGTCTCTCATAGTTGAGGTCTACCTATGATGACAATTACAGGCCTCTCTCATCTTTTTAAGTGGGAGAACTTGCACAATTGGTGGCTGACTGAATACTTTTTTCCCCACTGTATATACACATCTGTGCTGGAGTTTGTTGGAGATGCCGTTGCAGATTCTGCCATACTGCGCAGAGTCCTTTTTCCTCAGCCGGTTTCAGTTTAAAAATGACAGACACCCAACTGTTAAATCTGTTTGGTTCTCCTGATGCACCTCAACAATGTAATGCAACACTAGTGTGAACCTAGCCTAAGGCTGTATATGTCACAGTGAAAGTGGTTTGTGCACTGTATGTACACCTTCTCTATGAATGTGGAAGAAATAATTTGAAATTATGAAATCCATATATTCACTAGCATTTCTTAAAATATAGAAACTATGGGTGGGGAAAGTAAACTTACGATTGAATGATAGAAAATAGTAGACTGCTATCTTGCTCAACTCCTCAATACCAATGCACACTTGGCCAAGCTGTGTGTATTTACAGACCTAGGAGAGAGGCAGAAGGCGTTTCTATGGCAGTGTGTGTGGCTAGACAGAGTTCAACTTTCATGGTTTCAGAGCAGTTTAAGAAATTAAAGCTGGGCTCTGTTTAGTTGCTATGGGTAACACGGACAAACTTGCTTTAAGACAGTTTTAATAAGTAAGACCCAGACTATTTCAGATTTTGTACAGAGAGTTTAATAACATAACCTGAATACTGCAAGACAGAATACAACCATAGCTGTTAACATGGTTCATATTTTAGAACATTCACTTTTACCAGTTTTCACTGATTTACTTTAGAGCAGGTGCTTTATTCACCTTTGACCTTTCGCTTCCACCCTAGAACAGAGAGGCAGATCATCTGGTTTCTGTAGGTGATGGTGAGAACTGCATTATTAAGGTGGGGAAATTTGCCCATGGGTCTTGCAAAAGTCAAGGACAAGAAAACACAGTCCTGAGTGAAAAAAACCTGGGCACCATAATTAATAGGCCTCTTTTTATCTTTTCCTATGGTGCATTGATGGTGGAAGGTCTGAAAATATTTGGACAAAAGAGGGGAAATCAATTGGTACAGGATATTCTTATCAACAATCTCATAAATAGGAGAGGTTTGCAAGATGGAATATTGCAATGGCGTGTATCTGTTTATCTGTAGTATAGTTCATATGTTTTATAACCTGGTCATTTTGTGGAGAGCTGCAGATCTTAGAAAAATTGAAGGAAGACGAAATTGAAAAAATTTTTGTTTTTATGAAATCTGTTACTCGTTTTTATTTTTTTTTTCAAGCAGTTTTTCATGAATGACTTGAGAATCCATTGGAAATGCAGCACTCAGTTCAAGTCTCTCTAAATGTATAAATATAATACCTGTAAAGTAAAACCTTTCACCATAGAACTATGGTAACTTAAACAAACAATAGGGAAAGAAGTGTTACATGATCTGTGAGGCCCCCTAATGATAGGCAGTATGACATTTATCCTTAAATGTTAGTGATCCCATCAATGAAACATTTGAATGTCATTTAAAATATTTATATGGAAGGATTTCTAATGTAGGGAACTATAAACTTTTAATCCAAATTGTGTTTTATGCATAGCTGTAAAAATCACCCTGTACTGGTGTAACTGTCAATAAATAAGGAAAGGTTTGCTGTTATGAAATATGTATGCATAAATGTAGTATGAAGTTATGATTAAATGGCTATGTATATTTGTCTGTTTCTCCAGGACCCTACATTGGTAGTAGGCTCAGGCTTGGCCATGGAAGAAATGATCTTTGAAGTGGCAGACACACATTTGTTTTTCAATGATTTGGAGGTAAGAATATGATTAAAATTTCTGTGTTAGTTGTCAAGTTTGTCATCACTCACTCAATTTTAAAGTATTTATTGCGTATTCACAGAAAATGCCGTAGGTAGAAGTCCAATTTCTGGAATGATCAGCTATTGTTGATATACCATAAATGTTCAAGAATTGTACACCCAGTCTGTCTGGCTGTTTTGTCACTGTTCAGATTATCAGAATTGACCAAACGCTTTTCCCCCATTATTAGCCCATGTAAAGGTGCTAGTGATTAGCCGACAAACGTGTAAACAGCTATTTGTTTCAGTGTCTTATATGATGGGTGAAGCTTCCAAAATTAAATAAGGCTTGAAATGTAAGACCGTGTGCCAAAAATGCAAGCTAAGCCAATTTATAGGTGCTGTAAACTAGACATTCAAGCAATTCAGCAGATTTCTCAGCATCAGTCACTGTGATACACCTGGCACATTGTAAAACTTTCTATCTGTGCTACCCCAGTGTGACCAAACGATCGCACAGATGATGTAAATGGAGCTGAACTTGTTAATATCTTTTATTAATTAATATCTTTGTTGCTCATTTGGACAGAGAATCTGCTATTGTAAAAGGACACTCAGGCAGATTGCCGTACTGTCAGTTTAAGAACTGAGACTAACCTGTAAAAATCCTGCAATTTAACAGATCTAAGCTATATTGCTAAGGAACCAGACTTTATAACATCACTGAATTATTGTATATCACCAGGAGTGTGATCAGGTTCACGTAGAAGATGTGGCATCTGATGACAATGGTCAAGATTTAAGGTGGGCATTTTTTTTTTTTTTTTTTTTTTTTTTATCACACAACTCCATTAATCTCTATTATTCACAGTTTGGAAAATTGTCTATATTTGCAAAAACAATTTTTTCTCTGTATTTTAGCTACACTAAAATTACTTTAGTCCAACATCTGGTAATATAACATTTGTCTTTTTCAAGAGAAGAAGCAGAACACTGACCTGAGATTTCAGTTTTAGTAGCACATTTTATTTTGACTTCCGTCTTTTAGGTTCCTTGTCTCTTTGCCATTAAGTTTTGGTTACTTTACTGCGATTGATCAACAGTCCAGAGCCTTTTATAGTCTACTTGTCAGGTTCCATTAATGTTGGCTTGAAGTAATTTTACTGTAGGCTATGCCACCACTGCATAAAATGTTCGTGTCTCAAAATGCAGAAAACAGCAACTTCCATTATAATGCCACTAAGATGTCTTGCATGTCCTTAAATTAGCAAGTATTCCAAAATCTACAGCTCATTAAATACTCCAGTTACTACTTTGTGCGTCACTATAGTCCAAGGAGGACATTTACATAAAAAATATGTGAGCACTTTTACTTTTATTTTTTACAAATTTCAACATTTCCAATACGTTTTCTGTTTTGATGTAAGTAAAGCTTATTCAGTGTGGAATGAAAAGTTATTGTACTATCTGCTGTACACAGATTGTTGTGGTATAGTCAGTAGAAATTGGGAGTGCTCATTTACTTATCAACTTTCTCATACACTCGTGTGGTACTGCTGCTTTGTTCATATAAGCTCTGGCGCCAGTCACAGCTACACCAGATGCAGTGTTGAATCGGGGTGGTAAAAGCCCGCCAAAGAAATTTAATAAAGCCTAACTCTTCAGCTACATGAATATATTTCTTTTTTTGTTTAAGATTAGTGCCATAAAACCTGATCTAACTGCCCAAACAGGCCATACCCTTATTCACTGTATCAAGCATTTTAACCCCCACAGTTCTGGACAGATTCATTCAGGGACACAGTCATTTTAAACTGCTTTAACTTGGCCTTTTTTTTTAACTGTAATTTTTATTGAGAATTTTTCATTTAACAATAGCGAAACAGGAAAGGAAAAGTTTAGGGAGCATTTCACAATAAATGCAAGTATAAGATCAAATCAGCTAGTAATTGGAGAAGTGCAGTTAAGCAGTCAGACTACAGACAGAAACCTAAGGGAAGACAATGGGGAGAAGGGAAGACTGAAGGGAGGGGAAAGAGGAAAAGTCACAGTAATATAGGGTATACAGTAATTGTCCCACAGGGCCCAAATAGCGTCAAAAGCAGGAATGGTGTTAAGGGAGGCTGTCAAGTTCTCCAGGTTGCGGACATCTTTGACCCTAGCAAGAAAGTCAGTGTCCAATGGGGGATAAGTGGACTTCCACCTCAACGCAATTAGAGTTTTGGCTGCTGTGCAAAGATACAAGAATAGTCAAGCAGACTTCTTGCCTATCTGTTTAGGAGGCAAGTTGAGTAAATATATCAGGGAGTCAAGAGGGACACCTTGTATATAAACAGTCTATCTCTGACTTCCTTAACCACCTTCCAAAAATCGCGTATCAGAGGGCAGGTCCAAAAGATGTGATAAAGTGTACCCACCGCAGACACTTCTCCAGCATACTAGGGGGATTGTGGGATTCAGGGAGTGCAGCAAAGTTGGTGTATGGAACCAATGCATTAGAAGCTTGTACTCAGTCTCCATAAATATCACACAGAAGGAGGATTTAGCAGCACACAACCAAACAATTTGCCATTGATAGAAAGAAATCGGGCGGCCCAGGGCTTCCACCCATCAGGACATATAGTTGTGCGTTGGAGGGGATGTTCCCTCTGGACAGGAAAGAAGTAAATAGTGGTTATGAGACTCTTCGTGGAGGTACCTGCCTTGCACAATCTCTCAAATGTCATAGGGGAGGAGGGGGGAGACTTTCAGGGAACTAAACAGGGTGGACGTGAAGTGAGTGACTTGACGATAATGGAACCACTCATTCCGGGGGATGTTAATCTCCCAAGAAAGGTAGTCAAAGGGCCTGAGCTCCAACGTCCACAGATCATCTATGTCAGCTAAGCGGAAAAGGCCCGCCCTAGACCAAGGATGAACCATGGAAGAGGACAGACCCTCCCTCCGGGAGCAGCAGGTTGTACAGGAAAGAAATTATGGAAGAATTTTGGGATGCAAGCAGAAAAAGTCTAGAACAGGTGGCCCAAATGGCCCTAGTAAAGCGAATCGGTTCAAGAGTGGGAGGCAAAGGGGGTGGGGTAGACCGGGACCACAAGAGAGCGTTAGGGTGAACTTGGATAAGCCACAGCTTCTCTATTTCCACTCATTTAGTGGATGCTTGCGGTGCTGCCCAAAATGGAATGCAATGCAAGTGTGTGACTCAGTAATGATGGAGATGATGTGGGGCCGATAGTCCACCAACCCCTCTCCCTACCAGCATGACCAATCTGGGAATATGATGACTCTTGCCATTACAAATGAAGTGGAAGATGGCCCGCTGGAGATCAGATCTTCGTGAGCAAGGCAACGCCACTGGGAGGGTTTCACAAATGTATAATAGCTTAGGAAGGAGGGTTATCTTTACTGCAGTCATCCTGCCCAGTAGGGAGATATGCAGGGGCCGCCACTTATCCAGGGTAAGGAGAACATTGTCTCCGAAGAGATCTCTGATTTTAATACCTGCTGTGTCCGGATGTAAGTGTATCGTAGCTGCCAAGGGTTCTATACACAAGGCAAAAATAAGAGGGGACGGGGCATCTCTCTGGCGGGTCCCAATCCTGGTAGGGAAAGGCTCTAAGGAGGAATGAGGAAGTTTCATCGATGATGTGGGATGGGACTGCAAAGCATGTTTCACTTGTAGGAAGGGTCTGTGGAAGCCAAAGGCCTCCAGAGAGACTAACCTAAAAGAACAATTTAGACGGTCAAAGGCCTTCTCCGTATCGAGGCTAAGCAAGAGGGCAGGGGTTGAATGGTGGTTGGCTACCTTAGTCAATTCCACAGTCCTTCTGGTGTTGTCTCCACCCTGACGATAGGGAACAAAGCCCACCTGGTCCTTGTGAACAAAAGAAGGAAGACAAGAATTTAAGCGAAGTGAAGGAAGTGTTTAGGTCGGTCAGAGCATCCTCAAAGGGAGGACAAATGGCAAGACGTCAGGAAGTCCTTTAGATGCTGAGCAATGAGCTGGAGGAGGGGGAAGGCTATAAAGTTTAGAATAGTAATCTTGAAATGCTGCTGCTATCACGTCTGGTATTGTGGGGTACCCCTCTCATCTCTAACAACATGAGGGGCGAAAGCGGTCTGAAAGTCCCTCAGCATTTTTGCTAGCAGGGTATGCGCTTTATTCCCACATTCGTAGTAACACTGACGTGTGTATAATAAAAGGCACTGTACTCTATGGTTCGCTATATCTCTAAGTTTGGCCCAGGCAGCTACTAATCAGCAGAAGACCGCGACGGAGGGGGCGGGACTCCAGCCAAGCAGTAAGGGTGTGTATTCTAGCTGTTAAGTCTTGCTCTCTTTCCACCCTATCTCTTTAACCAGGTAGCTAGGGCTATGCAGTGGCCACACATTACGGCTTTTAGCCTGTCATAGAACAGCATCTGAAGAAACAGTTCCCTCATTTTCCTTAACCGGTTGACGACCACCAGCCGTAAATTTACGGCCAGCGGTCCTGGTCTCTGAAGTCCGGTTAATTGTAAATTTACGGCCGGCACTTCAGAGACACTGTGAGCGGGATCGGAAGCGGGTGTTAGCTGTAACTGTCAGCTAACACCCTGCTCCATAACCCCTGCTATGTTGCCGCTCCCCCCGGCATCCCCCGCCGCGAGATCGGGGGGGTGCCGATATCTATTTTCTGTAGCCCGGGGTCTGGCCAGTGACCCCAGGCTGCCTGGAGCCCCCACTACCTGGTTGATCCTGCCGGTATGTCAAGAAGTCAGCCGATGCGTCTAAATCGGCTGACATTCCTGTATAGACTGCAATACATGTGTATGCTGTGTATTGCAGTCTATAATACGAAGCCAGGATCAGAGCAAGTGTGTAAAAAAAAAAAAAAAAAAAAAAAGTTATAAAGCCCCCAAAAATCCCTTTTCCTATTTCAGTATACAAGATGGCGCCGCTGGAGTGGCTGCCAGCTACAGCAGCTCTGAGACGCTCTATCTTATTTTTCTTTCTATGTCTCGTTTTGTACCTCTCTACTTAAGGACTTTGCACTATGAAGAAACACACACAAAGACTTGGACCCTTGTGATACTTTTTTTTTTGTTTTTTATCTGTCTTTTTGTTCTGCTTGAAAATGGGATCTTTTGTGTATGCAGACAATTCCTTTGTCTATACAAGAGAGGAAATTCTGCAGCTCAGAGGCACAGCAGGGCGGCATACCATCTGGTCACACATCCCCCGTGAGCTTTGGAGAAAGAAAAAGCGGGTGAGGGGATGCAGAGCTGGTACTCTTCAGAGGATTAAAAAGAGGCGTTACCGACCAGCTGTTCCCTCCATCATCATGGGCAATGTGAGATCTCTTGCAAACAAGATGGATGAACTAACAGCGCTCACCAGGCATCATCAGGAGTTTCGGGCGTGCAGCATGATGCTACTTACAGAGACTTGGCTCACTGAAGTTACTCCTGACCCTCTGGTCTCCTTGGATGGTTTTAAACTCCTTCGGGCAGACAGGACAAGGGAGAGCGGTAAGAGGAAAGGAGGAGGGCTGGCAATGTTTGTGAATAATAGATGGTGTAATCCTAGGCACATTGTGATTAAGGAGCAAACTTGCTGTAAGGACATTGAACTATTAGCAGTGAGCATGAGACCTTTCTACCTACCAAGGGAACTATCACATGTCATCGTGATAGCTGCATATATCCCCCCCTCTGCGAAAGCTGACACTGCCTGCGAGGTCCTACAAGCCACGCTGAGCCAGTTACAGTTAAAACATCCCCAGGCCCTCTTTCTTCTGTCGGGTGATTTCAACCATGCCTCTCCATCATCCACACTGCCCAGTTTCACACAGTATGTAACCTGCCACACAAGAGACAACAAAACACTGGACTTGTTCTTTGCCAACGTGAGGGAGGCATATAACTCATCAGCCCTACCGCCCCTGGGGAGATCGGATCACAACCTAGTGCATCTCCGACCTGTGTACAAGCCACTTGTACGTAGAGAACCAGCTGTCACCCGCACAGTGAGGATATGGTCCGAGGAGAGTGATGAGGCTCTGAGGGATTGTTTTGACACAACCGCATGGGAAGTGCTGCAGGATTCTTATGGAGAAGATATAGAAGGACTCACACACTGCATAACAGACTGCATTAATTTTTGTGTGAACAACACAGTACCCACAAAAGTGGTGAGGTGCTTCTCCAACAACAAACCATGGATTAACTCTGATATAAAAACACTACTTAAGGAGAAAAAGATGGCATTCAGGACAAGAGATAAGGAGGGGTTGAGGGAAGTACAAAAGGAGCTGAGGCATCAAATCAGGCAGGGAAAAGTCAGTTATAAGGAAAAATGGAAAAGCAAATGGAAAGAAAAGACATAAGGGGGGTCTGGGGAGGGGCTTAAGTCAATTTCGGGTCATAAACAGTCTGTCTGCCAGATTGAGGCAGATGTTAATTGGCATAATGAACTAAACCTATTCTTCAACAGATTTGATCACACACCAGCTCCTCCCACCCCAGTATGTCCTTCAGCTTCCCCCACCACAATGACTTCTCCCCATGCGGCCACTTCCCAACAGACCAGTAAATCCAGAAATCCGTCTTTATCTGGCCACAGTCTGACCTTCACACGGGCCCAGGTGAGGAAGGAGATGAAAAAGATCAAGGCGAGGAAAGCCGCAGGGCCAGATGACATCAGTGCAAGGCTAATTAAGACTTGTGGGGACCAGCTGTGTGGTATAATTACATATATGTATAATATGAGCCTGAGGCAGGAAATAGTCCCTGAATTATGGAAATCTTCTTGTGTGGTACCAGTTCCAAAGAAACCCCACCCTATGGACCTCAACGACTACAGACCTGTAGCACTGACATCCCACCTGATGAAGATCTTGGAGAGATTGGTTCTCACACATCTCCGCCCTCTAGTGAGCCCCGCTATGGACCCCCTCCAGTTTGCTTATCGGCTGGGCATTGGGGTAGATGATGCCATCATCCATCTTCTGCACAGGGCTCTGTCTCACCTGGAGAAACCAGGGAACACAGTGAGAATAATGTTCTTTGACTTCTCCAGTGCTTTTAACACCATACAGCCCAGGTTATTGAGGGACAAGCTGGGCCTTGCTGGAGTGGACCACCACCTCTCCAACTGGATCCTAGACTACCTCACAAATCGACCTCAATACGTGAGAGCCCAAGACTGTGTGTCAGGTACCGTGATCTGTAATACGGGGGCACCTCAGGGTACGGCTCTCGCCCCTTTCCTCTTCACACTGTACACTGCAGATTTTAGGTGCAACTCATCCAGCTGCTACCTACAGAAGTATTCTGACGACTCTGCAATAGTGGGTCTCATCACAGATGATGATGACAGGGAGTACAGAGAACTGAACCAGGATTTTGTGGACTGGTGCCACCGGAACCACCTGAAGATTAACACGGGGAAGACCAAGGAGATGGTGGTGGACTTCCGCAAAGGCAGAAGCCCTCCTAAACCAGTGGACATCCTGGGGACGGACATCGAGATTGTGAACACCTATAAGTAGCTGGGTTTGCTCCTTAATAATAAGCTGGACTGGGCAGATCATATGGAGGCCCTGTACAGGAAGGGCCACAGCAGGCTCTACCTGCTTAGGAAACTGAGAGCCTTTGGAATCCAGGGGGCACTTCTTAGGACTTTCTTCAACTCGGTAGTGGCATCAGCCATCTTCTTTGGAGTGGCCTGCTGGGGGAGCAGTATATCAACCAGGGACAGAAATAAACTTGACAAGCTGATTAGAAAGGCCAGCTCTGTCCTGGGGAGCCCACTGGACCCAGTGCAGGTGGTGGGTGACAGAAGGATACTGTCCGTGGTGAGCTCCATGCAGAAGAAGAAGTCCCATCCAATGCATGAGACTGTGATCGCGCTGAGCAGTACTGTCAGTGACCGACTGCTCCACCCTAGGTGTGAGAAGAAGCGCTATCGGAAGTCTTTCTTCCCCACCGCGGTTAGGCTGTACAACCAACACCGACCTAAGCGGAGATCATTACACACAGAGAACTGAAATATCTCTCTGCCTGTTAAATCCCCCCCCCCCCCTCTGCTACGTCCTATCTGTCTGTCTGCTATTAATGTAATGCCTCTCACCTTGGAACATTCCTGTACATGTTGTATTTGTATTTGTATCTGCTTATCTTATCTTATCTTTGCTGCTGTAACACACTGAATTTCCCCATTGTGGGACTATTAAAGGACTATTATTATTATTATTAAAATGAATTATATAATAAAAATGTTACGCATCTCAGAAGATGGTGATGCAGAAACAATTGATTTATGTCCACAAATGGGTTTTTGTTCTGCTGAATTAGTAACGCATAAAAAAAACAATATAAATGATGTATCACCATAATCGTACTGACCCGCAGAATAAAGGTAACATATAAAGGTTACTTATGCTGTACGCCACACGGCAAAAGAATTAATAGGTAAAAATCAATTCCAGAATTGATGTTTTTCTTTAATCCACCCAGAAAGAGTTAATATTTATTCAATAAGTTATAGACACCCAAAAAAATGGTATCATTAAAAAAAGCATATCATACTGCAAAAAATCAGCCCTCATATGGCTACATCATCAGAAAAATAAAGAAAATATAGCTTGTACAATGTGAAGACAAAAACCCCAAAAATCACCAAATCATTAGAACACAACTGGCTGCGGCAGGAAGGGAATGTATAAGCTGTGCGAGCGAACACCCCAGATTTAGAGCTTACAAGGGAAAATAAACTAAAAGTGACCCCCCCCCCTCCCCCAATCATAGACGCTACTGGGGATATAGTAGGGAATTTCGTGTGCCCCATGTACTCCGCACAGCATACATATTCACTCTTCACCATCTGCTGTGCATTCATGTCTGGGATACTAATGCTTATTACACCCCTTGATAAATTTTTTGAGGGGTGCAGTTTTCAAAATGGGTTCACTCCCTAGGAGATTCCACTTTTCTGGTACCTTAGAGGCTCTGCAAACATGACATGGCGTCCAGATACCAAACATCTAAATTTGCACTCCAAAAGCCACTTAGCGCTCCTTCCCTTTTGTGCCCTGCTGTATGCGCAAACTGCAGTTTATACCCACATGTATGACACTGGTGTACCCGGGATAACGTACTTAATGTCATATGTGGGTATAAACTGCTGTTTGGGCACAGAAGGGAAGGAGCGCTATTTGGTTTTTGGCGCACAGATTTAGACAGTTTAGCTTTTAGACGCCATGACACACTTGCAGAGCTTCTGAAATGCCAGTAAAGTGGAATCCCCTGACATGTGACCCTATTTTGGAAACTGCACCCCTGAAGGAATTTATCCAGGGGTACAGTGAGCATTTTTAACCCCCAAGTGTTGCTATAATTTATTCTCCAGAAATGAATACGCAGCTGATTGTGAAAGGTGAAAATGGCAATTTTTCTAGGAATATGTAATTTCAATGCATAATACGTTGTGCCCGGCTTGTATCAGATATGAACTCTCCAAAAGATGTTGTGCCCGGGATACCCACTTAACAGTTTTTAGAGTGTTTGTGCCTGCTGACATAAGCTGGGCACAAAATATCGGGCACTGAAATGGCATATCTTTGGAAAAATTTTAATTTTCCCTTTTCATTATCAGCTGCGCATTCATTTATTGAAATTAAATTAATGCAACACTTAAAGGTTAAGAATGCTCGCTACCCCACTTGATAAATCCCGTCAGGGGTGTAGTTCCCAAAATGGGGTCACAAGTCTGCGGATTTCACATTACTGGCAATTCAGGGGCTCTGCAAAAGTGGCATGGTGTCCAAAAACCAAACTGTGCTTCAAAAACCAAAATAGCGCTACTTCCTTTCTGTGCCCGGCTATGCCCAAGCAGCAGTTTATACCCACATATGGCATTAAGTATTTTATCCTGGGTGCACCAGTGTCATACATGTGGGCGCAAACTGCAGTTTGGGTACACAGCAGGGGGCAGATGTGAAGGAGCGCTATGTGGCTTTTGGAGCATAGATTGAGATTGTTGGACTTTGGACACCATGTCATATTGGCAAAGACCCTAAAATTGCCCCTACAAAATGGGGTCACTTCTTGGGGAATTACAATTTACTGGCACCTCTACAAAAACAACATGGAGTCCAGGAAGTCCCTCTAAATCTGTACTCCAAAAGCTAAAAAGCGCAGTGCTCCTTCCCTTCTGAGCCCTGCTGTGTGCCCAAGCAGCAGTTTACACCCACATATATCATTTTTTTGTACCCGGGATAGCCCACTTAATAGTTTTAGGAGTGCATGTCTCTGATGCCACAAAGTGAGTACAACGTATCGGGCACCAAAATGGAATATTTATTTAAAATTGTAAATTTTCACTTTGTACGTTAATTTTTGGGAAGCATTTTTAGGCTCAAAATGATAATACCCCTTGATACATTCCTTGAGGGGTGTATCCCCTTGTAAAAATTAAGAATATGGCTCTAAATGGACGGTTTATTGGAAAAAAAAAAGTAATTTTTAATTTTTACATCCCAGTGTTAATAGAATCTGTGAAACAACTGTAGGGTCAAAAAACTCACCATAACCCTTGAGAAATTCCTTGAGGGGTGTAGTTTCCAAAATGGGGTCACTTTTGGGGATTTCCATTATATTGGTACTCTAGGGGCTCTGCAAATGCGACATGGCACCTGAAAACTATTCCAGCAAAATCTGCCCTTCAACAGCCAAAAAGTGCTCTTTCCATTCCGAGCCCCGCCATGTACCCATACAGCAAATTACGATCGCATATGGGGTATTGCCGTGTTCAGGAGCAATTGTGTAACAAACTGTGGGGGGCTTTTTCTCCTTTAACGCCTTGTGAAAACTTTGGGAATAAAGTGATGTTTTAGTAATTTTTCATTTACACATCCCAATGTTAATAAAATCTGTGAAACTGCTATGGGGTCAAAATGCTCACTATACCCTTTGATGAATTCTGTTATGGGTGTAGTTTCCAAAATGGGGTCACTTTTAGGTGGTTTCCAATGTACTGGTACTCTAGGGGCTCTGCAAATGAGACATGGTACCTGAAAACTATTCCAGCAAAATCTACTTTTCAAATGCCAAGTGTCGCTCTTTCTTTTCCGTGTGCTGCTTTGTTCCCAAAAATCATTTTACACCCATATGTGGGGTATTTCTGTGCTCTGGAGAAATTGTATAATAAACTGTGTGAAATGCATTTTCGCCTTCAACCCTTTGTGAATGTATTATTGGATAAAAATGAAATGTCTAAATTTCACCTCCATATTGTTTTAATTCTTGTGAAATGCTTAAAGGGTTAACAAACTTCCCAAATGCTATTTTGAATTATTTGAGGGGTGCAGTTTTGAAAATGGGGTGATTTATGGGGGTTTCTAATATATAGGTCTTTATAATCCCCTTCAGAACTGAAGTGGTCCCAAAAAAATGAGTTTGGGAAATTTTCTTGTAAATCTGGAAAATCGCTCTTACACTAAGCCTTCTAACATCCAAAATAAATTAAAGGATGAGTAAAAGATGATGACGATATAAAGCAGAGATATGGTAGATAATATTTATTCATGTATTTTGGTGGTATGACTATCTGTCTGAAAAGCAGAGCATTTCACATTTTGAAAATTGCAATTTTTTTTCCAAATTTCTCTCAAATTTCCTAATTTTTTTATAAATAAATACAAAAATATTGATCAATGTTTACCACTAACATGAAGTACAATGTGTCATGAAAAAACAATCTCAAAATTACTTGTGTAAGTTATAGCATCTTAAAGTTATTGCCATATAAAGTGACACATGTCAGTTTTGAAAAATGAGGCCTGGTCCATAAGGCACTTTAAGGCCCGGTCCATAACCGGTTAAGATAACACTGGACAACAAATTTTTACAAAAGTTTTGCTTTCTTTGAAAATTTCAGGAGATTATGATAAACCCATTTATGCTAAGCAGAAATATAATTTCGGATAGTCTGTATCACGTAGAAATTTTGAGAGACGTGAGATTGTTAGTGATTATGAAGCATGTAAATGTTACCAGCAGCATTAGTTCAAATGAACGAAAATTGTTTTGCTGCTGACTTTCTTTTTGTACTTAATGTCTGGTGCATCCTGTATTAGTGTCCAGCAATAGTCAGTTAGCATCGATGGATTCCAGTAGCCTTGATAACGCTTTTCCATCATGGCAATATCCTGGTGAAACCATTCGCCATGTTCGTCACTGACTGCACCAAGATTTGCAGGGAAAAAAATCCAAATGAGAATGCAGAAAACGAATTTTCACATGTTGTATTTCATCGCTTTGTAAGCTTCAAGAAGGTTGTCAACCAATTCGATGTAGTTTAGTGCTCGATAGATACCAAGGAAATTCTCTGAAACCTCCTTGAAAGCTATCCAAGCAATTTTCTAAGGTCCCACCAGCAGTTCTTCGAAGTGCTTGTCATTCATGATGTGTCGGATTTGTGGACCAACATAAATACCTTCCTTAATCTTGGATACGGTTATTCCTGGGAACATTTGTCTCAAATAACGAAAACCACCTGCTTCCTTGTTCATTGGAAGCAGAAATATTGCTGGGTCCACAAGTGTACAACTTGTACAACATTTTTCTGCCCGGGAATCACCTGGTTACAGATTGGCCACTTCCTTCTACTGTATTGTGACTGCTTAGCACAGCTGTCCCATTCGCAAATGAAACAGCAGTACTTGGTATATTCGACCTGCATTCGAAGCAGCTGTGCCACTACTTTTAAATCTCCACAGATGTTCCAGTTGTAGTTGCTGTACTTGATGTGTTTCAACAACATGTGTGCATAATCGCCAACAGGTATTGAAGGATGAACATTACCGTTGTGTAACAAGACAGCCTTTAAACTTAACACTGATGAGTCAATAAAGAGACGCCACTGATTCGGCTCATACACATAACCCAAAGCTGCGAACAACCCATCAGTGTCTGTGCAGAAACATAGGTTGTCAACTTGTTAAAAAAATGTGTTAAGTCATCCTGGCGGCTTCGAAAGACAGAAACTTTTGCACCAGATGACAGCAAATGCCATCCTTGAAGTCTTGAAGCCAGTATCTCTGCATTTACTTTTGACAAATGTAAGTCCTGGACCAAGTCTTTCACTTCTGTCTGTGTTATAAGATGAGGCTCCCCAGACATACATGGCTCAAAGTCTGAATAGCGTCGTTCCCTATCTCTGACATATGGACTGCAACATCTTCATCGGCTGCCTCCTCTAGGCTCCATGTCTCTGGTGGCTTTGGTAATGAAAGAGTGTCATCATGTGGCACTGGTCTCATAGCTAAAGGCAGGTTGGGATATTCAATGCATTTTTTATTCTTAGCAGAGACATTGGTTAGAGAGAAGTAACAGTCGGTCACATGATCCTTCAGTTCATATCATTGGGACAGCAAACGGCATTGACTTGCAAGAACCTCTCAGCCAACCTCTAACATCCAAAGTACAGCTCACATAGGCTTTCATAAGAGCTGTCATTGTGCATCTTTGAGGCTTAAGCGTGTACTAGGTATTGTGACTGTTCCGACACTGACGAGACATTTTAGCTATATCAGATCGTACTGGAGTAGTTTATAGCTGCTTAGATTTGAAATAACTTGCAGAATCTTTGCAAGCAGATATTATAGCCTCTGCAGGCAGCGACCAGACATGTGTAGGTGTCCCTAGTCTGTAACAATTCCTCTGAAGTTTTGCAACTTCAATGAAATGCAAGGAATTTGTGCCTTTGCTTGCCTATAAATTACATAACGGCACCGCACATATATTGTGGATAATACTTGAACAGCCTGAAAATATGAAAAAAATTGCTAAAACAGAAGATTTCTGAAAAACTGTACGTGACAGGAAAGTTTCAAGGTGATTTTTATGATGAGCAGCTCAAATTACATAAACACTCAAAAGTATTCAGGAAGCAAAATCGTTGTCCAGTGTAATCAGTAAGGTGAGCTTGCAGGGTCTGAGAAAGGGGTCTTAAGGAGAGCCTCATTTAGGCGCTAGTGGCATCTTCTACGTGGGGTTGGGAGCATCAGCAAGGGAAACAAGTACCGGAGCATTGTCAGACCAGGTGATGAGCCCCACCTCTGCTCAATCCTGGTGTGGAGTTTATGAGGGTAAGAGTAAAACATGTAGGAGCAGCCCGTGGGATTATCCACCCTCCAGAGATATAATGCATGAGCTCTAATCAGGTGGCGGAAATCCCTAGCGAGTCCAGTTCACGAACTCTGCAAGGGGCAGTCATCCAGAGGCAGACGATCCACTTGTTCTGAAAATATCATATTAAAATCACCACCGAGCAATAGAGCCTCATATAACCATAATCTGTTCAACACCTAACATAAAAACAGAAACTGGAAGACGTTCGGGGCATAGACATTACAGAAGATCACTGGGCAACCCTGGAAGTGCCCCTCCAGAATGACAAACCTATCCAGGGGGTCTAGATGAGAGGCCGTGATAGTCACAGGACAGGAACAGGAGAGCAAGATGACCACTCAAGCCTTCCGTCGGCTGTGGAAAGCAGAATAAGCTAGAGGGTAATGTCGCCGAGCAAAATGGAAGTTACCGGAGTGGTCAAAGTGAGTCTCCTGGAGGAACACAACCTCCGCCTGGAGGGTTCGGAGCTCTCGTAATAAAAGGCGTCTCTTGGAGTTGGATCCCAGGCCCTTAACGTTTAGTGTCACAAATCTAATTATTGGGAAGGAGTATGAGAGAGAGTTCAAATGTAAGGTCAGGTATCACCCGATCCAGTATGTGGAGACAGTAGCCATCCCGGAGTCTTAGTGCGAAGGTCACCTTCAGAGCCATAGGTGGTAAAAACGTATCACTGCAACTAGAAGGGAAGAGAGGTGAACTGAAGGGAGGGAAGACACGGGCAACAAAACAAAGAGAACAAAAACAAAAAACAATAACGTCCCACAATCGGGGTCTAATCAGGACTAAATTTCTGGCATGGGGATAAGGAGGAGATTCCAACAATAATGGCAGAGTAAGGCCTAGTGAATTCACATCAAGAAGACACACCTGGCCAGAACCCCAGGCCAGGACATGAAAAGGGCGTATGGGTCAAAAAGAAAAAAGGGAAGGCAAGAGTAGAAGGATAGAAGCTATCCCACCCTGCATGTCCAAAATAAACATAGTGTAAACCAAGTGTATCAGAAGTGCAACCGGGATTACTGCAAGCTTGAATGAAGTGTCTTTGTAACCATGAGTCCTCTCTCCCCCCCCCCCCCCCCATTCTCACAGTGGAGAGTTAGTAACACATGGCTGATGGAGAGAGGGCTGCTGCGGAAGCTGCTGTCAGTGTTTCAGCTGTTGCAGGTCCCAGCTCAGGGAGAAAGAGATTCCTGGGCATCGCAGAACTGAGGAAGATCCGAGAACGAGCATAGTGTAGCAGAGTGACCATCTTGACATGCAGTCAGAGCAAAAGGGAACCCTCATCTGTGGGGTAGCTGGTGATCGTGGAACAGTTGAAGTAGAGGGCGGAGATGACTTCTCTTCTGCAGAGTGATGAGGGAGAGAGCCTAGAAAAATTTCAGCTTGGCACCATCAAAGTCCTTTACTTGTCTAGCCCTGGTCATGATGGCCTCCTTAAGTGTGAAGTCATGGTCTCAACCTATGACATCTCTGGGGTTTGCTCCCATTCCTTTAGGCGAAGGGCTCGATGCACTCTATCCAGCTTTAATATTGTGAGTCGCTGGTTCATTGAGTAGCATATTATTATAGCTTCAAGCATAGCATGGAGGTCCTCCTCCCTGGTGGTTTCTGGGAGGCCTTTGATTCTGATGTTATGTCTGCCCCGGTTGTCTAAGGCCTCTAAATGGCGGTGCATGTCTCAGACCACTGAGGTGTGAGAGAGGACCGTGACCTGTAGCTAAGAAACATACGAGAAGGTAGCTTCCTGGTCCTCCTCCAAAGTTTCAACATGAGTAGCAATATGATGATCTTTCAGCACAGCAGGTCTCTGTGACTTCTGCTACAAATGACTATGCCAATGGGGAGGAGAGTGTGACTGTCTTTGCAGCTGAGGGGGCATCAGGGCTGGGAGCTGAGGTATTAGGGGCCAGGGGGACTAGGAGGGCAATTCTCCAAGTTCATCTGCTCCCCAGGTGCCAGGAGAAGTTTTAGGAGGGGATTCCCTGAAAGAGGATCCCTTAGCTGGAGGTAGGGGGACTGTAGCAGGAGCTGCGCTGGTTGAGGCAGGAGGAAGAGCAATGGGGCCGCCACTAACCTGGCGGAGTCTGGAGCATCCCAAGGAAGAGTCCACAGTGGACTCTTGGAGATGGCGGGGCCCGGGTAGATGAGGCCTAGGTAAGCTGTGCCGGCTTGTCCCGTTCTGATGGAGCCTCCAGGCTTTGTGATGCAGGTGGTTGTGGCATGGATTGAGACAGTCTGTGTAAGGCAGTGTGGTCCCGTTGTACAGGCAGAGGAGGAGAAGAAGTGAGCCAGGAGAGAAGACTGCAGGGCCTGTTCCAAATCCAACCAAGATGGCCGGCGCCTCATGGGAACCGCTGCCACCGATGCCGGCGGATCAAAGCAGTCCAGGGAGGACTGGGAGATGGGCTCCCTTGGGATTGGGGTCCCCTGGGGGGTGGTTTGGGCAGTCTCTTTCCCATTTCCAGCAATATAGAAAGCTGCAGGTTGCTCAGCAGGATGTGCAGGGTCCGAGCTCCGGTGTAGTGCATCCTATGCCATAGACGCTCAGGCTACGCCCCAGAATCTTGGCTTTAAAATGGACAAGAATCATGTCTGTAGCCCACTTAGATTTTGTATATCACTGGTTCAAGCAGAGTTGCATATACTTGAGACTTTCACTTTAATCAGGAGCACATGTGCAGGGAGGGGAAATGATTTTTTTTTTTTTTTTATTATTATTCTCCTGTCCCTGTCAATACTGACATACCTAATTCGTTTTACAGGAGGGAAAAAAGTGAAAAATACTTTTCTTTTCCAGTAACAAGAAGGAAAAAAAAACCCCACAAAATTGGTCTCACAACAACCCGAAAGATAAAATTAATGTTATTTACTTTACATGATAAATGCTATAAGCCTTAAAATTCAGACAGAATGATGTTTTCTGTTCATCTCACCTCTCAAAAACTAAATGTAATGAAAACTGATAAATTATGTACCCACAAAATACAAAGTCTCATAAAAGCTACATTTAAATAAAATATATAAATTTATAAAAGCAGAAATGCAAAGAGTGATAAAATGTTACTGGTGTAAGGCTAAAATGCATTAGATCATTAAAGGGTAACATAAGACACTGGTGTTAAAGGGGTTCTCCAGGCTAAAATTTTATTTTTTAAATTAGGTTGAGGAAGGTGAAGAAAAAAAAATAAACATACTCCCCTGTCCCTGGTTCTCCAATGTTCTCCCAACATGGTCCAGTCCTGCTGCTCAGCTTTCGTCTTTTATGGAAATCCTTACTGCCTATGACATCCCATGTCCCTTCCGCTTAGGCCACTGATTGTCCTCAGCGGTCACGTGCGGCGGGGCCAGAAGAAGACAGAGCCTCAGGACTGGACCGCGGTGGGAGGCACCGGAGACAGGTAAGTGTGGTGGGGTTTTTTGTTTTGTGTTTTTTTTGTTTTTTCTGCTTAAATGCTTGTGAAGGTGTTTTATGCTTCATAAACTTCTAAAAATGTGTCCTTTTTTATGATTTTCCAGTTTCAACTCTTATCTAAGTAGCAGCCGTTGGCTGTCATTCACAGGAGCGCACTTTGTTACATGCAAATTGATGGTGTGCTTATTTTTTATTTTCTTTATTTACTGACCAATCGAGTTGAATGGTCATCTAGTGTGAGCATCGGACCAAAGTTGTGCATACTGCGATCCTCTGTGAATTGCCCTTTTTTTTTTACTGTGGTTTGTTCATTTCAGGTAATATTCAATCTGTCTACACATGGATGGCACTCACACAAAAAGTTTTTGGTCCTAAAGGGTTTTTTTTTTTTGCCATTTAAGCAATAAGTAATTGGCTATTATGTCAGCTTTCGCATCTATCCACAGAAGTGCTGCACCTAATAATGATTGTAGCCGTAGTAATGGACAATTGGTTTATATAGTTCTAGCATTAATCTACCTTTCTTAAATTGCAGTAACTACAGCTTTTCCACAGATGGATTTAATGGTTCTGCAGTAAACCGGAATCATCCCTCCTCCGGGGTACAAGGTGGGATGGACTGGATGAGAAAGCTGGCATTTCGCTATCGCAAAGTTGTTGAGGTTTATGAGAAGTACAAGAACAATGTCAGTGGTGAGTAATAGGGCTAAAGCCAGTCATGCAAATTAAACTTGAGCCTGATGAAGTGGCCAATTTCAACCGTTCAGATGATGGATGTTCATACATAAATCTGTAAACTATCATTACATACAGCTAGCCAGCAACTAAAGTTGGAAGCCACCAAAATAATTTCTGTTGGATATTTTCAGCTGTTTATCAGCTGTAATCAATTGTATGCTAGATTGACAGACCTGTGGGTCTTTGGACTGTATGAGCTAGCACAGTGATGCCCAAACTGCAACCCAAAACCCACTAATTTATCACAAAGTGCCAACACTGCAATTTAACCTTAATATTGTGCGGATCCACAATTGCGGACAGTTACAGACCCGCAAAATACGGTCATGTGAATGGGGTTTTACAGAGCTTTCAGTGATGCAAAACAACTTTGTACTGAAAGGTAAAAGTTTGCATTTAGTATACTTTTGAACAATTAATGTTCACTATTTACATCGCACAGGATCTGTTTTATAGTGACTGTGAAATATTACGGCCTGTAATAATATCACAGTTACTATAAAACAGATACTGTGTGACATAGTGAAGGGCCTCCATGTGGTACAATGTGCACAATGGCCCCCGCACAGTATTATACCCTCCACAGTGGGCCCCCGCACAGTATAATATGCTACTTACCTTACCTCCCAGGAAGAGCAGCCGGGTGTCGTCCTTCTTCTATCACTGCAGGCGCTGATGAATTAAGTCGTCGTTAGTGAGTGATCGGGCAGCCAGGATGGGGCGACGGCGCATGTGCCAACAGAGAGGGCTCTGCGTGCCCCCACTGGCTGTCGTGCCATAGGTTCGCCAACACTAATCCAGCATTTGTTCTTAGAACTTATACACAAAGTGTTTATAATTTCTTGTTTTCAGCAATTTCTTAGCATTGGCCATCTTTTATATGTTAATTTTCCAACTGTTTGGATTAGTCAGACTTTTGTGTGTTTTGGAACAGAAGGCTTGTATGACCTGATTGTCAACAGTCATTCAAAACAATGAATGATACCCGATAGGTATACGGTATCAGTGTGCTAGAGCTGTAAAGCTTCCATATTCTCTAATAAAGCTGCCACTGAACTTGCGCCTATTTCATCTTAAGAATTAGTAGGGTTGAAAACTATTTTCAACTTTTCTGATAAAAATTTAAGGGATTTTCAAGGACTGAGCAATTGATGACCTATCCTTGAGTGCTGTGGCCTCTTCACTAAATACCATGCACACCTCCATACATTGTGTTGGGGCTGTGCTTGGTATTGAAGCTCTGTCCCATTCACTTCCTGCTCCTGTACTGTGTGACTGATGATGTCATCTGCACAGGGAAGAAGCATCTTATCTGTGGTGGCCCTGGCTGTTAAATTACCACTTATCAAATATTCAGTCTTGGAAAAGCCCTGTACTCAGTACTCAGAAATGGATCAGCTTTGTTTTAGACTTAGTTCTGGGTAGAGATCACATATGCAGATACTATGCAGATAGTTCCTGTCTGTAGCAATTTATGTCCAAACTAAACTGAGACAAGAGTGCAAGGAAACTATACTGCACTGATATGCTAACTAATGCTGACCATGGACTGTACCTACGGCTCAGTCTGTAGTAGGTCTATACTTTCTGATATTTTCTTAATTAAAAAATCAGATCAGTTTGGCTCTCCCCAGCAATTTTGTCTGTTTTAGTATGGATGTGAATAACTATTTATTGTTACTTAGTTACAAACCGCCAACCTCATTTGCAGCAGTTTTCAGATAATGTCATCAATCTCTGTCCCAAGTAGGACTAACAATCTAAAATCCCTATCAGTATGTCTTTGCATGTGATTCCTCCAGATACTCCAGTTTCACCCCACAGTCCAAACATGGGAAGAAGATAAAAACAGATGTTGTCCTTGGTTTGATTCGAACACATGACTCTTTATAAAAAGAGCTATCTCATTTGCTTACTAATTATATAACTTCTACCCAGATGCAAGTCGACAACTATACTGAGCAGTGCTTGTCATGACCACAACAAAGATGACTCCACATTGACGAAGCTTAAAGGGGTTTTCTGGACTTACCCTTCGTTGTGTTTCCCCCCCCCTTTTTCCCAAAATCTGCCATAGTACGGTGAATGCCAGGTCTTTAAAGATGCTGGCTGCTCTGCTGCAGTGCGGCGGCCATTGCAACTGGGTCTCCACTGTATTCTACAGTGGAGACCCGGCACTAATGCCCGCGATCAGAGTTCACGTTAATTGCGGGCATTGCAGGCCAGGGCTTCTGAAGGCTCCCAGGCTTGTCATTGCACTATAGCTACTGAGGCTGATCTATGACCAGCCTCACTAGCTACAGTGCTTTGCAAAAGTATTCGGCCCCCTTGAACTTTTCAACCTTTTGCCACATTTCAGGCTTCAAACATAAGAATATAAAATTTTAATTTTTTGGTGAAGAATCAACAACAAGTGGGACACAATTGTGAAGTGGAACGAAATTTATTGGTTATTTTAAACTTTTGTAAAAAAATAAAAAAAACTGAAAAGTGGAGCGTGCAATATTATTCGGCCCCTTTACTTTTAGTGCAGCAAACTCACTCCAGAAGTTCAGTGAGGATCTCTGAATGATCCAATGTTGTCCTAAATGACTGATGATGATGAATATAATCCACCACATAAATATTCAGTATCCATGTCCGAAAATGTCCGGTCTACAAACTTATACAAATATTTTTCCTGTACGGTAAACACCATAGCAGAAATAAAATTTCAAAATTGTCACTGTTTTCACTGTTTCGCCTCTAATAAAAATTTTAATAAAAAGCAATCAAAGCGATATATATTCCCCAAAATGGTATAACTAAAAAGTACACCTAGCCATGCAAAAGACGCCCTATGCATCCCCTTACACAGAAATATAAAAAAGTTACAGGTGTCAGAATATGGTGACTTTTTGTAAAAAAAAAAAAAAAAAAAAAAGGGTTTAGATATTTAAGGGGTTAAAATGTAATACCATATAAATTTGGTATCCCCAGAATTGTACCAAAGCATAGAATACAGGTGACGTGTCATTTTGGCTGCAGAGTGAACGCCGTAAAAACTAAGCCTGTAAGAAAGTCACATAAATGCACTTTTTCTTCAAATCCACCCCATTCTGATTTTTTTTTTTCCAGCTTCCCAGTACATTGTACAGAATAATAAATGGTAGTACCATGAAGAACAATTTGTCCCGCAAACAGTAAGCTCTCATATGGCTCTGAGAACGGAAAAATAAAAAGTTATGGGGTTTGGAAGGTGGGGAGTCAAAAACGAAAATCGAAAAATGCCATTGGTGGGAAGGGGTTAATATTGATAACTTATCCTTAGGATTGGTAGGAGTTGTCATGACTAGCACTGCTCCCATACAGGTGAATGAGTGTTCATTTGCAGTATTCTAGTACTGATGTTATACAATGTATGGAGCCTTCTGATTGTGGCTCGGTGTGCTGTAAAGTTCCAGTGCTAGCGGAGCCGATAACAGATTGCTGGGGGTCCGACACCTTCAACCCCAAGGAAACAGCTGATATTTATGAGGATATCCCAAGGAATGGGTTATCAATATCAAAATCCCACCGGAGATCAGTGGTGGGTCCAACAACTGGGACCCCCACCAATTGCCAGAACAATTCCCCAAGACCTCACAAGAAGAGCTATGATCAAACATGCACACTGTTGATCCATTCAATTTCTAGTATACTGATGAAAATATCTTTGCTATATTCTCCTTCAGTGTCGTACGGTTTGAATGGACCATTATATAGGTAATATATTATAATCAGAATACCCCCAGAATAAACTGTAAAAATATTTGGCGATTTATGAAGACTGTTGTTTTGTATGCTGGTTTTATCTTGATAACCCCTGAGCCACTGGAGGACTTGCCTGACTTATGATGAGGTGTTGGCCTCCTTGTAAGTCAGGTGCGTCCTCCAGCATTCTCTGCAGCTACTCTGAAATGATTGCCAGCTGCTAGCTGGTGTCGATTTTAGGCATCGTTTATGCCAGAACACTGGTGTAAATAGTAATAAATCTGGCATGGCCAACAGCCCCGCCTAGAGTACTTGCCACATCAAATCATAAATCTGAGACTAGTGGGGGTTTCTTCTGTTTAACACCACAGAAGGGGAGAATGGGAATAGTTATTTTCCCTTTGTCTTCAAACAAGATGTGCATCCAAGCAATCCAAAATGCTCAGACTGCTGTAAATAAATACTATGTGATCTGGATTTCCTCAGTATTAGATTGGTCTTGCTACTCCAGTCTTTTTTCCATAGTGAGTTTACAAGTAGAGGGCATTAGTCTATTACCCTAATGATTTATTTTTAGTGGCTGGTATACAGGGGTGTAACTATAGGGGGTCCAGCGGTAGCAGTTGTTACTGGACACTGAGCAGGGTCTCAAAGGTCCCTCGGCCAAATAAAGTAAATCACTATTCTAAATGGCACAAGTTAGGTAGGGACCCCACATTTTACAGGTTTTGCATTGGGGCCAGGAGTACAAGTTACTCCTCTGCTGGTATGTAATTAATATATTTTGTTCTGTCACTGACAGCACTACTCAGCCCACAGCGACGTGATTCACTTCAAAGGCTGAGAGCTGATATAGAGACATTAACAGATGGCTGGCTAGGAACTGCGTTAAAATGTTTACTACTTATCAAGTCCAGGTAAGTACTAATAAGTGTTGTATTAGAGTCATATGGTAAAGTATACTAATAGGTCTCCTCACAGTCATTGTTTTCTTTTGACAGGAAGAACTGCATAAATGTATTGATAACAACCACACAACTAGTACCGGCCCTGGCAAAAGTCCTACTGTATGGCTTAGGGGAAATTTTTCCAATTGAAAACATATACAGTGCCACAAAAATAGGTAACGTGTATTTTGTCTTCATTCTAATCTTAGTGTGAGAATGATTGATTGTGTCTGTAGCCAAACAAGTGAGAACTTATGATTTTCCCTGTATGAAAAGCAAATTATGAACAGTACTTAGTTTGTGAATTACTCATTTTATGGTTCCAGTAGTTTGACAAGCTGTTCTGGTAAGCTTCAATCATAAGCAGGAACATAAATAAATACTTTTTTTTTTATACTGGGAGGTTGTTTTATGTTTGTTGTGTTTGCTTTACAAACTTTAATGAAGACTTGATTTAAAAATAAATATAGATTTTATATATATATATATATATATATATATATATATATATATACACACATATACACAGTGCTGGCCAAAAGTATTGGCACCCCTGCAATTCTGTCAGATAATACTCATTTTCTTCCAGAAAATGATTGCAATCACAAATGCTTTGGTAATAATATCTTCATTTATTTTGCTTGCAATGAAAAAACACAAAAGAGAATGAAAAAAAAAAAGTCAAATCATTGATCATTTTACACAAAAATGGGCCAGACAAAAGTATTGGCACCCTCAGCCTAATACTTGGTAGCACAACCTTTAGACAAAATAACTGCGAACAACCACTTCCGGTAATCATCAATGAGTTTCTTACAATGCTCTGCTGGAATTTTAGACCATTCTTCTTTGGCAAATTTCTCCAGGTCCCTGAGATTTGAAGGGTGCCTTCTCCAAACTGCCATTTTGAGATCTCTCCACAGGTGTTCTATGGGATTCAGGTCTGGTCATTGCTTTAGAAGTCTCCAGTGCTTTCTCTCAAACCATTTTCTAGTGCTTTTTGAAGTATGTTTTGGGTCATTGTCCTGCTGGAAGACCCATGACCTCTGAGGGAGACCCAGCTTTCTCACACTGGGCCCTACATTATGCTGCAAAATTTGTTGGTAGTCTTCAGACTTCATAATGCCATGCACACGGTCAAGCAGTCCAGTGCCAGAGGCAGCAAAGCAACCCCAAAACATCAGGGAACCTCCGCCATGTTTGACTGTAGGGACCGTGTTCTTTTCTTTGAAGGCCTCTTTTTTTTTTTTCCTGTAAACTCTATGCTGATGCCTTTTCCCAAAAAGCTCTACTTTTGTCTCATCTGACCAGAGAACATTCTTCCAAAAAGTTTTTGGCTTTCTCAGGTAAGTTTTGGCAAACTCCAGCCTGGCTTTTTTATGTCTCTGGGTCAGAAGTGGGGTCTTCCTGGGTATCCTACCATAGAGTCCCTTTTCATTCAGACGCCGACAGATAGTACTGGTTGACACTGTTGTACCCTCGGACTGCAGGGCAGCTAGAACTTGTTTGGATGTTAGTCGAGGTTCTTTAGCCACCATCCACACAATCTTTCGTTGAAATCTCTCGTCAATTTTTCTTTTCCGTCCACATCTAGGGAGGTTAGCCACAGTGCCATGGGCTTTAAACTTCTTGATGACACTGCGCACGGTAGACACAGGGACATTCAGGTCTTTGGAGATGGACTTGTAGCCTTGAGATTACTCATGCTTCCTCACAATTTTGCTTCTCAAATCCTCAGACAGTTCTTTGGTCTTCTTTCTTTTCTCCATGCTCAATGTGGTACACACAAGGACACAGGACTGAGGTTGAGTCAACTTTAATCCATTTCAACTGACTGCAAGTGTGATTTAGTTATTGCCACCACCTGTTATGTGCCACAGGTAAGTAACAGGTGCTGTTAATTACACAAATTAGAGAAGCATCACCTGATTTTTCAAAGGGTGCCAATACTTTTGTCCACCCCCTTTTTTATGTTTGGTGTGGAATTATATCCAATTTGGCTTTTTGACAATTCTTTTTGTGGTTTTCCATTGAAGACAAATTAAATGAAGATATTATTACCAAAGCATTTGTGATTGCAATCATTTTCTGGAAGAAATTGAGTATTATCTGACAGAATTGCAGGGGTGCTATATAAGCTCAGGCAAGATGGCAGCCCCCAAAATAATATACAGAAAATAGAATTAAAAAAATCTACAATAACAGCATAAAAACAATATGCTGTATTTCACAATCTAGTTTAATAATTTCCCTTAATTCTTGAATTGTCTATTCTATTGTCCCATGTGGCCCATGCTCATTTAAATTTCTACAGGTTTTTATGTCTGGACCAGGAGTTCCTCATAGCCACCGGGTCTCTGCTGTATTATACAGAAGAGACCCAACGCTAATTCCTGTGATCCGTGCCCTTGCTCATCACGGGCATTAAGGCTCCTGGTGCCTCTGTCAAAACTGACCGAGGTGCCATTTTGCCGGCAAAATGAAGGCTCCCAGGCTTGTCTCCCGTTCATTTGTATGGCAGGCTGCTTTATGCATTGTAATGCATTGCATTAATGATCAGACCCCCTAGGTTAAAATCAACCCCCTTTCCCTAGAATACATATAAAAGTTAAAAATTACTGTGAATCACATGCACATTAGGTATCCCTGTGTCTGAAAACATCTGGTCTACAAACTTATAAAATTATTTTTCCCATATGGTGAACTCCGTAGTGGGAAAAAAAAATAGTGCCGTTCCTGTTTCACCTCTGATAAAAATAAATAAATAAAAAGTGATCAAAGCAATAGACATTCCCCAAAATGGTATAACTAAAAAGTACACTTAGCCCCGCATAAAAAGTTCTATGTATCCCTGTACATAGAAAGAAAAATATATATATATATATAATACATGTGTCAGAATATGGCGATTTTTAGAAGAAAAATTTTTTTTTTTGCAAACTTTTAGATTTTTGTTAAGGGATTAAAATGTAGATAAAACGATATAAATTTGGTATGCCCGGAATCGTACCGAAACATAGAATACAGGTGACATGTCATTTTGGCTGCAAATTGAAAATCGTAAAAACGAAACCCATAAGAAAGTTGCACAAATGCACTTTCTCTAATGCCACCGCATTCTGAATTTTTTTTTTTTTTCCAGCTTCCCAGTACATGGTACAGAATAATAAATGGTACCATTATGAAGAGCAATTTGTCCCACAAACATCCCTCATATGCCTTTTATGAATGGAAAAATGGAAAACTTATGGCTTTTGGAAGGCAGGGAGTCCAAATCAAAAAATGCCTGCAGTAGGAAGGGATTAAAAACATTTTCCTCCTCAATTATTTGTTTTTAAAGGGGTTTGTCCACAAATTTTACGACTTGGGGAAGAGGCTGGGGAAGGTGGAGATTAAAAAAAACATACTCGCCTGTCTCCAGCACTCTGGTGTCCGCTGCCACTGTCTGGTCCAACCCGCATTGTGCCTTTTGGCCTCAGCAGTCATGAATGGCACAGGGCTTCCACCAGCAATCACTCACATATGTCAACACTTCCGGTCATGTGCGGCACAGGACTTATGTTTCACCTTCGTTGGCCACCTTCCTGTCCTGCAATTTGTGGACAACCTCTTTTAATCATCAAACTTTTCAGGAGAGACTTAAAGGAGTTGTCGTTTTTCAGTCTAGTATTGAGAGACCAATGTTATTGTTTGTATAATAAATACTTATACAATTTTCCAATATACTTTCTGTATCAATTCCTCCCGGTTTTCTAGATCTCTGCTTGCTGTCATTCATTCTGTTACTGCCAGTGGATAGAAATCAGTCCATGGTCATGTGGACACAGGTGCACACCTCGTTACAGGTGTCTGATTACTGTGCTGTGACTATAACAAGCTGTGCACCTGTGTATATCACATGACAATGGACTGATTTTTTTTTTTTTTTTTACATTTTTATTGAAATAATTTTTTCATACAGTAAATGAAGCAAACTAGAAAGAAAGGTCACACAAATGTAATCCAAAAGAGTCCTGACGTAGCAGGAGTAGCTATAATTAAAATATGCATGGGTTCAGGAGGACAGTTTGTTGTTCAGCTGAGCTGAGTTAACTATTCTCCGGTGTTTCAGAGCAGGGCAGTAAAGTCTGGGGAATATTTGAACACATCTCATAGTTGCCAGATCTGCTGTGAATTCGAGGAATCTGGTCTGAGTTCATACATCATGAGTTCCAAGGAATGTAGAGGATCTCCTGGATCCAGTTGCGTCATTTAGGGATAACTGTATGAGCTGCAGTCAGTAGAAATCAGATGAGGGATCGGAGGCGTTTGATTTTGCATGGGAAGATGGAGAGGAGTAGAGTGGACGGATTGTCTAACAGTTGAACAACAGTGATGTGATGCATGGTCTCGACAACTTTGGACCTGAGTGGGTGGAGAGTTCATGGACTGATTTTTATCCACTGGAAGTAAGCAGAATGAATGACAAACAGAAATTCAGAAAAATGTGAGGAATCGTAAGTGTATTATTGTATAATAGAAAGTTATACAATTTTGGCCTCTCAATATTGGTCTGAAATTGGCCAACCCACTGAAGACCTTCCACCTTAAGGCTAAGGCCCTACAGTTGCAGAAAAGCTGCTTTTTTAGCAGTTTTTCCACAATGTGGAGCCTTAGCCTAAATACCCATAAATTTGTTTGGCTTGGGGTTATGATTTCACAACACACGTTTCAATTATGTTCGCTGTGCGATCCTATCTTTGTCACATTGTTATGGTATAACACATGCAGGAATGTTAGCCTATGCAGCTGAGAGGGAACTCGGTACCACCTGGACAGGACCTTTTTATAGCCTCCTTCCTGATAGTGGCAGACTAATGATGAGCCCTGAGCTAGGGAAAACCATCTCTATTTTTGTTCAGTAAAGGATACTTCAAGCTTATTTTCCAAATTCCGCATATATATGGTTCGCACAGCTCTGAGAGCGCCCCAACATGGCATAAACTGAGGAGAGGACATGTCTAACCGGGAGCCCGAGCAGTGTGTCTTGAAGGCAGTGACTGATCAGCAGATTGCAGCTGAGAATGATATGGATGTCAAGTAATGTGTCGACAGGGCTCTGGGGAGGAGCCCAGAGCTTCTTGCGAAATCCAAGTCCATCCACTGAGGCAGTGTGAGGCCCTCTAAAAACCCTCTCTGTGCCATTTTCTAGAAATAGGGTCGCCCAAACCAGAAGGGAAATTGGGGTTACCTGGTTATGGGAAAAGGGTTTGGAGCTAGTTGTGAAGTCTTTTAAAAGTTTGGTCACAACAGTCAGTCGCAACGAAAGTAGGGTGTGTTTGTACCAACCGAGGGAATGTATTAATCCCCATGCTTCTGCTGTGAGGAAAGCTGGACTAAAAGACTTCCATTGATATCCACAGCTTAGTGTGTTCATGACTATGCCCGTCTGCTAGCCGACTGAGAGATGCTGCTTGGTAGTAGGTGTAGATAAGAGGTTCCCAAACTTTTTTTTTCTCGTAGACCACTTTCAAAATTTTACTGGTTTCGGTGGACCCCCTGCTGCTACATTTCTACCATATTCCCAAAACTCGTCAAAAAATGTGAAGATTAGATCTAACGTAGACCCCCGTCGAGTCTCACCTGGACCACTTTGGGAATCACTGGACTGTAGATGTTTGGTAAACCCATTTTCCCCCAAGAGCTTGGGGCAATACAACAAGGATTTGGTTTATTGACCTAAATGAATTTAGTAAGCAAGGACGAGATGATTTGAACAAGAATGGCCTGCAGCAGATAAAGGATTCAGGGAAGAATATTCATCTTGAAAATAACCAGGTGAAGGTCCCCCTGAACCATCTCTTTAGATCACCCCCAGAAATGACAAGAGGCGAAGGAAATTTGCCTGATAAAGGTCTGATGATTTAGCCATCAGTTGAATCCCCAGGTAACACGGTAATGTTGTAGGCCACCTGTAAGGGAAAAATGAGGTAAGGGAGGGAACTATCATAGATGATAGATGTTTAGAGCAGGGGTCGGCAACCCCCGGCATGGGTGCCAAGAGTGGCACGCGAGGCTTACATACCTGGCACGGCAACCCGAGTCCTCACCCAGCAGTTTCGATCGGACCAAACACAACTGAAACAAAACTGCTATTATTATACTGTGGGGTCTCTTCAGACCCCCGAGTAAAATAAGTGGAGGGCCAAGAGCGGTGATCAAACATAAAAAATAATGTCACTCACCTTCCCAGCGCTCCGTGGTGGCTGTGTGCTCTGCAGGCGCATAATGACGCGACGTGACCCCTGAGACCCAATCAGTGGTCGCTGACTACAGGCAGAAATGCCGAAGAGAACACAGCGGCTGCGGAGCACTGGGAAGGTGAGTGACATTATTTTTTATGTTTGTAACCTCTCTTGGCCCTCCACTTATTATACTCGGGGGTTTGAAGAGACCCCACAGTATAATAATAGCTAGTGAGTGGCACAAATTGGAATATTACAAAAGTTAGAATATTATTCTGTGTGCAGGGGCCACTAGGGCCATACCATGTGCAGGGACCACTATGGGACATAATGCCGTGTGCAGGGAGCACTATGGGACATAATACCGTGTGCAGGGAGCACTATGGGACATAATACCGTGTGCTGCAGGGACCACTATGGGACATAATACTGTGTGCAGGGACCACTATGGGACATAATACCGTGTGCAGGGACCGCTATGGGACATAATACCGTGTGCAGGGACCACTATGGGACATAATACCGTGTGCAGGGACCACTATGGGACATTATTCTGTAAAACAGTGTGTTTTCTGTATTAAGGATGTGTTTTTGCAGAGAAAACTCAGGCATTTTTTTTTTGTGCAAAAATGCACCATGTGAACGCAGTTTTACATTGAAGTAAAAGTTCCAGTGGCCTAAGAATATAGCTGCATTCAGATACATAGTGTGTTTCCACCATAAGGTGCTGCCATACGGTGTTCCTGGACATATATATTTACCACTAATTGGGGGCTGCACATGTACTTTCATTGGTTCTAATCAGAAAGTGCGCCCCAGGAAATAGCAGTAAATGCATGCGTCCTGACTCATCTGATGGCAGCACTTCTGTGTTATGGTTTGTGGTATATGACTTTAGTTTAGGGGTCGTCAGACCTACAATTATTGACTGGTACCTCATCTTTGATTTTTTAATTTAAATCGGCACGCCGAACAAAAAAGGTTGCCTACCCCTGGTTTAGAGCTTCAGATTTTAGAAAATTAATCTGATAATTAGAAAAACTTGCGTAGAGGGATTATACACTGAGCAAATTCAGGGGGGATATCAAAAGGGTTAGATATGAAAAACAAATAATCTGTGGCCAACTTCTGCTCTTGAATACCCCACCCACATGCTGGAGACATTAGCTTGGAACTGTCAGAGAATTTCTAAACTATGAAAAGGTTCCCCCCCCTCCTTTTACACCTTCCTATAACCTCTTAGCGACTCATGACATAATAGTACATCCTGTTCGCCAGTGCCTTAATGACAATGGACGTACTATTACGTCCTGTGTAATCTCGAATGGGTGTTAGCTGTCAGTTACAGCTAACACCAGCTCCATTACCCCCCCAGTTGTTGCTGAGCTCTGTTCGGGGTTTTTAACCCCTTAGATGCAACAGTCATGTTTGACCACGGCATCTAAGGGGTTTCTGATAACTTAATGCCCTCCATCTCCATTGCCAGGAGCCCACATACCTGGTTGATCCTGCTGACTTCATCTATATGCTGCATCGCTGGTTCACTGTCCCCTAGTGGGACTTCCAAATAATGTAAAATAAGATAAAGCCCCAAAAATGGTTCTTGCCTATATAAAATGAATTCAAAAAGTCATATGTTCCCCAACAGTAACAATAAAATGCACAGCTCGCACCACAAAAAATAAGCACTTAATAAACTCTGTCAAGCAAAAAATAAAAATGTTGGCAATGCAAACACAAATGATATATGCCCCCAAATGGGTTTTTGTTCTGCAAAATTAGTAACGCATAAAAATACAATATAAATTAGGTATCACTGTAATCGTACCGACCCACAGAATTAATCCTTAGGAGACACAGACATTTTTCGTTTTCGTTTTTTACTCCTTACATTCCAAAAGCCATAACTTTCTGATTATTCTGTTTACTTAGTCATATGAGGGCTTTATTTTTGCGTGACAAGTTGTACTTCAAAATGGTACCATTTATTTTGTACAATGTAACGGGAAGCGGGAAAAAAATTCAGAATGAGGTGAAATATTCTGCAGGGCAGTACGAACACAATGATACCAAATGTGTGTAGTTTTTTTCATGTTTTAATAACTTTACAAAAATTCTAAATTTTGAAGAAAAAAAATTCTTTGAATCGCCATATTCTGACACTTGTAACTTTTTTTTTTTTATATATATATATTCAGCTTACGGAGCTGTGTATAGTGTCTTTTTTTGTGGGATAATATGTAGTTTTTATTGATACTGCAGTAGGGAATGTATTATGTTTTGATCACTTTTTATTCCAAAAAACCGCCAAATCGGCCATTTTGATTTTTTTTTTTTTTTTTTTTCCTGCTACAGCAATTTTACCTTATGGGTCAAATGTTTTTATATTTTAATAGTTTGGGCATTTTTGGACTTGGGGATACCAAATGTGTTTACTTTTTTATTTATATGTAATCAAGGGAAAGGGGGGTTCATTTTTAAAGTTTTAGGTTTTTTAAATGTTAATATTTTAAAAAAACTTTTTTTTTTTTTTTTATAGCACCCCCCTAGAGGGCTTAGATCACCTGTGCCATAGACTGCAATACTACTGCTGCAAGTAGGCTTCAGTAGTTACAATACAATGGTAGGGCGGGGAGCCTTCAGAAGGCTCCAGGCTGCCAAGGTAACAGGACGCCTACCGCGATCGTGCCAGGAAGGGTTGCACCGTTACCAAACATCAAATTGAAAGTAACCACTCAGATGCTATGGTCGCGTTTGACCACGGCATCTGAGTGGCTAAATGCCCGTGATCAGATTCATCTCTGATCATGGGCAATGCTGCCAGGTCCCTGCTTTATGAAACAGTGTGGCCGCCATGTTTATTCACGTGCACCAGGACGTAACTGTACGTCCTGGTGCACCTAAGGGTTAAGGTAACATAAGGTATGATAACTTATGCTGTACACTACACAGCAAAAATTAAAGTAAAAAGTGATGCCAATTTTTTTTTTTTTTTTCCCACTAAGAAAGTTAATAAATTTTAGTCAATAAGTTATAAGTGCCCCAAAGTGCTGTCATTACAAAATGCATCTCATCCAGTAAAAAACAAAACAAAAAACAAGCAGTCATATGGCTACACCAGAAAAAAAAATATAGCTTGTACAATGTGAAGGCAAAAATCGCCTGGTTGCGGCAGGAAGGTAATCTTTAAGCTGTGTGAGCATATATCAGGGTTACACCCCAGATTTAGAGTTTATGAGGGAAAAGAACCACCAGAAGTTTCCCCTAGAGTGACACCCCCATCCGCTGTGCATTCATGTCTGGAAAACTAATGCTCACTACACCCCTTGATAAATTCTTTGAGGGGTGCAGTTTTCAAAACTAGGGGATTCCACTTTACTGGTACCTTTAGAGGCTCTGCAAACTTGACATGGCATCCAGATACCAAACATCTAAATGTGCGCTACAAAAGCCACATAGCGCTCCTTGACATCTGCAAAAACAACATGGCATCCAGAAAGTCCCTCTAAATCTTTACTCCTAAAGCTAAGAAGGGCAGTGCTCCTTCCCTTCTGAGCCCTGCTGTGTGCCCAAACAGCAGTTTACACCCACATATATAACTTTTAAAAGTTTGAGCGCATGTCTCTGACGACACAAAGTGGGTACAATGTATTGGGCACTGAAATGGCGTATTTTTTTTAAAAAAAATTCAATTTTCACTTCATACATTAATTTTTGGGAAGCACACTTGGGCTCAAAATAATACCCCTTGAGAAATTCCTTGAGGGGTGTAGTTTCTAAAATGAGGTCACATTTAGGGGGTTTCCATTGTATTGGTAGTTTAGGGGCTCAGCAAATGTGACATGGCAGCTGAAAACTATTGCAGCAAAATCTGCCCTTCAAAAGCCAAATGGCACTCTTTCTATTTCTAGCCCTGCCATGTACCCTATACAGAGAAATTGTGTAACGAACTCTGGGGTGCTTTTTGTTTAACCCTTTCACTGTCAGAGGTTTTTGACTATTTTGCACCTCTGGTAGCAAAAATGCAAATATATTAGTTGCTAAAAGTGTAAACCAAATAAAGTTGCACCACACCTAAAAGTAATGGTTTGACATGTGCAGAGTTCAGTCATATCACTAAGGCATGCAACTATATTCTTAAAATCAACAGTACTAGAAAGAACAAAAATCTGCTTTTTAAGCTGTAATTGTTAAAGTATCACCCTATAAAATGTAGGGGTTCCACACAGTGAAAAAGCAAGTGCATCCCTAAACCCTATGTATTTCTTGGAAGTAGACAACCTGATGATTACATTTGTCTTAATGGGTTATCAATAGCCATGTCCACCTTCATGTAACTTTGTGACAAACATAAATTATTTTTTGTAAAAATGTACTAAAACATATATTTGCACCTAAAACTCCTATTCAATCTTACATTTACACATAAAACACACAAAATAATAGATCAAGATGTACACAATTTATATATTCCGCAAACATCAACTACAACAAGAGTTTCTACCCTCAAAAACACTGATACAGAAGACAAGTAATATTTTGCTGTCATTCACTAATATGTTAAAAATCTATACTGCACCTAGCAAACTGTGACTGTGATACCAAAATCTAAATTTGAGATTGCACAGTATATAAAAATGCAACTTAATATTTCATATACAACACCACCAAAGTTCCTGCGGTTCATCATTACTTGTGTTAGACAGCCATAATTCTAGATCTGATGACCTACTGGAAGTCAAGGTGTCTCGTCTGTACTGTGGGTGCAAAAAAACCCCCACATTATTATGCCCATCTGAAAGCTGCCAAAAACTGGGATTTTATATAGTGACATTCAATGGGTGGAAATGTTATCTGACAGAACTTTTCCGACGGTCAGAAGTGTTTTTATACATTCATCGCTAAATCGTTATTGCTGTTATTTTAGCCAATAAACTTCCTGGTTATGTTCAGAGGGGTAGGACACTTTAGATCCCCATATCTCAGGATCCGTTTGGGCTATGAAGATGAGTGATTTGCTGGTAAAAATGCTGTCGGGAATTGAGATCTGCATTGGGATCTCAATGCCGAATAGCGTTTTCACCAGCGAATCACTCCGGACCTATAAGGGCGGGCTATCATCATGATCTTGATACAATTTAAAAGATGATATTATCAATCTTCATAGCCCTAACGGATCCTGAGAAATCGTCATTAATAGTAAGAACGTACTACATAAGTCCTCTGCTACTGAAATGCCACACTGGCCAGTGCATGGCAGGGAAAGAGTTAAAAATAAAATTTAGAAAAATTGGACATGTGGATAATGCCTTCGATTTATTCAAATAGTTATTTAAAATAGTAGTATTCAGTTAATAAATTCTATGTTGTTGTTTTTTTACCTCAAGGTTTTTTTTTTGTTTTTTTTTTTATACTTCAAGGTTTGGCAGACAAGAGATAAAAACTGAAATATGCTACTTTATAGGAATTCCCTTTCTCTTGGAGAATAACTGTAGACTCATATATATATATATATATATATATATATATATATATATATATATATATATTTATAGAGTCTACAGTTATATATATATATATATATATATATATATTTATTTTATTTTTTTTATTTATTTATTTTTTGTCTCTTTAGGATGTGTAGTAAAACAGGGTATTTTTAATTTCACATTCATTTAAAGGTGTTATCCATTAATCTAACCATATTAATTTTTGTACACTGCACAATTTTTATGCTTGCAAAAATGTTTGTGTGTTTAAGACTTTCTGTTAATCGGTTGACAGTGGACATGACCATGAATGCAGGAACTTTCTATGGTCTGGAGTTTGTCAGAAACTCAGCCTGTGTACAATAAGGAAATCATGGCTATCAGGCAGGGACACTACGTGTATGAGAAGATAACCCAGCCACAATAAGGAATTGGACAAGGACAAGACCATAGAAAGGTCTTGCATTCATGGTTGTATCTGTTGGATGCCGATCAAGACAAGACTTAGATGGTGACAGAAATTTTTGAAACGTTTTAGTATTTTAATCACTTTTATATTTTCAAAAATGTTTAACTAAGAATTTTCTACAAATTTAAATGTTCATGTGAAAACCCATTGTGGGATGGAGAAATTATGTTACTTCAGAAACTGCAAGTGGAATTTAGTGCATCAAGTGTGCTAGGAAAAGCAAACTGAACATTTTATCTAACATTTTCCTGCTCTACACACGTTAAATGCTGATACTGCATTTTTATAGAACATATGCCTTTATTTTCAGGGAAAGAGAGCTGCTTTGAAAGAATAGTGACAAGGTTTGGGAAGAAGGTTACCTATGTGGTTATTGGAGATGGCCGGGATGAAGAAATGGCTGCCAAACAGGTACAGGAAATGAATCATTTATTTAGGTCCTTTAAAAGTGGAATTAAAGGGAACCTTTGAGCAAGGTATAGGGAAGGAGGTGAGCAGATTGATGTATAGTTTTGTAAAAAAAAACATTCAGCGTAACCTGTCATTTTTTCTATCTCTCTGCTCATTCTGGTCGTGACAGCTGTCTCTGTATGCAAACTCGTACAGGAATGGCTGAGAGTCACCGTGTAGGAGTACCCACTGGACTCCTAAGCCCAAAATGGTCAGTGATTTAGAACCATTGATGTACAGTTTTGTGGAAGAATTCAGCAATCTGCTGTAGAACACACTGCCTGTAAATTGTACTGCATATATATATATATATATATATATATATATATATATATATATATATGTGTGTGTGACCATGGTTACTAGATCTCTGGTGATCTAAGTGAATCATATTTAGAATAATATATTGCACAATAATGACACAGAATCCCATGGGAATCAAAGTTCAATTCACTTGATCAACCTGTGGTTCTTGTGTCCATAATGCAGGCACTGGATAAATTGGTGATCATAGGGGTGAAAATGTTGACTTCCTGTCTGTAATGTCACTGAACAGCATTATGTTGTATTTAGAACAGCTGTGATGATGGAAACCGGAGCCTTTTTAGGTTTATTGTGCCTTTTTAAGATTCCGGTTTTGCTCAGTATTCTAATCGTAGACCCTGTCTGTAAGTGATGATATGGAACTTTAGTCCAAAGGTTTGTAGCGCACAGATAACATTAATGTGCCTTTTACTTTCACTTTTTATAAAAAGCTCTAGCACTGTGAGCTTCACACCACTTGTATCATGAATAGACATACTTTGTTTGCTGATTGCGTTTTTTACACCAACCAAAAACACCATTCAGCACACTGCCTTGTGTAAACAATATGGAAATTGTGTGTGCATCAGGAAGTGTAAAGCTCTCATTAAATTAACACCAACTAACTTGTTGTGCCTTCAGTTGGCACTCATTCACGCAGGAAGTCCGCCCTTATACTGTTTCTTACTATGATAATTCAAGTTAAAGCAGGATTTTAAGTTTTTGTATTTTTTTTTTTTCCCCTTTGAAAAGCACAACATGCCTTTCTGGAGGATCACAAACCACAATGACCTCATCTCCTTACAACAAGCTCTAGAGCTGGACTTTTTGTGAGGTACTGGAAAAGCATGGACTCTTTGTATAAGTCTCTGGGTCTGCTGGAAGGAGACAAGTAGAACTGCATTTATTAACCTATAAAACTTCAGTTTTGATCTAATGTATCCACCTTCATCCTCCAGGATGAGAAAGATGCTCTCAAGTCATTGGCTCCTTGGATGAGAAACCATTTACATTTCTGTTCTTCAGTATTGCAGAATGTCCCACTGTGTCTCGTATGTCACCTATCTCTTCATTTGTCAGCCTATTTCTTCAGTTCCCTGCTAGTTATTTAACATGCCACCTACCTCTCCAAGTTCTGTATCATCATAGTATGGCATCCTCTTTTAAAGCAAAACACACAACACATCTGCCATCATTAACATGGCGTATACAAAAAGCAGACCCTTTCTTTGGTTTTTATCTGTTGAGCCATGAAATGTAGCAGTGGATCCTGACTTGATGTATTTCATCCTGATGTCAAATGAAGTTCCCCATCTCGATCAACTATGGATGGATACTGTCTGCATCAGACTAAATCTGTCAGCTCCCCTGCTCTGAGTGAAGACCAGGGGTAATTTCAATTTTTCTGGGATTTTTGACAGCAACACAAGTCGTGATGGTTTGTCTATGTTGTCGCCTTGATAACTATTCTGGAAAACCTTATGAAATACCTCAATAAGGGAGGAAGAAAAAAACTCCCAATACTATAACTTGGAAGTTGGTAACTTATTAAAACAATTTTCTCCTCTCCATATTCTTTTGTCTTGTTTTTACATCTCATAATCATGGCCAACAAGGAACACAAACCCTTTGGGATGGAAAGAGAAATTAATGTTGTTTGATGTTGCAATTGCTGCCAAAAGTATAGATTTTGTTTTTATCAAGTGCAGGAATAAAATTTCTTACTTAGTACTAAGCTGTAAGGGGACTAGTGTCTGCATTTTAAGCGTCATTTCTGGTGTACTGTTAGGGTTAATAGTTGTGCAAAGAACAGCATGAGGGTAACTGCTCAATGTGATCCATTAACAAAATTGTGATCCCAAAATCAATGTGAGGTTTCGGTCTGATACCAGACCTTCATCATACACGGATTGCTGATTGTGGAAGAGGCTGACTCCGTTCTCCTTGCCACCTTTGCATGGTCCTCTGGTGTTCTGGATCGCTTCTCCTCCTATTACCTCTTCCGCAATCAGCAATCTGTATCTGATGAAGGTCTGGGATCAGACCGAAACGTTGCGTTGATTTTGGGATTGCAATTTTGTTTATGAATAAACCACATACAGGTATATAAGATTGGACAACCAAGGAGTGCTGAGCTTATTTATTGATCTACTACAGCTGGGAACCCTGCTCAAAGCACAGATTTCATTGTGGAGTGATGTACACCTCTACTTTGATTATGACATCACATTCGGCAGAAATCTGCCACTTTATATGCATTAATTAGATTTTTAGGTTTTCCTAATTTTGTGCTTGTGCGTTGGATATGAACTGACCATTGGATTTTATCACACGTAAAACTTTCCAAAGTTAAACAACCATTACAAAGTATTCCATTTAATTGGAAACAGAAAGTGGTACACAGATAAAGCGCAAAGTCTTTTCTCCTTTTGTAGCAATCTTTATCAAGGAGTGTTTAACATTTTAAAAAATAAGAATATATTAAAAATATAATACTGCAATTTGTTATATTAAAACGTTTACAAACACAATTGCACAAAAACTAACAATATTCATCCATGAAAACGATCCATTGCTGTGTATACAATCCTGCATTTCCAGCATAAAGGCACTTTAGGTAAGAAATATTCACGCATAAGCAGCAACTGGATATTCTCAAATCTTGCATAAATGTAACCCTTCTCGAAAATGCATTTAAATGGCTACTCCCATGTTAAACGTATCCTTTTTCTACTGTCATTTATAACCAAAGAGTATTTCATACAACCTTTTCAAACGTTTTGGCACAAGATTTCTTTAAAATTATGTGGATTCTCATAAACTGTCTATGGCAGTGTTTAACAAATGTATGAATAAAGCCTAGCACTACATTAGTGTGTGTGTGTGTGTGTCTCAAAACCAGAAGTAGAAGATACACATAGATGAGGTATAATGGAAAGATTTGCAACTGTTCTGTGTTTTGGAGTCACGCCTGGTTTAGGCCAGTTTCAGATGGCCATGTTTGGTCAGTACCAAACCAACCATATATATATGTTGGCCATAATAGAGGGACCAAACACTTTGCAGGGTCCTGGACTTTTTATCGTAGTAATCTATAATGATAGGAGTCCCTGTCTTCACTTTGGACTACTAAAAACATGGTTAGGCTAGCAAACGCTGATATGTGAATAAAGCATTTGTTGACTGTAGTGCTTGTAATGAGTTACATTCATATGAAGACTTCCATTGCAAGTTTGAACTGATCATTTACAACACTAAGGCCCGGGGCCCCAATGGCGCAAACCTCTACGGACTTCCTGTTTAAAAGTGCTGTGTGAAAACCACGATGTGTTGCCACCGTGGTTTTTCCTGCAGCGCTTTTTCTTTGCTGTGGCCCGCTACATGAGGCCTTTGCCCTAAGAGGTTTTTCCACCATATATCACTTTCTGATCTATAATTGTCTGATCATTGGGCCCTCTACTGGCCCTCACCTCTTATAAGGATATACTACGACAGAGATTATTTCTCTTACTGTTTGACAGTCTTTTAAAAACGCTGCTGAGACACACTACCTGTCTTGTGTTTTTTTTGTTAGTGGTTTTTTTTTTTTTTTGCAGCTTCTGCAATCATTTTAATAAGCCCTTTCAAATAGGTTTTCTAAAAAAAAAAAAAAATCTGATATTTTCCAAAGTGACTTGTAAGTCATACCACTTTTACGCTGGCATTACACGTGCAGTTTTTTTTAGAACCAAACAGGAGAATCAAGCTTTGTTATGCTACTTTATGGATCCACTTGGCTTTGGCGCGGCAAATTGGCACAAAAACTTTGTATCAAACCAGCCACACACACAAATTCAATTTGTGTGGCAAAGGGACTTGATACTTATGGTTCTTATTCTGGGCACGCCTGTGTTAATCAAACACCACACCTACCCCCACCCCCTTGTATTCAGGTTGCTCTGCTTTGGTGCAGTGGCCAACAATCATACAGGTAAAAAGTATTTATCTGCTGTGACTTTAAACTTGATAGCAGCAAATAGAAACATAATGCTTATTTATTTGAGAAATTTATATCAGTTTCATGGTTATCCATCTTAAAATATCTTTTACCATACTATGCTGCCCTATTGAAGTGTAACATATCATGGGGACTACTTCTTATTAGCCCAATGGACACAGGGGAGGGAGGAGGATCTATACTCTCATAACCTCACACAGCACTTGTACAGCTTTGGCTCTTCCATAGGCGCTTGAAGCACCTAGTTACCACCTGTCTGCCGTGTACTCTACCTGCCACTTTCTCTCCTCAAACCAGCCCTCCTTTGTCGTGCCAAGCAGTGAGAGGCAAAACGGGCAGAGCGTACTGGCAAATGCTTAAGCCACACCCACTTTGTACCCTAGTTAGCAAATGTTAATCCATGTATTACAATATAGATGCTATGAGGTTGGAACATAGCCATAGAATTCAGTGCAGTGAATAGTCTCATGCATATTCATATTTTTTTTTTTTCAAAGCATACATTTGCCTGTATAGGCATTATTGCAACCTCTGCTGTTTGAAAAAACCCTTTAAGCTATATGTTAATGTATTACTCAAATACAGTAATATACAGCTGAAGTGATTTAGGCTACACAGGAGTTTTCCTAGTATACGCGTTCTGCAAAATATTTAATTCTATCATTTGTTATTGCTTGTTGGCCAGTCTTATCTGATGAATGTAACTTATTTGTTACTGTCCCTCTGCCATCTGGTACATCAAAGTATTTTGTTTCACTGAAAACATTTGGGTGTAGACATTTGTAATAAAGTAACCTTAACAAAAGGCCTACAGCAAAAAATACTGTGTTAGTCACAATAATATGTGTTTCATACCCATCCAAAACGGATGGAAACTTAAATTGTACCCAAGACACTACAAGTATCACACTATCTATAATAATAAACACATTGTAGACGATGCATCTGTAGATTGTTCTTCCATCAGCAATGTTAAACCATGAGAAGTAAAGAATTATGGCCACTACAGCCCTGTAGACAACTTCCAGAAATGTGTGCTTCATAAATGTGGTCTTCTGGAGATTAGCCCACAGAAAGAACGCAGACCAGAGAAGAAGAAAGTGCATAGCAATCCACCAATGGAAAGTGACTGTGAAGAGTGTGATGCAGAGGATACGTGATGAAATAAGGCAAAAGTTCCATAAGTAATAGGCGACTGAAGAGAAGATTGTGAGCTTCTGTTTTCCTTTTAGGAACAGTCTCAGTGACTGATGGTAGTCCAGAATGGCCCAACTGATGCAGATAAAGGACATTAAGATGCTGAAACCTAGAAAACAACAAAAGAAAAAAATCTTTGTGGCATCATGTTACTCTTCATATAACAGTGCTGCAATTTGAGATATCCTCCAGTTATTCCCAATAGCCTAATCTAATTTACACCACATTCCCATCATATGAACTTCCCCTGCTTTGACATAGTCCAATGAGAGGAACAGCCTTATACCATGTGACCTCTATGTTAAGCAGCAAGAGAAGCAAAATTTGAAGAGCAAATCACAAGATCATCTGCATAGCATTATGAACCTCTAGGCAATGAGCAGTTCATTCTACTTGGGCATAATACCATACAAACCTGGGAACTATTTGACACCACAATATTTGGTAGAAATATATATATTTTTATAACAATAATAAGCAATACAAGTTGCTCCAAAATGTATATTTAGGTTGCTTACAGACATTTGTATTGAAGGCTCAACCCCTTTAATTCTTAGTAGACTTAAGATAGATGGAAAAAAAAATCTCAGTGTAGCCCTGCCCTATTCAGAAATTTAATTAGAGCAATTAGACTTCCAATGTCTGATCATTTGTACCCACGTAATAACACGTGACTGGCCAGCACAACAGTCACAACTTCTCTATGGACTTTATATTGTTGTTAAACTGTTGGGCGTGTATTCTGAATACTTCTGTACTCTAACGGTAGAAATAATAAATACGAGCACTAGAGATGAGCGAATCGAAGCTGATGAAGTGGAATTCGATCCGAGTTTCAGGAAATATTCAATTCGCATGGAATCCGGATTTTTTTGTCGCTTTGTGGTAACGAATGGCATTTTTTCGTAAAATGGCTGCTGCACATGTTAGGACATGGTAAAGGCTAAATACTATACTCAGTAAGGACCTTTTTGACATGAGACTGTCACATGAGATTCTGCAGTGATGTGATTGAGTAGGCGTGTCTTTGCTTGTTAGAAGATCATTGCACATGACTAAAAGTTAGAGAGAGAGAGAGATTTTATAACTCGATTCACTGCAAATTAATTCAGATCGAATCGTTTTGAAAAATTCGAAGCGTCCGAATCGAATTTTTGAACAATTCGCTCATCTCTCACGAGCACATTAAATCAAGAGGTTAAATGTCCACTTTATTCATGAACCATATAAAAAAAAAAAAAAAAAAATACACACAAAAGGTTATCCCATTAATGGTTACAATAGTAATAAATGTAAAAGAATTTACTGGGCATTCCAATAACAAAATGAAAGAGATAATCCAGAATCTTAAGATTGATATTGCTTTGTAGATCAGAAAGCAAATAACAGAAGCAGCTTTGTTCCTATTCAAGTGAATGGGAGCAGGGCTGCAGTGTACAAAGCTCCATACACTAATGGTGGTGCCTGGAACTGCTGCCCCGCTCCCATTCACTTGAATAGGATACCTTATATGTGGCTTCCAGTGGCCAACACAGTCGATTGATGTGGGGTCCGGTGTTGGCCTCAACCAATCTAAGGTTGGTTTCACACATGCGGCACTCCATCCGCCGCAAATCCGACCTAAATGTCGGAAAACTGGATAGGGAAAGGTTTACGACGCTTTGCTTAAAAACCCATTCACTTCTATGGGTTTTTAAAGCAATGCGTGGGTGTGCGCTTACACCCTCTGCGCCGCGAAGCTGTTTTTTTTCCGTCAGACTCAAAGTCCTGTATGTCCGACTTTGTTTCCGACAAAAAAAAACGGCTTCGCGGTGCAGAGGGTGTAAGCACACACCCGCGCATTGCTTTAAAAACCCATAGAAGTGAATGGGTTTTTAAGCAAAGCGTCGCAAACCTTTCCAGTTTTCCGACATTTAGGTCGGCTTCGCGGCGGAGTGCCGCTGCAAGTGTGAACCCACCCTGATACTGATGACCTATCCTGTGGTTAGGTCATCAGTAGTAATTATCTTCAGATCCTGGAACATCCCTTTTAATACAGAAATATAAAAAAAAACAAAAAAACCTTAAACTGTCGGCAACAATATAAAATTCTGGGCTGCAGAATGCTGTGAGGTAAAAATGAAAAACATGCTGCATCCAGAAGGCCAAATAATCTGCAGTTTTAGATTAACATTTTATAACTGTTCAGCAGTCACCAAAATTAACAAAACTGGGTATACAATCTATCCCAAGGACTTGAGCATTGCAGTGGATTATTACCTCCATTCGACAGAGTAAACAACTATTGTGTCTTCACATGAAATGGTCATATTGTTTGCCAGTCTATAAAATACAGTGGGCAAGTAGCTTTCCCATGTGCACAGGCTCTTACCCAAATGAAACACATTCTTACACAGCATAGTCGCTGAAATGGGTTTTCCCATAAATGACGTTTGTCCCCTATCAAAAGCATAGGGGATAAAGGTCTGATCATTGGGGATCCAACTGCTGGGACCCCAAGTAATGACAGGAAAGGATACCTACTTTTAATTTTTGTGCTATGGCATGCAAGTGTTTAGGCACCCCTGGTCAAAATTACTGTTAAGTAAAGCAAGTTGAAATGATCTCCAAAAGGCATAAGGGTAAAGATGACACTTTCCCTTTGTATTTTAAGCAAAACATTTTTTTATTTCCATCTTTTTACATTTTCAAAATAACAAGAAAGGAAAAGGACCCAAACCAAAACTTTGGACACCCTGCATGGTTAGTACCTAATAACACCCTGTTTGGCAAGTATCAAACCTTGTAAACGCTTTTTGTAGCCAGCCAAGAATCTTTCCATTCTAGTTTTAAGATATTTTCCTCCATTCTTCCTTGGAAAAGTCTTCCAGTTCTGTGAGATTCCTGGTCCATCTTGCATGCACTGCTTTTTTAAGGTCTATCCACAAATTTTCAACGATGTTCAGATCAGGTGATGTGAGGGCCAAAGTAACACCTTCAACTTGTGCCTTTTGTGGTAGTCTATTGTGGATTTTGAGGTGTGTTTAGGATCATCTGACTTCGTATAAGCCATCCTTTTTTAAACTTCAGCATTTTGACACGTGGTATGTTTGCTTACAGAATTTGCTAGAAATTTATTGAATCCATTCTTACTCTCTACCTGTGAAATGTTCCTGCATGATTGATCCACCCTCATGACTGATAAAAGCAAAGCCCGTAAGAAACTCGCACAAACGCAGTTTTTCTCCAATTCCACCCCATTCTTTCTTTCTTTTTTTTTCCTTTTTTCCCAGTTCATTGTACAAAAAATTAAATGGTACAATTTGTACTGCAGAAATTAAGCCCTCACACGGCTCTGTGAACAGGAAAAATTTAAAGTTATGGCTTTAGCAAGGCAGGAACGAAAATTGAAAAATGGCTTAGATGGGAAGGGGTTAAGGTCTGAAGCCTCAGTCAAAGTTATCTGAGAACTCAAATCTCCTAGGGTTCTCATACTTTTGCAAGGTAATACTTTCCTTTTTTTTTCCCCATTCTAAAATTGTACAAAACCCATATACACTGATGATATTGCATATAATGTTTAAAAGTAGGTTACATCTTTTCCCTTATGCCGTTTAGAGATCATTTCATCTTCAACTTGTTTAATTGTTCACAACAGAAATTTTGCCCAAACATTTGCATATCACTCTATATACAAGTCGGCGCTTAGTAAAAAGTTGCAATTTTTTTCACAATTTTGCAGTACACTTTCAAAAGAGGTTTATCATAATTTAGAATACTTTACGGTAATAAATTAAGCCTGCAAACTATGAGAATGTGTCTGTCTCATTTATAAGGAAGTGTGCGCCTTGTTATAAAGGAGGCACATTCTCGTCCAACGCCAGTGATATGAAGGATGGCGTTTAGTTAATCACCCCCAATGAGTGTACCTTTAACTATTGTATGCAAAAGAGGTATACTTCTCATACCTACAACTCAAAAGATGTTGGGGCCTGCAAATGCCCTATGTGAATGGAGTGGCACTGCTCCATTCCGTCCTATGGCACTGCCATAAACTGTAATCTGGAAAGTCCCACAGAAGTGAATAGAATGGTGTCAAGCAAGCAAACTACCGCTTCATTTACATGGAACACTTGGTGGCTCTTGCAGTCCTTGTGCTCTGTCCTTGTGATAGCTGGATAAGGAGAACTTGGGGAAAAACCCCTGAAACAGCATTATAAAGTATAAAATTCCAATAGAAGCTGTGCATAGGTCTCAAAAGATTGTGTGGGTGAGACATATGGATACATATGTACACATATTACCCATTAAAAGTAGCAAGGGCTCATCAGAATTCTCCTAGGCCTAGAGTGTCTCTCTCACAATCCAAATACAATATAGTAGAAAGTAGATAGCTAGGTGAATACAACTTTGGATCAATTGTTAAAGGGAGTCTATCATTCAAAAAAAAAAAAAATCACATTTTTCACTAACCCCACACTGGAATAGCCTTTATAAAGGCTATTCTAGTCCTATCTTTTGTTTTTCTTATGTAGGCAGCCATTTCTGCATAAAATAGCTTTTTGGTATTATGCTAATGAAGCTCACGGAGTACAGGGGGCATTCCCCCAGTGCTCCAAGCACAGTAGCGTCATACCCTTGAGAATGTTCATTTCCTCCTCTTGGCCGTTTTCTTCACGACCCCTTCAATGACGAGCTCTTACGGTCTGCCTCCTCTTCACTGTGTCATCAGCAGCATTATCTTCTATGAGATCCCGTGCATGCACTGTTGGCTTTTTTTTCTTGCAAAGCCGACAGCGCATGCGCGGGATCTCACAGGAGATAGATGCTGCTGATGACGTAGCAAAGAGGAGGCAGACCGTGAGAGCTCATCATTGAATGTGGCATGAAGAAAATGGCCAGGGGAGGGAATGAACACTCTCAAGGGTGACACTGCTGTGCTCGGAGCACAGCTTCATTAGCATAATAGCAAAAAGCTATTTTATGCACAAACGGCTGCCTGCATAAGAAAAACAAAGGTAAGACCTAGGGTTAGTGAAAAATGTGATTTTTGAACAACAGAATCCCTTTAAGTGTCTGCCTTGTGAGCATATGCCTTACTTAAGAGTTTGTCGAGCAGAAATGTAAAATTTCTGCGCGAGTCAATATTACATTCTCTACTACATTGGATTTGGGGAAATATTGAACTATTCCCAAGTAGGTTTGTACCTCCAAATCCTGCTGCCCTCTTTTAAGCCCTTATTTATTTCAACTATATGCACTCACACTGAAAAGTCTGTATTGCTTCTCTTTGTAAAATTATATAGAGGACAAGGATGAGCTGAGGTGTGTTTTCTAGGAAAGTCTCCACAAGCCGCATCATGCTGATGTCATGGGTAAGGAAGAAGGCATAGTCTTTAAACAGGTCTTCCCCTGGGTTTCTGTATGCAGCGATGCCCACTTCAAGTGAATGTATACACCTGTAGGAACATGGCATATGGGTTAAAAAAAAGAAATCCCTTCCAGGATGAATCAGGTTTAGAACTAAAGGAAAACAAACAAAAAAAGACACTTTTCAGAGGAACCTACATAAGTCAATAGATTCTGTTATAACTAGCAGATAGACATAAGACACTATGGTAACAAATACTGTACATTAGAGAGGAAATCTAAAGGAAAGACGATTCTGTGATATGTCATAGGTACAAAGATCGCAGGACACCACTGATTTGTGAAACAAAAGCTCAATATAGGAGGTTTCAACCTCTTAACTTCAACTGATGAAAATTATCAATAGTGTTATTATAAATGTCTGTGAAAAGTGAAGAAGGGATCATGATCAATTTGGCACAGCTTGCTAGGCATGTTAGAGACTCTTCTCACTTTGCATGACTGGCATACATATACACCAATACCTCATACTAAAATATATGCTGAGCTGATCTGTATGGGGCCCTTGTGTTGGACCCCCATAGATCAGATAATGATAACCTTGCTTATGGGTAGGGCATCATTATTAAACATGCAATAGAGGCATTTTATGACACTTTGGCAATACTTGCCTTTTTCTAGAAATTTGAGGCTGGTATAAAATGTGTGTAAATAAGTAATAGGTTTGGTGTCTATACTTCACTTTTTAGGAAGAAAGGAAGCCTCCGATCCTATTCAGAGGCCACAGGTCCAGAGTGAGGAGGCTGTTTGTGGTGTATGTAGGACATGATATGGCTGAATTACATTTGCCCTTTAATCAGAAAAGGGCAGAGGCGAGTCATTTTAGTTTAGGGACCCACCTAAATTTTTAAATGAAATGTAGTCACTACAGCATGTTTTCTAATGTCCATTTTCTCTTTTTATCTCCATATAAAAAAGGAGTGACATGTATCTATAGAACTTACAGTGGGGAAAAAAAGTATTTAGTCAGCCACCAATTGTGCAAGTTCTTCCACTTAAAAAGATGAGAGGCGCCTGTAATTGACATCATAGGTAGACCTCAACTATGACAGACAAAATAAGAAAACATATATAGAAAATCACATTGTCTAATTTTTAAAGAATGTATTTGCAAATTATGGTGGAAAATAAGTATTTGGTCACTAACAAAAGTTCATCTCAATACTTTGTTATATATCCTTTGTTGGCAATGACAGAGGTCAAACGTTTTCTGTAAGTCTTCACAAGGTTGGCACACACTGTTGCTGGTATGTTGGCCCATTCCTCCATGCAGATCTCCTCTAGAGCAGTGATGTTTGGGGCTGTCGCTGGGCAACACGGACTTTCAACTCCCTCCAAAGGTTTTCTATGGGGTTGAGATCTGGAGACTGGCTAGGCCTCTCCAGGACCTTGAAATGCTTCTTACAAAGCCACTCCTTCGTTACCCTGGCGGTGTGCTTGGGATCATTGTCATGCTGAAAGACCCAGGCACGTTTCATCTCCAATGCCCTTGCTGATGGAGGGGTTTGCACTCAAAATCTCACGATACATGGCCCCATTCATTCTTTCATATACACGGGTCAGTCGTCCTGGTCCCTTTGCAGAGAAACAGCCCCAAAGCATGATGTTGCCACCCCCATGCTTCACAGTAGGTTGGTGTTCTTTGGATGTAACTCAGCATTCACTCTCCTCCAAACACGACGAGTTGTGTTTCTACCAAACAGTTCTACTTTGGTTTCATCTGACCATATGACATTCTCACAATACTCTTCTGGAACTTCCAAATGCTCTCTAGCAAACGTCAGACGGGCACGGATTGTACTGGCTTAAGAAGGGGGACACGTCTGGCACTGCAGGATCTGAGTCCCTGGCGGTGTAGTGTGTTACTGACGGTAGCCTTTGTTACATCAGTCCCAGCTTTCTGCAGGTCATTCACTAGGTCCCCTCGTGTGGTTCTGGGATTTTTGCTCACCGTTCTTGTGATCATTTTGACCCCACGGGGTGAGATCTTGCGTGGATCCCCTGATCGGGGAGATTATCAGTGGTCTTGTGGTCTTCCATTTTCTAATTATTGCTCCCACAGTTGATTTCTTCACACCAAGCTGCTTGCCTATTGCAGATTCAGTCTTCCCAGCCTGGTGCAGGTCTACAATTTTGTTTCTGTTATCCTTCCACAGCTCTTTGGTCTTCACCATAGTAGAGTTTGGAGTGTGACTGTTTGAGGTTGTGGACAGGTGTCTTTTATACTGATAACAATTTCAAACAGGTGCCATTACTACAGGTAATGAGTGGAGGACAGAGGAGCCTCTTAAAGAGAGGTTACAGATCTGTTAGAGCCAGAAATCTTGCTTATTTGTAGGTGACCAAATACTTATTTTCCACCATAATTTACAAATAAATTTTTAAAAATCAGACAATGTGATTTTCTGGATTTGTTTTCTCATTTTGTCTCTCATAGTTGAGGTCTACCTATGATGACAATTACAAGCCGGTCTCATCTTTTTAAGTGGGAGAATTTACACAATTGGTGGCTGACTAAATACTTTTTTCCCCCCACTGTATGTTAGTTGTGTGGACAGACCCAATGATTAGCTCCAGAAAATTACCAGGAATCGTGCTCCTCAACAGAAGGAATCAGGGTGCACCATGTAATTGGTATATTTCGACTTTAATAAAAGATCACGCGTTTTGGGGTGTGTCCCCCCCCCAGGCAACCCCTGAAAAGGAGCTGAATGGGATCATAAAATTAAAGGCAGCGAGGGGAGGGCTACAAAATAAAAATGCATTCATATTTAACTTCATCCTCCCCTCCGTTCCTGTGCCTGTCAACTCTGCTGCTCTGTTTATAAAGGAAGGAGCAGTGATGTCACACTGATGGGACTGAAGCAGCCAGTGTCAGACTGGCCCACCAGAGTCCAGAGGATCCTCCGGTGGGCCCAAGCTCTAACACAATAATGGTACTACAAGAGACACCAAAATTTGAAGGGTACTATGGTGTATTTACTAGGGGATGTCTTGTGGGCCCAAGGATCTTCAGTCTTTCATTGCTCACTGTGACATTCCTGAGTGTCTGTCTAAGAAACAGCAGTTACTGCTTACCATCCCCGTTCTGGAATGTGCCACCATCTTTGACAGTGGATACACTTAAAATGCCAGTACTCAGGTCAATCAGTGACATCAGCCAGATGTGTGGGAAGCATGGCAAAGTCATGACTTTGTATAACGTCATCACTTGTCACTACCCAACTCACTCCCACTCCCAATTCTATCATCCTAAGCTACACACACACACTTTTTTTTTTTTTTTTGAGATGGGGGGTAGATGGGGCGTTCGCCATTTCAGTTTTCACCTCAAGCATCAGAAAAGTTATGATCGGGTCCCATGTACATGCAAATTACCTACACGCCTGTATGCAAATTCCTAAAACTGCACTGACTTTTTTTTTTCAGCAGTAGCTTGAAACTTTTCCATTTTTCTGACAGTTTCTGTCCTGGGGGGTTCTATAGTAGCCTGCAGACTGACTCGTTTCTTAGCTCTCTGAACTGTGAATACATGCTCATACAGCACCAAGACACTGCAAGGTTATTGGAGATTGGTCCCCTGCAGCAACATTATGCCAGCTTACCTCTGCAACCAAAAAAAATCTAAAGTATGTAATAATGAACTGTATAGATTTTAACCCTTTAAGAACCGGGTCATTTTTCGTTTTTTCATTTCGTTTTTCCCTCCCCACATTCCAAGAGCCATAACTTTTTCATTTTTCAGTTCACAGATTCACATGATTTCTTATTGTTTGCAAAACAAATTGTACTTTGCAATGTACTGGGAAGCTGGAAAAAATTCAGAATGAGGTGCAATTGGGGAAAAAAACGCATTTGCGCCAATTTCATATGGGTTTAATTTTTACCGCGTTCACTGTGTGGTAAACATGACATGTTACCTGTATTCTACGGGTCAGTATGAACACGGCGATACCAAATTTATATAGTATTTATAATGTTTTGATACCTTTTAAAAAATGAAAAACTTTGCAATATAGAAATTTTTGTGTCGCCATATTGTGACACCTGTAACTTTTTCATATTTACATGTATGGAGCTGGGTAAGGCGTCTTTTTATGCGGGACAAGATGACATTTTTACTGATATCATTTGAGGAAAGATCTGATGGTTTGATCACTTTTTATTCAATTTTTTATAGGAGGCAAAGTTTTTAGTTTTTTTTCGCCGCTACGCCATTCACCATATGGGATAAATATTTTAATAGTTCGGGGATACCTAATGTGTTTATGTTTACTTTTGTTTATTTACTGTTATATCTGATCTAGGGAAAGGGGGGTGATTTGAACTTTTGTGGGGGGGGGGAGGTTTTCATACTTTTAAAAACTTTTTCTTTTCTTCTTCTACTTTTATGACCAGACCCCCTACGGACCTTGAAACCTAGGGGGTCTGATCGCTCATACTATTCACTGCACTACTACTGTATTGCAGTGAATAGCAAAATGCCTAGCTCTCTATTACACGTTGCCTCTGGCAATAGATCTAATGCAATGGCAAGCCGTGAAAAACGGCAGCTCCTGTGGCGCCTGCACAGTTTAGATGCCGCGGTCCCGTTTGACTGTGGCGTCTAAAGGGTTAACAACAGCAATCGGTGAAGGCAGAATTTTCTTCCTAACCCCACCATTGCGGAGTTATGAACCCCGTTATTAAAGCTCTTCACTGTCAGAAGGGCATTCCCTGACTGTAAGTGAAGGGCTACGTCATTTGCATTGACCTGACACTGTCCAAATAGCAGAGGACATTGTCAGAGCAGCTTAGGCTGTGTGATCTCATGAGAAGTTGTGAGATCACAGTCGAAGCTGCTCTAATACAGACCTCTGCTAATTGGAATGCAAATGACATAGCCCTTCACTTACAGAGGACTGTATTAGAGCAGCTTCGGCTGTGTGAACTTCTCATGAGATCACACAGCCAAAGCTACTTTGACAATGTCCTCTGCTATTTGGACAGTGTCAGAGCGATGCAAATGATGTAGTCCTTCACTTACAGTCAGGGAATGCCCTTCTGACAGTGAAGAGCTTTAATAACTGGGTTCATAACTCCGCAACGGTGGGGGCTAAGAAGAAAATTCAAAGTGCCCCACGGTCTGTGCAGCAGCGCCTATAACAAGGTACAAAAACGGCCCAGTCCCGGGGTGGTGAAAGGTCCTCTTTAAATGAAGGTCTTTATTATCAAAGGAAAAGGTCAACCAAACCTACAGGGTCCTGTGTGAAAAAGTAATTAACCCCCCCCCCCCCCCAAAAAAAAAAAAATATTAAAAAAAAACATAAATGAATTGCGTTTTCTCACATCTTTGGGAAGCTGAGTTCATTTTCCCTAGCTTCACCCAGGCCTGATTAAAATCACACCTGTTCTCAAGCAAGGAACCTGGAAGACTTGTTGCGATAAATGGAACCATGAATTCTGCTGTCTACCAACAGATCCTGAAGGAGAATGTCAGACTATCTGTTCGTGACCTGAAGCTGAAGCGCACTTGGGTTATGCAGCAGGACAATGATCCAAAACACACCAGCAAGCCAGCAAGTCCCCCTCTGAATGGCTTAACCGATTCCTTACCGCCCATAGACTATATACGTCCAAGGGGTGGTTGTCTAGTTCTGCAGCTACTGAAACTGGGAGTCGGCTGTAACTTCAGCCGGAGCTCTCAGAGAGAAGACAGGGAAGGTTTATTACCTTCCCTGCCTTCCCGATCGCTGTGTATACACATATATCCGTTGCATCAGCATCAGTTTTTTTGTCCCTTAGTCATTACAACTGATGCGAAAATGCATCAGTTGTCATCAAGCTGCTTTTTTTTTTTTTTTTTTTTTTTTTTTACAAATTTCTACTCCAAAACCATCAGTTGTCATCACCTGTCATCATGATGGTCCATGCTGCATGATGGGCTGCTGAGGCCAATAGAGCAGAGGTACCCAACTACTTTTAGTAAAGATCCGTTGACCAGGGTCTGCCATCAAGTAAAGGTCTGAGCTGAACACATCCATTATTTACAGATTTTTTTCAGACAAAAAGACACGTCTGACTATAAGATGCACAACAGGTTTAGACAAGAAAAATTATGATTAGGCCGGGGGTGACTAACGTGGCATCACTCTGTGCAGCTGGTGACTGACGTGGCATTATACTGTATGTGTGGGGGCAACTAACGTGGCATTATACTGTGCTGGGGGTCACTAATGTGGTATTACACTGTGTGGGGATTACTAATGTGGCATACTGTACAGGGGGCAACTAACGTGGCATTATACTGTGGGGGGCACTAATGGACATTAGTGCCCCTACACAGCATAACACCCCATTATTGTGCCCCCTCAGTATGCTACTTAGCATCCCCCCACCCACAGTATAACTGCATGGTTTCAGTTGCCGACTTCACTACTGTACATAGACTGCGCAGAATGTCGGGTTCTGCTGCATCCATCTTCAGGCAGTACCCGGGGTACATACGGTGCTGAAGAAATTTTAAGAGAGCCGGATGGAAAAAAACACTGCAGGTAGCGTTTTTACATCCGGCCTAGGCACAGATCCAGCACCAGAACTGATGCCTTGTGCCAGAAGCAATCCCATAGAAAACTATCCTGGCATCAGTTTCCCTCCAGCTCGTGTGCACCACGCCAGCGGGAAACTGATAGGTGCACCATACATATGTGAACGCACCCTAAGAGGGCAAAGTGTAAGGGTACATTCACACGGCAGAAAATGAAAAGAAATTCCTCTTCATTTTCCACCACGGTCTAGCTGCGTCATAATGCTGATGCCCCTACACTGGCATTCCGTCGTGGCTTTCCACTGCTGATTAGGCCCAGATGAATGGGCCAAATCAGCAGGGAGTCTCAAGCCGCGGAATCCGCAGCAAAATTAAGCAGGATGCTGATTTTTTTCAGCATTCTCTGGTGATCTCTCCCTCCCATGGAAAAGAATGGGAGGCAGATTATAGACGGAACCTAAATCCCTAGCTAATTACTACATGTGAGCCTTATGGTGGAGGCAAAGCAAGTGTCTGCCTAGTGGCATGTACAGTGGGTACAGAAAGTATTCAGACCCCTTTAAATTTTTCACTCTTTGCTTCATTGCAGCCATTTGCTAAAAGCAAAAAAGTTCATTTTATTTCTCATTAACGTACACTCTTGACAGAAAAAAAACAAAAATGTAGATATTTTTGCAAATTTATTAAAAAAGAAAAACTGAAATATCACATGGTCATAAGTATTCAGACCCTTTGCTGTGACACTCATATTTAACTCACATGCTGTCCATTTCCTTCTGATCCTCCTTGAGATGGATCTACTCCTTCATTGGAGTCCAGCTGTGTTTAATTAAACTGATTGGACTTGATTAGGAAAGGCACACACCTGTCTATATAAGACCTCACAGCTCACAGTGCATGTCAGAGCAAATGAGAATCATGAGGTCAAAGGAACTGCCCAAGGAGCTCAGAGACAGAATTGTGGCAAGGCACAGATCTGGCCAAGGTTACAAAAGAATTTCTGCAGCACTCAAGGTTCCTAAGAGCACAGTGGCCTCCATAATCCTTAAATGGAAGAAGTTTGGGACGACCAGCACTCTTCCTAGACCTGGCCAAACTGAGCAATCGTGGGAGAAGAGCCTTGGTGAGAGAGGTAAAGAAGAACCCAAAGATCACTGTGGCTGAACTCCAGAGATGCAGTACTGAGATGGGAGAAAGTTCCACAAAGTCAACTATCACTGCAGCCCTCCACTAGTCGGGGCTTTATGGCAGAGTGGCCCGAAGGAAGCCTCTCCTCAGTGCAATATATATGAAAGCCCGCAGAGATTGCCAAAAAACACATGAAGGACTCCCAGACTATGAGAAATAAGATTCTCTGGTCTGATGAGACGAAGATTGAACTTTTTGGCATTAATTCTAAGCGATATGTGTGGAGAAACAATCCCAACAGTGAAACATGGTGGTGGCAGCATCATGCTATGGGGGTGTTTTTCAGCTGCAGGGACAGGACGACTGGTTGCAATTGAAGGAAAGATGAATGTGGCCAAGTACAGAGATATCCTGGAAGAAAACCTCTTCCAGAGTGCTCTGGACGTCAGACTGAGCCGAAGGTTCACCTTCGAACAAGACAATGACCCTAAGCACACAGCTAAAATAACAAAGGAGTGGCTTCGGAACAACTCTGTGACCATTCTTGGCTGGCCCAGCCAGAGCCCTGACCTCAACCCAATTGAGCATCTCTGGAGAGACCTGAAAATGGCTGTCCATCAACGTTCACCATCCAACCTGACAGAACTGGAGAGGATCTACAAGGAAGAATGGCAGAGGATCCCCAAATCCAGATGTGAAAAACTTGTTGCATCATTCCCAAGAAGACTCATGGCTGTACTAGCTCAAAAGGAAGGGGCTTCTACTCAATACTGAGCAAAGGCTCTGAATACTTATGACCATGTGATATTTCAGTTTTTCTTTTTTAATAAATGTGCAAAAATATCTACATTTCTGTTTTTTTCTGTCAAGATGGGGTGCTGAGTGTACATTAACGAGAAATAAAATTAACTTTTTTTGCTTTTAGCAAATGACTGCAATGAAAAAGAGTGAAAAATTTAAAGGGGTATGAATACTTTCCGTACCCACTGTATACAGACTGGTTTAGCATCATGAGTACCAGGATGGAAGAAAGAATTGAGTGGGATTTTAAAGCCCAGTCCAGATGCGCTCTCTAAAACTTTTAAGCAATTACGACCCAAGAGTCGACAAAAAAAAAAATAAAAAATCCAACCTGCCGCCATGCAATTGCAGCCTAAAATAACGTGCACAATAGAGTAGTGATCCCAAGTAACTCCTGTTTCTTTTAGCGTAAACAGCTGTTCCTGAAAAAGCACTCTGCTGTTGGAATAGCGTAAAAAAAAAAACAACAAACAACTTTTATCAGAAATAATGTGCAGGGATGGGATCCAAAATGCAATGCCCTGGGGGTCAGGGTGGGGTAACAAGCAACTATGAAGCCAGTTCTCCAGTTTATTTACATCTCCTGTCAGTATACAGGCTAATGCCCCCTGACTGACACACACTACATATAATCCCTGAGGCTACACGGTGTATGCAAGGCACCTACCTGAGCGGGTACCCCAGCTGGAGAAGGTGCAGTATAGTGAAGCATGAAGGCCACAGGATGATCTTAGAAGTACAGAAACGACTCATGACGGACTCGTCCTCACTGCCCGAAGCACTGCAGTCGGCACAGGAGCAGCACAGGGCGCAGCGCTCCTCAAGGGTCGCAAGTGTCTGTGCGTCCTGCGCTGGAAAGTCGCATGGGTCGCCATTAGTCGTGGCTGGTTCTGAGAGGCGAGCTGTCTCTGAATGTACAACGCTCACTTCTGGCTCAGCCTTCTCTATAGGCACTGCATCCACAACACTGACAGCTGTGCCCACGCCGGTCACTTGACTGGTATCTTCCTGGCATTTAATACCATGATTATTGCAATGCTCGTCACCTCCATTGCTCGTCTGGTTGGTAGCTGCTTGTAAACACTCCACGTATTCAGTATCACCACAGATTTGTTGGGCACAAACTGCAGGCTCCTTTATGGCACCATTTCCAGGTTCATGTCCCTCAGCCTGCCTCTGAAGGTCCCAGTCCTGTATGTCAACCCAAAACCAACCCCAGCTGAGTAGTTGCAGAACGGAAGACGAAAGGACGTAAAAGCCGATAAACAGGAGGGCCCAGGCAATGTCTCCCGCCTTGTAGTACCACACAGCGCTCCACACATCAGAACCCAGGTCCACTAGGAAGGCTGCTGTTCCCAAGACCGCGAACACCAGGTCCAGAAGCCGGTAGCGAGGCGGCAGGCACCCCTGCATACCGGACAGTCAGCTGCATGGAGGGGGCACGGCAACGCTAGACCGAAGGCAGGAAGTGAGGCGGAACGCCCCGTACTCTGTCCTGTCATGGAGCGTTACACAACAGTGAATGTCACTTATGGGAATGTATACCGCTAGACACATAAATAGCATCACCTCTGCCAGCACTCCAGACTGTCCTACACTGTGCTCATATAAGGCACTGCCATGTTTAACCCACAAAACGGCCACTCAAACACATGTACCTGGGTAAGGAATATGCAAATAAGACCTCCATAGCGGAACATAGGAACTTGCTCCAGCGCCATCTATTGGAAGGTAGCTCCCTATAGATTAAGGCTTTCCCTGGCAGGAGTTTGCGACATTTTGCACCTCTGGTATGCCATGTACAAATAAAACCTAAATTACAGCATTAAAAAAATCAAACTAACCTATATATTTTCTGTAGACACCTGCAGCATTGTCAAAATGCCACTTAGCCCTGTATATGAGCAGGCACCTTCATGCAATTTTGATTTAAAGTGTATGTTTTATTAAAAAAAAAAAAATGGATATCAATTTATATTAGTTGTGAAAAATGTAAGCCAAACAAAACTTTATATACCACACCACACATAAGCGTTGAACGTGTAGATTTCATTCATATCACTTAGGCCTGCAACTGCATGCGCATAAAATCACCAGAACTGGAAGAACAAAAATCTACTTTTAAAGCATAACTAAAGTTTCAGATAACTTTTGCTTTTCTGGCAGTATTTGTGTCATTAATATAAACATAAATTTTGTAATATACTTTATTAACACTTATCTCCTTTCTGTGAAATCCTGCATTTTTTCACTCTTCCCCTTGCTTCTGTATTGAGAGCTGTTTTTGCCTTTCACTGAATGTTAATGTGTACAGGAGTACGGCTTGGAGTACAGGCTGTGTAATATGTAGAGAAAATGAGGGTTTGGAATGGTCATTTCAAACAGTTATATTTGGGGCGTTATAAAACTTGCAAACTTGCTTTTGGTGTCTTTTTGTACTAAAAAGTTTACATACCCCAGCAGATTTTTTGGTTTTTTTGGCCTTTTTTCAGAGAATATGAATCATAACACAAAAACTTTTCTCCACTCATGGTTAGTGGTTGGTTGAAGCCATTTATTGTCAAACTTCTGTGTTTTTCTCTTTTTAAATCATAATGAAAACCAAAAACATCAAAATGACCCTGTTCAAAAGTTCACATACCCTGGTGATTTTGGCCTGATAACATGCCCAGAAACCAAACCAAAATCTCTGAAAACTTTTGGTGTGGCTGTTTCAAGATGCACAATAAGGAGGCACTTGAAGAAAAATGGGCTGCATGGTCGAGTTGGCAGAAGAAAGCCATTACTGCGCAAATGCCACAGAGAATCTCGTCTTCAATACGCCAAACAGCACAGAGACAAGCCTCAAAACTTCTGGAACAAGGTAATTTGGAGTGATGAGACAAAAATTTAACTTTTTGGCAACAACCATAAATGTTACATTTGGAGAGGTGTCAACAAGACATATGATGAAAGGAACACCATTCCTACTGTAAAGCACGGAGATGGATCACTGATGATGTGGGGATGTGTGAGCTTCAAAGGCACAGGAAACTTGGTCAAAGTTGAAGGAAAGATGAATGAAGCACGTTATCAGCAAATACTGGAGGCAAATTTGCACTCATCAGCCAGGAAGCTGCGCATGAGACGTACTTGGACGTTCCAACATGACAAAGATCCAAAACACAAGGCCAAGTTGACCTCTCATTGGCTACAGCAGAAGAAAGTGAAGGTTCTGGAGTGGCCATCTCGGTCTCCTGACCTCAATATCATTGAGCCACTCTGGGGAGATCTCAAGTGCGCAGTACATGCAAGACAGCCCAGGAATTTACAGGAACTGGAGACTTTTTGCCAAGAAGAATGGGCAGCTTTACCAGCTGAGAAAATAAAGAGCCTCATCCACAATTACCACAAAAGACTTCAAGCTGTCATTGATGTTAGAGGGGGCAATACACGGTATTAATCACCAGGGTATGTGAACTTTTGAACAGGGTCATTTTGATGTTTTTGGTTGTCATTATGATTTAAAGAGAGAAACCACAGAAGTTTGACAATAAATGGCTTCTACCAATCACTAACTGTGATGATTCCACTTAAATATGGCTATAACTCAAAGATGTATTTTGATCTCTGGGTATCGTATCTCCTTCTTTCTTCCATTTACTCAATGTGCGCAGCTATAATCCTAGATGTATGTTATCAGTAGAGGCAACAATATAACAATAGGGCTTTGTATCCATCCCAGAATGGCTCCATTGAATTCTTACATAGCCCTGGGGGATCAAATAAACATGTATTTGATCAGCCTGGGCTGTTAGATGAGACATGGTTGATAACATTGTATCATTCCACTTAATCCTATCTCCTTACAAAGAATCTGGACTTGAGTGCATTAATCAATCAGACTTACCGTCGCCGGTGACCTCATTCTGGGTGGTGTAATCAAGGGTATAAAAGATGAGGTAAGAGGTCAGTGGGAGGAGATTGTGCTGGGACTACAAGAGAATACTATGAGGAGATTGGGCTGAGACTACCACTGAAAGAGACTATGATGAGACCACTGTGAGACTACTGGGATATACTGTGAAGAGCATGCAGGCTGTGATGCTGCTGCTAGAAGCCTCCACTGGTTATTCACACATACCAGAGCATGTGTGAGTGTTGGACTACAGAACCACATCAAGGAGATTTGTGGTAAAGTAATTATTTCACTTTTATTCCCTTTTATTTTATTGTACTGTATCTTGTAACTAGTAACTGTTAATGCTTGCATACATCTGCATATCTGTTCTGAACTGCATGTGTTAGATGTTAATACCGACCCATTTAGGGGTTAATAAATATATAAAATTTAGAAAGCTTGTCTTGTATTTATCTTGTGGACCCAGCACTCACTGGCGGTGAGTGTGGTTTTTAGGAAAGAAGTCTCAGGTGTGGGCCACAGCGGTGTTGGCGCACTGAGGATCTTTCACACTAACCATGAGTGGAGAAAAAGTTTTTGTGTTATCATTCATATTTTCTGAAAAAAGGCCAAAAAATCTGCTGGGGTATGTAAACTTTTTAGCACAACTATATTTGGTATCGCCGCGTCCATAACCCGTACAATAAAACAAACATTATTTAGCCTATATGGTGAACATCGGGGAAACAAAAACTGCCAGAAATAATGATTTTATTGGTACATACCCCAAAACAGTACCAATGAAAAACACAGGTTGTCCCGCAAAAAATAAGCCATCAACCAACTCTGTCAACCAAAAAATAAAAATGTTACACATCTCAAAAGATGGTGATGAACAAATAATTGAATTATGTCCCCAAATGGGTTTTTGTTCTGCAGAATTAGTAACGCATAAAAAAACAATATCAATGAGGTACGGCCGTAATCGTACCGACCCGCAGAATAAAGGTAACATGTTACTTATGTTGTACGCTGTATGGCACAAAAATGAAAAGGTAAAAAGCTATGCCAGAATTGCTGGGGGGTTTTTTAATCCACCAAGAAAGCGTTAATAAAATTCAGTTAATAGGTTATAGGCACCAAAAAATGATGTAATTACAAAATGCATCTCATCCTGCAAAAAAACAGCCCTCACATGACTACATTACCAGAAAAATAAAAAAAAATATAGCTTGCACAATGTGAAGACAAAAACCCCAAAAATTGCCAAATCATTAGGACATACTGTAGAGCTCCTTCACATCTGCGCCCTGCTGTGTGCCCAAACTGCAGTTTATGCCCACATGTATGACATATGTGGGTATAAACTGCTGCTTGGGCACAAAGCTTGGTACAGAACGGAAGGAGCGCTATTTTGTTTTTTGGAGAACAGATTTAGACAATTTGTTTTTTGGACGTCATGACAAATTTGCAGAGCCCTGAAATGCCTGTAAGGTGGAGTCCCCTGACATGTGACCCCATTTTGGAAACTACACCCCTGAAGGAATTTATCCAGGGGTAAAGTGAGCATTTTTAACCCCCAAGTGTTGCTATAATTTATTTTCCAGAAATGAATACGCAGCTGATGGTGAAAGGTGAAAATGACAATTTTTCCAGGAATACGTCATTTCATTGCGTAATATGTTGTGTTCAGCTTGTATCAGAGATGAACGCTCCAAAAGCTGTTGTACCTGGGATAGCCGCTTAAAGTTTTAGGAGTGTAGGTCTCTGCTGACACAAGCTGGGCACAACATATTGGGCACTGAATGACATATATCTGGAAAAATTGCAATTTTCACTTTTCGTTTTTCAGCTGTGCATTCATTACTGGAAATTAAATGAATGCAATGCTCAAGGGTTAAAAATGCTCACTACACCACTTTACTGATAATTCAGCGGCTCTGCAAAAGTGGCATGATGTCCAAAAAACAAAATGGCGCTCCTTTCGAGCCCAGCTGTGCCCAAGCAGCAGTTTATACCCACATATGGCACTGTTAATTACGTTATCCTGAGTGAAACAATGTCATCCATGTGGGCATAAGCTGCCGTTTGGGCAGACAGCACGGTGCAGACATGAAGGAGCGCTATGTGCTTTTGGACCGCAGATTTAGATTGATGGTTTTTGGACGCCATGTGATGTTTTCAGAGACCCTAAAATTGCCCCTACAAAATCAGGTCACTTCTTGGGGAATTCCAATTTACTGGCACCTCCAGGGTTCTGCAAAAACAACATGGCGTCCAGAAAGTCCCTCTAAATCTATACTCTGAAAGCTAAAAAAAACACACTCCTCCTTCCCTTCTGAGCCCTGCTGTGTGCCCAAGCAGCAGTTTATAATCCGCATATATAACTTTTTTGTACCCAGGATAACCCACTTAATAGTTTTAGTATTGCATGTCTCTGATGACTCAAAGTGGGCCCAACATATTGGGCACGGAAATGGCATATTTCTTTAAAAAAGTCAGTTTTCATTGGAGAAATTCCTTGAGGGGTGTAGTTTCTAAAATGGGGTCACTTTTGAGGAACCATTGTGCTGGTACTTTAGGGGCTCTGCAAATGGGCCATGGCTCCAGAAAACTCTGAAAACAATTCCAGCAAAATCTGCCCTCCAAAAGCCAAATAGTGCTCTTTCCATTCTTAGCCTCACCATGTACCCATACAGCAGTTTACAACCACATATGGGGCAATTCTGTGTTTAGGAGAAATTGTGTAACAAACTGTGGGGTGTTTTTTCTTCTTTAACCCCTTGAAAAAATTAAAAATATAGTGCTAAATGGACAGTTTATTGGAAAAAAAAGTAATTTTTACGTCCCAATGCTAATATAATCTGTGAAACAGCTGTAGGGTCAAAATGCTCACCATACCCCATGAGAAATTCCATGAGGGGTGTTGTTTCCAAAATGGGGTCACTTTTGGGGGGTTTCCATTCTACTGGTACTTTAGGGGCTCTGCAAATGTGACATGGCACCTGAAAACTATTCCAGCAAAATCTGCCCTCCAAAAGCCAAATCGCGCTCTTTCCATTCCGAGCCCCTCCATGTACCCATACAGCAGTTTATAATCACATGGGGGGTATTTCTGTGTTCAGGAGAAATTGTGTAACAAACTTTGCGAAGTTTTTTTCTCTTTATCCTCTTGTGAAAATGAAAAATTTGACGCTAAATTGATAGTTTATTGGGAAAAAAAGTAATTTTTCATTTTCATGTCCCAATGTTAATAAAATCTGTGAAACAGCTGTAGGGTCAAAATGCTAACTATACCCGTTGACATGTTCTGTGAGGGGTGTAGTTTCCAAAATGGGGTCACTTTTGGGGGGTTTCCAATGTATTGATACTTTAGGGGCTCTGCTAATGCTACATGGCACCAGAAAACTATTCCAGCAAAATCTGTCCTCCAAAAGCCAAATAGCGCTCTTTCCATTCAAAGCCCTGCCATGTACCCATACAGCAGATTATGTCCACATATGGGGTATTGCCATGTTCAGGAGCAATTGTTTAACAAACTGTTGGGAGCTTTTTCTCCTTTAACCCCTTGTTAAAATGAAAACTTTGGGGATAAAGTGACGTTTTAGTAATTAGCTAGCAGTTGCCTCTTGGTCATCTAATAAGCTCCCTTCCTCTGTTGAACACATTAGAAGCTGTGGCTGCTTCTGACTGCAACAAGTAGAGGGTTATATGGCTGGGACTGGATACAGATCTGATATACCCAATGTACCAAACAGTTTGAGTCCTAATCTTTTAGAATGAGTCTATATTAGCTCACAACATATGGGCCCTTCTTCCCCACAAATCAAAATGCAGCATGCTCGGGTCTGATGTTTTTTCATGCTGTTTTCTATAAATTTTATTCTAGGGTAAAAAAAAAGACAGAAAAAACACATGCACAAAAAATGCAGAGAAACACTCAAAAGATCAGGATAAAAAAAAAAATGTATGAAGGAAGTCTCAAACTTTTTTTTAGAGGCTACTAAACCCAAAATTTTTGTCTTCCAATAGAGTCATTTTTGGAAGTGGTAGGGTAGTGGCATGTTGGCTGCAGCTTTTCAAACATATTACAAGGGTTTTGACTTGCCTGATCTGGGGGACAGAATTACAGTATTACAGACATTTCTCATAAACCATGCAGAATTTCAAATGTGTGTGAAAACCTTCAAGGTTAGGAATAAATCTGTTTTATTAATTGTCTTCTTAGCAATATTTTGTTCTTCGGTTTGTTGTAAGATAACTCTTGTGGTTTATTTCAGAAACAGAGAGATAAGCATCATTATCATCAGAGCTATGTAAGAGACAGGCTGTAAAGATGAGCTTCTGTTTATACAGTTATCATACTTTGCAAAGTCCACTTCGCGTATAGCACATACGTGATCAATTTTACAAGCTTCTCCACAGGTTTCCAGATCATATCTGACAGAGTTATATTCATAGTACTTTTGTAAAAAGCAACCATCAGTAGATATTTTCTCCAATACTTTATGCATAGACTGAGGAGATCCATCTGGCACTAGAAATGCTTCTGTTAGACGATACTCTTTCTCCCATCTAGGAGACTCTAAATTTGCGAATGTGAGGTTCAAGTAATAAGTGACCATATCCTGAAATTTAATAAGAAGAATTTTTATATGTAATTTTATCATCTTAAATTTGAGGCTATTCACATGACCAATATTTTAACAATATTTTAACAGTCCATTGTAACAGACAAACATAGGTCATGCTCTATATTAGTCAGTTTATGTATCCCTCCATACGCTGCAATGTACGAGGGATCCATGAAAATGGGCGCCCCTTGGATGCAAATTGGATGTGAAAAATTTACATTGCTAACAGTCATCATCACTCACGGTTGTGTGAATCTAGCCTTAAGCTACATTCACATGATTAATGGTGGCAATTCAAAGTCAGTGAAAGGGGCTATTCAGACGACTATTATTTTGAAGCTATGTTGTCATGGACTGTCAAAATATAGGTCATGTCCTATTTTTGGCTGTTTTAACAAATCGCTCCATACACTGAAATGTATGGGGGATCCGTGAAAACGAGTGCCCCTCAGGTGCAAGAAGGCTGTGAAAAATGGCTGTTTTTCACAGCCGTTTTGCACCTTGGTTGTCTGAATGTAGCCTTAGGCTAGATTCACACAAAAGAGGTGCAAAACAGCCATAAAAAAAGTTAATTTTTCATGGCAGTCTTGCACCTGTTTTCTGGGATACATTTCAGTGTTTGGAGGGATCCATGAAAACGGCCAAAAATAGGACATGACCTATGTTGACAACGAACCATCAAAATAACGGTCATGTGAATAGCCCACCTGACATTGAAATCAATGTTGCCTTGTGACATCTGTTAAAAAAAAAAACAAAAAACAGATGTCACACGGCCATTATTCACTGTTGTGTGAATGTAGCCTTAGATTACATGCACATATAAAAACAGGCATTTAAAATGGATAAAACTGTCAATTTTTAACATCCATTTTCCCAGTGTATCACTTACTTTTCTTCAGTTTTCCAACTGTGCATTTTTAATATACAACCAGATCAAACCAAAACCACAGTCACAGGAAGCAATGGAAAAAATTAGTGTCCAATTTAGTGTCCATTTTGAATGTCCTTTTTGCGTCAGTTTGTCATCCATTTTTAACTGGGAGCTGCGCAGTAGAGGTGGATTATCGGCAGCAGAGCAACGCTTGGACAAACGCCAGCAGTTAAAAAAGAGGGATGAGCTGTCCCACAGGAAGAAGCCTGGAAGGTAAGTATGATGGAGTGGATGGGGAGTAGTACTGACATTACATTTCCAGAAATCGGGAAACGGATCGTCACCGGATAACCAGCAAATGTCCCTGGGGTAGTCATATGGGTAAATATACATTTTTGATTAATTATGTTATTTAGAAAGTAGGAGGGGAGAGGGTGTTTAGATTAGTGTAGGAATTTCCATTTTCCTGCACAACCCCTTTAAGGTCTGAGCCCCACATAGCTTAAATCCTGCAATTTTGCCACAGCATTATACAGTACCTGCAAAGTGGATAGGATTCTGGCTAATCCCATCCACAACATTGCAGAAAAATATCCACAGCGGGCATGCTGCAATTTCAAAAGCCGTTGTGTTTTTGTAAAATTACAGCATGTCAATTATACCTACGGAAACGGTGGCGTTTTCCATATAGGTACAGTGGGGAAAAAAAAATATTTAGTCAGCCACCAATTGTGCAAGTTCTCCCACTTAAAAAGATGAGAGAGGCCTGTAATTGACATCATAGGTAGACCTCAACTATGAGAGACAAAATGAGAAAACGAATACAGAAAATCACATTGTCTGATTTTTTAAGAATTTATTTGCAAATTATGGTAGAAAATAAATATTTGGTCAATAACAAAAGTTCATCTCAATACTTTGTTATATATCCTTTGTTGGCAATGACAGAGGTCAAACGTTTTCTGTAAGTCTTCACAAGGTTGGCACACACTGTTGCTGGTATGTTGGCCCATTCCTCCATGCAGATCTCCTCTAGAGCAGTGATGTTTTGGGGTTGTCGCTGGGCAACACGGACTTTCAACTCCCTCCAAAGGTTTTCTATGGGGTTGAGATCTGGAGACTGGCTAGGCCACTCCAGGACCTTGAAATGCTTCTTACGAAGCCACTCCTTCATTGTCCTGGCAGTGTGCTTGGGATCATTGTCATGCTGAAAGACCCAGCCACGTTTCATCTTCAATGCCATTGTTGATGGAAGGAGGTTTGTACTCAAAATCTCACGATACATGGCCCCATTTATTCTTTCATGTACACGGATCAGTCGTCCTGGTCCCTTTGCAGAGAAACCGGTCCAAAGCATGATGCTGCCACCCCCATGCTTCCCAGTAGGTATGGTGTTCTTTGGATGCAACTCAGCATTCACTCTCCTCCAAACACGACAAGTTGTGTTTCTACCAAACAGTTCTACTTTGGTTTCATCTGACCATATGACATTTTCCCAGTACTCTTCTGGAACATCTAAATGCTCTCTAGCAAACTACAGACGGGCCCGGATATGTACTGGCTTAAGCAGGGGGACACATCTAGCACTGCAGGATCTGAGTCCCTGGTGGCGTGGTGTGTTACCGACTGTAGCCTTTGTTACGTTAGTCCCAGCTTTCTGCAAGTCATTCACTAGGTCCCCCCATGTGGTTCTGGAATTTTTGCTCACCGTTCTTGGGATCATTTTGACCCCACGGGGTGAGATCTTGCGTGGAGCCCCTGATCGAGGGAGATTATCAGTGTCTGTGTGTCTTCCATTTTCTAATTATTGCTCCCACAACTGATTTCTTCAGACCAAGCTGCTTACCTATTGCAGATTCAGTCTTCCCAGCCTGGTGCAGGTCTACAATTTTGTTTCTGGTGTCCTTCCACAGCTCTTTGGTCTCCACCATAGTGGAGTTTGGAGTGTGACTGTTTGAGGTTGTGGACAGGTGTCTTTTATACTGATAACAATGTCAAACAGGAGCCATTACTACAGGTAATGAGTGGAGGACGGAAGAGCCTCTTAAAGAAGAAGTTACAGGTCTGTGAGAGCCAGAAATCTTGCTTGTTTGTAGGTGACCAAATACTTATTTTCCACCATAATTTGCAAATAAATTCTTAAAAAATCAGACAGACAATGTGATTTTCTGGATTTGTTTTCTCATTTTGTCTCTCATAGTTGAGGTCTACCTATGATATCAATTACAGGCCGGCCTCATCTTTTTAAGTGGGAGAACTTGCACAATTGGTGGCTGACTAAATACTTTTTTTCCCCACTGTATAATTGAAGAAAACTCTGTGGACTTTTTGTGAAAGAAAATGTCCATTTTTCACATTCATGTGCATGGGGCCTTACTCTTCTTCTCAGTTAAGAGGACCTATTGTTATCAGAAGAAAGGAAAAGTGGCACTAGAAAATGACAAAAAACAGTTTTTCATTTTAAACATATTTTTAAGATTCTATTCTATTCTATTTCTATTTACATATTTTGCATTTTATTACATTTTCCTTATTTATAAAAAAAATTAACTTTGGCCAATAAGCCTAATAATATTTTGACACTTGCCAATTCTGAATTCAAAAAAATAAAAAACTTAACATTTATTATAATCTGATAAAAGTGGACAAACCACTATTAGTGTGAGTGTCTCATAAACGGGGAATGGGTATAGAAGTCAAATAATTTTAGGGACCTTCAAAAAACAAAGGGTCTATGACAGGTGTAGGCAACCTTTTTTGTTCGGCATGCCGATTTCGATTAAAAAAATCAAGGTTGAGGTACTCGGAGTGCCGGTCAATAATTGTAAGTCTGACAACCCCTGCACACGGTATTATGTCACATAGCGCCCCCTGCACACGGTATTATGGTGATAATACTAGTGATAATTGCTATTACTATTATTTTAGCATGTAACAGATATCAGTAGAGAGGCAGGCGACGTATTTTACTCTATAAAGATCAGGTATGGACAGGACAGGGACAGTGAAAAAATGTAAACTTTATTGGTGACTTTGTGCATGTGTTGTGTGTTTGGTGCGACACTTTTGGCGCTGCGACCTGGAGGATGGTAAATGTCTGGGTCACAGTGCCAATAACTTCCTGGTTATGTGATTAGGCTCAGAGGGGTATTACATTATCCCTCTATGTGACTATCAGAGAGCAAAAGTACAGTATGCTCTGTGATTGATAGGAGAGGGGATAACATGGATGGAAGTCTCTCTCAGTATAATAATAGCAGTTTCGTGTTTGGTCCGATCGAAACTGCTGGGTGAGGACCGCTGCCATGCCAGGGAAATAAGCCTCGCGTGCCACTCTTGGCACGCGTGCCGGGGGTTGCTGACCCCTGGTCTGTGAGATGCCAATATTTCGTGGATATTGTGACCAGTAGCTGGAGTAACCCTAACTCAATCCCCAGGTATCGAACCTGCAAAACAAAGGTCCAGATCCTATGATCTCCTATTTGCTACTCTCCCTTTTTTTTTTTTTTTTAGGTAAAGACGTTCATTCATATATAGCACTCAATTTATTTATCCCTGGGAACTGCAGTTTTTACTGCACTTTGACTGCTGTGATTGTACCTAATTGCTTTGGGAATCATAGAGGAGCTAGGCATAGGGGGATGGACTCTGACACTATAATCTAACTTTATCACTGCCGATTTCTGGAGGCAGGGTCAGCGTTCGGAGACATAGCAGGTCCTGCTATATGATATATACAATCATTTCTATTTGCTCCTGATGAACCCATTTCAATAATCTAATGGGGGAAACACGTTGAGCTTTGAAATCAGTACCGAGACAAGTTGGTCTCAGCGCTGCTGTATGTATAGCAGCTCAGATATTCTTGGAGCCGTGCATACTGCTCTGACACCGGGCATTCAGCTGCTGTATAAATGACAGCCTTGGGCAAATCGATATGGGATGTGAATATTGAGCTGGAAGCAGACTTATTCTGTTTATGAGCTTCCAGTGATCATTATCACAATACCATGTATATTTTTTAGTTGAATAAAGGGAGTGCATGTTGCTCCATCTTCACACAGCTTTATTTATCGTGATATAGTCTTTGGACATTTAACGTGATTTATTCATCTCACAGTTATTCAGAGGGATACTGGGATAGTCAAATGTTTCTGGATTGGACCTGGATGTTAATGGACTAACAGGGCAAGACGCAGGCTTTGATTCATCCTGTTACAGCCCCGTTTTGACATTACATTAATTTAAGGTCTAAATGAATTGAGTGCTATATATGAACGAACGTGGTTACCTAAAAAAAAAAAGGAGAGTAGCAAATAGGAGATCGTAGGATCTGGACCTTTGTGCTGCAGGTTCGATACCTGGGGATTGAGTGAGGGTTACTCCAGCTACTGGTCACCATATCCACGAAATATTGGCATCTCATAGACCCCTTGTTTTTGAAGGTCCCTAACATTATTTGACTTCTATACCCAATCCCCATTTATCTAAGAGACACTCACACTAATAGTGGTTTGTCCACTTTTATCAGATTATAAAAAATGTTACGTTTTATTTTTTTTTTTTTAATTCCACTTCAATCTGTGACTTGTATGTTTATAGGGGAATGGATATGCACCCTCTGTGACTTTGCCAATTCTGAAGGAGTTTTCTTTCTAGCAGCCACCTCATTTGCATCACAGACAAAATAGATAGGATGACAAGATAACTGCTCTATAAATAACATCCCACAACCCCCATTATTGAATCCACTACTAACAATAGATGATGTCACAGCTTATTTACTTTACACCCTACACAAAGCATGCCTATGACTTTGAAGTAAAGCATATCAGTAAACGTTGTTAACAGATTAGAGGAAAAGTTCAGGCAAGATGGCAGCCCGCAGATCAGAGTGATATATTTCACTTCATCAGGTTTTAATAAATAAAAACATTGGCGACACATTCCTTTTAGTAAATTGCTAAAGAGGGGGAGAAAGATTTTTAAGTCACCACCTAGCTGTCCCATCCCTTTCTAGGAGTCCTGACATTGCCAAAGTCTAGCAAAGTTACACTAATTCAAAGTGTTATTTGCCAACCCATACTAATAAATACTAAAGCAACAATATATCATAGAACTACATGAACAGCATGTCCATCCCCTCACTTTAAGCAGCTAAGAATGTGTATATTAATGGGGCGATGTGAGCCGTCTAATGCTTGACCTGCTATGTTGGAAAAGTATAAGCTATAGTTTGAAGCACAGTAAAATACATAATATGACTGTGTATATGTAATTATTAATGTTAGACTTCCATGTCTTGTGTGTGCGTGTATGAAGAATACTTACCAGAACCTGAAGACTTTTCTGGTCATACTCAAACACTCTGATTCCAGGATTGTTAGCTCCATTAGTTACACCTGGTAAAGTGGTTTTCCAAGGAGATACTCCAGGTGCAATAAACATGCTGCCAATAGGATCACCTGAACAAGAAAGTTGTGAGAATTGAAACATACCTCCAGCGAGAAATTAAAATGCCTCATTACATTGAAATCAGTGTCTAAATAATGATTTATTGCCAATTACTTTTTTTAATTTGCTCTGTCAATGTTTATTCATGTGTATGTCAACCTTGATATCTGAAAAAAGCTGCAGTGCCCCCGCCCCCACTGATACAGATGTAGCAGTTTTTAAGCAGACATGTCACATTAACAAACGTTCTAGTTCGTGATTTCCACGTTGTTCACAGTGTACGGAAATCAAAGTGAATGGTGGCTGTACTATGAAATTATGATCAAAATGAATGTTCGCTCGAGATGAATTTTTTTTGTTTCGTGGCTACTACATCTGTATGCTTCCTATACAGTACACCTGCTTCCTAACTGGTTCAGGAAAAGTGTACAGTGTAGTACAAGTACAAAGAAAGAGTCATGAAATACACATCAAAAAGTACACAGACCTAAAAGGTAATGGGTGAGGTTATTAGAGTATCTTTTCTTTTAACTCTGTATTGTGCTTTCGGTTTCAATCTATAAACTTGTGAATAAATTGACAGCTGGGTGTTACCCACTGTAAGGTCCTTTACACAAAGCCAGTTGTACCCAGTAGTCAATTTATTCATACACTTCTAGGAGGAATAAAATAGTAATGTAGTATTGCTCTCAATAAGAGAAACCTTATTATGGCTAACAGAAAAAGCATGTTACAAGACAAGCTTTCGAGACTACTCAGGTCTCTTCATCAGGCATGAATAGACCCAAGTAGTGTCGAAAGCTTGACTTGTGACATCTTTTATTTCAGTTAGCCATTAAAAAGGTATCATAACCACAAGACTGCTATTTTGTTTCTCTTATTGACAGACACCTTCTTGGTTTTTAGAGTTCCCTTTTTCCATGCTTTGTTATCAATCCCATAAAGCCTCACCACATCATTAACCTCTTCCTGGTGACATTTTTCAATTTTCATTTTTGACTCCCCCGTCCTTTCCAAACCCAATAACTTTTTTATTTTTCCGTTCTCAGAGACATATGAGGTCTTAATGTTTGTGGGACAAATTTTTTTTCATGATGCTACCATTTATTATTCTGTACAATGTACTGGGAAGCTGTAAAAAAATTCAGAATGGGGTGGATTTGAAGAAAAAGTGCATTTGTGTGACTTTCTTACGGGCTTCGTTTTTACAGCGTTCGCTCTACAGCCAAAATGACAAATCTGCTGTATTCTATGTTTCGGTACGATTCCGGGGATACCAAGTTTATATGGCCTTATTTACATTTTAACCCCTAAACAAAAATACAAAACTGTGCAAAAAAATAAAAAATTATATATATATATATATATATATATATATATATATATATATATATATCTCTTTTTTTTAAAAAGTCGCCATATTCTGACACCCGTAACTTTTTTTTTTATACTTCCGTGTACGGAAGGGCGTCTTTTTTTGCGGGACCAGGTGTACTTTTTAGTTATATATCCTTTGTTGGCAATGACAGAGGTCAAATGTTTTCTGTAAGTCTTCACAAGGTTGGTACACACTGTTGATGGTATGTTGGCCCATTCCTCCATGCAGATCTCCTCCAGAGCAGTGATGGTTTGGGGCTGTCGCTGGGCAACACAGACTTTCAACTCCCTCCAAAGGTTTTCTGTGGGGTTGAGATATGGAGACTAGCTAGGCCACTCCAGGACCTTGAAATGCTTCTTACGAAGCCACTCCTCCGTTGCCCTGGTGGTGTGCTTGGGATCATTGTCATGCTGAAAGACCCAGCCATGTTTCATCTTCAATGCCCTTGCTGATGGAAGGAGGTTTGAACGCAAAATCTCACGATACATGGCCCCATTCATTCTTTCATGTACATGGATCAGTCGTCCTGGTCCCTTTGCAGAGAAACAGCCCCAAAGCATGATGTTGCCACCCCCATGCTTCACAGTAGGTATGGTGTTCTTTGGATGCAACTCAGCATTCACTCTCCTCCAAACACGACGAGTTGTGTTTCTACCAAACAGTTCTACTTTGTTTTCATCTGACCATATGACATTCTCCCAATACTCTTCTGGAACATCCAAATGCTCTCTAGCAAACTTCAGAGGGGCCCAGATATGTACTGGCTTAAGCAGGGGGGACACGTCTGGCACTGCAGGATCTGAGTCCCTGGTGGCGTAGTGTGTTACTGACGGTAGCCTTTGTTACGTTAGTCCCAGCTTTCTGCAGGCCATTCACTAGGTCCCCGGTGTGGTTCTGGGATTTTTGCTCACCGTTCTTGTGATCATTTTGACGCCAAGGGATGAGATCTTGCGTGGAGCCCCTGATCGAGGGGGATTATCAGTGGTCTTGTATTTCTTCCATTTTCTAATTATTGCTCCCACAGTTGATTTCTTCACACCAAGCTGCTTGCCTATTGCAGATTCAGTCTTCCCAGCCTGGTGCAGGTCTACAATTTTGTTTCTGGTGTCCTTCCACAGCTCTTTGGTCTTCACCATAGTGGAGTTTGGAGTGTGACTGTTTGAAGTTGTGGGCAGGTGCCTTTTATACTGATAACAATTTCAAACAGGTGCCATTACTACAGGTAATGAGTGGAGGACGGAAGAGCCTCTTAAAGAAGAAGTTACAGGTCTGTGAGAGCCAGAAATCTTGCTTATTTGTAGGTGACCAAATACTTATTTTCCACCATAATTTGCAAATAAATTCTTTAAAAATCAGACAATGTGATTTTCTGGATTTGTTTTCTCATTTTGTCTCTCAAAGTTGAGGTCTACCTATTACAGGCTTCTCTCATCTTTTTAAGTGGGAGAACTTGCTCAATTGGTGGCTGACAATACTTTTTTCCCCCACTGTATGTGTTCTAGGGAAAGGGGGTTGATTTTTTATTTTTTTGTACTATTTTTTTTATTTTGCATTTATTAGACCCCCTAGGGGTCTTCAACCCCAGGGGGTCTGATCACTAATGAAATGCATTACAACGCTAATGCAGTGCAAAAAAAACAGCGCTTCTATTGCAGGCAACATAGAGTAGCCTGCAATACAAGTTAATGAAAGACAGGCCTGGGAGCCTTCACAAGGCTCCCAGCTGTCATAGCAATGGGATGCTGGCCCCGGAGCTTGCTCAGAGTGCCGGCGATGACGTTGGGCTGCGAGAAACGCCCCCCGACTGTACTCGTCCATAGACATGTACTGGGGGGGTGTTCCTCACAGCTCAGCGCACTGTCGGCTTTCTAGCACACATTTAGACGGCGCACAGGGCACCGCAAAAACAACATGGCGTCCAGAAAATCCCTCTAAATCTGAACTTCAAAAGCTAAAAAGCACACTGCTCCTTTCCTTCTGAGCCCTGATGTGTGCCCAAGAAGCAGTATACACCCATATATACAACTTATTTCTACCCGGGATAGCCCACTTAATAGTTTTAGGAGTGCATGTCTCTGATGACACAATTTGGGCACAACGTATTGGGCACCAAAATGGCATATTTCTTTAAAAATTTTAATTTTCACTTTGTACATTATTTTCAGGAAGCAATCCTGGGCTCAAAATGATAATACCCCTTGATAAATTCCTTGAGAGGTGTAGTTTCTAAAATGGGGTCACTTTTTTGGGGTTCCCATTGTATTGATACTTTAGGGGCTCTGCAAATGTGACATGGCACCTGAAAACTATACCAGCCACATCTGCCCTCCAAAAGCCAAATAGCGCTTTTTCCATTCCGAGCCCCACCATGCACCCATACAGCAGTTTACAACTACATATAGGGTATTGCTGTGTTTAGGAGAAATTGTGTAACAAACTGTGGGGTTTTTTCTTCTTTATCCTCTTGTGAAAATAAAACAATTGGGACTGTATTGACTGTTTATTGGAAAAAAAGTAATTTTTCAGTTTCACGTCCCAATATTAATAAAATCTGTGAAATAGCTGTGGGGTCAAACTGCTCATTATATCCCTTGATATGTTCTGTGAGGGGTCTAGTTTCCAAAATGGCATCACTTTTGGGGGTTTCCATTGTATTGGTACTCTAGGGGCTCTGCAAATGCGACATGGCACCCGAAAACTATTCCAGTAAAATCTGCCCTCCAAAAGCCAAACAGCACTCTTTCCATTCCGAGCCCCACCATGTACCCATACAGCAGATTATGACCACATATGGGGTATTGCTGTGTTCAGGAGAAATTGTTTAACAAACTGTGGGGTGCTTTTTCTCCTTTAACCCCTTGTGAAAATGAAAACTTTGGGGATAAAGTGACATTTTAGTAATTTTTCATTTACACATCCCAATGTTAATATATATATTCTGTGAAAAGGCTGTGGGTCAAAATGCTCACTATACCCCTTGATAAATGGGATCACTTTTTGGGGGTGTCCTTTGTATTGATACTCTAGGGGCTCTGCTCATGAGACATGGCACCCAAAAACTATTCCAGCAAAATCTGCTTTTCAAACACCCAGTGTGCACTGCTGTTCACCCAAACATCAGTTTACACTCATGTGGGGTATTTCTGTGCTTGGGAGAAATTGCATAAACTGTGAGATGCATTTTCTCCTTTAACCTTTTATGATTGTGTTAATTTTAGGGTTAAATGAATGTATTATTGAAAAAAATGAAATGTTTAAAATTTCACCTCCATATTGTTTTAATTCCTGTGAAATGCATAAAGGGTTAAACTTCCCAAATGTTGTTTTGAATTATTTGAGGGGTGCAGTTTTGAAAATGGGGTGACTCATGGTGGTTTCTAATATATAGACCTTTATAATCCCCTTCAGAACTGAAGTGGTCCATAAAAAAATTAGTTTGGGAAATTTTTTTGTAAATCTGGAAAATCGATGTTATACTTGTAAGCCTTCTAACGTACAAAATACATCAAAAGACAATTAAAAGATTATCCCAATATAAAGCAGAGATATGGTAGATAATATTTATTAATATATTTGGGTGGTATGACTATCTGTCTGAAAAGCAGAGCATTTCACATTTTGAAAATTGTGATTTTTTTTTTTTTTTAATTTCCATCAAATTTTGTATTTCTTTTATAAATAAATACAAAAATATTGATTAGCATTTAACACTAACATGAAATACAATGTCTCACAACAAAACATTCTTAAAATCACTTGTGTAAGTTTAAAGTGTCTCAAAGTTATTGCCATATAAAGTGACACGTCAGTTTTGAAAAACAAGGCCTGGTCCTTGATGCACTTTTGGGCTGTGTCCTTAAGGGGTTAATATATTTGGGTGGTATGACTATCTGAAAAGCAGAGCATTTTCGAATTTTTTTTATAAATAAATACAAAAATATTGATCATGAAGTACAGTGTGTCACAAAAAAGCACTCTCAAAATCATTTGTGTAAGTTAAAGCGTCTCAAAGTTATTGCAAATATAAGTGACACATGTCAGTTTTGAAAAATGAGGCTGTGCCCTTAAAGGGGTATTCCCACGAACATAACCTTTTTTAAATTTGTAGATAATGAAAAGTTAAACATTTTTGCAAATATAAGTAATTAAACATTTTGCAGAGTTTTAAAGATTTTCTCTAAATATCTTGTGGTCACAGTCTTGTTGTCTTGATCGGTTGCCAATGGATACGACCATGAATGCTGGACCTTTCTAAGGTCAGAAAATCAGCAATGATTGCCTTATTGTGGCTGGGATATCTTCTGGTACATGTAGTGTCCCTGCCCGATAACCCAGCTACAATAAGAAAATCATGGCTGGGTTTTTGACAAGTTCCAAACCATATAAAGTTTCTGCATTTGTGGTCGTATCCATTGGCAACTGATCAAAACAACAGACTGTCACCACTAAGATATTTAGAGAAAATCTTTAAAACTCTGCAGGATTTTAAACTACTTATATTTGCAAAAATGTTTAACTTTTAATTATCTACAAATATAGATATGATTATGTTCATGGGAATACCCCTTTAAAGGTACTTTTTAGGCTGTGTCCTTAAGCGGTTAAAACTTGTTTTTCCTGAAAAAAAGGACAGTTCATCCTACAATAAAAAGGTATGGTTGCAACTGTGCTACAAACCCTTTATATATTTTGTGTATATAAAATTAGGGAGATGATAGAAGAAGTGTATATCTTTAAGAACAAAGGCATAATACTGTAATAAACTATTATATTCAAAGAAAAAATATCATAGTTACCTGAACTACTGTAGAACATTCGGAAAGAGTCTGTGTGGTGATGCCCAAAAAACTGTCCCTGTATCACTTTGTGGTATTTCTGAATTATCTCTATATAGCGTTTATTGAAGTTTTCCCTAAACCAAGGCTTCCCACGTTTCTTTTCAAAATATCCTGGAGGCACGTGTCCCACAATATAAATCTGCAAAGTGGTCATTAGTTATAGTAAATGCAGTGTACTTGTCACAATCTAAATACAAAAAAAAAAGTCATGTAACCACTAGTTAGTTCTCTAGTAATAGCACTAGTGGAATTAGTAGTACTACAGTGGCTTGCAAAAGTATTTATACCCCTTGAACTTTTTCACAAATTTGGTCACCTTACAACCACAAACTTAAATTAATTTATTGAGATTTTATGTGATAGACCAAACACAAACTAGCAAATAATTGTGAAAATGACACGTTTTTCAAAATTTTAATAAAATAAAAAACTGAAGTGTGACATACAAAAGTATTCAGCCCCCTGTACTCTGATCCCCCTAAATAAAATCCAGTGCAATCAATTGCCTTCAGAAGTCACTTAATGAATTAATAGAGTCCAGCTGTGTGTAATTTAGTCTCAGTATAAATACACTTGTTCTGTGAAGGTCTCAGTGTTTTGTTAGAGAACACTAGTGAACAAACAGCATCATGAAGAACAAGGAACTCACCAGACAGGTCAGAGATAAAGTTGTGGAGAAGTTTAAAGCAGGGTTAGGTTATAAAAATATATCTCAAGCTTTGAGCATTCCAAGGAGCATTGTCATCCAAAAATGGAAAAAATATTCTATGACTGCAAACCTACCAAGACATGGCCGTCCACCTAAACTGAAAGATTGAGCAAGGAGAGCACTGGTCAGAGAAGCAGCCAAGAGGCCCATGGTCACCCTGGAGGAGCTGCAGAAATCCACAGCTCAAGTGGTTGAATCTGTACACAGGACAACTATAAGTCATGCACTCCACAAATCTAGCCTTTAGGGAAGAGAGGCAAGAAGAAAACCACTGTTGAAAGAAAGACATAAGTGCCGTTTGCAGTTTGCCATAAACCATATAGGAGACACAGCAAACATGTGGAAGAAGGTGCTCTGGTCAGATGAGACCAAAGTTGAACTTTTTGGCCTAAATGTAATGTGCTATGTGTGGTGGAAATGTAACACTGCTCATCACCCTGAACACACCATCCCCACTGTGAAACATGGTGGTGGCAGCATCCTGTTGTGTGGGATGCTTTTCTTCAGCAGGGACAGGGAAGCTGGTCAGAGTTGATGGGAAGATGGATGGAGCTAAATTGAGATCTGGAGACTGGTTAGGCCACTCCAGGACCTTGAAATGCTTCTTACGAAGCCACTCCATCGTTGCCCTGGCAGTGTGCTTAGAATCATTGTCATGCTGAAAGACCCAGCCACGTATCATCTTCAATGCCCTTGCTGATGGAAGGAGGTTTGCACTCAAAATCTCACGATACATGGCCCCATTTATTCTTTCATGTACACGGATCAGTCGTCCTAGTCCCTTTGCAGAGAAACAGCTCCAAAGCTTGATGTTGCCACCCCCATGATTCACAGTAGGCATGGTGTTCTTTGGATGCAACTCAGCATTCACTCTCCTCCAAACACGACGAGTTGTGTTTCTACCAAACAGTTCTACTTTGGTTTCATCTGACCATATGACATTCTCCCAATACTTTTGGAACAACCAAATGCTCTCTAGCAAACTTCAGACTGGCCCGGATATGTACTGGCTTAAGCAGGGGGACGCATCTTGCACTGCAGGATCTGAGTCCCTGGTGGCATAGTGTGTTACTGACTGTAGCCTTTGTTACGTTAGTCCCAGCTTTCTGCAGGTCATTCACTAGGTCCCCCCGTGTGGTTCTGGAATTTTTGCTCACCGTTCTTGGGATCATTTTGACCCCACGGGGTGAGAGTTTGCATGGAGCCCCTGATCGAGGGAGATTATCAGTGTCTGTTTGTCTTCCATTTTCTAATTATTGCTCCCACAGTTGATTTCTTCACACCAAGCTGCTTGCCTATTGCAGATTCAGTCTTCGCAGCCTGGTGCAGGTCTACAATTTTGTTTCTGGTGTCCTTCCACAGCTCTTTGGTCTTCACCATAGTAGAGTTTGGAGTGTGACTGTTTGAGGTTGTGGGCAGCTGTCTTTTATACTGATAACAATGTCAAACAGGCGCCATTACTACAGGTAATGAGTGGAGGACAGAGAAGCCTCTTAAAGAAGAAGTTACAGGTCTATGAGAGCCAGAAATCTTTCTTGTTTGTAGGTGACCAAATACTTATTTTCCACCATAATTTGCAAATAAATTCTTAAAAACTCAATGTAATTTTCTGGATTTGTTTTCTCATTTTGTCTCTCATAGTTGAGGTCTACCTATGATGTCAATTACAGGCCTCTCTCATCTTTTTAAGTGGGAGAATTTGCACAATTGGTGGCTGACTAAATCCTTTTTTTTTCCCCACTGTATTTATACTACTTCGATCTCTTCAGATACATAGATATGATAGCATTCTGTGTATATGTACCTTCTACTAGAGGGCATATAGGGACTTACTGCATACTGTCCTATGCCAGGGCCAATTCTAAGTTATCTGCTGGCCAAGGAAAATATTAAAATGCCCCCCCCCCCTTTTAGAATGTTCCCTCCACTAGGAAAAAAAAATAAACATCCTGCTCAATCTTCCTGCGGATTCTGCCACTGATCAGACCTAGAACTCGCAGCACAAACCACTCTGCAGATTATCCCCATACATTTGAGACTAATCAGCAAGTGAAAAGAGGGGCCTAATAGTTCCCCCACTATGGATACTAGGAGCACTATAACCTACGTGAGGGCACTATTAACTGTAGGGGGCAATATTACTGTAATAGTGCTCTTATATCACCCCATAGGTAGTAATCCCCTATTACCCATGGGGGAGCACTATTACTGTAATAGTGCCCTAATAGAGCCCCACCACAGGTAATAGTCTCCTCCCCAACATAAGTAATACTATATTACCTGTGGAGGGGAGCATTACTGTAATAGTGCCTTAATAGCACCCGCCCCTCAGATAATAGTCTCCCTCGAACATAAGCAAGGTTATTAACTGTGGGGGACACTATTACAGTAATAGTACCCCCCCCACAGGTAATAATCCCCCTCTCCCCACATGCTGCTCTGTGTACTTTGAACTATAATTATATCCTACTTAGTACTTACTGTTTACTTATGCGGCACCAGGGACTTTCCTGGCACACAGGATGTGTTCATCATCTATTCTGCTCCCAGAAACACAACTCCAGTTCTATGGTACCACTGGGACCTTGGAGTATAATAAAAGATGCACACATCCTGTTTGTTAGCAAAAAGGTCCCGGACACTGCATAAATGAATGGTAGGTAGAATGTAATTGTTTGAGGAGAGGGAAGAGGGATGGGGGGGGCATCGGAAGAGAAGTGCTGGTCACAGCTCAGGTGAAGACAATGGTGCAACTTGACACTCACTGTCTGCATGCAGCCTGCTCGATGACACCCCTTCAAGGACTCACCTCATGACAGATGTGGCTATAATGGCAGTTAGAGGTATAGTATATCTGGAGCTTTGTATCAGAAATACAGTCATATGAAAAGTCTGGGCACCCCTATTAATCTTAATCATTTTTAGTTCTAAATATTTGGGTGTTTGCAACAGCCATTTCAATTTGATATATCTAATAACTGATGGACACAGTAATATTTCAGGATTGAAATGAGGTTTATTGTACTAACAGAAAATGTGCAATATGCATTAAACCAAAATTTGACCGGTGCAAAAGTATGGGCACCTCAACAGAAAAGTGACATTAATATTTAGTAGATCCTCCTTTTGCAAAAATAACAGCCTCTAGTCGCTTCCTGTAGCTTTTAATCAGTTCCTGGATCCTGGATGAAGGCATTTTTGACCATTCCTCTTTACAAAACAATTCCAGTTCAGTTAAGTTTGATGGTCGCCGAGCATGGACAGCCCGCTTCAAATTATCCCACAGATGTTCAATGATATTCAGGTCTGGGGACTAGGATGGCCATTCCAGAACATTGTAATTGTTCCTCTGCATGAATGCCTGAGTAGATTTGGAGCTGTGTTTTGGATCATTGTCTTGCTGAAATATCCATCCCCGGCGTAACTTCAAATTCGTCACTGATTCTTGTACATTATTCTCAAGAATCTGCTGATACTGAGTTGAATCCATGCGACCCTCAACTTTAACAAGATTCCCGGTGCCGGCATTGGCCACACAGCCCCAAAGCATGATGGAACCTCCACCAAATTTTACAGTGGGTAGCAAGTGTTTTTCTTGGAATGCTGTGTTTTTTTGACGCCATGCATAACGCCTTTTTTCATGACCAAACAACTCAATCTTTGTTTCATCAGTCCACAGGACCTTCTTCCAAAATGAAGCTGGCTTGTCCAAATGTGCTTTTGCATACCTCAGGCGACTCGGTTTGTGGCGTGCTTTCAGAAACGGCTTCTTTCGCATCACTCTCCCATACAGCTTCTCCTTGTGCAAAGTGTGCTGTATTGTTGACCGATGCACAGTGACACCATTTGCAGCAAGATGATGCTGCAGCTCTTTGGAGGTGGTCTGTGGATTGTCCTTGACTGTTCTCACCATTCTTCTTCTCTGCCTTTCTGATATTTTTCTTGGCCTGCCACTTCTGGGCTTAACAAGAACTGTCCCTGTGGTCTTCCATTTCCTTACTATGTTCCTCACAGTGGAAACTGACAGGTTAAATCTCTGAGACAACTTTTTGTATCCTTCCCCTGAACAACTATGTTGAACAATCTTTGTTTTCAGATCATTTCAGAGTTGTTTTGAGGAGCCCATGATGCCACTCTTCAGAGGAGATTCAAATAGGAGAACAACTTGCAATTGGCCACCTTAAATACCTTTTCTCATGATTGGATACACCTGGCTATGAAGTTCAAAGCTCAGTGAGTTTACAAAACCAATTTTGTGCTTCAGTAAGTCAGTAAAAAGTAGTTAGGAGTATTCAAATCAATAAAATGATAAGGGTACCCAAATTTTTGCACCGGTCAAATTTTGGTTTAATGCATATTGCACATTTTCTGTTAGTACAATAAACCTCATTTCAATCCTGAAATATTACTGTGTCCATCAGTTATTAGATATATCAAATTGAAATGACTGTTGCAAACACCCAAATATTTAGAACTAAAAATGATTAAGATTAATAGGGGTGCCCAAACTTTTTCATATGACTGTACATATCTATGGCCATTGTAAAATATACATGGAAAATAATCACACACTTTTTAACTTCTCTACATAAAAAAACTGGGGCCAGAGTGGCTCACTGCTCAAAGATAAACCAATGGCCCCACTGTGTAATTCAATACATTTCTATTGGGTAATGATATTTCAATAGTGGCTCAAGCAGGAGTGTAGCTATAGGGGGTGCAGAAGCAACAATTGGTACTGGGCCATCAGAGCCTCAGAGGGCTCTCTGCAACATAAGAAGGCACCACTACATATTTTGCCTTGGAGCTCAAAACTTCAGGTTGTGTCTAAGCGCTCAAGCCTTATAATGAATGAAAGACAGCAATACATTTATAGCACAGATTTTACATTATTCTCATCAGGCTTGGGGCCTGTGTACACTTGTATTTATTTCTCATTATTAGTACATCTATAATGTTACCTTTTCTCCCTTTTCAGAGGCATCTGATAGTTGGCTTTCTAACCATACAAACTGGTCACCTGGATCCTCCATACTGGCTGTGATACTGTTGGAATCGTAGTATAAATTTGTATTTAGAATAACAATACGTCCCACATTTTCTATGTTTACCACCTGTTCACTGTAAAACGCTCCTAGAAAAAAAGAGGAAATGTCCTTTTCTTAGATAGATTTATGTTTTCTATTTTTAATAAACCATCAACAATTTTACTTACCTTTTTGAAAAGTAGGAATGGATTCCTGCTTGAGCCATGGTCCCCAAAGTTTTGACACTCGATAATAAATAGAATTATTTTGAACAGGTAATTGGTTTTTAGGGTGAAAGTCATGATTTCCCAAGGCAGCATAAACTTTGGTGTCTGAAAAAAGTACAAACATTTCCATTAATTGCATAATTAATTCTACATAATTCATAATTTTTATTAGTTCAATCCTCTGCCATAATGGACTTATTAACACGCCCAGATTTATGTTCGATATCCCTGTACATTTCTTTTTTTGGAAAAAAAAAAAAAAAAGATTGGATACAGAAATGACATGAACTAAGAAACTAAGCTGGGAACCAATCCTGTCTCAAAGCAATAAGCCACCAGTGCACAAAGATGGGGATGTAAATAGTGACAACCACACTTGAATGCAGCTTTTTATTAACCAGAAAGGAATGTACTGTAAATTTTGAACTGAAATGTGAAAACACTTCCTAAGCCAGTTGATAATACTTGTTGGTGTCCACTGATAATTGAGTTAAATACTGCCTGTCTGAACACTTAGTTAAAAATATACATTTTATTATACTTGGTTAAAAATAAGCTAAGCTACTAGCTAGTCATCTGTAGCTGCTAAACACAGTCTGAGTGGTATTAAACAGCATGTACATATCCCAGATGGACTATTTGTATACCACTCCTGCATAGGACTGAAAATTAGTCAGGGACTCTAGATAGGATGTATAGGCTGGCTATTAGCATATCTTAGCTAGCTGTACCGAGGTCTTGCGTTGTTATCCTACTAATATTTATAGCATTTAGCTAGCTATTTAAAGCCATTGTTGATAGTCACCATATGATATCACCCCCTAAATGTTATTAGAGTGAACAGTCTATTTCTACTCCTCTGATCGTCTATTATAAATATTGCAGATGACCCTCTACCATCATAATTCCAACACCTGATGTGTTTCCCCTTCTCTGGGAAAGAGAAGGCTCATCAGAGGTAAAGAATGTACAGGAGAACTCTCCCTTTCTGTCTCGGGTCTGATATGCGGCCACGTCAGCTGGTAAAATCGCTGACTAGTTAAAATGTAAGCTCCTCCCAGGTGCTGGGGCAAGACCCCATTGTTCACCAATCAGGATAAATAGATGAATATCTCTGATTTGTTTTGAGTTGGAGTTGGAAGGGACCTCAAGGGCCATTCCTAAATCATCCCAGCTATATGTTTATCCAGTTTCCACTTGAAGATTTCCATTGATGAAGAGCTCACCACCTCCCGTGGCAGCCTATTCCACTCCCTCACTACCCTCACTGTCAGAAAGTTTTTCCTAATGTCTAATCTGTATCTCCTTCCCTTTAGTTTCATCCCATTGTTCCTTGTACTTCCTTCCGCTAATGAGAATAGGGTAGGTCCCTCTACACTGTGACTACCTTTCAGATATTTGAAGACCGCTATTAAGTCTCCCCTTAGCCTTCTCTTCTGCAAACTAAACAATCCCAGTTCTTTTAGCCGTTCCTCATAGGACATAGTTTGCAGACCTTCCACCATTTTGGTTGCTCTTCTCTGGACTTGCTCCAGTATATCGATGTCTTTCTTGAATTGAGGTGCCCAGAACTGTACACAATATTCCAGGTGGGGTCTGACCAGGGCAGAGTACAGCGGAATAATTACTTCTCTTGATCTAGATTCAATGCTTGTCTTAATACATCCCAGAATTTTGTTAGCCTTTTTTGCAACAGCACCGCACTGTTGGCTCATGTTGAATTTGTGATCTACTATTATACCCAAGTCCTTTTCCCCTTATGCTATCACTTAGTTCTATTCCTCCCATACTATATATGCTTTTTACATTTCTGTTACCCAGATGTAGGACTTTGCATTTGTCCCTGTTAAATACCATTCTGTTCGCCTCAGCCCATTGTTCCAGTGTGTCTAAATCCTTTTGAATACACTCTCTCTCCTCTCTAGTGTTGGCTATTCCTCCTATCTTCGTATCATCTGCAAATTTTAGGAGTTCCCCAATAATCCCATCGTCCAGATCATTTACAAAGATATTAAAAGGTACTGGGCCCAGGACAGAGCCCTGCAGCACCCCGCTTTTTACTTTCTTCCAGTTCGATGTGTAACCATTTAGTATTACTCATTGTGCCCCATCTTTAAGCCAGTTGTGAATCCACCTAACTGATTAATTAAAGCCTTCTCATCCAGGTACCTAAGTAAATGTTCCTTAACAATTTGCTCAAAGATTTTTCCTGCTATCGAGGTCAGACTTACCGGCCTGTAATTTCCTGGATCATCCCTTTTCCCCTTTTTATAAATGGGGACCACATTTGCCCTTTTCCAATCTAGAGGGACCACTCCTGTTTCCCATGACTTATTGAAGATTATAGCAAGGGGTTCTGTTATTTCCTCTGCTAACTCTTTCAAGACTCTAGGGTGTAAATCATCCGGTCCTGGGGACTTGGTTTCCTTTATCTTGGCTAAGTGCTCGCTTACCAAACCTTCGCTTATAATCAGCTTGGAATCCTCCTTCCCCTCATCACTATCACCATTAATGTTGATATTTCCATTAGTTTCTTGGGAGAAGACGGATACAAAATATGAATTTAGTAGCTTCACCTGCTGTTCCACCATGTTAACTGTTTCACCCTTATCATTCTTCAGGACTCCAATGGTTTCCTTCACTTTTCTTTTGCTTTTAACATACCCCCAAAATCCTTTTACCTTACTCTTAACCTCTTTTGCAAGCTTCAATTCATATTCAGCCTTAGCTCCTTTGATGCTTGTCTTACAGAGTCTACAAACTGCTGTATACTCTTCCTTAGATATAGTTCACATCTTCCACTTATTGTATGTTTCCTTTTTCTTTTTTAGAAGGTTATGTAAGTTTTTGGTCATCCATCCTGGTGTTTTTAGGTGCTTCCCATTTTTCTTCCTTCTAGGTATTGTTAGTTCCTGGGCATTAATAATTTCCCTACGGAAGATTTCCCACCCTTCATGTGTATTTTTGTGCTTAAGAATTTTTCGCCATGGAATTCTACTAACCCTTACTTTTAGGCCCCTAAAGTCTGCCCTGCTAAAATTGAGCCTTGAAGTCTGTCTTCTCAGATCTTCTTCTTCTTACAACCTCAAACTCGAGTATAGCATGATCGCTGAATCCCAATGTCCCTGCTACCCTTAGTTCCTTAACCATATCCTCCTTGTTGGTTAAAACTAGGTCCAAAATGGATGTTCCTCTCGTGTTTTCTTCTACTAGCTGGGCAATGAAGTTGTCTGCTAGAGAGGATAAAAATTTGATAGAGCCTTTTCTCATAGCTGTGTGGGTTCCCCAATGAATGTCTGGGTAATTGAAGTCTCCCATGATAACTATTTCATGTTTCTTTGAAAGCGTGGGCATTTGCTGTGAAAAAATCTCATCCATGTCTTCTGTCTGTCCTGGTGGTCTATAATAAACGCCTATTATGATATCCTTATCATTGTTTTTCCCTTGAATTACTACCCAAATATTTTCTAATAAATTATCATTCTGTAAAACTGTAATTTCTGTGGAGATGTGTTCTTTTCTAACATACAATGCAACTCCTCCCCCTCTTTTATTAGTTCTATTCTTTTTGAATAAGTTGTATCCTTCCATCTGTATGTTCCAATCATGCATGTCGTTCCACCAGGTTTCTGTGATGCAGATGACATCATAGCTTTCCTTCTGTATTATCAGCTCTAGTTCTCCCATGCACAGTGAGAGTTATAGCCCCACTCACCGGTATAGACGCTGATAGAGCATCTCCTTTGTTTTGGGAACCTCAAAGCTGCCCAATTCTGCCATAGGTGCAGATAAAAAAAAAATGGTATGCCATAGACATAATAGTATTCATGAAATTGGAGTATCCTATTAACCACTAGCGTGTTAAAATCTCATGTGTTGGAACACCCAATCGTGTGCTTAAGTTAGATCACTCCTATTAGAGCATGCAAAACACATCTAAAGGAATATAATTTATTAATGATAGATCAAGTCCTAATGTAAACCCTTCCGTAGTTAGAATCCCTAAAACGAACCCTCCTCTGTTCACGCTCCCACATTACCCCACAGGATATGGTGCAGTTTCAGAATAACTTTATATGTCCAGGCACCATCTGCTTGTTAAAAGGACACAACTGGTGACGGCGCATACAGTTTTATATATGTGTAATGACATTAACCTCTATTATAAAATTGTCTGACCATTGTATAAGCAATGCTACCTTGCCGCCCCTGTTACCTCATGTGTCACCCGCTCTACCTCATAGATTGTAAGCACTTGCGAGCAGGGCCCTCAGTCACTTTGTGTTAATTGACTATTTCTTTGTAATGTATCTTTTTGTCTGTAATTGAACCCTACAAATTGTACAGTGCTTCTGAATATGTTGGCGCTATATAAATAAAATTTATTATTATTAGCAGATGTGGATAAGTCAGTCAAAATTAAAGGGATTCTATCACTGGGGATTTATAGAGGTTATTCTTCTCCTGCCTTTCTTGTTTCGCTCCTCTCCGGCGTTTAGAAGAAATGTTGATTTTTATCTTTATGCAAATGCGTCTTCAGAATGCACAGGGGGCGTTCTCCCAGTGCTGAAACTGCACAGGGGCGTCCCCTGTGCTCTCCTCAGACACATTTTTTAACTTACCGCGCCGCTTCTCCTCTTCATTAGCAGGCGCCTCTTCTTGATATCATCCTTCGTACGGGAGCCATGTGCCAACTGCGCATGTCCATTCGACCATTTTCCTGTGGCCTATTACACGTGCGTACTGCATGCTCTGTATGTAATAGGCCACAGGAAAATGGCCGAGGGCCGCGGCCGGCGCGCCAAGAAGAGAGGGGCACGGGTAAAATGGCCGAAGAAGGGGCACTCCGTACAAGGATGACGTGGGAGAACTGCCCTCAGTTTCAGCACTGGGAGGGTGCCCCCTGTGCAGTTTCAGCACTGGGAGAATGCCCCCTGTGCAGTTTCAGCACTGGGAGAATGCCCCCTGTGCAGTTTCAGCACTGGGAGAATGCCCCCTGTGCAGTTTCAGCACTGGGAGAATGCCCCCTGTGCAGTTTCAGCACTGGGAGAATGCCCCCTGTGCAGTTTCAGCACTGGGAGAATGCCCCCTGTGCAGTTTCAGCACTGGGAGAATGCCCCCTGTGCAGTTTCAGCACTGGGAGAATGCCCCCTGTGCAGTTTCAGCACTGGGAGAATGCCCCCTGTGCAGTTTCAGCACTGGGAGAATGCCCCCTGTGCAGTTTCAGCACTGGGAGAATGCCCCCTGTGCAGTTTCAGCACTGGGAGAATGCCCCCTGTGCAGTTTCAGCACTGGGAGAATGCCCCCTGTGCAGTTTCAGCACTGGGAGAATGCCCCCTGTGCAGTTTCAGCACTGGGAGAATGCCCCCTGTGCAGTTTCAGCACTGGGAGAATGCCCCCTGTGCAGTTTCAGCACTGGGAGAATGCCCCCTGTGCAGTTTCAGCACTGGGAGAATGCCCCCTGTGCAGTTTCAGCACTGGGAGAATGCCCCCTGTGCAGTTTCAGCACTGGGAGAATGCCCCCTGTGCAGTTTCAGCACTGGGAGAATGCCCCCTGTGCAGTCAAGACGCATTTGCATCAAGATAAAAATCAACATTTTTTTCTAAACAGCGGCGAGGAGCGAAACAAGAAAGGTAGGAGAAGAATAGCCTTTATAAAGGCTATTGCGACGTGGCTTCAGTTAAAAACATGTTTCCCCAATGATAGAATCCCTTTAAGCAATAGATATATTCAGCATGATGATGTCTAGCAGGCCTCTAGATGTAAAATTAGCTCTATTCAGCATATACTGTATATTACTCATTCAAGTGGAAAACTGGTTATTGCAACATGTAGCCATTCCCATGAGTCCAATATGACAATATGTTGAATGGTTCTTATAAACATTAGATATATGCAGAACGTATGCATATAAAATTGTGTCAATCAAGCCTAGGGGTTTAACTGTCATCACATTGAAGATCCAGCGCGCCTCTCGTTGGAGGACCAATTTGTCAAAATTCTCCCCCCCATTGGTAGAGTGACAACACCTCAATCCCCTGATATTTGAGATTACTACAGATGCCATTATGCTTCTCCCATATATGTCACGCAATAGGTGTGTTCATTTGCTGAAGTATATAATTTATATGGTCCCTAATGTGCCTCCTAAACTGTCTGGTGGTCTTTCCCACATATTGCAGCCACAAGAACATGTTGCCAAATAGACTACTTCTGTCTTCTTACAGTTTATAAATGATTTCTTATTATATGTTCGGCCGTAGGCAGAGATGGTGCAAGTCTTACAAGAATTGATTCACAAGCCTTGCATGTGCCACATCTATATGTGCCCTTAGTCCTGGCAATGAGCCAGGTATCCAACTTCTCACTTGAAAGAAAATTATACACAAGTTTCTCTATGGTGTTAGTTCCCCACCTATATGTGATTTGAGGTTTCTCTCCCACTACATTGGCAATATCTGGATCCATCCTGATGAGTCCCCAGTATCACGAGAGGATTTCTTTCACTTGCCGATGTTGGGAATCATATGTGCAAATGAGCCTACACTTTGACTCTTCCTAATCCTGTATCCAAAGATTAAGCAAGTCTGTTCAATTAATTGCTAATGCATGTTAGTAAACCATCTTAAGGATATTATCTGAGCATCCTCTCTTTCTAAACCTTGACCACAGTTCCTTGGATGCCTTCTGATAATCAGCCACTGTAATACAGTTTCTATGCATCTAAAGATACTGTCCCTTTAGTATACCCCATTTGAGGGGACCATGGTGCCAGCTGTCCCATCTTAATAGGCTTTTGGTAGCTGTAGATTTTCTATGAATCGTGGTGAACGGCCTTCTTATCATAGTTTTTGTAATCGTGAGGCCTAGAAATGTGATGGAATGGATTTGTATTTCATAGGTAAACAATAACTCAATCATTCACATCAAGAACTTGAACAAACTTCTCAAAGTCCTCTCTAGTACCATTCCAAAGGATGAACATGTCATCAATGAACCTCAGCCACAGTAATATAGCCTAGATCCACGGTTCTATCCCATCCAGAAATACCACTTTGCCCTCCCACCAGCCCAGGAAGAGGATGGCACAAGCTGGGGCACATGGACTGCCCATTAGCTGGTGGAAGAATCAGTGATTAAATATGAAAACATTTTGTTGCAATACAAAGTTCAGCAATGATAGAACAAACTTGTTGAGTCTCGCATAGTGATTACCTCTGGATTTAAAGAAGCCCTCCACAGCTTGACATCCCTAATCATGAGGGTTGGAGCTGTAGAGAGTCTCCACATCCAGACTGGCAAGAAGAGTCTTCTGGAATACCTGTACATCCACAGGTCTCCTCAAAACATCCATTGTGTCTCATGTAGGATGGGAGAGTCAGGAGAAATGGGTGAAGGATCTTATCAATGTGCAAACTCGTATTTTGACTGAGATTGTCTATTCCGGCCACTATAGGTCGTCCCTTAAGGGGATTTGTCCCCTTATGTATTATGGGAATGGGGTAAAATGTGAGAAGGTAAGAGAAAAGCATATTCATGATCATCTATTAAACAGTCTTGCTTGGGTTTAATCAATATCTGCTTAATGGTTTCCAAATAGCTTATCCAGGGGTCCATAGATAGGGCTTCATAGCAGTTGTGATTGTCCAGGATCTGGCAACATATAGTGACATATTCCGTCCTATACATAATGACCACATATTTCCACCTTATCTGTTGGTTTGATTATTATTGATTGATCTGATTGTAAACCTTCCAGGTTACTGACAGCAAGTTTGAAAGTTGATCTCTCACTATCTATCACTGTCAACTGAGGTATTCTCAGTAGGATTCTTCCTGGAAGGTATCCTCAGATCAGTGAAGGGAATTCTATGTCCCTCCTCCAGCAGTGACCCCAAAGCATGATATGAAGGCATATCTTCCTCACTAAGCCCCAGTTCTAGGCAACGCCTTCTATCATTTAGTTTAAGCATGTGTCCAAATAGTTGGAGGTGCTTTGCCCATGAGAAAAGATCAAATCGGGGTGTTGACACATCTGACAACCCTTTTGACAGGACTGCCATGTGTGTGTGTGTTAATTCACATTTTGACAGATTAATAACCTGCAAGTCTTCATTTTTATTAAATGTATCTGCGATTCCACAGTAGATACAGTGGGGAAAATAGTATTTAGTCATCCAACAATTGTGCAAATTCTCCCACTTAAAAAGATGAGAGAGGCCTGTAATTGACATCATAGGTAGACCTCAACTATGAGAGACAAAATGAGAAAACAAATCCAGAAAATCACATTGTCTGATTTTTAAAGAATTTATTTGCAAATTATGGTGGAAAATAAGTATTTGGTCAATAACAAAAGTTCATCTCAATACTTTGTTATATATCCTTTGTTGGCAATGACAGAGGTCAAACGTTTTCTGTAAGTCTTCACAAGGTTGGCACACACTGTTGCTGGTATGTTGGCCCATTCCTCCATGCAGATCTCCTCTAGAGCAGTGATGTTTTGGGACTTTCAACTCCCTCCAAAGGTTTTCTATGGGGTTGAGATCTGGAGACTGGCTAGGCCACTCCAGGACCTTGAAATGCTTCTTACGAAGCCACTCCTTCGTTGCCCTGGCGGTGTGCTTGGGATCATTGTCATGCTGAAAGACCCAGCCACGTTTCATCTTCAATGCCCTTGCTGATGGAAGGAGGTTTGAACGCAAAATCTCACGATACATGGCCCCATTCATTCTTTCATGTACACGGATCAGTCGTCCTGGTCCCTTTGCAGAGAAACAGCCCCGAAGCATGATGTTGCCACCCCCATGCTTCACAGTAGGTATGATGTTCTTTAGATGCAACTCAGTATTCACTCACCTCCAAAACACAACGAGTTGTGTTTCTACCAAACAGTTCTACTTTGGTTTCACCTGACCATATGACATTCTCCCAATACTCTTCTGGAACATCAAAATGCTCTCTAGCAAACTTCAGACGGGCCCGGATATGTACTGGCTTAAGCAGGGGGACACGTCTGGCACTGCAGGATTTGAGTCCCTGGCGGCGTAGTGTGTTACTGACGGTAGCCTTTGTTATGTTAGTCCCAGCTTTCTGCAGGTCATTCACTAGGTCCCCCTGTGTGGTTCTGGGATTTTTGCTTTCCGTTGTTGTGATCATTTTGACCCCCACGGGGTGAGATCTTGCATGGAGCCCCTGATCGAGGGAGATTATCAGTGGTCTTGTATGTCTTACATTTTCTAATTATTGCTCCCACAGTTGATTTCTTCACACCAAGCTGTTTGTAGGTGACCAAATACTTATTTTCCTCCATAATTTGCAAATAAATTCTTAAAAAAAAAGCAGACAGACAATGTGATTTTCTAGATATGTTTTCTCATTTTGTCTATCATAGTTGAGGTCTAGCTATGATGTCAATTACAGACCTCTCTCATCTTTTTAAGTGGAAGAACTTGCACAATTGGTGGCTGACTGACTACTCTTTTTCCCCACTGTAACTCGAAATCTGGGGTCTGTGGGCTAAAGAAAAAAAAACCTATTTGCAGTGCTTTTATTTCCCTTTTGAGCTTGATCTATCCGATCCCTGTGTGGATTTGTCTCTTTTGTAAATTTCTAGTCACGCTATTACTGGTCAGAGATGTTTCTCTATCAGAATACAGTATTTGTACTCCGATGATCATAATTCAGTTTCCGATCCCTGAGGGACTTGATCTCATTTAAATGTGTCCCTCTTTAAAATCTGCCTTGTCCCTAATAAACCAGAAGTGTTTTCTTTCTTTTATCTGGGACACATTTTTTCACAGTTTGCTGTAATACCTGCTCTTTTTTTTTTTTTCAAATTTGGGATCATCTGAAAACTTTCTAACAAGTTCAATAGTCTCTTGCCACTGCAGAATTTGCATCCGTTTTTAAACAACTGAAGCCATTGCAGTTACTCTGTATTGAAGGAGTTGTTGAACTGTATACCCCTTTTTTTCCTTATCGACAGGATAGTGGGATAAATGTCTGATTGCTGTGGAGATGATCACTGAAACCCCCAAAGATCAGGAGAATGGGAGCACGCAACCTCCCCAACTTCTTCATGTGTTTGATAGATAGGGAACCACCCCTGGGACAGTTGTACTTTTCAGTTATACCATTTTGGAGAATGTTTGATGTTTTGAACACTTTATATTCAAGTTTTTTTGGAATTTGAAACAGCCTAAAAATGACGGTTTGGCCATTTAGATTTTTTTTCTCAATGGAAAAATTTTTTTTTAAGTTTGTAGTTTTATAAGTTTGCATTTCCTGGTGTGGGGATTCCTAAATTGTTTGTGTTTGATTTTGTTTATTTATTTGTATTTGTGATCTATGAAAGGGGGGTGATTTTAATTTTTAATTTAATATTTTAACTTAGATTTTTTACTTTTTCTGTAACTGCATTACATCTACTGTATAAAATGTACTAGTTAGCTATTAACCCCTTAAAGACCGGGCCATTTTTCCCTCCCCACATTCCAAGAGCTATAACTTTCGCATTTTTCAGTTCACAGAGTCACATGATGGCTTATTGTTTGCGAAACAAATTGTACTTTGCAATGGCACCATTCAATATGCTGTGCAATGTACTGGGAAGCTGGAAAAAAAATTCAGAACGAGGTGCAATTGAAGAAAAAATGCATTTGTGCCAACTTCATATGGGTTTAATTTTTATGGCATTCACTGTGTGGTAAAAATTACATGGTACCTGTATTCTACGGGTCAGTATGAACACGGCGATACCAAATTTATATAGTATTTGTAATGTTTTGATACCTTTTAAGAAATGAAAAACTGTGCAAATTAGAAAAAATTTTTTAGTGTCGCCATATTGTGACACCTGTAACTTTTTCATATTTACATGTATGGAGTTGGGTAAAGCGTCTTTCTATGTGGGACAAGATAACATTTTTACTGATATCATTTGGGGAAAGATCTGATGGTTTGATCACTTTTTGTTCAATTTTTTATAGGAGGCAAAGTGTTGAAAAAAACTCTATTTGGCTATTTTGATTTTTTTTCGCTGCTACGCCATTCACTGTATGGGATAAATATTTAAATATTTTAATAGTTCAGGCATTTTGGAGTGCGAGGATACCTAAAGTGTTTATGCTTACTTTTGTTTATTTACTTTTATATCTGATCTAGTGAAAGGGGGGTGATTTGAACTTTTGTGTTTTGTTTTTTTTTGTTTTTTTTATACTTTTAAAAACTTTTTTTTTTTTTTTTTAACTTTTATGATCAGACCCCCTAGGGACCTTGAAACCTAGGGGGTCTGATCGCTCATACTATTCACTGCAATACTACTGTATCTTAGCGAATAGCAAAATGCCTAGCTCTCTATTTCATGCTGCCTCTGGCAGCGTGCAATAGATCTAATGCAATGACAAGCCTGGGAGCCTTCAATAGGCTCCTGGCTGTCATAGCAACCGATCGCCGCCCTCTGATGACATTCAGGAGGGCAGCGATTGGTGAAAAATGGCCGCGCCTGCGTAATTTAGACACCGCAGTCCCGTTTGACCGCGGTGTCTAAAGGGTTAACAGCAGCAATCGGTGAAGACAACAATCGCTGCTGTTAGCAGCGGGTCCTGGCTGTATTACACAGCCGGCATCCGCCCTGTATGGAGAGAGTTCAGCTCCTGAGCCCTCTCCATACATCCCCCATGGGGGGATTAAAGGGGTTGTCCAGGCAAAAATGGACAACCCTTTTAAAGTTTAACAACTTCAGTACTGGGCCAATTTCTGGTCCAGGACCAGACACATTTTCAGGGTTTTTTTGTATGTGCGGTTTTGAGGGCTGTAACATTTTTATCATATGCGTTATTCAACTAATTTCTGCGTCTTTTTTTGGTGACACATAGGGCTTTATTTTTATGTTATTTATATTTTTGCATGTGTTTTTTTTTTTTAATTTCTGGGAAAATATAAACAAAAGAAAGCATGTCCGCTTTTCACTTTTCTTTTCTTTTTTTTTTTTTATTTAATAACACAAAATGCTACTAAAAAACTTTAGAAAATAGTTTTTCCTCTCCATTACGGTAATTTTTATTTTGTATGATGTCGTTGGGAGGGGGGGTAGGGGAATATAACCTTTAATAACAGCGTTTTATTGGCGTATTATTTTATTTATTTTTTTAATTATTTTATTTACATTTTTTCAACTTTTCTATTAATTTTTTTTATTTATTTTTTTTTGCATTGTGTCCCCATAATGTCATAATAGACCTTTGGGGACATCTGATCACTGGGTTTTTTTTGGGTTTTTTTTTTTATGGGGGAGGCTGATTTCCCCTGTAACTGAGGCTGATACATTTAGCCCCAGTTGCAGGAGGAATACAGCCTCCTGCCCATTACTATATAGCTTATAGAGCTGATCTGTATAGGATCCAGCAACTCTAATAGACTCTGATCCCGGTGGATCACATGACCGCCGGGTAAGAAGGGAGCCGCAAGATGGCGGCTCCCCATAGCGCTGTATACAGCACTCATTGAGCACTGTATACACAGCGATCGGGAAGGCAGGGAAGGTAATAAATCTTCCCTGCCTTCTCTAGGGGAGCTCTGGCTGAAGTTATAGCCGGATCCCCGTTTCAGCAGCTGCACGATTTCGTGCAGCTGCTGAGTTCTGCTTGGACATACCAGTACGTCCTTGCAGAACAAGGCAACCACCTTCCGGACGTAAAAACCCAATGGGCAGTCCCGGAAGTGATTAAATAAGCTGGGGGCAGTGAAAATAAAAAAAAAAAAAAAAAAAAAAAAAAAAAAAAAGTATACCCACCTGTCCCCGTTGCTCCGCTGTCCTCCCATGTCATCTGCTCCCGGTGTTGTGTTGAAGCCTCTGATTGGCCTCAGCGGTCATGTAACCACTGACGCCAATCAGCGGCTTCAGCACAACACCAGAAGAGACCCTGGAGAGCAAACAAACCAGGAGGTGAGGGACGACAACGAAGAGAGTATGTATTTTTTCTATTTTTTTCACTGCACCCAACGTATTTAAAAAGTTAGTCTGGACAACCTCTTTAAGACCTGTCAAAAGCAAGCCTCAATAGTTACATACCTCAGACAGGACTGAAAGCCATTATAAGGCTCCTGGCTATCATATTAACAGGATGGTTCCCGCGATCTCATCGCGGGGGATCTGTCCTGCAATATAAAGGTACTAAAGGGGTGGGGGCAGCACTGGGGGGCACTGGAGGGGGATGAAATAACTACAATCAAAGTTCTCATACTATTGCCAGGTTTCCACTGTATAATAGAGACCCGACATCCACCTTAATAGTACAGCAGATGTCGAGAATTGATTAAGCTGCCGTAATTTTGTATGATCTGTTAATATTTCTTTAATTCTATAAATACTGGAAGATATTAACTCAATAGTTTGTGCTATAACGCACCTGCAAATTTGTTATTAGTTCTAGTATGGTATGTTATTATCTATACCCGGTCTATAATTTTTCTTACTTCTTCTTGATAGCTCATGAATTACCAAAACAGATGGTACTGGCATTATGCCTGATTTTGCCAATTACTGAATACCTTGAAGTTTGTTTTGAATTTCTTATTATAAATACAGATTATATAGATAGTAGAAGCTCAACACGCAAGAGCAGCAGAAATATTTATATACGTAAAATCTGATACTGAAAATAATGTCTATAGAAGCTTGTAATTCATGAATAAACATCAAAGCATTGTTAACTTGAATCTTGCTAGAGGTTATTTCTTGTCTTGCCATCTAGCCATAACATGAGGCTTACAGGCAGCATACCCAAGTGTCAATGAGCATTTACACTGTCACTTTGACATTACCTGCAGATTCCCCCGAGATATTTGGTGCTGCTAGGGGGGTAGTATGTACTCTGCGTAGTGATATTTATTTGGTTTTGGTAGGGGTAATATAGTTGCTGCATGGTGGCATTTGGCGCTGCATGATTGCGTCTATTTTCACTTATGGAGCCCAGGTGCTTGTATAGTGGTCTTATAGACATTGCTGAATGTGTGATTAAGTGTCTGCAATTTTGTTTTCCTTCTTGTGTTGATGGTGTAGTTTACGTGACCAAGTAAAGTAAAATTCAATGCAAGAAGCATTACACACCACTTTGTTTCCGCAATATGGGGGGAGGGGGGTGGCAATATTATATGTATAGTGGTATGGTTTGTGTGCCAGGGCTGCTTTTAAATCTCAGTCTGCAATTTGTCTCCAAACCACCTTAGATTATTTGTATGAAATGGTACGAGACGTTCACAGTTTTCTACTTCGTATTTTATAACTTGTAAACATTTTTGTATATGGCAAAATTCAATTTCTTCACATAGTTATAAAACAAAGATAAGTGTATTCTATAAATTATTTTTGATAACTTACTTGGAAACACCTGTAAGATTAGTGTTGTCAGCCACTCCACAATATCCAAAACAGCATTCTCACTAAGTTTTTCATTAGGTACATGTGGGGTGTCATCCCTGAAATCAAAACATGGAACATAAAAGTGAAAATGAAAATAAAAATGATGTCCTTGATTTGTTATTGCTGCCATGGCTTCTAAATTAGAATATTTAGGTGCGTTATACTCAGGGGTAAACTTAGCTTCTCTGCTGGCTGAGATGACCAATAGAAAGATGCGCTACCCCCTCAAATACCCTGGTGATCTTTGGTTCTGAGATGGGGCCTCACCTAATTAAAATTGTAGGTCATGCCCCTCTCCCATTTCCAGATCAAAAAATCCCTTTATTTGGCCCACACACAATATAACGCTCACTTTATTGGCCCTCACAGTATATTATCCTTCTTACTGACCCCTTCACAGTATAACACCCCTTTACTGGCCCTACAGTGTATTACCCTCTTTATTGGCCCCTACGCAGTATATCACCCCCTTTACAGACCCTCAAGTCATATATTGCCCCCTTTACTGGTGCCCACAAAGTATATTGCCCCATTTACTGAGGCCCACATTATATTACCTCTGTACTGGTCCCCACACAGTATATTGCACCCTTATTGTCCCTTTTGAGGCCCACACATATAATATTGACCTCTTCTTTTTCGACCCCACACAGTATACTGCCCCTTTTGGGCCTCCACACAGTGATGTGAGCCTTAGAATTGATCTGAATTTCCCAAAAGTTTTGGGGTTCACCACCCATGAAGAACTACTCTGGGGTCTCTCAGTGTTGGAGGCACTTAGGGAACAACATACAGTTCAGGGGCACTAACGAGGGCATAATACTGTGTGGGAGCACAAAGGTACTGTATGGGATTGTGAGGGGACAAAGGTGGAATAAGCATGGTTAGAAGTATGATTTAACATATAAATATTCCTGCATGCACTGCAACAAGGTGTGTCACTCTTTCTGCTCTTTGAAAGTTGGGAGTCTAATATATATAATATATACAGTGGAGAAAAAAAGTATTTAGTCAGCCACCAATTGAGCAAGTTCTCCCACTTAAAAAGATGAGACAGGCCTGTAATTGACATCATAAATAGACCTCAACTATGAGAGACAAAATGAGAAAACAAATCCAGAAAATCACATTGCCTGATTTTTAAAGAATTTAAAATATAATAGTCCTTTAATAGTCCCACAATGGGGAAATTCAGTGTGTTACAGCAGCAAAGATAAGCAGGTACAAATACAACATATACAAGAATGTTCCAAGGTAGAGGCATTTCATTGATAGTAAACAGACAGATCAGAAGTAGCAGAGGAAGGGGGGGGGGGGGGATTTCATAGGCAGAAAGATATTTCAGTTCTCTGTGTGTAATGATCTCCGCTTAGGTCAGTGTTGGTTGTACAGCCTAACTGCAGTGGAGAGGAAAGACTTCCGATAGCTCTCCTTCTCACACTTAGGGTGGAGCAGTCGGTCACAGTCTCATGCATGGGATGGGGAGCTCACCACGGACAGTATCCTTCTGTCGCCCACCACCTGCACTGGGTCCAGTGGGCACCCCAGGACACAGCTGGCCCTTCTAATCAGCTTGTCAAGTTTATTTCTATCCCTGGTTGATATACTGCTCTCCCAGCAGGCCACTCCGAAAAAGATGGCTGATGCCACTACCGAGTTGAAGAAAATCCTAAGAAGTGCCCCCCCGGATTCCAAAATTCCAAAGGCTCTCAGCCTCCTAAGCAGGTAGAGCCTGCTGTGGCCCTTCCTGTACAGGACCTCCATATGATCTGCCCAGTCCAGCTTATTATTAAAGGAGCAAACCCAGGTAATTATAGGTGTTCACAATCTCGATGCCCGTCCCCAGGACGTCCACTGGTTTAGGAGGGCATCTGCATTTATGGAAGTCCACCACCATCTCCTTGGTCTTCCCCGCATTAATCTTCAGGTGGTTCCGCTGGCACCAGTCCACAAAATCCCGGTTCAGTTCTCTGTACTCCCTGTCATCATCGTCTGTGATGAGACCTACTGTTGCAGAGTCATCAGAATACTTCTGTAAGTAGCAGCTAGATGAATTGCACCTAAAATCTGCAGTGTACAGTGTGAAGAGGAAAGGGGCAAGAACTGTACCCTGAGGTGCCCCTGTATTACAGATCATGGTATCTGACACACCGTCCCGGGATCTCACGTATTGAGGTCGATTTGTGAGTTAGTCTAGGATCCAGTTGGAGAGGTGGTGGTCCACTCCAGCAAGGCCCAGCTTGTCTCTCAGTAGCCCTGGCTGTATGGTGTTGAAAGCACTGGAGAAATCAAACGACATTATTTTCACCATGTTCCCTGGTTTCTCCAGGTGAGAAAAAGCCCTGTGCAGAAGGTGGATGATGACATCATCTACCCCAATGCCCGGCTGATAAGCAAACTGGAGATGGTCCATAGCGGGGCTCACTAGAGGGCGGAGATGTGTGAGAACCAATCTCTCTAAGATCTTCATCAAGTGGGATGTCAGTGCTACAGTTCTGTAGTTGTTGAGGTCCATAGGGTGAGGTTTCTTTGGAACTGGTACCACACAAGAAGATTTCCATAATTCAGGGACTATTTCCTGCCTCAGTCTCATATTAAACATATATGTAATTATACTACACAGCTGATCCCCACAAGTCTTAATTAGCCTTGCACTGATGTCATCTGGCCCTGCGGCTTTCCTCGCCTTGATCTTTTTCATCTCCATCCTCACCTGGGCCCGTATGAAGGTCAGACTGTGGTCAGATAAAGACAGATTTCTAGATTTATTGGTCTGGTGGGAAGTAGCCGCTTGGGGTGAAGTCATTGTAATCTTGTGACCTCATGTGACATCTATAATAAAAGAGTTTATACAGCATGTAAATTTTTTTTTTTTTTTTTTTTTGAATATCTGAGCTGTGTTTTCAAAATAAAAACAAAAAAAAACAGTAAAAGCCCAGCAATTTCAGCTATCTTTTTGCCCTCAATTCTAACGATGGGAAACTTAGTTCATTTTGGAGACTGATTTTTTTTAAATAGGCCATAACTCCAGCAGGTAACAGGCCCTATTTACTTACTGATCCTCGCTCCTGCCACAGCCTCCTCCGGTTCTCCTTCAGCCCTCCAGGACCCATGCGACCCATATCACATCGCTGATACTGAACAGCATCAGGACATCGCTGACAGAGACATGATATGGGCCACATGGGGCCTAAGTGGAGGCGGCCATGGCAGGAGCGGGGATTGGTAAGTAGGACCGCAGTACTTGGTATTTGTTCACCTGGTGGCTTCGTTCAGACAACCAAGACTGCTGTTCAAACCACAAAGTATAATGACTGGAGGCCCAGGGAAGGTGATAAAATTAAAAATAGTGTTACTCACCTCTCCTGAGCTTCAGTGCCAGTCTTTGGGCCTCTTCAATGACATCACAGATGTCACGTTGTTCAGGCCGGCGTCACAACGCATAATGATGCCTGCATAACCCACTCATTGAAGAGGCCGGAAGTCAGCAGGTAGTTGCGCTGGAGCCCAGGAGAGGTGAGTTCCACTGGTTTTTATGTTGATCAGCCCCCCGAACCTCCGATCATTAAACTTTGGAGTCTGAAGAGACTCCAGAACATACTAAGCATACTAATAGTTTTTGCAATATCTGCAATGAACGCCATAGGGGCTACGTTGGCACATTATACTGTGTGGAGGGGCCACTGTGGGACATTATGCTGTGTGAAGTGGCAACCAGTCTTTGCTAGTTACGCCCCTGAGAGACAGATCTAGTCTATTACACAAAAGCACTACTAGCTCCTTGGATAAGTTATAGCCCTGTATGATCAGATGCATTTAATATGTCTGATCATTATTAATGTTTAAAAGGATCACTTATACCTCATATTAGCAAGCTGATCTCTGCAAAGTGACTAACATTTTCATTGTTCATATATAACCTGGAATTATTGTCCGTTTGGTGACAGAAAAGTAAGCCACTACAAAAGATTGTAATAAGAACAAGGAGAAGATACATGGAGTATACAGATCTACAGTAAAGCCTATGTCTATAGCATACCATGCAGCCAGTGGTGAACCTAGCCTCTTTGCTGCCTGAGGCGGACTATAGAAAGACGCCCCCCCCCAAAAAAAAAAAAAAAAAAAAAATTATATATATTATATATATATATATATATATATATACACAGTCATATGAAAAAGTTTGGGCACCCCTATTAATCTTAATCATTTTTAGTTCTAAATATTTGGGTGTTTGCAACAGCCATTTCAATTTGATATATCTAATAACTGATGGACACAGTAATATTTCAGGATTGAAATGAGGTTTATTGTACTAACAGAAAATGTGCAATATGCATTAAACCAAAATTTGACCGGTGCAAAAGTATGGGCACCTCAACAGAAAAGTGACATTAATATTTAGTAGATCCTCCTTTTGCAAAAATAACAGCCTCTAGTCGCTTCCTGTAGCTTTTAATCAGTTCCTGGATCATGGATGAAGGTATTTTTGACCATTCCTCTTTACAAAACAATTCCAGTTCAATTAAGTTTTATGGTCGCCGAGCATGGACAGCCCACTTCAAATTATCCCACAGATGTTCAATGATATTCAGGTCTGGGGACTGGGATGGCCATTCCAGAACATTGTAATTGTTCCTCTGCATGAATGCCTGAGTAGATTTGGAGCTGTGTTTTGGATCATTGTCTTGCTGAAATATCCATCCCCGGCGTAACTTCAAATTCGTCACTGATTCTTGTACATTATTCTCAAGAATCTGCTGATACTGAGTTGAATCCATTCGACCCTCAACTTTAACAAGATTCCTGGTGCCGGCATTGGCCACACAGCCCCAAAGCATGATGGAACCTCCACCAAATTTTACAGTGGGTAGCAAGTGTTTTTCTTGGAATGCTGTGTTTTTTTGACGCCATGCATAACGCCTTTTTGTATGACCAAACAACTCAATCTTTGTTTCATCAGTCCACAGGACCTTCTTCCAAAATGAAGCTGGCTTGTCCAAATGTGCTTTTGCATACCTCAGGCGACTCTGTTTGTGGCGTGCTTTCAGAAACGGCTTCTTTCGCATCACTCTCCCATACAGCTTCTCCTTGTGCAAAGTGTGCTGTATTGTTGACCGATGCACAGTGACACCATCTGCAGCAAGATGATGCTGCAGCTCTTTGGAGGTGGTCTGTGGATTGTCCTTGACTGTTCTCACCATTCTTCTTCTCTGCCTGATATTTTTCTCGGTCTGCCACTTCTGGGCTTAACAAGAACTATCCCTGTGGTCTTCCATTTCCTTACTATGTTCCTCACAGTGGAAACTGACAGGTTAAATCTCTGAGACAACTTTTTGTATCCTTCCCCTGAACAACTATGTTGAACAATCTTTGTTTTCAGATCATTTCAGAGTTGTTTTGAGGAGCCCATGATGCCACTCTTCAGAGGAGATTCAAATAGGAGAACAACTTGCAATTGGCCACCTTAAATACCTTTTCTCATGATTGGATACACCTGGCTATGAAGTTCAAAGCTCAGTGAGGTTACAAAACCAATTTTGTGCTTCAGTAAGTCAGTAAAAAGTAGTTAGGAGTATTCAAATCAATAAAATGATAAGGGTACCCAAATTTTTGCACCGGTCAAATTTTGGTTTAATGCATATTGCACATTTTCTGTTAGTACAATAAATCTCATTTCAATCCTGAAATATTACTGTGTCCATCAGTTATTAGATATATCAAATTGAAATGGCTGTTGCAAACACCCAAATATTTAGAACTAAAAATGATTAAGATTAATAGGGGTGCCCAAACTTTTTCATATGACTGTATGTATATATATATATATATATATATATATATATATATATATTTGCGTTTACATGCTTACTAGCTTCACACACTGTTATCGTCGCACAATATACACAATACACAAAGTGATAAAACAGTTTTTAAGAATTCTTCTTCCTGTATTACTTCAGTATCAGATCAACAACACGGCATTAACAATGAAAGTAACTTCACACATCTTCTGCTTGGTGGATGGACGAGCCCACGTGGCCCCCATTCTCTATAATAGGAGCCCCGCAGATAGCTGAGTACTGGACTTCGGGTATCTTTGGCGCTCCCATCAAAGTTGAATGAGAGCCACGCGGGTTCGTCCATCCACCAAGTGACATACATATATATATGGCTGCGGTCAGGCTGGATTCCCACCCAGTGGAGGTAAAAAACCCAATTCTCAGGCTCAGTGGGGGAATCAGCAGACAGACCCCCTATCAATCAGGTATTTATCCTCTATCATTTAGGTGTATACAGGGCAGTAACATTTTGTGACTTACAGGTGACGTCTCTGACTAATCCTTCACATTTCCCTTCTCTTCCCTTTGGACCGCCATGACCACTTCTTCCAGCTGTGACTTGTCTCTGTAAAGTTTGCAATACAGACATCTTTGGCTCCTCACTTTTCCAGGCACCGACTCACATTGTCCTAACCTGCACACCCATCCTGCTGCTACCCCAATTATAAAATATATGATATAACCCCCCATAACGAATAATACTCCCAAGTACATCTTTATATTAATAATGTCCGTGTGTACCCTGTATAAATAGTGCCTCTTATTAATAATGCCCCATAGGTTTCCTAATTAAAAGGTTTTCCAGGTCATTAATAAAATAATCAGTGGGGCTCAAAAACCCAGGACCCCCACTGATCAGCTGTTTGAATGAACCCTGGTACCTCTGTAAGCGACGTGACCGCTTCTCTGTTTACATAGTGTCATTCATCTCATAGGGGCCATGTAATGTAACTACAGCCTCGTCCTATACACGTCTATGTGACAAGGCTGTAATTACATCACACGGCCACTATAAACAGACAGCGTATAATTTAAACAGGCGCCATAGCCCCTTCATACAGCTGATCAGAGGAGGGGTCCACTGATCTCGTATTGATAATCTGTCCTAGGGATAGATCATCAATAAAAATGAGCTGGAAAGACCCTTTAATAAAGCCCAAGTGCCACCTTAAAGGGGTTGTCCAGGATAACCACTTTTTTAATATGAGGCTGGGGAAGGTGCTCCGATGTCTCCCAGTGCGTTACAGTCCTGCTGCTTCGGTGTATTCTGCTGCTTCGAATGTGCGGTGGGGACTTCCACCAGAAGAAAACACCAGAGCAGCAGAACCAGACCGCGGTAGGAGACATCGGAGCACAAGGGACAGGTGAGTAGGTGTTTTTTTTTGTTTTGTTTTTTTTAAATACAGTATTACATGGTATTATGGCCCACTGCGGCCCCTGTACACAGTATTACAAGGTTTTATGCCCCGCAGCGGCCAGTGCACACGGTATTAAGCCCCACAGCAGCCTCTGCATACAGTATTATGCCCCGCAGCGGCCCCTGCACGCGGTATTATGCTCTATAGTTGCCTCTGCACACGGTATTATGCCCCACAGTGGCCCCTGCACACGGTATTATGCTCCATAGTGGCCCCTCCAAATTATATTATGCTCCATAGTGGCCCCTGCAAACGATATTATGCTCCATAGTGGCCCCTGCACATGGTATTATGCTCCATAGTGGCCCCTGCAAACAGTATTATGCTCCCTTGTGGCCCCTGCATTGGTATTATGCTCCATAGTGGCCCCTGCAAATGGTATTATGCGCCATAGTGGCCCCTGCAAACAGTATTATGCTCCATAGTGGCCCCTGCAAACGGTATTATGCTCCATAGTGGCCCCTGCACACTGTATTATGCTCTATAGTGGCCCCTGCACACGGTATTATGCTTCATAGTGGCCCCTGCACACGGTATTCTGCTCTACAGTAACCCACCCATGAACTATTATTATACTCTGGGGTTTTTTCAGACCCCAGAGTATAATGATCGGAGACCCAGGTGGTGACAAACATAGAATCAGTGTTACTTACCTGAGCTCCGGTGCGCTCCCTGCTTTCGGCCCTCTTCAATGTCGCACAGACCGGCGTCGCAACATAATGACGTCGGCCAGGCTCACGTGACGCCTGGGACGTCACCAAAGAAGGCTGAAGCCTGCTGGGAGTAACATTGGATCGCCGGAGAGGTGAGTAACATTGGTTTTTATGTTTATCACCTCCCCTGGGCCTCCGATTATTATACTCCGGGGTTTGAAAAGACTTACCATCCCCGCTCCTGCACACAGCCGCTTCTGCGTCCCATAGCAGAAGGGGAAGCGGGGGCGGCCATGACCAGCAGCGGGGATCAATAAGTAAATAGGCCGTTACGTGCTGGGGATACTCCAGCAGGCAACGGTCTATTTATATATATAAAGAAAAAAAAAAAAAAAAAATTATCACCACCTACCTCCGATGCCTTGATGCAGCCACCGCCTCCTCTTTTACATGTCCGCGACGTCTGCGTGTCAGTGTAGGAGGCGCGATGACGTCATTGTATTGCCGCCTGCGCTGACATGCAGAGGTCTCGTAAACCAGCCCAGGACAGGTATCGCGCAGCTTTGTTTTGTTTTTTTTTTAAGCAGCCTGTCCTGGGCTGGTGTACATTAAGTAGACAATAAAAAATGCCGCCCCCAGGACAGTGCCGCCTGAGGCGGCCGCCTCACTTCGCCTCATTAGCGGTGCGCCCCTGCATGCAGCACTCCGCCCTGTGTCCTGTGAGAAGGCAGATACTGACTATATCACGTGACTGATCAACTAACTGAACTGAATGAACTCTTGAACATGCTAGGAGAACAAATCATCACTGTCTAGTTCAATCAGATGCATATGGCTGAGCTCAGCAGTGACAAGAAATGCAGCAGTACCTCCATTACCACAAAAATAGATGATTGCAAGAAGCTACACACATATGCAGACTCTCTCTCATTCAAAAGCTGTGTCTAGGCAGTGCAATTTCAAAGCTTGTTATTAATTATTATTAGCTTTTTATTTACTGGGCTCTGTTGTGTTTTTCTACTTTTCTTTTCAAGCTTTAAAAAGCAAATGGTAGCATGCGAGTGAGAGAGCCTGGTGGAACTGCTGTGCTGTATCACTTACTTTCTGACTTCTTCCATCACTTGCTTTAGTTCCTGATAAACTAATCTTTTCTTGTAATGTGAACTAGATGAGTTAGTTCACCATGAAAATCTGCTCATTTTGAACATGATTCATAATGATCTATCCATCACTAATCTGTTCTCCTCTGTTTGCCGCCATTCAGATATCTTCCTTTTTGACAGAAAAAAATATCAGACTGCTGTATTCTTTTTTTTTTTTTGCCGAAGAATAAAAAAAATTAAAAAAAAAAAAAAAGACAGTCATTTAAAATGATTGGAACTTAATGCAAGATGGATACAAATGGAAGACTTTATTTCTGTCTTGCATTAATTTAATTGGGATATGTTTTTTTCCATTTTTCTGCTAAAAAAAAAAAAAAAAAAAAAGGGGGGGGGGGGGGGAAACAAGGCACGGATGAGGATATGCAGTTTGTCTAAACTGCCCAGGGCGGTGCTTGTTTATGTCCATATACTATGTCTCTACCCTATTAATATCCTGTATAGTGAGTTATCTGCAGTGTTATGCACATTACTGATTGATTTGTGAATGTTGTACCAATGTTCTATTCTTCTCTGTTATTACATCACACTGTATTGTGTTGGTTGCTGTTTTTCCTTGCAGGAAACAGAAATTCAGTTGTGCCTAGGTGTTGAACCGTCGGAGTAGTGATTTGGCACCTACAGTGCTATGAACCGACACTGACCGTGTGGCTTGACATTTAGATTAAACCAGCACAGGGGCCTAATTTATATATGGACAAGCCTTTGTTCTTTTCATGAGTTGTTTCTGCCATCTAGCTGCAAAGTCTTCCTCAGGGATGTAACTAGCTGTATCGATTGCTATGGGGCCCGTGATTTATTTTTTTTTTAAATAGGTCAATACCTGCTGGAGTGATCAGCAATTTTCACTTACCTATCCTCACTCCTGTTTTCCCTGAAAGCCTAAGAGAAGGCGAGAGTGGGGATAGGCAAGTCAAAATTGGCCATTACCTGCTGGACCTGTGTGGACCTATATGGGGGCACTATATTGTGTTGGGGCCTATAACTGTGCTATGGAGGCTGGCTTTACTATAGTCAGCTAACCCCATAGCACAAGTAAGTAGCTGTGAGATCGGGAGTCCGGGGCTGTTTCCAATCAGGTGACCAGGGGTTCGTACCCAGGTCAGAACCTCCCGGGTCCATCATCCAGTGTTCGCTGAACCAGTTAAGGTAATCTTAACTCTCTGGACAACCCCTTTAACTGTTTTCCTTACTGTTTATACAGGTCTGTTTCCAAATCTTTTCCTGTACAAAACAGCTCACTGAACAAGACATGATTTTTGAGCGTAGGGCATCAAATTCAACAGAAGAATAATATATCAGAAGACTACTTTATATCAACCTGTGTCCTGTGAATGGAGAACTGACAGCCCTTTGTAGACTTATTTTATGGAATACAGACTGCTGCATGAAGAGCTTGTGTTCTGGTGGTGTATGCAAGGCAGAAGCAAAACAGGGAATGCTTTGAAAAAATAATGTTATTTAAGGGAATTGCTTATAATGTAATTCTCATATAAAGCATCATTTATAAAGTGACTACAAACTGAAGTGTCATTTAAGATCTCATTCTAAGCAAGAGGCAATTAAAATCAGTGCTTACTCAGAGCTACACTGAGAAGCAAAAGGGTAACAATGTTCTGAACTTTTGACTTTCAGGCTCCATATCTCACCTTCCACTACAGCTTCAAACATGAGACAACCATCAATCATCTCGGCTATCTCATACATAAATGTGACTATTTAGCATATTTATTTATTTATTCATTATGATTACTTATATAGCGCCATCATATTCCACAGCACTTTACAGACATTGACAGTCCCTGCCCCATATAGGACTCAAAATCTACATTCCCTATCAGTATGTCTTTGGAGTGTGGGAAGAAACCGGAGTACCTAGAGGAAACCCACACAAACACGGGGGGAACATGCAAACTCCTTGCAGATGTTGTCCCTGGCAGGATTCAAACCCAGGTCTCCAGCGCTGCAAGGCTGCAGTGCTAACCACTGAGCCAATGTGCTACCCATATGATTAGTTATGCAGATTCTTGTTACTGCTTTGTTACTGTTTTGTTCCTAAAAATCAAAATTTTGATTTTTATTATTTTGTAAAACCATCTTTGCCTTTCAACACTGCCTGAATCCTTCTCGGCATCAGATTCAAATATGTTTCGACTTAAATCTGATTCCAGGTCTCTTCTACACTTTCCCAATGTTGGTGCATATTGGTCGACTCACTAGGGTACGAATACAGCTTTTTCTTCAACTCTTCCCCTAAGTGTTCAATTGGGTTGAAGTCTGGGGACTGTGGGGGCCAATCCAGCACCTCTACTTCATTGTCATTGAACTATTTCTTTGCTAATCTCGACATATCCTTTGGGTCATTGTCCTGCTGGAACACTATGTCGTCCTTTTCATACCGATAGTACTTGAGTGTATGAAGTAACTCATCTTGTAGGATACTCACATATAGGTCAGCATCAGTGGCGTAACTAGGAATGGCTGGGCCCCAAGGCGAACATTTGACATGTGGCCCCCCCCCCCAAACTGGTTACAGGTCCCCAAACAGTAAAATATGCTCAACAGAGGCCCCAGATAGTATTATATGCTCAACAGTGGCCCCCACACAGCATTATATGCTCCACAGTGGCCCCCATACAGCATTATATGCTCTACATTGCTCCCCCCCACACAAAGTATTATATGCTCCACAGTGGCCCCCACCCTGTATTATATGCTCCCCGCAGTGGCCCTCACCCAGTATTATATGCTTCCCACAGTGGGCCCCACCCGGTATTATATGCTTCCCACAGTGGGCCCCACCCGGTATTATATGCTTCCCACAGTGGGCCCCACCCGGTATTATATGCACCCCACAGTGGCCCCACCCAGTATTATATGCTCCACACAGTGGCCCCCACCCAGTATTTTATGCTCTACAGTGGCCCTCACCCAGTATTATATGCTCTACAGTGGCCCCACCCAGTATTATATGCTATACAGTGGCCCCCACCCAGTATTATATGCTCTACAGTGGCCTCCACCCAGTAGTATATGCTCTACAGTGGCCTCCACCCAGTAGTATATGCTCTACAGTGGCCTCCACCCAGTAGTATATGCTCTACAGTGGCCCCCACCCAGTAGTATATGCTCTACAGTGGCCCCCACCCAGTAGTCTATTCTCTACAGTGGCCCCACCCGGTATTATATGCTCTACAGTGGCCCCACCCAGTATTATATGCTCTACAGTGGCCCCCACCCAATAGTATAAGGTCCACAGTGGCCCCCACCCAGTAGTATATGCTCCACAGTGGCCCCCACCCAGTAGTATATGCTCCACAGTGGCCCCACCCAGTAGTATATGCTCCACAATGGCCCCCACCCAGTATTATATGCTCCCAACAGCTCCCTCTTCAGCGCTATTATTATATTCTGGGGTCTTCTCAGACCCCAGAGTATAATAATCGGAGGCCCAGGGAAGGAGATTAAAATTAACAAACATTCATACTCACTGTGATGATTCCACTTAAATATGGCAATAACTCAAAGCTGTATTTTGATCTCTGGGTATTGTATCTCCTTCCTAGTTCCATTTACTCATAATGTGCGCAGCTATAATCCTAGTTGTATGTTATCAATAGGGCAACCTTGTAACAATAGGGCTTTGTATCCATCCCAGAATAGCTCCATTGAATTCTTACATAGGCCTGGGTGATCAAATAAACATGCATTGTTCAGCCTGGGATGTTGATCAGACATGGTTGATAACATTGTATCATTTCACTTAATCCTATCTCCTCACAAATAATCTGGACTTGAGTGCGTTAGTCAATCAGACTTGCTGTCGCCGGTGACCTCATTCTGGGTGGTGTACTCAAGGGTATAAAAGATGAGGTAAGGGGTCACTGAGGGAGACTATGAGGAGATTGTGCTGAGACTACCACTGGGAGATTACTATGAAGATGCTACTATGAGGAGAGGCTGATGTGATGAGTTGCTGAGATGCTGGAGTTAATGCCGCTGCCTCCACTGGTGATCTCCACATGCTATGTGTGAGTGTTGGACTACAGAACCACATCAAAGAGATGTGTGGTAAAGTAATCATTTCACCTTTATTCCCTTTTATTTTATTGTACTGTATATTGTAACTAGTAACTGTTAATGCTTGCATATATCTGCATATCTGTTCTGAACTGCATGTGTTAGATGTTAATACCGACCCATTTAGGGGTTAATAAATATATAAAATTTAGAAAGCTTGTCTTGTATTTATCTTGTGAACCCAGCACTCACTGGCGGTGAGTGTGGTTTTTTTATGAAAGAAGACTCAGGTGTGGGCCAAAGCGGTGTTGGCGCACTGAGGATCTTTCACACTCACCTTGGCATCCTTGCTCCATCCTGCCGTCTTCAGCGTCTTCAGGCCCTCTTCCGACGTTTCTGCTGGACCTCAGCAGTCACATGGGGGCGTACTGACGTCATTACGCGGCCGCGCCCCCATGTGACCGCTGGGGCCTAATAACAGGCCTCAGTCACATGACGGAAGAGCGCCGGAGAGGACGCTGTGCCCAGGAGAGGTGAGAATATGTATTAATTATTTTCAGTCACCTCCCCTGGGTGCCCTGTCCTGCCATCTATTGGAAAGGGGTCTGCAATATGCCAGGGCCCCTGTCCAATAACAGTATGTATAGCGATAGTGGCTTTCCCCGACCACTATCATAGTGATCCGGGACCCAGCCATCTCTAGCTGACTGCGGGCCCCGTACCCTCACGGGTCCGGTTGTGGTCGCACCCCCTGCGACCACGATCGTTACGCCACTGGTTTGTGAGGATCGTGGTAGCGGCTCCCAAAGGGCTCCGGAACTCCTACTGTCCCGAGCCCTGTGGCAGCCACTACTGCTGCTACCCCGGTATTTACGCCACTGGTCAGCATAGAGACCATCAGCCTTCTTTTCCTTTGTTTCTTCCAGACTAATTTTGCACTCATAAGAGCCCAGTCTATTGACTTTCTTTTAATCACTCGAAATCACCTATTTCCAATCTTCTACTGTCCTCTTTTCGTACTTTTTTGCAAACACGAACCAATGCTTCTTATGACAATTTCAGGCCACCATTCCAGACTTGTGTAACACGCATCGCACAGTACTTGCATGGACATCTGTGATCTCACTATTACGAAGCATACTAGCCACCTTGTGATCTAGACCTTGTGATGAGCCGACTTGTTGACTCTGTTATGGGACTTTTTTATTTTAACTACATCTAGTGTGAGGGAAAGACCTTCTTTGAGGTGTCAGCTTAGATGGACTTTGGCTCTGTTATGGGGGTATCGGATTGACGCTCTTTTCAGGGCGCAGTGGATACCGATTAACCCATTTGACAGTATACCGGGATCTAACACACAGCATCAGCTGGCTGTGTGTACTCTTTGCCCGGTGCCTGTCTAAGTGCTAGTGTAGTCTGTGACAGCACAATGGGATCTAGCATGCAGCATCAGCTGGCTGAGTGCATCATCTGCCCGGCGTCTGCCCACATACTAGCATACCCTGGCGGGAGTGGGCTCCTTTGTGTGAGGGTCATATTCGTCATCATATGTCATATACATCATCAGTGTCTATTCCTATTCTATAGGACTACAAGGTTATACTGTATCTGAGCTCCGTGCTAATTTGGCCGTTTTTTTTGCCCTAGAACTAAAGCCTGTGTGATGACTAAGACACTGGGAGTGACCTGCCTGACCTATGAGGGTTATGATTAGTCACCATCCGTGTATGCAACTCAAAGTCCATCCTGTAGGGAGACACCTGTTATACACTCCAATGTCTCATGTCGAATCTGATTTCACACAACAAAATACACTGATGACTCACGATTTATGTCTCATCTCTTTCTGTTTATTATTTTTAATCCTAATTAATAAAAGTTAGATTTTAGATTTTTCATTTCGATATACAGTGGGGGAAAAAAGTATTTAGTCAGCCACCAATTGTGCAAGTTCTCCCACTTAAAAAGATGAGAGAGGCCTGTAAATGACATCATAGGTAGACCTCAACTATGAGAGACAAAATGAGAAAACAAATCCAGAAAATCACATTGTCTGATTTTTAAAGAATTTATTTGCAAATTATGGTGGAAAATAAGTATTTGGTCAATAACAAAAGTTCATCTCAATACTTTGTTATATATCCTTTGTTGGCAATGACAGAGGTCAAACATTTTCTGTAAGTCTTCACAAGGTTGGCACACACTGTTGCTGGTATGTTGGCCCATTTCTCCATGCGTATCTCCTCTAGAGCACTGATGTTTTGGGGCTGTCGCTGGGCAACACGGACTTTCAACTCCCTCCAAAGGTTTTCTATGGGGTTGAGATCTGGAGATTGGCTAGGCCACTCCAGGACCTTGAAATGCTTCTTACGAAGCCACTCCTTCGTTGCCCTGGTGGTGTGCTTGGGATCATTGTCATGCTGAAAGACCCAGCCACGTTTCATCTTCAATGCCCTTGCTGATGGAAGGAGGTTTGCACTCAAAATCTCACGATACATGGCCCCGTTCATTCTTTCATGTACATGGATCAGTCGTCCTGGTTCCTTTGCAGAGAAACAGCCCCAAAGCATGATGTTGCCACCCCCATGCTTCACAGTAGGTATGGTGTTCTTTGGATGCTACTCAGCATTCACTCTCCTCCAAACACGACGAGTTGTGTTTCTACCAAACAGTTCTACTTTGGTTTCATCTGACCATATGACATTCTCCCAATACTCTTCTGGAACATCCAAATGCTCTCTAGCAAACTTCAGATGGGCCCGGATATGTACTGGCTTAAGCAGGGGGACACGTCTGGCACTGCAGGATCTGAGTCCCTGGTGGCGTAGTGTGTTACTGACTGTAGCCTTTGTTACGTTAGTCCCAGCTTTCTGCAGGTCATTCACTAGGTCCCCCCATGTGGTTCATTTTGACCCCATGGAGTGAGATCTTGCGTGGAGTCCCTGATCGAGGGAGATTATCAGTGGTCTTGTATGTCTTCCATTTTCTAATTATTGCTCCTACAGTTTATTTCTTCACACCAAGCTGCTTGCCTATTGCAGATTCATTCTTCACAGCCTGGTGCAGGTCTACAATTTTGTTTCTGGTGTCCTTCCACAGCTCTTTGGTCTTCACCATAGTGGAGTTTGGAGTGTGACTGTTTGAGGTTGTGGACAGGTGTCTTTTATACTGATAACAATTTCAAACAGGTGCCATTACTACAGGTAATGAGTGGAGGACAGAGGAGCCTCTTAAAGAAGAAGTTACAGGTCTGTGAGAGCCAGAAATCTTGCTTGTTTGTAGGTGACCAAATACTTATTTTCCACCATAATTTGCAAATAAATTCTTAAAAAAAAAAATCAGACAATGTGATTTACGGGATTGGTGGCTGACTAAATACTTTTTTTTCCCACTGTACAGTATCTATACCCTATCCTTTGACTCTACTCTAAAAATAATCTGATAGTGATAATAACACAGGACTGACCTTCGTGTTGTATGAAATATTGTGTCCTTACAAGCATTTACTCCGATATTTTGCCTGGACGTCCACCTCTTGGCTTTTAATTGGATGGACGGACTTTGTTTCATATTCTTACAACTGTGATGGCAATCACATGATGCAGCTTGGCAATTTTCTTGGTCGAGAAACTGCTATCAATGAACTGGATGATGCTGTTTCTCTTTTCATGACAAGAATCTGCATAACTAATCATATGCTAAATAGTTGCCAGTCACATTTATGTATAAGATATCTAAGATGATCGTCTATAAAATGATGGTAGTCTCACATTCAAAGCTGTAGAGGATGGTGAGATATGGAGCCTGAAAGTCAAAAGTTCAAAACATTGTTACCCTTTTGCTCGTCAGTGTACAGTCATGGCCAAAAGTTTTGAGAATGATACAAATATTAATTTTTACAAAGTCTACTGCTTCAGTTTTTCTAATGGCAATTTGCATATACTCCAGAATGTTATAAAGAGTGATCAGCTTAACAGCAATTACTTGCAAAGTCAATATTTGCCTAGAAAATGAACTTTATCCCCCAAAACACATTTCAACATCATTGCAGCCCTGCCTTAAAAGGACCACCTAACATCGTTTCAGTGATTGCTCCATTAACACAGGTGTGGGTGTTGATGAGGATAGGGCTGGAGATCAATCTGTCATGATTAAGTAAGAATGACACCACTGGACACTTTAAAAGGAGGCTGGTGCTTGCCATCATTGTTTCTCTTCTGTTAACCATGGTTATCTCTAAAGAAACACGTGCAGTGCATCAGCATTCCATCGCAGCATCCCGCTCCTGATTAGGCCCGGATGAATGGGCCTAATCAGGAGGGCGTCTCGAGCCGCGGACACCGCGGGCAGAATCCGCGGCAAGATTGAGCAGGATGCTTCTTTTTTCCGCGTCTTGCTGCGATCTCTGCCTCCCATTGAAAACAAATTCCTCCGTGTGAACACACCCTAACTGAGCTGTTACTAGTGAAATCTGTACACATTTGTACTGCCAATATGTAGAGCATTAGCTAAATGAGGAATGATCACTTCAAATGACTGTAAACTCCAGTTTTATACAACCAGAGGTGTAACTTGAAGCTGCTGGACCCCAGTGCAAAATCTGTAATAGGGCCCCTACCAACTTTGTGCCATGTATGCTAGTAGTATACAGTTGTGCTAAAAAGTTTACATACCCCGGCAGATTTTTTGGTTTTTTTGGCCTTTTTTCAGAGAATTTGAATTATAACACATTCATTATGATTTAAAAAGAGAAGACACAGAAGTTTGACAATAAATTGCTTCAAACAACCACTAACCATGAGTGGAGAAAAAGGTTTTGTGTTATCATTCATATTCTCTGAAAAAAGGCAAAAAAACAAAAAATCTGCCGGGGTATGTGAGCTTTTTAGCACAACTGTATTTAAGATGGCAGAGACCTGCTGCCTCTGCACTTCTTATAGCCACATAACTTGAAGCTACTGAACACAATGAAAAATCTAATGGGGTCCCACCTACCTCGTACCATTTAGAACAGGGGTCTCAAACTCGCGGCCCGTGGGCCAACTGCGGCCCTCGGGACAATAGTTTGCTGCCCCCACCTCAATATCAAAGTTTATTGTTAGTGTGGCCCGAGTTTGATACGAATGGCACCAGGGACGCACTGTCTGGGGGTGGCATTTTTTTACTATCTAATGTAAACCAGCCCAGGACAGGCTGCTTTAAAAAAAAAAAAAACAATGCTGAGCGGGGCCTGTCCTGGGCTGGCTTACGAGACGTCCGCATCTCAGCGCAGGCAGCGATATAATGACGTCATCGCGCCTCCTACGCTGAGACACAGACGTCTCGGACAAGAGGAGGCGGCGGCTGCATCAAGGCATCGCAGGTAGGGGAGGATAAGTTTTTTTATTTATATAAATAGGCCGTGACCTGCTGGAGTATCCCTGGCAGGTAATGGCCTATTTATTTACCTACACCGCGTCTGCTCGTGGCCGCCTCCACTTCCCCTTCTGCTATGGGACGCAGAAAGGGAAGTGGACGCTGCTGTGAGCAGCTGCAGGCTTCGGTAAGTGAGGCCGCGGGCCTCAAATACTACTATTATTATACTCTGGGGTCTTTTCAGAACCCGGAGCAGGGGCGTAACTATCGGGGTAGCAGCAGTAGCAGCTGCCACAGGGCCCGGGACATTAGGGGCCCCGGAGCCCTGTGGCAGCCGCTACTGCGAACCCCACAAACCAGTAACGATCGCGGTCGCAGGGGGTGCGACCGCGACCGGACCCGGCAGGGTAGGGATCCCGAGGACAGCTGGAGATGGCCAGGCCCCGGACCATTATGATAGCGGTCAGGGAAAGCCTGGTTCCCCGACCTCTATACATAATGTTATTGGAGAGGAGTTCTGGCATATTGCAGGCCCCTTTCCAATACATGCCAGCCCAGGGGAGGTGACTGAAAATAATAAACACATATTCTCACCTCTCCTGAGCGCAGCATTCTCTCCGGCGCTCTTCCGTCATGCCTGTGATTAGGCCCCAGCGGTCACACGGGGCGCGGCCGCGTAATGACGTCAGTGCGCCCTCACGTGACCGCTGAGGCCCAATCACAGGCCTCGGCAGCGACGTCGGAAAAGGTCCTGAAGACGCTGAAGACGACAGGATGAAGCGAGGATGCCAAGGAAAGGTAAGGCAAGGTAAGTATGAATGTTTGTTATTTTTAATCACCTTCCCTGGGCCTCCGATTATACTCTGGGGTCTGAGGAAACCCCAAAGTATAATAATAGCACCGATGCGGAGGGGGCTGTTGGGAGCTTATAATACTGTGTGGGGGCCACTGTAGAGCATATAATACTGTGTGGGGGACACTGTAGAGCATATAATACTGGGTGGGGGCCACTGTAGAGCATATAATACTGGGTGGGGGCCACTGTGGGGGGCATATACTACTGGGTGGGGACCACTGTAGGGAGCATATAATACTGGGTGGGGCCCACTATGGCGGGGCATATAATACTGGGTGGGTACCACTGTAGGTAGCATATTATACTGTGTGTGGGGGGAGCAATGTAGAGCATATAATGCTGTATGGGGGCCACTGTGAAGCATATAATGCTGTGTGGGGGCCACTGTTGAGCATATAATACTATTTGGGGCCACTGTTGAGCATATTTTACTGTTTGGGGACCCATAACCGGTTCAGGGGGGGCCCCATGTCAAATGTTCGCCTTGGGGCCCAGCCATTCCTAGTTACGCCACTGCCCTGGAGTATAATAATCGGAGGCCCAGGGGAGGTGAGGGAACATAAAAACCAATGTACTTACCTCTCCTGCGATCGGTGTTACTCCGAGCAGGCTTGGGGCCTCTGGTGACGTCATCAAGTCGCGTCGCTGGCCCGATCACGTGACGTGTGTGCGCAATTAAACAGGGCCGAAAGCTGCAAGGAGTGCACCGATGTCCAGGATAGGTAAGTAACATTGGTTTTAATGTTTGTCACCTCCCCTGGGTCTTCGATCATTATACTCTGGGGTCTGAAATAATACAGTGTGCAGGGGCCACAATGGAGCATAATACAAGTGCAGGGGCCACTAGGGAGCATAATACCGTGTGCAGGGGCCACTAGGGAGCATAATACCGTGTGCAGGGGCCAATATGGAGCATATTACCGGTGTGGAAAACCTGATGCGGCCCAGCCTCACTCAGACTCTACCTCCAGCAGCCCCCGGGTAAATTGAGTTTGAGACCCCTGATTTAGAATATTGGTAGATTTTATGTATCAAAGGAACCTTTCGGCCCCCTCAGGGTCAAGAGCTCATCAGCGACCCCATATAGCTACGCCTCTGTATACAATTTAGAAAAGTGGTCATAAAATATGGATATAAAATGAATCATGTATATATAAAAACACTAGTCACTGTTCAAAATTATTGTATGCACTTTCACCTATAACAAAAATCACTAAGCCTTTTTTATTAAAAGTTAAGATAAAACTTAACTTTTAATAAACAAATATAAAAATCTCGCCGTGCGATTGACAAATAGTGATAAGATATCAATAATTATGTCCGCCGTTATCACTTAACACATGCTTAACCACTTCTGGACCACCCATTGGGTTTTCACGTCTGGAAGGTGGTTGCCTTGTTCTGCAAGGACGTACTGGTATGTCCAAGCAGATTTCAGCAGCTGAACGAAATGGTGCAGCTACTGAAATGGGGAACCTGCTGTATTACCTTCCCTGCCTTCCCGATCGCTGTATATACAGCACTCAATTGGCACTGTATACACCGCTATGAGTGCCGCCATGATGCAGCTCCCCTCTGACCCGGCCGTCACGTGATCCACTGGGATCAGCATGTGTAAGAGCTGCTCTGGCTACAGGACCCAGATCAGCTCTATAGTAACGGGCAAGAGGCTGTATTCCTCCTGTAACTGTGGCTAAATGTACCAGCCCCAGTTACAGGGGAAATCAGCCTCCCCCCTAAAAAAAGTAAGCAGATGTCCCGAAAGGTCTATTATGACCTTATGGGTACACAATGTTAAAAAAAAAAAAATGTAAAAAAAAAAAAAATAAATAAATTTTTTAAAATAAAATAATATGTCAATAACACGCCGTTATTACTGGTTGTAACTCCACCCCCAATGACACCATACCAAATAAAAATTACTGTAATGGAGAGGAAAAACTATTTTATAAAGTTTTTTGCAGCACTTTGTTATTAAATAAAAAAAAAAAATGAAAAGTCAAAAACACGTTTTCCCTCCTCTTTTGTTTATATTTTCCTGTATATAAAAAAAAATTAAAACACATGCAAAATTAAAACAACATAAAAATAAAGCCCTATGTGTCACCGAAAAAAGACGCAGAAATTAGTTGAACACCACAAATGATAAGAATGTTACATCCCTCAAAACCACATACACAAAAAACCCGAAAATGTGTCTGGTCCTGAACCATAAATTGGCCTGGTACTGAAGTGGTTAAGTATGGCCCATCCTCTAATCAACAACATTCAGGGCTAGCCATAAATGTCTATAGCAGTGGTATACCAACATAATTTATATTGAATATTAGGGAGGGATGGTTCTCAAATTCTTCTCTGTATAAAAACAGTGTGGAATCTGAGCTTAATATGCAGCAGGTCAGGCGGCATATGAAAAATCACATTCCTGACTGTGTCTTTAACCAGTGATATCTCCGTTTTTAGCTAGAGCTGCAGTCTTGGCAGAATGTGAAAGCCAAGAATGCTTAGAGCATTGCTAGTGTAAGGTTTACAACCTGTTTATTTTTCAAAGGAAGTTAGATATGTTAATTAAATAACATATTAGCAAAAAAAAAAAATGGAATAACACTAAGATGCCGCACTGTGTGTTGAGATCCTTTCAGCAGTCTGAAAGAACAGTGACTAGTGAATGGTGATCCCTCAGTCTGCATGCACTTTGTACTCACCCAGTCCACAGTATGAAGTCCGGATTAGGCAAAATACTTTTCATTGCATATATGGATGAGTTTATGAGAGAACCTGGAGAGTCGCACAGATAATTCCCCCATTTCCCTGCATTTGTAACCGGCTGGTCCCCTGCGGATGGACACACTTTTCCAGGGTTCGTGGTCACTGTGTAGTTTGGGTCTAGATGTAAATCTGTCAAGTGCCAGAAGTAACCTAAGGAAAAGACAAATCAAACAATTTAAGTTGAGAATCCAATATACCCAGTTTGTATCTTGCAAACATTAGTTTTCTTAGGTCATCTTGCTTACCTCTTTCTGATGTGGTGAAAACAGTGTACACTGCCATAAACTGAAAGATAACAATTCTCATGGCGAACGAAGGCTGAGTCTGTGGAGACTTGATTCTGAGCCGCCTCCTCCTTCTACTCCTAACTCTGACCCGATGGTCTTTTCAGGAAGTGCAAAATGTTACGTATGAAAAACTTTCTATTCTATGTCATTTACAACCTAAAGGTTTGTTTCACAGGGTGATACGCATGTCACAGTTTTACAGCTTAAATAACTATGAAGAAAGAACTGTCCTGCACTCAGAGCTGCAGGAACTCGCTTTGATGCTGCAAGCTCAGTTCATAGGAACCAGGTTCCGTCTGGGAAGTACAGCTGACAAGGAAGGAAGGACTAATTAAGGGATATGTGATAGATTTTGGGGGTGGTCTCTATTGAATTGTTTCATCCAATTTGATATGCAGTTTCTATGTAGAGCACATTTACCAAATTTATTCAGAACATTTCTCAGTGTTATGACAACAGACCCCATTCTTGCAAATTCCAACATGCAGTAAGCCTTTTTTTGCTCCAATGTCACCACCTTATTTCATGCTTGGCTCTTGAAAAATGAAAGCTGTGCTGCGATTGGTTGCTATGGGTAACTAAGCCTGTTTTGCTTTGATTTATATAGATACTCTCTTTGGGCCAGACAGATTATGGACTAGATGTGCCTTCCTCAGTATCAGAATGTGGAAACTTGAGACTACTATTAAAATGAATCAATATACATTAATAATTCATTACATCAACAAAATAAATAGTGTCATAAAGCTTTGAGATAAATAGTATCATACAGTAGGCTTACAAAGAAATGCAAAAGTAAAGCTAGTGTTAGGCCCAATTCACATCTGCGTTCGGGCAATTCCATTCCCCTCTCCGCATGAAAAATGCGGAGAGAAAAGTGCTGCTTGAGCGGAAACCACATGGACTCCATTATAGTCTATGGGGTACGTCGGTTTCCTAAGGTAACCGCTTTTTTATGCGGATTAGGTTTCCATTCAGGGGGTCCCCAAGCAGACTCCCCGAACGGAAACCCATGCGCAGATGTGAACTGGTCCTTAGTATCACAGCCTTTATTGTGACAGAGAAGGGGGATAGTATAGTTATTTTAGTGAGGCAGCCACCCAGCCCTTCAAGCTTGTTACCGACACAGAAATGGAGAGGAAATTCCTAGCATAAGTTGGAATCAAACATGGAAATGGAGCTTCCTGGACTGTGAGAAGGGCTCTGAAATTCGGCCAGATTTCATAATTAACCCCAGCCTGATTCAGGCCTTAGGCTAAGGCCCCATATAGTGTGCCACAGCCAAAAAGCGCTGTGGGAAAAACAGAAAGTCCGCAGAGTTTTCCTACTTTCTGCTTCAATTATACCTATAGGGAAACCGCCAGCATTTCTGTAGGTATAATTGACATGTTGCGATTTCCAAAAATGCAACTGTTTTGGAAATCGCAGCATTTCCGCTGCAGGTATTTTTCTGCAATGTGTGGATGGGATTCGCCACGTGGAGCTTCAGCCTTAATGACCCATCCATTTTTTGCATTCCTCTATCGACACATACCAAGAGCTATACTGTTGTACATTTATCCACAGGTATAACTATATAAGAGCTTACTTTTTTTTTGCGGGACAAGTGTTTAATGGAACTATTTTGTGGTAAATGTATGTAATTGCTTAATGGTTGGATGCAAAGCCACAATAAAAGCAACAGCAAGAAATTGGCTGACAACTGCAAGCAGTAGAAACAGCTATCTACAACTAGCACATGTCTGTGAGACAAGACAGACCCCCTAGACACCTTCACCAGAGCTCGCCGCAAGGAGAAATGGGCTTTGCTGGACCTGGGGATCTGAATTGTACAGATAAATGTACAGTACTAATAATAGATGCACAAAGTAAAGAAAACTTACAAAGAAGAGTGGATGCAGAGAAGTTGCACTTCATATTTTGCTTTGGTTATTTTGAACAAATACTACAATGCAGACTTCCACACATATGTGTACCTAGCCATAGACTAAAACATGAAAAATTATAATAATGCCCATAGTAAAACCAATAGACCAAAAAAAAAAAAAAAAAAAAAAATATATATATATATATATATATATATATATATATATATATATATATAGAATTAGTTCTTACCGTCAAATTTGGTTTCTAGGGAGCCCTTCATGACAGCGCCACAGGAGGATGAATCGCTACCTCTAATAGGGATAGAAAACACACAAGAGGTTAAAAGTCCTCTCCTCAGTGTATTTCAATGGACCATGAGAATGCAGCTCAACTTATAGAACTATTACTTCATACATCAAAAACATAAAACTTAAATCGGGAGGGTAGTAAATTCGCTGTCATGAAGGGCTCCCTAGAAACTGAATAAGGGTAAGATCTAATTCTGTTTTCTCCTATTGCCCTTTATGACAGCGCTAAAGATGGGCGATCCTCAGAAGATTTTTTTTCGACCAGTGTTCAGACAAAGTGAACACCTGTTTCAATTCGAATTTGTTCGGTTAGAACCAGAAAAGAAATTATTATACTCTGGGGTCTCTTCACGCCCAGTGACGTCATGACGCTCGGTATGCCCATGTCACCAATCACAGGCCTCAGCGGTGACCCTATGTGATGAAAGAAGCCCATTTGTGTATGTATTATTACTGAATCATATTATTCATATGTGTATCCTTAGTGAATGTATTGCTTATGCATGTGTTATCAGTCTACCTCAGTGGTATGTGTGTATACAAAGAGGAGGGGGTTCAGAGGTGAAATGCTCTTTCCTTCCTGTGCAGGGCCAGATGTCCATTTTATTGCTTTACAAAGGCCTGGAAGGTACACAGCTTTACAAGCTGAAGATAGAACATTCATCTTTTCCAGAAGAAGATGACTTGTTCATTTCCCACCTCAGGGTAGGAGGTGTGGCTAAGCACAAGCCACAAAAGACTTTTTCTTTACCACTGTTACATTTGGAAGCAAGCTAACAAAGCTGGGTGTGTCCAGTCCAGCAGAGATCCTCCGAGGTCCTTTTTTTTTTTTTTTTTTTTTTTTTTTTTTTTTTTTTTTTTTTTTTTTTTTTGGTGGGGGGGGTGTTTGTGGTTTTTTTTTTTTTTTTTTTTTTTTTTTTTGGGTGGGGGTGGTTTTTTTTTTTTTTTTTTTTTTTTTTTGTTTGTTTTTTTTTTTTTTTTTTTTTTTTTTTTTTTTTTTTTTTTTTTTTTTTTTTTTTTTTTTTTTTTTTTTTTTTTTTTTTTTTTTTTTTTTTTTTTTTTTTTTTTTTTTTTTTTTTTTTTTTTTTTTTTTTTTTTTTTTTTTTTTTTTTTTTTGTTTTTTTTTTTTTTTTTTTTTTTTTTTTTTTTTTTTTTTTTTTTTTTTTTTTTTTTTTTTTTTTTTTTTTTTTTTTTTTTTTTTTTTTTTTTTTTTTTTTTTTTTTTTTTTTTTTTTTTTTGGGGGTTTTTGGGGGGGGGGGGGGGGGGGGGGGGGTTTTTTTTGGGAGAATACTTTTATGGGGGGGGGGGGGTGTTTTTTTTTTTTTTTTTTTTATAGTGTGTGGGGGGGTTTTGTTTTTTTTTTGGGTTTTTCGGGGGTTTTTTTTTAATGGGGGGGGGGTTTTTTTTTTTTTTTTGTTTTTTTTTTTTTTTCAACTGTTTATTTTAAAAGTTTTTGTCATACAGAGAGAATAACAATATACGAGAAACATAAGAGAACTGAAGGTAACTGAAACATAGGACAGACGGGGATTACTCAGCATTCTCAATAAATTACAAAGCTTTAAACAAACTGGCCAGAAATGGCCCCAAAAAGGCCAAGGAATCCAACAACAAACAGGGGCAGACAAGACAGGAGGACAGAAGAGTGACAGAAGGACATCCAGGAAGTAAGGGGCCACACAGCAGCCATATCAGAGAGGCCGGACCGCCCAAAACTCATCCCACAGTTTCAAGATCAGGTAGAACCTCTCCTCCTCATTATTAAGAAGGGCCGTCAGGTACTCCAGGGAGCGCGCATCTTTAATCCTAGCATATAACTCCTCCAGGACCGGGGGGGCTGGTTGCCGCCAGTGTTTAGCAATCAGACATCTAGCGGAAGTAAGGAGGAGCACAGGGGACAGGGGAAGGCTAACACCCAGGACCCCTTCCAGGAGACCCCGGACCTGGCGCCAATAAGGCTGGAGCAGGGGGCAATTCCAAAAGAGATGGAAAATATGTGCAGGGCGGGTGCCACACCGCCAGCAGTCCGGGACATTCTTGTCAAAAGAGTGAAGTGCAGGTGGGGTATGATATCAATGCATCAACATCTTAAAAATATTTTCTTTTTGTGTAACACATCTAGAAGTCCTGGGTGCTCTACTCCATATGAGGGACCAATCTTTACTCGAGATGGGTGTCCCCAAATAGGTCTCCCACCGTGACATATAGGTATGTTGGGGCAAAACATCTGGGGTGGGATTCGAAAGAAGGCGGTATATATCAGAAATAAGCCCTGTTGTCCCAACACCCGTTTTACAAAGTTTCTCAAAAAGCGTAGGGAAGGGTGCTGTTGGGCCTTGAAAAATAGAGGAGGCCAGATGGGAGACCTGGATATACGTGAACTCACTGGACTGGGGCAGGCCAAATCCGGACTGGAGATCAGCAAATGGTAAAAGAGCCCGGGTCCTATAATCAATGATGTCAGCGTACTGAAAAAGGCCCGCTCTCAGCCAAGGACCCGCTACCGGCCCAGTGAGTCCAGGCGGGTAATTAGGGCGAAGAAGGAAAGCGGTCATGGAGGAACACGAGGAGGAGAGGGGGAAACGGGATGCACATGTGCTCCAAATATCTCTCGTGAGTGCCATAGGGCCTAACAAGGCACTCCCGGGGGGGGGGAATGAGGACCAGTCCAAAGCAGGGAATTAGGATGTTGCGGAGCAAGCCACAGCTTCTCGATCTCCATCCACTTAGAGTAAGCCTGGAGAGTGGACCAGGCCGGGACCCTGCGTAGGTGGGCCGCCCAGTAGTATAAAACAAAATTGGGAAGAGAAAGGCCACCTCTCTCCCTAGGGGTCATCATAAGCTGCCTAGAAAGCCTGTGTCTCCCTCCAGCCCAAACAAATCGGAGGATGGAGCCCTGCAGCGCCCGGAGGTCCTGAAGGGGCACCGGGACCGGGAGGGTCTGAAAATAATAAAGCAGCTTAGGCAGGATAGTCATCTTTACTGCGTTCATCCGGTCAAAGAGAGACAGAGGCAGTACCAACCACTTAGTAAGGAGGGCCCGAATATGTCTAAAAAGGGAGGGGAAATTTGCCTGGTATAATTGGGAAAAGGATCCAGTTAAATATATGCCCAAGTATTTTAGCGAGGAGGACTGCCATCTATACCGAAAGGCGGCCTGAAGGCCAGCCAAGCTAGACGGGGGAATTCGAATAGGTAGGGCCTCTGTCTTTGAAGTACTGACCTTATAACCAAACAGACGGCCAAAGTGGGAAAGGAGGCCATGGAGGTTGAGAAGGGATACATGGGAGTTAGTAAGGGTCAGGAGGATATCATCAGCGAACAGGGAAAGCTTGAATTCTCGATTGCGTACACGAATCCCCGCAATATCGGGGCTCAGACGGATGGCCGCCGCCAGTGGCTCAATACAGAGTACAAAAAAAAGAGGAGATAGAGGGCACCCCTGTCTAGTGCCGTTGTGTAGACGAAACGGGGGAGACGAGGGCGTGAGGGAGCTTGACAGTGGCCGACGGGGAGGAGTAAAGACCCTTGATTGCTATCAAGAAGGGAACCGTAAAGCCAAACGTGGCCAGGGCCTCAAATAAAAAGGGCCATCCCAGACGATCAAACGCCTTTTCCGCGTCCAAGCTGAGTACCAAGAGTTCGGAACCAGAGCAAGATGCCACGTCTATAAGATCGATGGTTCTCCTGGTATTATCACCTCCCTGGCGGCAAGGTACAAAGCCCACCTGATCTTTATGGATCAGGGAGGGGAGGCACATGTTAAGTCTAGACGCCAGAATCTTGGTAAACAGCTTGAGATCCTTATTCAGAAGTGATATGGGCCTGTAATTCCTGCAATCAAGGTGGTCCTTATCAGGTTTCAGGATGAGGGTGAAAAAAGAGTGTGAAATAGAATCAGGGATTGGTTTACCAGACAAAAAGGCCGTGAATAGGGAAACAAGATGCGGGATCAATTCCGCCCCAAATACCTTGTAGTATAGGTAGGTGAGGCCATCAGGGCCAGGCAATTTCCCATTAGGGAGTTCCTGGAGCATTTGGGAGACCTCGTCCGTCGTGATAGGTTTGTTAAGAAGAGCAAGGTCTTCCGGGGAAAGAACAGGCAAATTACAGGAAGACAGGAAGTCCTGTAATAATGCTGAGCGCGTCGCAGGATCAGGGGGTAAGTCCGATGGGAGGGAGTACAGGTCCAAGTAAAAGGCATGAAATAGACGCGCAATCTCACTAGGGACGTACACAACGGCCCCATCAGATCGCCGCAGCGCATAAGCCGAACCCCTTTCCGTTCGGTCTCGTGGTTGACTAGCCAAAAGCTTATGGGGTTTGTTGGCCCTATCATAGTACTGCTGTCTGGTGTAAAGCAGTAACTTGGTGGTCTTTTGAAGAAGGGTCTCCCTAATCTGGGCCCGAAGATCTATCAAGGTTTTAAGGAGGGCCCGCGACGGGCTAGATGCCATGCGAGTCTCCATTGCCTGCATATTGTAGATGGAGCCGAAGCTCCTCAAGCCGTGCGTTAGCGTCCCGTTTTAGCCGGGTGCCCAAGGCAATACAATGTCCCCTCATCACAGCTTTATGGGCCTCCCACAACGTCGCCACGGAAGATACAGATCCCAGATTAAGTTCGAAAAACGTTTTTAGGTGAGTACAGAGCTCCTCACGAGTCTGCACCCTCTGAAGGAGACTCTCATTAAGTCGCCAATGGCATATTCTGGTGTGGACCGAACCAGCACGCAATACTAAGGAGATTGGCACATGGTCAGACCAGGTGATGGACCTGATCGAGGCATCCTGAAGAAGGCGCAGAGCCGGAGCATTTCCAAAAAAGTAATCTATTCTGGAATGGGTCTGATGAGGGGCTGAATAGAATGTGTAAGACTGGTCAGTCGGATAGTTAATCCTCCAGAGGTCATAGAGAGAATACCGACGGATTATGCGACGGAAGTGAGCTGAAAGACTACACCTGGAGAGGCGACGGGAAGTACCTGACAGGGAATGGTAATCCATAGAGTCCGAAAAAGACATGTTAAAGTCCCCTCCAACAAAAAGGGCAGCAGAGGGTAAGGCTTCCAGTTTATTAAGGACCTTAGTAAGAAAATCAGGTTGAGAGGAATTAGGGGCATAGAGGTTACAGAGGGTGATTGGCTGGCCCTCAAGCCTACCGTGGAGAATCACAAACCGCCCCAAAGGATCGAGGACGGAGGTAGTGACCTCCAGGGGGCATGATGAGGAGATAAGAATGGCAGTCCCCGATCGCTTTTTAGAGTGAGTGGCCGAATAAACTGTTGGGAAAAAACGCAAGGCAAAGTTAAAGTTACAGGTGCTGTCAAAATGGGTTTCCTGGAGAAATGCTATATCAGCCTTAAGGGCACGCAGTTCTGTCAGGGCTAACCTACGCTTCACATTGGAGTTAAGGACTTTAACATTAAGGGATACAATTTTAGCCATAACTCAGGATAAAGGGAGGGGCGCAAGGGGGACGAGGCCTATCACAAGGAGTCAATGAGGGTGCGGAGTCCCAGAGGGAGCAGAGTCTCGTCCAGGAGGCTTGCCGACGTCTCGTCAGGATACGTGAGGACCACACCTGGAGTACACAGAAAAGAACGAGAGGGGGGGGGGGGAGACAAGACAGAAAGCAAAACAAGGAAGGTAAATTACAATAAAACAACACCATTACCGGGAAAAAGATCTCCCGGTAGGGATTAGGAGGGTATACAATGGTTTAAGACCAATGTAAATCTGCCTATAACAAAGTGCCGTGTAAGCAGTTAAAAACCACGGCAACGTACCCCTAAGGGGTGGGAGGCGAGGCTGAGGGGCAAGCTAGCAGCAGAGAGCCAATAATAGTAAATCGAGCCAATAAGATAATTGAGAGGAAAAACCAACCACACTTAACAAATGTGCTGGAACCAGCATTAACTAACGCAGCATCAAACCTGCATGGAAGCAAAGAAGAAAGTCATCAAAGGGCCAGGTTAAATCAAGGGGGGGAAACCCGGCATGACACACGGGATGACCCAGCGCCAGATGCTGAGTCCGAATATGGCAGGCGTCGTCTTCTCGGCTGGACAGTAGTCCAGACCGGAGCCGGAGGGGGGGTGGGAGGGCAGCAGAATCCCAATCTTCAAGCATAGGGAGGGGAACATCCAGGACAGCACAGAAATCCTTCAGGTCGGCGTGAGATTTCAAAGTGATAGTGCGACCATTTCTCCTGACAATGAGAGCAAAAGGGAAGCCCCACCGGTACTGAAGCTGATGTTCCCTTAGGGTTGAAAGGAGAGGTCGGAGCAAACGCCGTTTTTGCAAGGTGATCCAGGACAGGTCAGGTTAAAGCTGGACTTTGGCACCGTCAAAGTCAAAATCTTTGTTAGAGCCGGCCTGGGCCATAATAGCTTCTTTGAGTTCAAAGTTCTGCACACAGCAAATAATGTCCCTTGGTGCAGCGGTAGTGCCTTTGGGACGAAGGGCCTTATGTGCTCTGTCCAATTTGATGCGGTGTTCAGGTGGCTTACCCAAAAGCATGTTAAAGATGGCCTCCAGGGTAGCCTTTAAATCCTCCTCCCCCGTGGCCTCCGGGAGGCCGCGGACTCTGATGTTGTGCCTTCTACCACGGTTGTCCAGGTCCTCTATGTGGCGAGTGGTTGCTTTAAGAATCTCGGACTGGGTAGAGACCACATCATGCATTTGGGAGACATAGTTACGGATCTCATCCTGGGAAGACTCCAGTGTATCCACTCTGACAGCTAATTGGCGCAGGTCAGCGCGCACCACGGCAAGTTCTTGCTTAAAGGTGTGTTTAACCTCATCAATGAGAAGTTTGATGTCTTGCTGAAAGTCCTGCCTGGTAGGCAATTGCTGTAGTATAGATTGCCACTGTAAAGGAGGTTCTTGGACAAATTGAGGAAGGGGATGGGGGACCGGCGTGGGACCTGATGACAGCGTGCCCCCTGGGCTCTCCACCGCCACCGGCCCCGCCACCCCTTGGGCACCTAGAGGGAGGTGTACAGACAGCATGGTAGGCAGGGGTGCAGGGCCAGGGGGGGCCCCCAGGGGGGAGGAAAGTCCAATTTGGTGGTCCCGGCCACTCTGGGACATGGTAGTGTTCTGCTGAGTTGTGAAGGTGGGGGGGGAGGGGCTGCAGCAGACAATACCTGAGTGTTGGCATCCCGCCTGCAGGATGCATCTGTAGATGGTGCCCGGGACACACAAGGAGGAGGCCAGTCCCCCAAGATGGCGGCCGCACGAGGCCTATCCTGAAGGGAGCGTCGGTCCGGGGAGTGGGGAGACAGGTCAGGAGGAGCTGCAGAGGAATCAGCTGACAGGGGACTTCGTGGAGAAGAGCAGGAGTCCCGGTGAGTGCGGGGGAGGGAGACAGTGTGCGCGGTCCCCCGTGCTATCGGGACCCGCGCTGAGGCCCTGGGCTGCCGCTGGAGGAACGGGTCCATAGTGGAGGGACCCCCGCTAGCTGCTGGGACCACCGGTGGCTTTTTCACAGGGAGCTTCTTCCCCATATAAGGCGAATTTAGCGGGCTCGGTGAGTGGTAAGGCAGGGAACACGGGAGCTCGACCATCTCCATTAACGTTCAGGCCCCCCCCCCCCCCCCCCCATTTTCATCCCCCCCTCCACCACCACACACCACTTCCCCAAAAAAAAAACAAAGAAAACACCACAACACAACACATATTTTTTTCCCCCCCCCCCCCCATTTAAAAAAAAAAAACAAAACCCCCCCCCCCCCCCCCCCCCCCCCACAACCCCCACCCAAAAAAAAAAAAAAACACCAAGAAGATTTTGGGAAAAAAAAAAAAAAAAAAAAATTAAAACACCCCATTCCCCTTCCCCCCCCCCCAAAAACAAAAAAAAGAAAAAAACAAAAAAACCCCCCCCAAAAAAAAAAAACCCCCCAAAAAAAAACCACCAGGGGGGATTTCCCCCCTCTCCACCCCCCCCCCCTCCACACAAACTACCCTAAAATAAATTTGCCCACAAAAAAAAAAAAATATTTATTCCCCCCAATTATACTTCTTTTTTAATTTTTTTCCCCCTTCCCCCCGGAATAAAGGCCCCTCTCTTTTTAAACATTTTCTCCCGAGTACAGCAATGCCCCATTTGTGGTCAAGAACCGCTGTTTTTGGACACAGAGGAGGGCTCAGAAGCAAAGGAGCATTATTTGTCTTTTGGAGCTCTAATTTTACTGGAATGGTTTCTAGGTACCATATCGCATTTGTAGAGCCCTAGTGGTACCACAACAGTGGAAAAACCCCTAAAGTGACCCCATTTTGGAATTCCCTTAAGGAATTCATTTAGGGGTATAGTGAGCATTTTGACCCCACAAGCTTTTACAAATAGTACTGCACAGCAGATGGTACAGAAGGAGAATTGCAATTTTCAAATCATATATGCCATTTCAGTGCCAATATATTGTGCCCAGCATGTGCCACCAGAGACATTGACCACATAAATTGTAATGTGGGTTCTCCTGGATATGGCAATATCCTGCATGTGGCTGTTGTGTGATGCTTGACTACACGGCAGGGCTCAGAATGGAAAAGGAACATGGATTTGACAGCATAAAAGCATTTCTGCTAAGGCATGTATGTAAGGCACATGAGGTACCAGTACAGTTGAGACCCCAATGAAGTGACCCCATTTTAAAAATGTTATCCATTTAGGTATTCATCTAGGGCAGGGGTCGGCAACCCCCGGCACGCGTGCCAAGAGTGGCACGCGAGGCTTATTTCCCTGGCACGGCAGCAGAGTCCTCACCCAGCAGTTTCGATCGGACCAAACACGGCCGAAACGAAACTGCTATTATTATACTGTGGGGTCTCTTCAGACCCATGAGTATAATAAGCGGAGCCCCCGGGGAGGTGATCAAACATAAAAAACAATGTTAACTCACCTTCCCTGGATCCGCAGCCGCCCTGTGCTCTTCGGGCGCTTCTGCCTGACGTAAGAGACTGCTGACAGGGCCTCAGGGGTCACGTCCGACGTCATTATGCATAATGATGCGACGTGACCCCTGAGACCCAATCAGCGGTCGCTGACGTCAGGGAGAAGCGTCCACACAGTGGCTGCGGAGCGCAGGAAAAAGTGAGTAAGGGTGTGTTCACATATGTCGGCACAGCTATCAGTTTCCCTTCGGCGTGGTGCACACAAGCTGGAGGGAAACTGATGCCAGGACGGATCCCATAGTTTTCTATGGGATCGGATCTGGCACAAGAGGCATCAGTTCTGGCGCCGTATCTGTGCCTCAGCGGGATGGAAAAACGTTACCTGCAGCGTTTTTCCATCTGACTTCCTTAAAATTTCATTAGCGCCTGATGCCGCGGGGTGCTGCCTGAAGATGGATACGGCAGCATCCAGCCTTCTGCAGTCTGTGTACAGTAGTGAAGCCGGTAATTGCCGGCTTCACTACTGTACCTGAGTGAATTGCTCAGGATTGGTTAAAGCTATAAAGAAACACTTTGATTCATTTTAAAGATATGAATCTCCTCTTTAAAATGATACCAAGATCACCATGATCGTCCTTAAACATCCTGAGCCATTCGCTGGTGAAAACGATGTTCGGCATTGAAATCCCAATGCAGATCTCAATTTAAAGATGAGATTCTCATCTTTAAAATGAATCCAGTTGCATCTTTGTGGCCCTAACAGATCCTTAGAAATGGGGCTCTAAAAGTGTCCCCCCCTCCTGCCTCAGTCTGCATCTTAGAGCTAAGGAAGGAGGAGGAGGAGAGGAGCTGCAGAGGCAATGATAACTCATCATTGTCTGTGCATAAACCAGGAGGATAGCAAAGACTTCTGTCCATATTATTCCCTCTCCTATCAATCAGAGAGCATACTATACTTTTGCTCTCTGATTGTCACATAGAGGGATAATGTAATACCCCTCTGAGCCTAATCACATAACCAGGAAGTTATTTGCGCTGTGACCCAGACATTTACCATCGTTCAGGTCGCAGCGCCAGAAGTGTCGCACCAAACACTTACACAACACATGCACAAAGTCACCAATAAAGTTTACATTTTTTCACTGTCCCTTTCCTGTCCATACCTGATCTTTATAGAGTAAAATACTCCGACCGCCTCTCTAGTGATATCTGTTACATGCTAAAATAATAGTAATAGCAATTATCACTAGTATTATCACCATAATACGTGTGCAATAAAGTGGTCGTGTTACACCAATCTGAACACAGCCCTAGTTATCACATTAGTTAGGTGTAGGGATTATTCATTAGAGTTACAATTTTTATAGGGGGATAGAAAATTATATTCTTATGTAAGCTCCTATTTAATTTGCATGCACAGGGTTAAACTGGGGACAGATGGATGGGGACATTAACTGTGGGGATAGCTTGAGGGGGACATTATAGTGTAAGGCGCCACTAGGGAGGCATTATACTGTGTTAGGGCCTCTAATGAGACATTATAATTTGTGCAAGTCGGGTATTCCTAAGTGGTGGTGATGGGGGGGCCCACTTATTTAAACCAGTGCACTGAACCCACCAATGTGTTAAAACAGCCCTGCTAAGGAGCATACTAAGGAGGAACAATAATGGGAGCACTAATGTCAGTATCCACAATATAATGTTCCTTAATGCCCCCCTACAGTATAATGCCACATTAGTTGCCCCCCACACCATGTAATGTCATGTTAGTGCCCCTACACAGTATAATGCCACATTAGTGCCCCCTGCACAGTATAATGCTATGTTAGTCTCCCCACACAGTGTAATGCCACGTTAGTGCCCCCTGCCCCCTTGTTTAAACCTAGGGTGCGTCTTATAGTCAGACATGTCTTTTTGTCCAAAAAATACCGTTAATAGTGGACGTGTTCAGCTTGGACCTTTACTTGATGGTGGATCCCAGTCAATGGAAATTTACTAAAAGTAGTTGAGTACCCCTACTCTATTGGCCTCGGTAGCCCATCATGCCTTGTGGACCATTTGGTGAAAACTGATGACAACTGATGCATTTTCGCATCAGTTTTGGCATCAGTTGTAATGACTAAGGGACAAAAAAACTGATACTGATGCAACTGACATATGTGAACCTACCCTAACATTGTTTTTTATCTTTGTCACCTCTCTTGGCCATCCACTTATTATACTCTGGGGTCTGAAGAGACCCCACAGGATAATAATAGCTAGTGAGTGGTGACAATTGGAATATTATAAAAGTTAGAATATTATACCATGTGCAGGGGCCGCTATGGAGGATAGTACTATGTGCAGGGGCCGCTATGGGGCATAATACCGTGTGCAGGGGCCACTATGGGGCATAATACCATGTGCAGGGGCCGCTATGGGGCATAATACCGTGTACAGGGGCCGTTATAGGACATAATACCGTGTACAGGGGCCGTTATAGGACATAATACCGTGTGCAGGGGCCACTATGGGGCATAATACCGTGTGCAGGGGCCGCTATGTGACATAATACCGTGTGCAGGGGCCGCTATGTGACAGAATACCGTGTGCAGGGGCTGCTATGTGACATAATACCGTGTGCAGGGGTCGTCAGACTTACAATTATTGACCGGCACTCCGAGTACCTCAACTTTGATGTTTTTAATCGAAATCGGCGCACTGAACAAAAAAGGTTGCCTACCCCTGATCTAGGGGTACAGTGAGCATTTTGATCCCACAGGCTTTTTCAAATGGTACAGAAGGAGAACTGCAATTTTCGATTGGTATATGCCATTTCAGTGCCCAATATATTAGGCCCACTTTGTGTCATCAGAGACATGCACTTGTAAAACTAAAAAGTGGGCTATATCGGGTAAAAAAAATTGTATATATGGGCTTAAACTGCTGCTTGGGCACACAGCAGAGCTCTGAAGGGAAGGAGCACTGTGCTTTTTAGCTTTTGGAGTAAATATTTAGAGGGACTTTTGGGTCGCCGTGTTGTTTGTGCAGAGTCCTGGAGGTGCCAGTAACTTGGAATTCCCCAAGAAGTAACCCCATTTTGTAGGGGCAATTATAGAGTCTCTGCAAACGTGACATGGCGTCCAAGAACCAAGAATCTACGCTCCAAAAGCACATAGTGCTCCTTCACATCTCCACCCTGCTGTGTGCCCATACAGCAGTTTATGCCCACATGTATAACAGGATAACGTACTTAACAATGCCATATGTGGGTATAAACTGCTGTTTTGGCACAGCAAGGTGCAGAAGGTTAGGAGCGCTATTTTGGTTTTTGGAGCACAGTTTGGTTTTTGGATGTCATGCCACTTTTGCAGAGTCACTGAATTACCAGTAAAGTAAAATCCGCAGACACGTGACCCCATTTTGAAAACTACACCACTGAAGGGATTTTCAAGTGGGGTAGCAAGCATTTTTAACCCTTGAGTGTTGCATTAATTTAATTTCCAGAAATGTATGCACAACTGTTGGGAATGTTTTGTTTTACATTATATCATATAAGTATTTGTAGTGATTGATATTAAGGACTAGAATGAGACAATAATTAATCAGTCTGATAGATGATGGAAAACTCTCCTCATCTCTGTAAACTTAGTTTTGTGATTTATATATGCTGAACACACAGTTATGGTTTATAAAAGATAAGATAACTAATGAATAAGTTACTCTATTACTCTCTAAGTTTGGTCTGTCTACTGTTTGATATATGTTATATGATGTCAGCATATTTTTCCGTATATTGTGAAAAAGCCAACCCATAAAATCATGTGATCAGTAAGGTATAAAAATTGGTGTCTATTGGAAGTCTGTGGGCAGACACACTATAGCTTGTATGCTGAGCCTTTAGCAGCACAAGATCTCATAAAATGGACTCCTGAAGCAGAAAGACATTCTGTGAAATCAAGCAGATATTAGTCAGCTCCTCAGTACTGCGATTACCAGATTACACCAAGACATTCACTCAGACCGTAGATTGCAAAGGAAGATATATGACTTCAGTCCTGACTTAGGACCAAGGGGGTAAGAATATGCCCTTGGCCTACTATTCCTCAAAACTTGACCCTGTTGCTAGAGCCTTACCATCCTGTGTACAATCGGTAGTGGCTGCAGCAGAGGCCATTAAAGCCTCAGCATCTTTGGTACTTTTTCATCCTCTGACACTTAAAGTACCTCATGCCGTGGCAGTAATCCTATTGCAGAATAAAATCTCATATTTGTCACCATCAAGACACTTATCCTGCATGACACTCCTGCAATCACAACCACATCTTACTCTGGAAAGATGTACTACTCTGAATCCATCCACATTATTGCCCATACTCTCTGATGGGGAACCACACTATTGTCTATCACAGGAGTAGGCACCATTTTTGTTCGGCGTGCCGATTTTAATAAAAAAATCAAAGATGAGGTACTCGGAGTGCCGGTCAATAATTGTAAGTCTAACGACCCCTAAACTAAAGTCATATACCATAAACCATATCACAGAAGTGCTGCCACCAGATGCTTTAGGACACATGCGTTTACTGCTATTTCCTGGGATGCTCCTGTACTTTCTGAATAGAAGCAATGAAAGTCCATGTGCAGCCCCCAATTAGTGGTAAATGTATGTGTCCAGGAGCCCCGTATGGCAGCATCCTTATGGTGAAAACACACTATGTATCTGGATGCAGCTATATTCTTAGGCCACTGGAACTTTTACTTCGATGTAAAACTGGTGCATTTTTGCACAAAAAAAACCAAAAACAACAAAGCCTGAGTTTTCTGTGCAAAAACACATCCTTAATATAGAAAACACATCGTTATACAGAATAATGTTCCATAGTGGTCCCTGCACATGGTATTATGTCCCACAGCCATAGCAGTCCCTGCACACAGTATTACCGTGTTTCCCCGAAAATAAGACACCCCCCGAAAGTAAGACATAGGAGAGGTTTTGTAGAATTGCCCAATATAAGGCATCCCCCGAAAGTAAGACGTACCGTAGGAGACGTTTCGTTTCGTAGCATTCCTGAACAGAACATACCGGTACGGTATATGGTATACCATAACACTGCTGTCGTCCCCTACCTTCACCATTCAGCATCCTGAGCCTGTTGCTTTCCTTGTTGTCCCCCTTTGCCCCGCTGCCGTTATCCTATACAGTACGATGTCCCTGCTGCGTTGTACCGCATGAGTGTGCAGTGGTGAGCGTTCTCCTGGTGTCGGGAAGCAGAGCCTGTCCTTGCTGCGCGATTCTGCTGTAACGATTCTGCTGGGGACGTCACTTTGCGTCGTGACGCCGGCCCGCATCACGTGACGCCGGCCTGGTCCAGCATTGAAGAAGGACGAAGCAGCAGAGAGTGGACCGGATCGAGGAACAGGTAAGCAACGTTGTTTTTTTATGTTTCTATCCTCCCCTGGGTCTCCGACCATTATACTTTGGGGTCTGAAAAGACCCCAGAGTATAATAATTGTGCATGGGTGGTCCACAATGGGACATACCAGTATAATACTGTGTGCAGGGGCCACTATGGGACATGATACTGTGTGCAGGGGCCCCTATGGGACATGATACTGTGTGCAGGGGCCACTATGGGACATGATACTGTGTGCAGGGGCCACTATGGGACATGATACTGTGTGCAGGGGCCACTATGGGACATGATACTGTGTGCAGGGGCCACTATGGGACATGATACTGTGTGCAGGGGCCACTATGGGAGATGATACTGTGTGCAGGGGCCACTATGGGAGATGATACTGTGTGCAGGGGCCACTATGGGAGATGATACTGTGTGCAGGGGCCACTATGGGGAATGATACTGTGTGCAGGGGCCACTATGGGAGATGATACTGTGTGCAGGGGCCCCTATGGGACATGATACTGTGTGCAGGGGCCACTATGGGACATGATACTGTGTGCAGGGGCCACTATGGGACATGATACTGTGTGCAGGGGCCACTATGGGACATGATACTGTGTGCAGGGGCCACTATGGGAGATGATACTGTGTGCAGGGGCCACTATGGGAGATGATACTGTGTGCAGGGGCCACTATGGGAGATGATACTGTGTACAGGGGCCACTATGGGGAATGATACTGTGTGCAGGGAAATTAATGGTTTGGATTGTTATGATGATGTCCTAGAAGATGATGACATAACTGTCATTGAATAAATTTTACTTTCTATGCATACTGTAAATATTGGTAAATGTACCATACTGTTAATTGTTGTTCATGGAAATAATGGTACGGTAGTAAGAAATTCTTGATAGGATTCACAGTTTGTCTGGTTATGCTGGTTTGTGATGACAACTACTGTACAGTACCGTATATAATAAATGTTCATTTTTTTGTTCAGCAATAAATGTGAATTCTTCTTCATTGAAAAAAAATAAGACATCCCCTGAAAATAAGACACAGCACATCTTAATGAGCAAAAATTAATATAAGACGCTGTCTTATTTTCGGGGGAAACAGGGTATGTCCCATAGCAGCTCCTGCAAACGGTATTATATCCCATAGCGGCCCTTGCACACGGTATTAGGTCCCATAGCGGTCCCTGCACACAGTATTTGTCCCATAGCGGTCTCTGAACACGGTATTAAGTCCCATAGCGGCCCCTGCATGCGGTATTATGTCTCATAGCGGCCCCTGCACACAGCAATATGTGCCATAGCAGCCCCTACACACGGTATATGTCTCATAGCTGCCCCTGCACACAGTATGTGGCCCCTGTACACAGTATTATGTCCCATAGTGGCCCCCGCACACGGTATTATGTCCCATAGTGGCCCCTGCACACGGTATTATGTTCCATAGTGGCCCCTGCACACGGTATAATATTCAAATTTTTATAATATTCCAATTTGCGCCACTCACTAGTTATTATTATACTGTGGGGTCTATTCAGACCACAGAGTATATAATAAGTGGAGGGCGAAGAGAGGTGACAAACATAAAAAAACAATATACTCACCATTCCTCGCTCTGCAGCTGCTGTGTTCTCTTCGGGCGCTTCTGCCTGTAGTCAGCGAACGCTCATTGAGTCTCAGGGGTCACGTCACGTCATTATGCGTAATGACGTCAGACGCAGACGTGACACCTGAGGCCCTGTCAGCTGACTTCAGGCAGAAGCGCTTGAAGAGCACACAGCGGCTGCGGAGCGTGGAATGGTGAGTACATTGTTTTTTATGTTTCATCACCTCCCCGGGGCTCCGCTTATTATACTCTGGGGTCTGAAGAAACCCCACAGTATAATAATAGCAGCTTCGTTTCGGCTGTGTTTGGTCCGATCGAAACTGCTGGGTGAGGACTCGGGCTGCCGTGCCAGGGAAATAAGCCTCGCGTGCCACTCTTGGCACATGTGCCAGGGGTTGCCGACCCCTGGTCTATCAGCAATAGCAGAAAAAGTGTTACCACGGGCAGATCTTAAATATGCCCCTTACTCGGATAGCCAGCTGACTCTGTTTGTTCATGGATCTTGTGAAAAGAATCCTGATGGAACAAATGCACTAGGCTATGCCATAGTTACACAACAAGAGACACTTGTGGCTGAACCACTTCCACGACACTATTTAGCACAAACAGCAGAATTGATAGCACTTATAGAGGCTTGTAAAATAGCAGAAGAGAAAATAGTCACCATATATACAGATAGTCAATATGCCTTTTCAACAGTACATGTCTTTGCCCATCAGTGGAAGAATAGAGGAATGGTAACCTCCTCAGGGAAGGATATCAATCACAAAAAGCTGATATTACAGCTATTGGATGCAGTACAGCTTCCAAAGAAAGTGGCTATCTGTAAATGTGCAGCACATTCAAGAAAATATGACCCAACTTTTGTAGGAAATGAGAAGGTTGATTTGGCAGCAAAGCAAGCAGCTGCAAAACAAATACAGTCCAAACAGAACCTGAGCTCATCGATTTAGACATACTTAAAGACATGCAACAATCCTCAGCTAAATCTGAGGAGAAAAAAATGGCTTAATAAATAAATTAAATAAATAATGGCTTTCGTCGCTCCCCTGCCGTTCTTTTCCCATCTAAGGTGAGGAGTGTAGAAGAGGACATCTCTGTTCACCCAGTGCTGCTCTCGGTTCTGGCAGAAAGTTCTCTAGTGTGGATGGCTACAGATTCTATCCCAGCATCTCTGCCTTTTACAGATAGCCCAATCAGAGCTTCCTGTATAGCACTTCCTAATAGCTAGCTGTCTAACTCCTAGCACCCACAGGGTGGTACAACTAATGTGGTAGTACACTCACTTATTTCATTGGGGGACAAAGCAGCATGGGATTTCCTAAAACAATGCACAACCACTTGCAGAACCTTACGACCCAAGCTGTCATCAGCAGAGGCCACAGAATGGATGTAGTAGAACTTGGTGGACAAAGGCCCAGGTGGCAGCCTTGCAGACCTGAGCGTTAGAAGCCTGATGCCTAACAGCCGAGGAGGCTCTGACAGCCCTCACGGAATGAGCCGTCACACAGAGAGGTGGTGGCCTACCCTTGAGCAGATAGGCCTCCCTGAAAGCAGACCGAATCCATCTGCAGATGGAAGCAGCCAGGCCCTTGCAAGGGCCCTCAGGGAGAAAAAAAAAGGTGTCCGAAGAACAGAAGGATTCCATTAGAGACAAATAGACCCGGATTCTTAGGGTCTGGGTAGAAAGATGGTAACACGATGTCCTTGTTAATGTGGAAAGAAGAAACCACCTTAGGCAGGAAAGATGGTGACGGATGAAGGACAGCCTTGTCCTTGTGGAGAACAAGAAAAAGGAGTCTTCTGAGACAAGGCAGCCAGTCCGGTGATCCTGAGAATGGAAGTAATGGCCACCAGGAAGGCATCTTTCCAGGACAAAAGGCAAAGAGAGCTCTTGCACAAAGACTTGAAGGGGGGAGCCTGAAGCGTCTCAAGGACGAGATTGAGGAGGACGGTAGAAAGGAGCACAGTGTGCCACTCCCTGAAGGAAGGTCTTCAACTGTGGCCGGAAAGCCAGGGTCTTCTGAAAAAGAATGGAAGAAAAGAAGAAGAAAGACAGAGTCCCTGGTCCAGACTCGATTGGAGAAAGGCCAGGATCTGTGAAGGGAAAAAGAGAGTGGATTGAAGTCATTACTTTTGCTCCACTGCACGTAGGTCTTCCACATGTGATGTTAAATCTTAGCAGACTGGGGTTTTCGGGCCTTGAACATGATCTGGATAACAGGCTCCAGGTACAGCTGAGGTAAGGTAGGGTGTGGCAGTGGTCCCTGAGACAGGAGGTCAACTTGCAGAGGAAAAGGCCAAGCAGCAGGAGCATGGAGGTCCACATACCAGGCCTGCGGGATCAATCTGGAGCCACCAGGATGGCTGGAAACCCCTGGTCTTGAGTTTCTTGAGAACCTGAGGGAGAAAAGGAAGAGAAGGTAACAGTTAAAGAAGGCGGAAGTCTGACCAGGGGAACTTCGGCGGCAATGGCCCGAGGGTCCTGGGATCTGGCCACATAGCGAGGAAGCTTGTGGTTCAGGCAGGACGCAAAGAAGTCGACATCTGGCGTGCCCCACTAGCGACCATCTGCCTGGGTCGAGATTTTCTTGCCTTAGGTAGTCTGATGCCCAATTGTCCACGCCTGGAATGTGGACCACATACAGGGCTGTGGTAGAGTTGCCGGTCTGGACTCTGACCGGCCGCCTTTGGAGGAGACAGGTCCAATGAGACAGGGCAAGGAAGATGACTCTCAGGTTGATCTGGATGGTGGACTCTGACTTGGATCACAGGTCTTGAACGTTCAAGGCAGTGAAGACTGTTCCCCAACTGGAAAGACACTGGAAATCACTTGCCAATGGAGGGGGAGAAAGGACTTCCCCAGGGAGATCCCTGAGGAAGAGAGCCACCAAAGAAGCTCCCAGCAGACTCAGTAAGGTAGTATGTTCATGAGGTCGAGGCTGGACAGAAACTTTTCCCAGCAGGCCAGAATTACCAATTGCAGAGGGCGCAAGTAGAACTGAGCATACAATATGGTCTTGAAGTTTGACATAATGATGCCGAGGACCAACAAGCGGAGACAAAGCAAATATGGAGAGTTCCTCCGAGGGCTGAACACACCGGATTGGAGGGCAAGGATCTTGGACTTCGGGAGAAGAATCTTGCCCTGGTTAGTGTCAAGGGTCATGCCCAGGAATTCCATGCACTGGGAAGGCACGAGACAGGACTTCTCCTCGTTGATGAGCCAGCCAACCCGGCAAAGGAGGTCTAAAGCGATCTGTAAGCTGGTCAGATTGTCCATCTTGGAGGAGGCTCTCACCAAGAGGTCGTTCAAGTATGGAATCAAGGCAACTTCTCTGGAGTGAAGGATAGCCATGATGGAAGCCATCACTTTGGTAAATACCCGTGGGTCAGAGGCCAGTCCGTAGAGGACTGCGACAAATTGGAAATTACATGAAACCACCATGAAACAAAGAAAATGCTGATGGTACACTGCAATTGGGATGTGGAGGTAAGCGTTGCAAATGTCAATGGACGACAGTTCTTCAGGGATATCACCACCAACCGTAGGAACTGCATGTGGAACTTACGGACATGGACTTTCTTAGAGGCGGATTCAGCATTCCAAGATCGGATCCAAGCAGAACGCGGTTTCCAGCGTGTTGGTAGCTACCTTGGCAGAACAGCAAGCTGCTTCCAAAGAGGTTTCACACAGTTACTTGGAAGCATTCAGGATTTGTGAATGCTTGTTGTCCTGGAGTGGGTCTCCAGTGGAGAGGCCCTTCTGCATCTATTTGGCTCAAGAAATGCAGGCCTTGGATCCAGTGAATGAAAGTGGCAGGGAAGGATCAGCCGATTTGGAGAGGGAGTCCACCCTCTTGTCTGAGTGATTGCTGTAGGAGGCAGAGCTCGCAAAAGGCAAAATGGTAGCCTGGGAAAGTGAGCTATTGTGGGGTCCACCATGGGAGGCGCTGACCACTAGTCTGGAAAAGGAAACAGGATGTCCAACTTCCTAGTGTAAGGCAGGGGACGGTCCGGGTGAAGCCATTTTTCTTTTAAGATATAGTGTAACGCCCTGTGTTTGGGGAAGACCAGAAGAGGGCGGTGAAAGGAGATGTCCTCTTGAGAAGTAGGATTCGGATCCTCTGAGATATTGAGGGTATCTCTGACTGCACAGATGTGCCTAGCTGAGGCTCTGGGTTGGAGTCAGAGGCGTCCCCGGGAGAAAGAGACTGTGCAGGAGGAGACAAGGTTCCAGCTGTCGGAGGAGAGCCGTGAGTTGTGGCCCTATCCAGGGAATGCCCAGAGGAAGGGGAGGAGGACAATGATCTGTAAAAGGATTTCCTGGTCCTCTTGAGAGTACCACCGCTTGAGCTGGAATGGGAGCGATGAGATTGCCTGGATAGGGGCCTGGAAGACACCAACTGAGTGGCAATCTGGGAAGGCAGCCATTCCAGGGTCTCCACCACAGACTGGCTAAGACTGGCAAGGTTGCCTATGGCCCGGCTAAGGGAAGCTGCCCAGTCTGGAGGAGGGTCCTGAGCTGGCTTAGGCGGAAGGCAAGTAGAGCAAATTGCCTCAGGCTGATAGCATGGTAGCTCTTTATTACAGCAGGTGCACGTGTAAAACATGGCACTACCGGGAGGGGCTAAGGGGCGAGTTGGCTCATCACGGGAGGACATGGGGGAAGGGGCACTAAAGGGTAGCCCAGGGAGGAGAGCTTACTAGACCACTGGAGAATGTTCAATACTGCTGCAGAAGGCTGTACAGAGAGATTCCCAGGTGCTATGTCCCTCAAGAAGGTTGGAAAACAATAAGGGGATCTGCAGGAGCTTGCAGGTATGCTGAGGAAGGAAATGGCACAGATCCAGCCTAGGAAAAAAAGGAATTGAAAGAACAGAGTTTGCGGGAGGTCTTTTCTTCTCCTCAGAGTTTTCCCACGTCCACAGGATTGGAAGAGGAGAAAGGGACCTCCCCTGGGCCAATGAGAGGGCTAGGAGGAGTCCCGGAAGCCAGGGAGGAGGAAGGCCTCTTCCCCAGCAAGACTGGGGACTAAAGCAGGAGGCTGTGACTGGGTGCTGAAGATTGGTGCGGGGGGGGGGGGGTCCCTGAAAGTGGGGAAGGAGGCCAGGAAGAAGGCCACTAATATTACTGCCTCCTGGAAGAGAAATAGGGCCACAGCACCAGAATAGATAGAAGGGGGTCATCCAACTGGTGTGGCGCACATGATTAAGACCACCCCTGCACCAGAAAAAGAATAAAACTGGTGAAAATCAGAAGACCTAACACAGATTGTGTCTGCCTCCTATGGACAGTGTGGAAAGAATATAGCCAGAGGCAGAGCGGACATCTTTTGTTATTCGTAGTGTCAGCCTCCTAGTGGCCAGGTCTATACCCATAGTCCCCAATGAAATAAGCAGGAAAGGTAGTTTTTTTTTGTTATTTTGGCTCTGTGTCTTTTTATTATATTTCTCCAGGATGGAATGTAGATCAGAGTCAAAAACGCTCTCACCCTGAAAGGGTAAGCTATACAATTTTGTCTTTTAGATTGGATCACCAGACTGCATAACCATAACGCATAACTCATTGTGTTGGATAAGACTGCTGATCTGTATCCAATTCTTACAGATTCAGCCAAGGAAACCCAGTCTCTTTCTGAAGCAGTGGAACAGAGGCCAAGAGGTTTTTCTGGAAGTACCTTATTTAAAAGGTGTATTTCAAGTTGATCTAGCCACCTAAAAATAATTACCACACAGGTGTCTCCAATATTAATTTGCATAAGAGCAGCAGAGGTTTCCCAGAATATTATTATTTTTTATTTATTTTTTTTAAAGGCTGTCCACTTTTCTATCAAGAGGTTCTATAATTTTATTTTTTTTTACCAACTTTAATATCAATTTTTGGTACTTCTATCCAGTTTTAAATCTTTTCTTCCAACAGAAGACACACGTTTTTCAGGAGACCTCCTTTTGGCTTCTATAAGATCTTTAAGATTTTTATGAATGGGAACGAACCTGCTTTTTTTTTTAGCCCTTCATCCTCTATATACAGTCATATGAAAAAGTTTGGGCACCCCTATTAATCTTAATCATTTTTAGTTCTAAATATTTGGGTGTTTGCAACAGCCATTTCAATTTGATATATCTAATAACTGATGGACACAGTAATATTTCAGGATTGAAATGAGGTTTATTGTACTAACAGAAAATGTGCAATATGCATTAAACCAAAATTTGACCGGTGCAAAAGTATGGGCACCCTTATCATTTTATTGATTTGAATACTCCTAACTACTTTTTACTGATTTACTGAAGCACAAAATTGGTTTTGTAACCTCACTGAGCTTTGAACTTCATAGTCAGGTGTATCCAATCATGAGAAAAGGTATTTAAGGTGGCCAATTGCAAGTTGTTCTCCTATTTGAATCTCCTCTGAAGAGTGGCATCATGGGCTCCTCAAAACAACTCTCAAATGATCTGAAAACAAAGATTGTTCAACATAGTTGTTCAGGGGAAGGATACAAAAAGTTGTCTCAGAGATTTAACCTGTCAGTTTCCACTGTGAGGAACATAGTAAGGAAATGGAAGACCACAGGGACAGTTCTTGTTAAGCCCAGAAGTGGCAGGCCAAGAAAAATATCAGAAAGGCAGAGAAGAAGAATGGTGAGAACAGTCAAGGATAATCCACAGACCACCTCCAAAGAGCTGCAGCATCATCTTGCTGCAGATGGTGTCACTGTGCATCGGTCAACAATACAGCACACTTTGCACAAAGAGAAGCTGTATGGGAGAGTGATGTGAAAGAAGCCGTTTCTGAAAGCACGCCACAAACAGAGTCGCCTGAGGTATGCAAAAGCACTTTTGGACAAGCCAGCTTCATTTTGGAAGAACCCCCCTTTGGGGGAAAAAAAAAAAAAAAAAATTTTTTTTGTTAAAAAAAAAAAAAATAAAAGAGGGGGGAAAAAAAAAAAAAAACAAAAAAAAAAACAACTACCCCCCAAAAAAAAATTTAATGGGGGGGGCATTCATTTTTGGGGGTGGGGGGGGGAGCGCCGCCCGGGAAATTTTTTAAATTTTGGGGGGGGAGGGGTAAAAACCAATATCAGGAATTTTTAGAAAAATATGGAAAAAAAAAAGGGGGGATTTTGGAGTTAGGGGGGGGGGGGGTTTTTCAGCAAAACAAAGGTCCCAAACCCACCCCCAAATCTACTCAGGCATTCATGCAGAGGAACAATTACAATGTTCTGGAATGGCCATCCCAGTCCCCAGACCTGAATATCATTGAACATCTGTGGGATAATTTGAAGCGGGCTGTCCATGCTCGGCGACCATCAAACTTAACTGAACTGGAATTGTTTTGTAAAGAGGAATGGTCAAAAATACCTTCATCCAGGATCCAGGAACTGATTAAAAGCTACAGGAAGCGACTAGAGGCTGTTATTTTTGCAAAAAGAGGATCTACAAAATATTAATGTCACTTTTCTATTGAGGTGCCCATACTTTTG